>JAVIWB010005028.1:0-657538 GCA_031893035.1 Dermolepida albohirtum
CTGTAATATACTTACTTTTTATCATATTATAGAAATGTGTAATGGAAGTAAAATTTAAGTATTTTATCCTGATGAACACTAAAAAATCAATCGTAATATTTAGTGTACGTATTAAACTAAATTGATCAGACGGTTGTTACAGTTTAAATCACTTCTTCTAAATTATTTGTTTCATTTGCGAAAACTCTGTATAACGTCTGTATTATCGTTAAAAATCATGTATGTTCAAATGCGTATTAGTATTTCATTTCTATTCACTTTCATATGATGTAACTTTCGTATATTCGGTGTTTGTTCAATTATGATTAAGGGTCATTGTCGCATATCGCGACGCGTAGTTCAATAGTTTGTTGTTATGGACTGAGCATGAGGTGATTCTTTTGTTGACTCAGCTGCCTAATAGTCTCCCCTTTCCCTTCGTATCTCTCCGCGCCCCGATGAGAGAGTCAGAGACGAACTAGACGTTGGGGAAGACGGTCACGAAAACACTATCAAAATAGTGCTCCTTCGTTGAAGGGATTTATGAGAAATAAGCACATGTAGAACATCGTGGTGTACGAACCAAACTCTTAATTAATTAAAACGACGTCTATCATCCCAAGCGGGTTCAAGTAAAAAAAAAAACCCTGAACAACATCAACAGGTATGTCTCTGGCTTCCTTAACGTACTCGTACTATTGTATTGTGATCTATAGGGTTTTTTTTTGTTGTGTGTCTTCGTCTATTACTGTATTTGCTGTGTGGGGTCGCCGTTTGAGCTTGGTTCGCTCGCCTTCCTGAGATTCGGAGGTCCGGCACGACACACCCGCAGGCCGAAAACAGGTCAGAGTAAACCATATTATTTTTTTTTTCCTTCGTAAATCCTACGGGAAATTTGTATCAGCAATAGAACTAAATTGTAATAATCGTAAGAACACAAAATTAACAAGCTACAGATATTTAGTTATTGAATAGAGAAATTAACGATAAGACATTGTTGTATCTTCATTTGTTTGTCTTTTTTTTTTGTTTATTGTATCTTTAAGAAACTAATGTTAAATGTAAATTCATTCACAACGGTTTGTTATGCTAGATTGTAACCTGTATAATAAACGCTATATCATTACCTCCAGTCTGGTGTTTTATTTTGTATCAACCAATTAAGAACCTGCAGTGCCGAAGCACTGTAACACGTTGTCTGACTTTTGTATGCTTCTTTAAGTTCTGAACTTGGTGTCATGTATTGATTGGTAATTATTTAACTATTGAGTAATTTATGGTTAGATACTACTTTTTAAAAACTTTCATTGTTTTTACATTTTACATCTTTTACCACTACATAAATTTTAACCTGGGCCAGCCTCTTCTTCTTTTTCTACTTGGTTATCATACCAACATTGCTTTAATCCTTGATCCTTCTGCCCTCTATGTGTGTCTTATTGTTTTACATAAATTCATTTTTTCTTGTCATTGTTATGTTTCGGTTGCATACACTAATCACAGGTCTCATCATGGACTTTTGTTTTATTTTTACATCTCTATTACCATCGCGGAATATTTCAATACCCATGTGTTTGAATTTTTCCGCTTGTTAAAATTTATAGGTATCGGTTTTAATATATTTATGATCTACTTGTTTATATGCAAGCCTTAGTATTTTAGTTTTGTGTTTTGATATACTCCTTAATCATTCAAGGTTGATATAATCCTTTTCCGCATTACTTTTCGTATTCTGTACACGTATTCCTACAACCACGTGTTTTGACAACTTAGTTGTCGAAATGCGTATACAGAATACGAAAATTAATGTAGAAAGGGATTATATATCAACCTTGAGTGATTAAGTTAATCAATCACAGGCCCCATCAAAATTACCTTCAAGATATACTCCTTAATCATTATTTCTATTATCATTTTTTTTTATAACGATATGATCCGCATATGCTAGTATCTGTCCTTTTGTTCTAAGCTTGATACAATTTTAAGTTAAAAAAACAAGTCATCAAATAGACGAAAATAAATGTCTGTTCTTAGTTTTTTCTAAAGTCTGCTATTATTTGGGATTCCCAGTCACTGCATTGTCAAGATAGATATCAAAGAGTGATGAAGACACGATAGATTTCTGATTTTACATTGTTATTTATTTTGTCATTGATATTTCAATATATTTGGAATAGTTACTACTAATGTTTGCAACTTTCAAATTTTTTTTGAGGTAACCAAAAACGTCAAAAAGCGAAATTGTACTTTTGTTATAAAAGTATATTATAAACATATCGAAAAAATGTTGAAAGATAATACAATTACGAATTGTTTAATTAAGAGTTATTTTTAAAGAATTACGTTGCTTCTCTTCGTTATGCATTAAAAAGCATTTTATAAAAAAAATACTACACGTTTACCTATACCAATAACAGAATGTATTAAAAACTATGGTTTGGAACGACATCTGGAATTAATTACATAAACCTAATTCAATTTTTAATGCGCATCAACCTTCTTTTTCAATTATATCATCCCATCGCTGGCGAACCGTGCAGATTCAATTATACGTGTGGGCGAATATTACACCACCTTTTTCCATCAGCGTGTCGTATTTGTCGAACAAATGTTAAATTCCGCTCTCATTTCCGAAAACGCGTATGATGTTCTTTGTTTTGTCTCTTTAGTTTTCTCTAACACATTGTTTTGAAGGAACAAAAAAGCGATACTTCAAACATCAGGGTATGTTTGTTTTTGTTAATGGAAAACTCCAATTGCATTTCAAGTTTTGTTTGTCGAAAGTTGTCATATCTTGTGAAATAAATATTTTCTAGCTTGAGAATTAATTGCGAATTAGTATATAATTAACTATTAACGTAACTAACAAGACGTAATAAATAAAGAAAGAAAATACTTTGGAAATGCTGTACCTAGTATTTTTCTACATGAAAAGTATATTACTTCAGGATTCGTATGGCATTTTGATTAGAAATTTCGCAATTTTAATTTATGTAAAATAAATTAAAATAATTATTAAATGCAGATGCGATGCATTACTATATGTGTATATTATAATAACGCGATGTAAATTAATGAAAACTCGAAATTTCTTGCTTATTACACCGCTGTAATTAAGACAGAAATTAATAAAAAATCATGCCCTCGGAGAAGAATCGAGCCGCTGTTCATTGCTTATCAGGTAGGTGCTATATAATTAAGCTATCAAGGACTGTAAAACTCGATCCTCAGTCATGCCATAATATAATTAAAAATTTTTTTTAAAAATCTGCTTCCATAATGAAATATATGATAAGAGGGCTTCCGTGAAGGTTCGCAAACACTATTTACGTCTCAACGTGCTATTTATTATCCAAAGACTACAAGTTTATTTCTTCAAGATTGTATTAGAAAGATGGTCTCTATTTAAATCAAAGCATGTTGTAAGCGCTTCTTGTTCAAGTTCTTAAATATTTACAATATGCCTCCGAGATACACGATTTTTTAAGAACAGGCAAGAAAAACTGGAACAGTAAGATCGAGTGGCTAAGCATATCAAGCAATGTCTGAACAGCCAATGAACAGCGGTTATACTGTTTGCGCGATGTGAAACCACACACTATCCTGCTGAAAATAAGTGTCTTCGGGAAAATGCCAAACTATCATAAGCAAGGTTCAACAAAGTTTTCTAATATAGCAACATATCGTTCTGAAGTAAATTCTTTTTAATTTTCAAAGATACATGGATCCACAATTCCAAGAACATCGACTCTACAACAAATGGTTGCAACAGCTTTTCATGCATCTTCAGTATTTACTGGAGACCAGTGTCACATATTCTATTTATTGACAAAACCCGAATGATGAAAATGGGCTTCGTCGGACATGAATAAATTATTCAAGCTACCGGGGTTTTCATTTTACAAATCGATCATGACAGTGCAGAAAGTAACTCGCGCTTCGTTTCTCTACAGTTAAGCTTCTGAGTAATTTGCAATTCATAAGGACGACATTTATCTCTTTAGATATTCGAAATTAACTTTTTCGACTCATGCCTAAAATACGAGACCGCTGATGAGCCACGTTTCGAGAACCGAATTTGAAATCTTCCTTCACTCTCTTCAAGTTCAAGAATGTGCACACCGTTTTTGGAGTTCGGCGCTTCATATTAAATATACTATCATTAATTTTAAACTTCTTCGCCCAAGCCATTTATGGTACTTCGAAACAGTACCTGATCATCTCGGCCAACGTTAAGAAAAAACGTTGCACTTCTGTCACAGACTTGGTTTCGTAATAACTACGAACTGAGGTTACACAATGTACGCTTCAACGATGTATTCTGACAGTCCATACGGAATAGAGTTCTCTCATCTACCCTTCCCCTGTATGCTGCTCAATCTCAGATATTATATCTGTGAAATATTCAAGTTTGAAATGCGTCAGTTATTGCCCTAATTTCAACTCAGAATTTAGTTCTATTACGTTATGCGAATTCTAATATGGTATCGATTAGTTGATACCTTTGCTAGGTTGTTTGTGGCCCGGATGGTCCTTACTTTTCGAAATTTTGTTTCCCATCTCTATAGTTACTCATTTCGTTTTCATTTAGTCTATGAGCTGGGGTATGTTTCGCGATCAATGGAAAATTGTTTTTGCGGTCCTTGATTTAAATCAGCTAATCGTTCAGATGTTTCTAATTAATGTCTCATTAGCGTCTTATCAGTTTTTGGTAAAGTACCGCACCAAAGTTCCGTAGTCGTCGATCGAAATTTTGTTATATTGTATATTAAACTATTATTCCAGAACGGTATGAATTTGTTTAAGGTAGAACTACTAAGACTAATTTACTCCTATACTATTTCATTCCCGGGTGTATTGGAAGTGGTATTTAAATTGAATCAGTTTACATGGACTATGGTATAGCCTTCCACATAGTTAATCATAACTTATTGCTTTGGAAATTGAGGGCTTCTGTTTTTATTGGTTAGTTTTGGTCATGGTTTTAGTCTATTTTACTAAATCGCATATAAATTGTACGTAACGACTCTAGCAGGACTTTCGATTTTTGATAACTTCTGGTGGTCCTTGTGGTAGTCATACAATTTAGTCCTACTTTTTCTCAACGACATTATGCACTTTGAAAACTTGAGATATTTTCATTCGTTTGCGGATATACAACTTTTAGATGTAGTTTTTTCTCGTCATGACTGTACCCATCTCTAAGCAGATGTTAGTGCCATTTTCATATGGTGCAAAGGTCATTAATGTTAGAATATGTAAAGTTATTACTTTTGCAAAGAAAAGACAAGAATGCATAAAATATTCGTATTTTATCGATAGGTGTTTATTGGAAGGAGTAGTTCTCTTCAAAAGTCTGGGAAAACTCTTCGACTCTGAATTGACATTCTGTTCGTATATTGTGCTGTTTTATATTTGTAATGATATTGCTGTCATCATTTCGTATCAGAGTTTAATAAGATCTAAGAATATTGTTTAGTTTGGAATCCACGTATAGATAACATTCAAATAAAATGGAACAAATTCAATATAAATTCCTTAATTACCTGTTATAAAAACAGTGTATTGGCCGGTACAGTTACATTTACTATATTATTCCTAATCAGCCTAAAATTATTCTTATGAAATTCTGATTTGAATTTTTGAACAACATGATCGAATATCCTTTTCTCCATTCTCTATTTAAGAAACTGGTGTCGAGATTGGAAGCGCTTAGTGGGAATTCGTTATTGTTGCCTTTCTCTTTACGGTATATGGTGTCAATATATTTATAGAGTGAATTGCAAAGGAATTGAATTCTCTACCAAATATACTTAATTATTAATTAGATCACCATACCGAAAATCTATATTGAAATCTATTGAAAATATATATTGTTGCTGAATTAATTTAGCTGTGATGCTATGACAAAAATTGAAATCTCTATAATTTATGTTTTCTTTCTCAATTTTTCTCGTTTTTTTAATGTTAGTATGTTTCATTATGCATACAGTCCTTTTTAAATGTTAAGTTGATGTATATTAAGTATCTGCTTATATATATATATATAATATGATAACATTTAGAATTTATTGTGTTGTATTTACTTAATATACATGAAATAAATTTATTTCTAATCTAAGACAATGTTTAGGCTTTTAGTAATTTATAAGTTTTCTCGAATGTCAGAAAACTGTACCGATATTCCAGTCTTTAATGTGGAGAATATTGTTGTCGAGGCATTCTATTTATTTCTTCTGTAAAGTGCCGTAAATTATCCTTTTACCTTCTCTCGTTAGCTACAATCTACCATAGCTATAACCAGGATGTATATCGTAAGCGTCTGAAATAGGGTTGGCTGTCGGTATCGTTAAGAAAAGGTGTAGAAGCTAGTAACTTTGGAATGGCATATTTCGTTTATAGGCAGCGCCACTTGTTAAGAAAATATTGAACCAATTTCGAAGTTTTATTATCAAATTGTGTATATGTGATACTAAATTTTCTTCTTGTTTAAATATAAGCCGAATATTGAAATAATTAATTAATTAAAAATAAGCTAAGTAAATACTTACTTTTACTAAAAATTGTCTAACAATATAATATAAAAACAATAAATTATATATTGAATAGGTAGAGAAAAAGTCATCTTGAAAAAAGTACGATTTTTAGATTAAACATAAAAGGTAATTACATTGCTTAAATCTATATGTCTCAATGACAATTCAATCAAGTATTATGATATATATATATATATATATATGTATATATATATATATATGTTTGTCATGCTTTTAAATTGTTTTATTTAATTTAAATACAATTCGGCTTAAAACACGAAAATTATTGTTAAAAACAACGTTTATGAATAATCGAACGGGAAATCCCATTAGCTTTGTGAGATACTTTCTGGGAAATATAAGACTTTTTCGTTTTCCAAGAGTCTATTACTTAAAACGAGCGTATTCATACATCTTCCCTAATTCCTGGAATATTCTCTTTAATATTCCGCCTACATTTAATTCAATTCTATTATTCTAATTTCTAATAACGATTAGAAGTTCATGCTTTTAATCCCTTACAGAGAATAATACATATTTAATTAAATATAAACGATATACAGACTACCTTATTGAAAATTTCGAATATCATAAGAACGTTACAGCAATAACACCACTAACTTACACCATAGTAAAATAAATATAAGGTTTTCCAATAGGGATGATATGATTTTGAAGTGACATTTCGGCCATTTGTAATATGTCATGATTTGTCATTTGTTTTTCATTGTATTCAGTAGTGTTTACAATTTCATCATGGAGAGATATAGCAAGAACGGCGTTTACAAATTATTCAGTTTTATTATCAAAATAATCGTTCTCCAATTGCAACTTTTCGTGCGCATTTGTCATTTTATGGTCGTAATAATTATACAAGTGTGCTCGCTATTGGTCGAATTGTTAAAAATTTTGAGGTTACATTTTCTTTACATAATTTTCAAGTGCCAATAAGACAAAGAACTGCTCGAAGTAATGCAAATATTGATGCCGTTCAGGCAAGTGTTACAAAAGACCGTAATTTGTCGATTCCAAGACGTTTTCAACAATTGCGACTGTCTCAAACTACAACCTGGCGGATTTTGAGAAAGGATTTGGGTTTGCATCCCTATAAAATTATTCTCACTCAAGAACTAAAGTCATTGGACCACCGTAAACGTCGTGAATTTGCTGATTTTGCCTTGGAACAACTTGAAAACGATAACGATTTTTTTAAGAAAATCACCTTCTCTGATGAGGCTCACTTTCATCTGGATGGTGTGGTAAATAAACAAAACTGTCGATTCTGGTGCAAAGAAAATCTATAAATTATTTATGAAACACCATTACATTCACCTAATTTGACATTTGTTGTGGTTTTTGGTATGGTTTAATCATCGGTCCGTACTTCTTTCAAAATGAAGCTGGTAACACCGTTACTGTCAATGGAGAGCGGTATAGATTGATGATAATCAACTTTTTATGGCCGACATTGTTAGAAGTTGATTTTAACAACATTTGGTTCCAACAAGACGGGGCTACGTGCCACACAACAAATGCAACAATAGAATTATTGCGAGAAAAGTTTGGAGATTCGATTATTTCAAGAAATTGTGATATTGAATGGCCTCCAAGAAGTTGTGATTTAACACCATTAGACTATTTCTTGTGGGGTTATTTGAAGTCATTGGTCTATCGAAATAATCCAGACTCTCTTCAAGCTTTATAAGTCAATATTGAACGTGCCATTCATAACATACGACTAGATTGAGTGGAAAAAGTGCTCGAAAATTGGGTTCATCGAATTCGTTCCTGCAGAAGAAGTCGTGGAGGCCATTTGAATGACGTTTTATTTAGAACTTAATTGTATCGATTGTACTTCACATTAAATAAAAAACTTTTGAATTTTCTTAAGAATAAGTGTGTTTTTTTTTTAAAGAAATCATATCACTCTTATTGGAAAACCTTGTATTAGAAAACTCCAAGAAAGATTCCACTTATCACTGAAAATTGTTATAATTTCATTATTAATTATTTCGAGAAATAATAAAGTTTACGACTTGTGTACTTTTGGTCCGATACTTATAATATGGTCGCAGAAAAAATATAGAACATGAATAGTTGTAAAGCAGTTACGTATTCGTGGAATTAAACATTCAACGTACGGCTCGGGCATAACTTTTTTCACTCGTAAGTAAAATGCTACTTACGACTCTCGTAAAGTAATCTATTACATAATAGTTTTTTAAGTAATGAGTACATAATGAGACACTTTATATACCAGCGGATTTTAAGCCAAGTGAGTGAAACGAGCGTGTATTGAAAAGAGGTGTCTATAATATCTCATTATGTACAAGTTACATACATAGCTTTTTATTCAACGGCCTTAAAATAAGTTTCTTAGCTTGAACATTAATGAATTTTTTTGAATGTCAAATTAACATTTAAAAATTGTAATCGTTATTGTCTTGTTAAGTAATGTCAATATTGACCTATATTTTATAGAGTATGTATATTGTTCAAATTGTTTTTAAAGATCAACAAAATTATCATGTAATATTTCTTTTACTTATTCTAAACAGTTGTACAATATATTGCTTTTAAAGAAGATGCTCATAAGTCAACAAAATTATCATGAAATATTACTTTTACTTGTTATAAACTGTTGCAAAATATAAATATAAATTATTAGTTTGTAATTAAGAATTGACAGTACTAAGCATAACTAAACAGAACTAATATTTTACTTTTTAACATTAGTACTATAATTACTTTATTTACGGACCCTAAACAACGTAATTATCGAAAAAATTTTTTTTACCTTTCACTTTTGCAATCATTTCAAAATCGACCTTGAAACTAATTTAAAAAGTGGTACTTCCAAATTAGTGAGGACGTTTTTAAAAGCGGTGAATATATCTATACCTTCACTCATTTGTTTCAAAGAAAATTATACCTAACAACTCTCCTTCAGACGCATAATCTTCAAAAAACGTAGCAATAAAAATAAGCAGTAGAAATTGCGAAATTTTTGTTATTAGTGCAATTAGATTCCCCAGCCCTTGCAATTCTCCATGTTTAAACTCATTAAAAAAAACTCTAGCTTCTGTGAAAAATGTATTTTTGGAAATGGAATTTTGAATTCCCGGGAAAACAAGTTTGACGTAGTTGTGTCGTAGGGGTATTTATTTACATTTTAAATGCGGTGTGCGTTTTTGTTTACTCACGAAATAAATTGCAAGCATTTGAAACGACTAAGTTTAGGAATAATTGTAGGGCTGGTAATATATTATTAATGTAGGAACTATAATTTAATATGCACAGTAAAAATAAAATATTCTTTTGCCACTTATAGTTAATTTATAGGTTGGCTACTACTTCGTATTTCAGTAATTACAAACGCAGATATAAAAAATAATACACTGCCATTAAACTAGTTAGTACTTAAATAATCTTACTAATGATTCGGCTCTATCTCCTCTAATTTTAGTGGCGTTAAAGCAATCATTTGAACTAATAAATTCCATCAACACGAATGAATTAATGTTTGGCAAATTATCACTTCGTGCTTTTCTAAGTCGTTGTCGCTTATAGTACAGTAGTTTTTGCTGAATTTAAGCACTAGTTAGAAGCGAAAGCGATTTTTCTGCAATTAAGTTAATAAGCTTCAAAGAACAAAAGTTGTAAATAGATAGCATAATGTCACGCAACTCAAAGAATACACACGGGTGTCGGTCAAAACATTTTAATAATTTAAATTTATAAAACACTCCCATCCTGTATTGCACTTTATTGATGTTTCTAGCTATGCAATTGATTCGATAAAAATACATTTGATGTGGATAAAATTATGCTTCATCAGTCAAAAATGTTTTATTCAATCATTATTAATACTAATATTAAATCGATGGAAATATGTAACTCAGTTCACATATTCTGGAGGGACTATTCATGGTACATTTGCAATTTGTAAGGTAGCATTTGAAGATTCTTTTTAAGAACAGTATGTGTCGATCATGCGTATAAATTTAAAGTGCTCTTACTCTCAATAGATCTTATTACGTTCTATGTTGGTGTGTTATGTAACTTATTCTATAAAACTGTATTTGATGATAAAACACACGTGCATGTATCCTATTGTACTGTGGCACGTATCGTATATCGGTCTATTCATTTACTTGAAAGGAAAAGCTCGCTATGTATCGGTTCTCTTATAGTTTTACTCATTTTTTCAATCTGTCGCGTTGTAGTATTTTGAGACAGTGGTAGATCTTTAATTGCAAAAATAATTTCACTTTTTTTTCTTTAATCACTTAAAGTTGATATATAACCCCTTTCCACATTAATAATATAATTCTGTATACATATTTCGACAACTTAGTTATCGAAATACGTATGCAGAATACGAAAATTAATGTGGAAAGAGGTTATATTCTTAAGTGATTAAGTTAATTAACCATAGACTCTATCCAAATTAATTTCACTTTTGTTCTTTAAATCATTAAAAAATGAATCTAATGCTTCCAAGAAAGCTTTTTTTAAAAATATACCCGTTATAATTTACAGTTTGAGAATAATGCAATAGTCACTCACTAAAGTGCAAAAAAAGTATAGACAATCTTAATTCAAAACATTTAAAGAAGGCAGTACCGTACATATAATTATGCACTTTTACGAAACTGAAAAAATCTGTAGCAAAGTATATTTTTTCACTGTAGTATTGTTTCTTTAGACCCGCTAATACAATGTGATTGACTATTACGATGAATGCTAAAGGAACCACAATTGTTTCTTTCTATGAATCACGACTACTTTGGGTTTGCGTGCTGAACTTACATCCTCTGCAGGTTAGGGTTGCCAAACGTCCGGCATTTATTAGGCTTTTTGTCTAACAAAATAGCACGCGTTATTTTTCTACAAGAAGCTAGGTTTTGTTTTTAAAATAAAAAATTCAAAAAAACTTAATTCGTGTATGTCAAATAACAGGCTTTGATGTAAAGCATCGATTTTTAAGACTAATATTTTTTCAAAACTTTTTATTACCCTAGTTGTTTTGACTGTGATCGACCAAAAACATCTTACCATCGACCGCTTCGATCACTGTCGACTTGTTGTTCATTCCTGGTCTAAATTTTTGTTTATTTTGTGTGTGTAGTGCTGGATTGATGTTCGACCAATTATGAAGAGATGCAAAAATTCAGAGGAATTGTATTTGAAAAGCTTCAAATACTGCTTTGCAATGATAAGTCTTCGACGTTTTTTGTCGATTATTGATTGAAGGATTACAATCCAAATGTTCATATAAAATGTATCTTACCCATTTATCTGAGATGTTTACGATGTCCATTAGTTCTTGTATTTTAATTTATTATTAAATTTTGATATATTTCAATAATATCCGTTGCGACCAATTTTGGTTTTTGGTTTGTATGACTACATATATCGAGTTTATTTCAGTTGATCTTAATTACCACCCGTTACCTAATTTTTCCCATATAAATAAATATACAAAAGTTAACAGTTCTACCGTTAAATGTAATTCGACCATATCTCCCTGTCAGATCGAGAGCATTTTGCTTCACTCTCGTATATACAACATCAAATTAAAATTGCCTTAGGGACCTAAAAATAACTTCCTGCAAATACTTGTAATACAAGGTGTGGCTATTAAATAAGGAGACTGACACTGGTACAGAAGAAATGCGCATGCGTTAAACGCCAACGACTGACAGCTATTTATCGTGAAGCCTTTTCTTTCGAATGGCCTTTGTAAACAAATCAGTAGCCTTCGTTCGCATTAGAAAAATGTTAAAGTAACTATGTTAAGTAACTATTAATCAATATTACTACCTTCACGTTCTTGCTCAACTCCGTGAAAGAATAAGGAAAAAACGACCCGAATTGTGGAAGGACAAGTCATGGATTATCCAACAAAACAATGCAGTGGCTCATTCCGCATTGTCAGTCAAGAGGTTTCTAGCCAAGTACAGCATCCCAGTGTCAGACCATCCGACTTATTGGCCGGATCTTGCGCCGTGCGGCTTCTATCTCTTTCCTAAGGTGAAATCTGAATTAAAGGGAACAAAATTTGAGTCCGTCGAAGCTGTGAAAGCGAAAGCGATACACGCCTGAAGGAGCTGACAGAAGAAGACTTTCAGCACTGTTTCGAACAATGGAAGATTCGCATGGAGCGTTGTGTGGATAGAGGGGAAGTTTATATTGAGTGTGATGATAAGTAAATATGTATGAAATCAAAATAACAGCGTCAGTCTCGTTATTTAATAGCCACATTTCGTATGTATACGAATTCTTTGTTTTTCGCGCTTTGGCGTCGTCTATTAATTAACAAATCACTTGATAATCAAAAACCCTTTCCACATAAATATTTTTATCCTGGATACGTATTTCGATAACCAAGTTGTTATCTTCAGTAGAAAATGAACACGGTGGTGAACATGGGATGCAGTAAAGCTCCATACTCTGTGTTTGTGTGGACATCGAGAAGTATTTCGTATTTTGTTCTGTGTAGCTTCACTGTAAGCAGATGTTCAACACCGTTTGGTAGAAAATAAACAGTATTGAACGTGATTCAATTTAGTTGTTGAAATACGTATCTAGGATACAATACATTTTGGATGGCATGAGGATCGCAGAGGTTAGTGGTGGCCATTACTAGAAACACATGATAATGCAGTACAGAAAATATAAAAATAGTTTTATTTGTATATATGGCATGTTCTTAAACTTTATGCGCGCGTCTTACTATGCACCGTATTAAAGAAATCCAAACAAAGAAAAGATGAACCATTTCAGTCTATAACATTTTTGGTATAGCTCTTTTACTTTACTAACTAGGTTTTTCGAATTTCTTTTTTAATATGTTTTACAAAATTGTTACGTGGTCTTGATTTTTCTGATATGTTTATTAATTCATGGCGTGATTTTTTCAACGGGGCTGTGCGTGAAGAAAGATGATATCCAATTCCACTATCTCGGCATAACTATTTTCTTTCAACGGATTAAAATAATTAAATAATTAAAAAAATCAATCGAAATTGTGCAATTCAACACCGTGGAGATCGGCGATTACTCTCAGTCAGATAAATGTATTACACATGATTATACACTTTGACTTATTTGTTCTAAATAATATTTTAAAGTAATAATAATAACACAAACTTATGATGACATCATGAACAACCATGTAAAATTAAGGAGGCATTCAAGGTTTCAACGTGGTAAGGGTTTTTCTTACTTTTTCGATTATTCATTTACACACCGTCTTCAGGGTAAATTGAAAATCGATTGGCGATTATTTTATAAAAAGTTGACTTAGTTTTTCTATTGCTTTTATTTGTATTGTTTTAATTATTTAGCAATATAAATACAATATGCTCTACGAGGATAGTTTGACAAGTAGTGAGAATGACATATAGGTGGCGCTCTAATTGGTAAAACAAATACACTGTAATTTAGGTTGCCTATTTATATGTGTACATTCCGATATTTAGATAAATCGGTTGATTAGTTTATTTTTGACAGCTGATTGAAAAAGAAGCAGCACGTCGTTTTGTTAAAATGGAAAAAGCAGAGTATCGTGCGGTGATTAAATACTTCGTAATTAAGAGTATGAAAGCTACCGAAATAAAAGATGAATTACGGGAAACATTAGGTGAATCTGCTCCATCATTCGCCACAATAAGTAGATGGGTAAATGAATTTAAACGTGGTAGAACAAGCTGTGTTAATGAAGCGCGCTCTGGAGCACCCAAAATCGTGACTTCTAAGGAAATGATTATAAAAATCCATAATATTATTACGCAAGATAGACGACTCAAAGTGAGAGAGATAGCAGACATGGTAAACATTTCAACAGAACCCGTACACCACATTTTAACGAAAGAATTGGGCCTTTCCCAGCTTTCGGCAAGATGGGTGCCGCGATTGCTTACGACTAATCAAAAACTCACTCGTTTGCGCATTTCCAATGAATGTTTGGACCTTTGTAAGCGGAATCCGGTTGATTTTTGTATGCTATTTGTTACTTGCGATGAAACTTGGATGCACTACATTACACCCGAAACTAAACAACAGTCGAAACAATGGTTAGAATACGGTTCTGCACCTCCAAAGAAAGCGAAAACCACTTTATCGGCAAAGAAGGTGATGGCATTAATTTTTTGGGATTCAAAGAGCATTCTGCTCATTGATTATCTTCAGAAAGGTGCCACAATAAACGTACAATATTATGCAGAACTTCTACAAAAATTAAATGTTGAGGTTCGTGTTAAACGGCCAGGAATGGCAAAGAAAAAGATTCTGTTTCACCAAGACAACTCTTCCTGGCATACCAGCACAGTTGCGATGTCCAAAATTCACGAATATCATTTTCAATTAGTACCGCATGCGCCTTATTCGCCGGATCTAGCCCCTTCCGATTTCCATCTTTTTCCAAAATTGAAAACGGCACTAGGTGGAAAGAAATTTTCGTCTAACGACAAGCTTATCATTTTCGTAAATGAGTATTTTGCAAGCCTTTCGGAATCGCATTTTAGAGATGGCTTAAGGGCATTGGAGTACCGTTGGAACAAATGTATTGCTCTTTTAGGAGAATATATTGAAAAATAAAATTTATTTTGTATTTAAAAAATTCGTTTTTCTTTTCTATTCTCACTACTTGTCAAACTACCCTGGTATTAGTCAATAATATACTTATATATTTTAGTTAAATTCCTAACTAAGGCGAGTTATACTCCGCAAGATACTATTGTTTTATTTAATTGTGAAGCATATTTCGGAAACTAGAAATAGTATAAGATTATTTAAAGCAGATCATTTGCCTTTAACATTTGCGATGCTGTTTCCAAACAGTTGAGTAACAACCCCTAAACTAGTAATATTGCTCATAATGAATTTAAATTAATAGTAATTTACACTGGTTTATATTATCCACATTTATTACTAAATTATGGTAATATTTAAATCACATCTCGTATTTTTCATATCAACTTGATATATGCGAATTTAGTCCTTTCACATTACGACCGGGCCTTTTGTAATCCTTGCGCATGCATGTATCTTATGTAACTGTAGAAACGGAATTCAAAGCACGCAGTAATAATAAATCTTCTGAAGCTCTCTAAAGTTATCGAGTACAAAAGCACGAGAGCTTAAATGCCAACGGACTGGAATTGTCCAGCCGCCGGTACCGGCAAGACTATTTCAGTTATGTAAAATTAAATATACGCATGTGTATTTCTTCTTCTTTTCGGACAAAATGTGGACTGTATGTACATGCTCATATAAATTTGCTTATTATTGTTTTGTTAGTGTCTGAATGCTTTTTGTATATTTAAGAAATCTATAGTGTATATTCTTGGAAAATTATGTTTCAACTATCATAGTTCTTCAATTTTGAAAATTGAAAAACGTTATTAGAAGAAATATTCTATTAGAATTAAATCATTTAAAAACAACTTACTTGCACATGTATGTGAGATATCAAGTAATTTTTAATTAGGGTGAGAGCGGATGCACTAATTTCAAGGCAGCCTTTTTACAATTATATTTTCGTGTTACGTTTATATACAATAGTATGAATACAAAACAGGTATTATGCAACTCAAAGTCATCAAAATTTAGTTGCAGCTTCCTGTAACATCATTTATTGTTAACTATTTGTATAGGGAACTTAAATATAGATGATGTTCGTTAGAAGGATTCCCAGATCAGAGTACACTCTAGAAGTCAATCTGGTACGTAGACTTCCGCAGTCGTGCTCCATACTATCTTCTTCTGGGCTTCCGGGCTGGAACCGCGTAACTGGTATAACTGCCGACGTTTCGTACTCACTCGTATGAGACATCTCTCATATCCCAGAAGAAGATACCCTAGAAGTCATTAAAGCAATCGAGAAATTTGTAAAGAAAAGTCCGATAAGTTTGCACAGTACTTTTTTATCTCTTAATTTTTTATGCCTTGCTCTTCTGCTTTATGGCCAGATTCTTACACTGCTGGTGATTGTAAGTTACTTTAATCAATATGAATATAACATATATGTCAATTTGAATTTATTTCATTATGTCGTTAGAATTTAACGAGCTTCATTCGATCCATAACAAAATTCTAGCTGTCTATAAACCATGTTGATTCATTTGAACGCGTTAAACTGGTATATCTTGAAATTGATTACTTTTTGATGTCTTTTTATTAACAAAATCCATTGTCTTAACTTTTAGTCTATAGACAAAGTCTTGCGATGTATTTATTTTTAGAATATCCGTGCCATTAGCAATTTACAAAAAGAATACTGTATATTTTTTAATGGCCTGGGTTATTCAGTCTCCCTGAATTTTTTAAATAATCTCTTCACAGTTGACGAAGTTAAAACACTATTCCAACCATATCTTGTATCAAATTTTCGAACTGCGGCCGCCAACCTTTCATTATTTTTGAAATATTGTCCAATAATGAAGACATGTTGTTCTATCGTGTAACGCTCCATTTTTACTAACCCTAAACTGTCAGCTGTCGAATTGTTTATTTTTAGGGTTGCCTACACTGCACAAACGGCGACAAATTCAAATCTTGCGTTAATTTTGGGACACCCATTATATATATATATGTATAGTACTACATTAGATCCAAATTGAATTTCTATGATGGTGTACAATGACTTGGAGAGAGCAAATAAGTGACTGACTTCTCTCTTGTTCCCAACTATTTGTTTTAAAATATTACTCAAAAATATCGAATAATATTTTCGATCTTCAATTTTTGAAATTGTTTCCAAATAGCGATTTAATTTTATATCACTTCTGATTAAATTCTAATACCTCTTGCATTCAAAGAAGTGCATAGAGATAATAGTACATAGTAATAATAACATCTTTATTGATCAATGGTTCATATCACTTGCAGTACAAATTAATTATTACAAAAAGAACATATAATAAAATAAAAAAAGTGTAATTATATTATATATATATATATACATAACAAGCCTGAAATGAAAATAAAAAATTATTTTTAAACATAAATAATAGTATAATAATTACACAATTTATTGATATATACCCGCGAAGAAAGAATTAGTATTTTCATATGAGTTAAAGGAATCTTTCGCAACACGAATGAAATTCAGGAACCCGAAGAGCCTCCATGGATCATATATTATGAGATGGAATTGTAAAGTATAAACTAGGGGAAGCAAAGCAGAAGAATCAATTTTATGTCGTAAAATATTTATTAGAACTTTAACGCTGTAACGTTTTTTTCGTTCCTTCGAAGAGATAAAATTGTATCCCTCTAACAGTTGATTATAGTCTGAATAAATATCATTGATTTTATACGATAAAAACTTCAAAAATCATTTTTGTGTATGTTCAATTCTCAAGTGTAGAAAAATATATACGGGAAATTCTAAACTTTTCGATGCTGAACGACAAATTAAATCAATGTGTTCGGGAGAAAATAATTGGTTATTAAAGAGTACGCCTAGATAATTAAACAAGATTTTTCTAGCAACTAAAGCAGAATTAATATTATATAATATTGATATATGGTAGGATTAAGTGCTTTCGAATACTTAACTACTGCATATGTTTAATTCCATTCTCTATGCACCACTGATGAATGAACAAAGTCATTTATAATTAATTGTTTCAACCTTTGGTAGTAGATCAGCTCGAAAACTTGTCCGAATTGGACAATTCGTGACTTCAACATGATAACGCAACAAGAATATCAATGATTTTTGACGGTTGTTTAATAACCAAGTTATCTCACGTTTTGGTGACATTCCTTGTCGCCCAAGTAAAATGTAAAAAAAATGTAAAGGGCTCATCCAACAATAAACAGAAAGTTTTTATAGAGATGTTGCGAAGTGCCATACGAAATTTTCGATTTTAAATTAGATTGGATTAATTGAAGTGGCTATAGAACCAATTCTACTGTGATCTTTTCAGATTTTTTGTGATCCTTCTGTCTCATTTGAAATCTGTTGATTTCTTTCCATATGCCTGTTGAAGCTGGCTTTGGTTAGAGCTTTCTTAATCTCTTGTATTTTTGGCTTTGTTTTATCAGTTTTCGCACTTCGGCGTTAGAAATTCCAAGTCACCTAGATGATTGGATCCATTTTCTCTACGATGTTGACCATTACTAGTTCTTGTATCTTTATCTTTAGACAATCCTGGTTCATCCACTCTCCTGGCTTATTTCTCTCATGGGGAGTTCTTGTCTTGCAGTTGTAGAAATATTTTTTCTACTTTTCGTTTTTTGATTTTGCTCTGCGCCTTCTCCATACTACAGTAAAAAGAAGAGCTTGCTCCATTAAAGTCTTACTTGACCATGTAAGGCTGAATAGAAAAGGGTTGCGCTTGTTGCTCACCGAGGAAAATTAATTAACGCCTTTCTCCGTAGCACTGCAATTAATAATAACTTGAAAAAATATTTTTGTGATTAGTAATAGTTATTCCAAAATTTCTTATTTATCTGATCTGCCTTATATTAATTATTTACGAAATTGAACTCCAAGAGTATAATTTTCTGGTGTTAACGTTTGACATATGATGTATTGTACATGATAGTGATACTACAGTTATCTTAAAGTGCAGATTGATGTATTAATTTCTCCTGCAATAGTTGGAATATTTAATGAGATGGTTTCCTCAGTTATGTCTTATATTTGCTCTTCCACATTTAAAATGCGACGTATTCTTGAATGTTTTGCCTTAACCACGTTGTTATCTTAGTGAACTGGGTTAGCTAGATATTATGCTATTGTGGCATACCTTCTTATGTTTTGGAATTTTGCAATGCGTTCCCATAAATTGATAGCATCAGCTAACCCATTTGCATTTCGAGATTTTTAATTAAATTACTTAAGGGAACGCAAGATACGAACGATTAAGAAGATAAAGAAATAAAATTAATTGCACTGAATACCGTACATACATTTAATTGAATTAATATAATTTAGACCGAACGAATAATTAAATATTATTAATAACAAGAGCTAATAACAATAGAGAAAGGATTAAAAGTATTACCCTTATATGCTTTTATATTTATAAACAAAAAAAGATATTTCTCGGTAATTAACGACCGCATTTTCGAACAAGAGAAACAGAAGTCAATTAATTTTTGACATTCCAGCTATGTATTTGCTTTCCGAGAACTTGTTGCTGCGTACTCGTCATCTTTCCGCAAGTGTACGTTAAAAGCGTTCGGAAAAAAGGCTTTTCCTGTTATTATTATCATAAATCATACAAAAACAAAAACAATAATCAACCTTCTCGACCGCCGTCATAAAGGAGCTTCCGGACAGTGATTAATGGGACCATATCAAAAGGCTAAGGAATATTTTTTGTTCTCTTAATAAATTATTATAAAAGTTTTTCTCTCCATAAATTACAGTATGAATTGAGTTGTATTACTTTTAGTCGAATAATTTTTCATTTTCTTTAAGTGGATACGAAGCGTAAAGGTACGAAAAAATGAGAGGTACTTTCATTAGGGAGTAACATCGCAATTTCCTGCTATAGGTGGAAAGGAAAAAAAATCATTCCCGTTTTCTAGATAATATCTAATGAATTTATGACTAGCAGACGTGTCGGCGATCGTAGGGTCGCGCCCACGTTATTCTATTGGTGGTTCGGCGCCGACAAAAAAGACTGTAAAGGTGTATAGAAGTTAGGTTGTTTGGCAATGCGATTAATTGCTTACGCGTGTATAGAAATTGGGCCACGAACGTCGACGAAATGATCGGATTCGGAATTTTTAGTGGGGAAATGAACGTCGTACGGCCGTAAATTCTTCCGGAAGGAGTAATAAATTGTAGTTATTTATTTTATATGCTCCGTACTGAAGTTAATCAAACAAATGGCAATTTTATGTGAATATTGCCTTCATGTAATTTACACGCCCTCTTTATTTCGTTGGATTGATATCACGAGTTGCGTAGGTCACATGGACGTAATAAATAAATCTCGTGACGATGCGAAAAACATTTGTTTTTATTTACGGTTACAGTGTAATGGAAATTATAGCCATGTATCGTTGAGAAACTTTATATTTTCCGTTTCATTGTTTTTATTATTGACGAGTAAAATGATCGTTAATATTAATCCAATCGTAGTAATACAAGATCTTGATTCTTTAAAGTTTACTATTAGGTTGCTGCAGATGTCTTTTGATTGAATACACTTTAGCTAACAATGGATGAGGTAAAACACGAATTTTATATTTACTTACTTTACTTAAAGTCTTCCACTATCACCCTTCTTATCCTGCATCATAAGGCGTATCTCTTCCTACTTCATTCCATATCTGTCCAGAGCTTGTTTAACAACTTCTTACCACATCTTCTTCAGACGGTCTCTTATTTATTTCTGGTACTTCTTGCCTCGAACACCATTTTTGGTAATCTCATCTTGCCCATTTGTTGTAAAAGATTTTCTAATAGAGACATAACAATTTTGTCTTTTAATACGAACGCATCCTTGAACGTTTTTCAGAATCTGTCAACGTCAAAACATCAGTCGAGCTTATTCCAATTCTTGGTCGTAATAATCGTCCTACCAGACAGGCTGTGCGTGCTAGAGTGGATAAAATCGAATAAAAATATTTACTATTGGATGTTCCTGTGCCAGTGAGACAACGCACTGGTCGAAGTACCGAAAATATCGCAGCCGTAAGTGCTTCAATTCAAAATCAGTCAAATCACTCGATTCCACGCCGTTCACAGGAATTGGGAACATCTCAAACCACATTGTGGCGAATTTTGCATAAAGATCTTGGCTTACACCATTACAAGATCAAATTAACTCAAGAACTGAAGCCTCTTGATCATTCGAAGCGCCGAAACTTCTTCGATAGGGCTCTGCTAAAGTTTGAAGAAAATTCTGAATTTCATCGAAAAATCGTCTTCAGCGATGAAGCTCATTTTTAGTTTAATGGCTTTGTCAATAATCAAAATATGCGTTATTGAACAGCAACAAACCATCTAACGGTCAATGGAGTTCGCTATCGTGCCATGTTGGAAAACTATTTTTGGCCAAAATTGGATGGACCTGACATCAGTGATATGTGGTTCCAGCAAGATTGTGCCACATGCCACAAAGCTGGTCAAACAATTGATCTATTGAAGGGGAAGCTTGGTAATCTCCGTTCAAGTGACCAGCTCACTCATGCGATTTAACGCCATTGAATTTATTTTTATGGGGTTACGTTAAGTCGTTGGTTTATGTCAATAAGCCAACAACGGAGATCAGGGACAATATCGAACGCGAAATTGCCAACGTTCCGACGGATATGTGTGAAAGAGTAGTGGAAAATTAGCTCCAAAAAGTCAATTGCTGCAAACCTGCTCGCGGTAGTCATATCAACGAGATCGAATTCCATATTTAAATGTAATATGTGTACTACACGTGGAATAAATTGCAGCTCAATATCTCAATTATTCTCTATTCATGTTCAAACCATCTTGGTATTCTGTCTTCTATTTTATTTAATATTGATTTCATATTCCAACTTTTTTTCCTATGTTATCTTTTCATTTTGTCCACTCTCTTTTATTTTCCATTTTTATTCTCAATAGTTTCTAGATTTTCCTGCGCTTTTGAGTTAAGCTCAAGTTTCTGAAGTACTATATATGTGAACATCGGGATTACTACTTTTTTATATATTTTATAATGTCTATATTAACATAGTTTCATGGTTAAAAAATCGATAGTCACTAACTTTGGTAACAATTTTTTTAGTGATGTTCTGGATAACGGAGGGCAGGTGAATGTCATGTATGCGGATCGATCGCGAAATTCTACTTTTATAGCTTAGCTATCTCGGATTTTCTTCTACGCTATTGAAATCGTAGGTATGTCTTAGGTATTCTACAAGGTATTCTACAAGGATCCAATTTGGGACTATGTTGTTCATTTTAGATTAATGATTTTCTCCTCAGTTGGAATTGTAAGTACTTAGGTTATATAAGCGTCACTAATAAAATACTTTAAATATATCAGAATGTTCCATAGTTATAGTTGCTAGATGTAAAAATATTACGGATTATGATTATACGTGTGCCTTTCAGACTATAACCAGGATTAATTCGATTCGAAACTTTTGATTCAAAATTAGGTTTCTTTCAGTATATCTCTTCAATCTTGTCATCCGCCCATAAGTCTCTTGGTTTCCTTATTAGATAATGTCGGCAATTTAGTATTACCAATTCTCATATAACAATTTATTACTTTTTGGTAAGAAGTAAACTGAGTATGCTTCTTCCGTACTAAACACATGATCAACTTTTCCTTGAGATAACGCGTAAGTTTCCTAAAATATTGATCTTTTAAAGCCCCATTATAGTACCTGCTACACTGGTTTGCAGTTGAGACATAATTTCCTATCTTTTTCTATTAGGTGAGAACAACAGAGTTTTAAGTTTGTTTCGCAGCTACTTGATATTAATATTGATGACCCTGGCTAATTAAGTCAGCTTCGATTTTCCCTACCCACTTACAATACAAGGTCGGCTCAATTTTTATGTGTAACAAGAGCTAAAACCAATATACTGACTAAATTTCTTTTACATCGTTCAGCTAGAATATATAGCAAATTTAACGGCACTTAATTCTGTATTAGATCTGTTATTAGATTTTAGTTAGTATATTTACTGCTCTACTCTATGTAATTACAATAAGTTGTATTTAATTGTGTATATGCAATATTGCACCACGTCGTAATTTTGTTCTAGAAGCGGGAAACTGTCGCACAAATAAATAAATAAATAAATTTCTACTTTCATTTCTTTCTATATTTTTCTTTCGTCAAGAAAAGTCTGTTTGATGTTAATACAAAGGGTACTAGAAAAGTTTTGCAATATGACGCAACAGCAAATCGTAGGAAGCGATGTGGGGACACACCCGTAATTGTCAGAAAATCCCGATCTGTAAAGAAGAAAATGATAGCTGTTATTTTCAAATCGAGTGGAATTGTGGAACGCGTCGTTTAGGACACACAGAAGACAGTCACAGCTAAGTGGTATACTTAACAGTGCCTGCCTAAAATCATTGGATCTATGAAGAACCTGCGGCTAATGTCAAGAATGGACACCTGTTTCCTCCATCACGATAATGCTCCATCTCACCGTGCCAAAGCCTGCACCTAATATTTGACCACGACAGGGTTGAAACTTCTCGGGCACCCTCCCTACAGTCCAGATCTTGCTCTCTGTGACTTTGCACTGTTCCCGCATGTGAAAATGAAGCTAAAAGGGAGGCGGTTTTCCAGTGATGAGGACCTTTTGCGGGCTTGGGACAACGAGTGTGCTTTACTCCCTAGTGAAATTTGGCAGAACTGGTTTAAAGATTGGTTTCGGAGGATGGAGAGGTGTGTTGAGTGTAGAGGTAATTACTTTGAAAAAATTAAATAAACAAGCTTTCCTAGTACCCTTTGTAAACATAATCTTCGCCACTTTTACTCTTTTCTTCATTAAAGAATTCTTGTTCTTTTAAGGTGTTGATTATTAGTGAGTGAAATGATAATCTGTTGGAGATAAGTTTTGTGTGAATATGGTAGATATTGTAGATTTTCATTGATTAATTCGTTAAGTTTGAATTATTTCGGAACAGAATGTGTCCATTCCTTTTTATGCGTAGTTGCTTTATACTGAATCTAAATAATGAGAAATGTACTATTATCCCCTTCAAACGTGTTTTTTCTTCCATTAGCTATGTATATAATGTTCACGATAATCTTCTGTTGAGGAAATTAGAGATTAGGGATCTTGATATCTTTTTTGATTTTGAATTTATTTTTAAAACTCATACGAAGTCTATTTGCTCTGATTTGCTAGAAGGATTTCTCGTTATTTTTTCCGAAATTGACTTACTCAAGTCTTTTTACTGCACTTTGTTCTAAGTACGCTTGAATATGTACCCTAAATTTGGTACCCCTATGCATGTGTCAATTTACAGCTGCAAAGTTTCAAAAAATTTGAGTTTTTTCCTTTGAAGTGAATGGTGTTTATTATCAAATCTTTTTAAAACGTCTGCCTTCTTATTAAGTAGCTTCAAATATTGTTGAATGTGACTACCCTTTCACGTGCTTAATCACAATTAAAGATTTGCAACACCTACTTCGCTTATAGTTTAAAAATAATCAAAGATAAGTGCATAATGCAATGTACAAGTCCAGTTGATATGCTTACGATGTTTCTTCTTGACGTGAATTCTGCGTTAAACAGCTGTCAAAGTATATTTAAATAAAGCAACAAATCTATTTCATAAAATGTTTATTAGCTCTAACAATCGCTAATTTACTTCTTTAGCAAATCGTCTAAAAAAAAAGCTATTTTATTATGAACATTGCTATTCTTTACTGATCAATAACTTCTCAAATTTGCCCAAATACCCAAAATGTTTAAATATTGTGAAAACTAAACATTTATATTGGAATTTTAGTAAAAATACATGCATACTTTGTTTCAGGAAAAATATATGGTATAAATGAGAACGGCGATCGTTTATTAAAATTAAATTTATAGTTGGAGATGATTTCAAAAATTAAAAATGAAAGTTGGTCATGAGGTTTGTTAACATAAGCATGATAACTGTTTCTTCATATTATTATTTTGACAAATGTAGGTGCGATATCGGCGAGTTCTTCGCATTATATTGTGGAACAATGTATAATAATTAAATTTCTCACGAATAAAATTGCCAATTTTACTAACATTTTTGTAATACTTTAAGTACTATATGACGATCAATGCCTTTTTATGAGTTGGGTGGCCTGCTACCGTCGTAATATATTTAAAACTATAAGTGGACTTGATACAGTCTCGATCTTATCATCTGATATTTGTTTGTTCGAATTATTAAAAATAATTTTTAGACAGGAAAATATTCCACTCGAAAAATCAGCAGGGATAGAATAGGAGCTTTTTTAGGAGTGGTTAGTATAGTCAAACCAAAGACTTCTAATATAGTTTGCTAGTAATTTTTTCATAAATAAATTCTTGGTTAACTTTAAATATGTTCGTGCGAAAATTGAACTTTCACAAAGAAGTAAAAGCTTTATAGTTATTTTAAGACCTGCGTATATAATTGATATTATACTTGCAAATTGGAACTAATATTGTAGTTCATTCTTTTGTGGTTAGCTGATAGAGAACTATAAAATTATAAATGCACACATGAAGGATTGTGTGAGTTGGGTTACATGTGAAAGTGGTGTAATAAAAAAAATTTGTATATACATGCATATGTATCACGCGACAAAAATAGATTCTTTTATAACTAATAAAAAGCCATTGTTGACCGTACAGTTCCATTTAATGAAAAATTATTTGTAAATGATATGTAAATATTTATGTTAAATAATAATATTATAAATTAACAATAATGGCGAATTACGCTTATAATAGAAGTCTGTAATAAGTATTAGAAGCAAATTATTAATATTTTGAATAGTGATATGCTACTTAATTAGATACTACTCCACTAAATCGAAGCGTAGCAGAAATCCAATGGAATCTAATCGGATATATTAATTTCCTTTGAAGATCCCATTCGTTTTTATCACATAATTAATCATTGGTTAAATTTGCTCGTACATACTCAACCATACATAAGCCCACGTTTTCATTTCAGACGACAAGAAGTCCTTTAAATTTAATGGGCCGTCTAATACAAAAAGGTCTGGGTGTAAGTTGCAAGATAAGCCAAATGTTTGTCAACCGTTCACTGTCAGAAACAATTATGTTTTGTCCTGGTTAAATTACAATTACAAATACATTCAGTCTCTGATGAACGTGAGGAATGTGTCTGAAGTACAAAGCGAATATACTCTCCGTGCCAAGGAATATTATCTGTTAACAATGAGCATTAAACACGCGAAATGTGCTGAAAAAATTTAAAATGTAAATATATAGTTACCGTCTACGGTGTTAGTGCCAAAAGTTTGGTAATTATATGTTGAAGAAAAGTAAATAAAATATATATTTGGAATTGACATTTAGTGCATTTAATTTTAAGGCAGCAAAAATATTTATGTGGCAATATAAAAACTTTTGTGTGTTTCATGATGAAATAGAGACGTCAAGCCCAGTTGGAACATAAAAATAAAAAATTAAAACATGCAAGAAGAACAAATATATTTATATATACACATACTATTGCTGTATGTTTTAAATTAAGCATATGTGTAAAAATAATTGGATAATATGAAACAATATTCAAATGTGCAGAAAGTGTGGTGCGAGACTATAGTCTAGCGATATAGTATGAAGATATGTTTTAAAAAGTGTGTGTGTATTATTATATATCGATTATTTTTTTGTTTTATGTATCTCAGAACCAGCAAGATTTCTTGTATTGCGTGAGGCTAGTATTCCACAATCTCAATGAAGGATAAAATATTGACCTAAACACTCTTATGGTATACAGTTCTTTAGGTTCGGGTATATTTCTTTGTAATACTAAAAATGCACAGAATATAATTTAAGGGGTAACATCACAGTGAACGGCTAAAAACATAGGGTAAATTTGTAAATTATTTTTAGTCAAATAATAAAATAAGTGGAAAATCGGTTTGAAAGTCTTTAATGGGCATAGCTTAGGCTAAAAAAATTTTTTTTCATATTTTTTAACATCAAAAAGGCGTCGCTGGAGCTCTGCAAGTAGGACTGCTTTTTTTACATCGGCCTCCGCTGCATGCACCATAAGTGTCGTACACTTTCGCTGACAACAAAATAAAAAATTTGTTCATTATCTACATTACATTTGCTAGAGAAGTAGTGTTAAAATATTAATTTTTGTAGAATTGGTGACCATTTGAAAACGAAGTTTCAATTTTTACCCAAAAAATTCAGTGAAAAATTATTTATAACAATTGCAAATTTTAACCAATCGTAAATATCCTATGTACTTCTCTAGATAATTTAGTTTAGCAGCTACTGTAAAAATCTCAAATTTGTTGAAGTTATGATGCATGCAAATTTGAAAAACATACTTTCGAAAAAAATGCGTTTAAAGTTTTGAGTAACATTATTTCATATTACCATTATTCTGCGATGCCTGCACCGTAAATTATTAAAAAAAAATTTTCACGTATAAGCCCAATTGTGCCTTAATCTTAAGACTCTAAGACATCATTTAAAACAATAAAAGAATTTTCGATTTTTTAAAAATTTCGCTGTGATGTTACCCCTTAAATTGACTTAAAATATCAAGTTATACCAATATATTTCAGCAATTCATAACAATATGAACCTGTTAGAACCAGTTTGAGTATGTTTTAATATCAGTTTAAAAATAAGTATATATCTAAAAAAATAACGTGAAAAACACGTACAATATCGGCAAAATGGTAAAACAATGCCATAAACGATAAATTGAAATGTAAACCGATTAATACACAGTATCCTTATGATTCTGTAAATAATTGGTTTGTTTATATATAGAATATCAACTATAATAGTGGGCTAGGGAATCAATATATATTATAACAATCGCATTACGGAAATCATTAGATGTAAATGTAGTACAAAAAGTCATCAGCCAATTCAAAATTTTATTTAAGTAAAAATCTAATGTAAAATTTAATTTTAAATGAAATAAATTAAATTAGAAGACTCTTTGCTATAAAGTACGTGTCTATATGTTGTCTTTATACACTGCTGTCTATGTATGAACATGTAACGTTTCCTCAGATGGCGAAATAACGTTGAAGATCATTAACTGGACAACAGATAATTCCCTGAAACAGTCTGCGCTTCTGTTGACCTTGTACAAATTTTCCTTATAACTGCTTATATCGCCAGGATAATACCTATAATACATAATTATAATTATTAATATGTTCCAAATTGTAATTGGCTTCTTATGAAGTTTGAAATCGTCAATACCTTCAACTTTGTCCTTCAATTTCCTAAATTTTTCATGCAGGTCCGTGATATTATTATAGGGAACATTTATAAATTCCTTTTTTTCATTTTTCTTTTTTCTTGCGCTAGCAGGAGTAGATTGATGTTAACTTTTAACAAAATAATTCATTTATTTCTTTTACCATATATGCGTATTCTAAAATTCCAATTAATATATTTTTTATCATTAGTTGATAGTTGTTTGAAATTTCACATGAGTATGTTCCTTTGATAATTTCAATATCCTTTTCTGAGCCACATTGTTTAACGATCTCAATTTTATTCAAAGTGATTATGATCCATTGATTTTTGGACAATTTTATAAGTTCTTTACGTTTGTATTGAATTATTTATATTCGATTATTGTGTAATCATTCGACCAATTTAACAATTAAACTTCGCATGGTGAATCGTAATTTATTTTTTTTAATCACTAAGGTTGATATATAACCCCTTTCCACATTAACTTTCGTAATTCTGTATACGCATTTCGACAACTAAGTTGTCATCATCAGCAGATAATTAAAAAGTGTCGTACCACGGCAAAAAATACCTGTACGAAAACAAACTCCGTACGCGATCTGTACCGTTGAGAACCAAAATGTACACAATTTCTGTATCGTTGAGAACCAAAATGTACCCAATTTCTGTACCGTTGAAAACCAAATTGTACGAAAGTTAATGTGGAAAGGGCTTATATATCAACCTTAGTGATTAAGCTAATCAACCACAGGCTCCATTAAATTCAACGTAATTTATTTGTTGTATTCTTTAATATTCACAGATAAATTCTTCATAACTAATTTCATTGCATTTTTCATTTGAACTTACATACGACCGGAATCTGTATAACAAAAGTGCTTTAATATAAGCCTTTGTTTTAATCATATTCTCAGTTATATGTAGATTTTGTATATTAATCTTTCTAGGCGATTTTAAGTTTTTGACTAGTGATAAGTTACTAATTTTATTTAATAATTTTTCCTGTTTAATAATTGATGGGCGAAATATACCTTGCTTCCAAAAAGTTGAAGCATTAATTAGAATCTCTAATACTTCATTCGTCAATGTGACAATATTATTAGTTCAAATACAATATAAATTATTGTTTGGTGTTGAATATATCTTAAAATTTCTAATTCTACTTTTACTATTCTGTCGCGCAATAATATCTGATTATCTGGAATAAGTTTAATAGTAATCTGGTACGTAGACTTCCGCGGTCGTGGTCCATGCTATCTGCTTCTGGGCTTCCGCGTTGCAACCGCGTCACTTGTATATCTGCCGACGTTTCGTACCCATTTGTATGGGACATATTCAGGGCTGAACTACTGCACCGAAACTGGTGTAAGTCGATGGTGGACGGGTTTATATACGGGTAATGGGTCAATGGAGTGTTACGGTTGCGGTTGGATAGTTTGGAGATACAGGATTGCCAGGCGTTGTGTAGGGGGTAGCCATAATCGCGGTTAAGGCTATTGGGGTGCTTAGAGATCTCTATAGTTTCACGAGTTTGGCGACCATAGTAATGGTTAGTGCGGGATATGATCTTGGTCGAATTAAACTGAATATGGTGCCCGGTTTCCAGCCTATGCTCGGCAAGTGCAGAACCGGTTATAACTTGCCGAGCATCCCGGAAGCCCAGAAGTCGATAGCAAGTTTAATAGTAGTGTTAAACATTTCCATTATGTTTAGCGTTAATGCTATCCGTCATTATGTAACCTCTTCGATGACTCGAAGTGGTTCCACTTTGTTTCGCTTGCTAATAATTTCTATTTCGTTTTCTTGCATTTTATCATCTAAATTTTCGTATATTAATTTAATTCATCTAGAATGTTTTCGAAAATCGAATAACCGAAAGTTATATCTAACTATGTTGGCTATAAAGGCTAATTTCAATAATTTTTCTATTTTCGTGTTTATTTTGAGGTTCGAGTAATCTCAAATGTGAAATGTTGGCGGTCGATATTGCCATTACTGTCAGGATTACGTGGTGTACGAACGTGAAGTTTAACTTTATGTTCGTCTAAAAGTTCGTGTATTAATTCATTATTAAAGTCCAGATCTCCCTCCGTTACAATTTGATATTGTTGTAACGAAATATTGCTATGTGGTAAATATGTCCATTCGATATGATATTAAGGTGTTCTTACATTGATGGCTTTATCCGTACAAGGGATATTATTTTTTGGCTCATCGTTAACATTTGAATGTTCAGTATCATTACGAGTTTCATTTGGAAATTGTTGATCTGACATACCCGCTTGTTCATTTGCTATATCTGTATCTTCATTGAATAATTGGTCTAGTACATTATTGATGATTTTTAATTGTTTATCGATTAAGTCATTCAATAATTCTTGCATATCATAGCCTACGTTTGTCTGTACCGAGGTGGTTGCCAATGTATTTAATTTAGTTCTCGATATAGCACCTGCATTTGTATTGTATTTGCTCTTTTCGTAAACTATTTCGTAATTATATTCTTCGAGTTTCATTTTCCAGCGTGCAAATTTCGAAATAGGTTCTTTTAATGATGCTATCCACACAGGGGGTTGATGATCAATATATATTATAAACTTGCAACCGTATAAATAAGGTCTAAAATATCTTGTTGCCCAAATTATTGCCCAATATTTCTTATCGGTATCGCTTAATGTTCTTGAAACAGATTAGGTTGTTACATGCATGAAGAAGTCCGCCTATATATACTAATTTATACAATTCTTAATTGTCATTTTGTACATTTAACGCTCTCTCGTTTCTGTTGGTCAAAGTTAAAAATCAATACCATTGATTTTAGCTATTATATCGCAGATTTAGCCATTGCAATTTCTGTTTAATGAAATTTAATTTATTAGGACCTTTAAATTATTGTCTCCGTACTGATTTAACTCGTTCCTATTGGTTTCGTAATTATCTGGTCATGAATCCAAAAACCGTTTTTTTTTACTTATGTGAATGATATATGTATAAGATGTCGCCTCCTATTTAATCCTCATTTTGACATTCGATTGCAAGAAGAAAAGTAGTTCTGTATCTTGCAAGAAGAAAAGTAGTTCTGCGTCATACTGAATTTTATAGTCCAAATTTAAATAATCAGGCTTATTTTATAGAAAGCGTGAATTAAATTTCCAATCAATCGTGTTGGATTTAATCGACTTTCCGTTTAGTAGATGATTAGAAAAGTTCTTTAAACCACCATTCGTACGTGTTTGGTTTTAAGGTTGGAAATATCTTAGTGTGCGTATCGAAGAAACGCTTTTGAATATCATTCTTGTTACCCTTAGCACCAACTGGAAGTTTGTATGCTGAAACTTGTATATCATAGTGGCCTAATATTCTTTGTTTTATTCTATGTTAACTAGAGGGTTTTTTTTTATCCTATGTGCCAAATCCAATATTTCAATAATAATAATTGGCCAGTATTCATATTTGTACAAATGACGTTTAGATCTGAGATACCAGAATTATCTTTTCAATATTAACAATTAGCTAGTGTTTATACAAATAACTTTGCTATCTTAGTTATCAGAATCGACCTTTATATACTGCTTATTTGTTGGTAAATTTTTATTGGTAACTCTAAAATCTCGTATACCAGGGTTGACCATTTAATCCTGAGGTACTGGAGAGTAATTATTTCACTTTTTCTGGATTCTTAGGCATGCCTGGAGTGTTTAGATCTATATTCTTGTTAATAAATGAGTTGACTGTTAAAAATTGATTTCAAGTTTTCTTCCAATTGAACTTTGTACAGGAATCTCCCCTACTTTCGAAATTAACTGGCTAGTTCCTCTCTAGGAGCAACAAAGGATTGCAAGCTTTTTTTAAAATAGGATAAGCAGTACGAGCTTGTTGTGCTACGATCTTCACAATAGTATAAGTGTAGAGAGGATCGTAATTACATAGTTGTATCGTTTTTACTAAGATTTTAAACATTTTACATGGTGAATTAATGTACAGAAATGCATAACGTGTGATTTCAATCGTTTACCACATTTTCTGTACATGTTATATACCGTCTGATTATTTCTATATAAAAGCTTAGTTTAAAATGCATAGCAGTATGTTAAATAAATAATTTAATATATGCTATATAAGTAGTTACATACATTGGTATGTGTTATATATACTACACACTAGTGAGTAATAACAATAAATAAATTAAAATCGTAAAATCATTTTTACCTGTTTGCAGTAGTATGAAATTTTAATATTATATATTATGTGCATCGAAAAGCCGCACGTTCAAATAAAAGAAACTGCATCTATTATATAAACAAAAACCTTCTCGTAACAATTAAAGTTAAAATTAGAAGAGGTTCATTATATGTATTTTTAAATATCCCAGCTATTTTCTAATAACTGTTCCAACACTGTTGCGTTTATGTTCAATAGTTTGATAGATAACAAAAATACGCCCTTCTACTAAAATATTTTTAGTAATGGAAAATATTAATAGTTAAAAGTGGATCTGAAGTCTTAAAAGCGTTGTTTCTCAGCTAAATTTTGATTTATTGTTTATACGCGACATACATTTATATCCCTGAGAAACTAACAAGTTATATTTCTCAAATTCCCTTTAATTTACAAATACTCCCGCCACATATAGCAATTTATCACATGATAAATTACCTGTGTTTATCTCCTTACTTTGACAAATTCGTAGAAGCGAGTTTTCGAGGTCATAAAATTTTTCATGAAAAATAAGTTGTTTTCGTCTTTTTCTTTTACCTAGATCCAATCTTGACTGAGGAAGAATTTCCTCGCTACCGTCACCAAGATTTTTCTTTCGGATCGTTTGACTTGTTTTTCCCGTCGTTGAAATAATAATTACGAAAGTATCTTTATGGCACAGATGACAGTATAAAGGTACAATATTGATTTTCTGTCATCTTAATGAACAAAGACTTGTCGTATTTTGTTGCCTTTATTTGATGATTTGATACATTATAACTAGTGTACTTTTCCAATTTCTTTGCTGTAGTTGATTGCAAAATTGATTGCGGTTGAGATAGATTTAATTCTTTTTTTTTAATGTAATGATAAATTTTGATGGAGACTATGGATGATTAAATTAATCAATTAAGATTAATGTAACCCCTTTCCACAATATTTTTTTAATTCTGTATACGTTTTTCTACTACTAAGTAGTCATCATCAGTAGCTAATTAATCGCAGTGCCGCACCTAGTACCATGTCAAAATCCTAACAAAAGCAGTCTGTACTAGACTTACACCGTCGAGAGCCAAACAGTGTAAGTCTAGTACAGACTGCGTTTGTACGGATTTTGCTATGGTTCTAGGTGCGATACTGCGATTAATTATCTGCCGATGATGACAACTTAGTGAGCGAAATATGTATACAGAATATAAACGTTATTGTGGAAAGGGGTTATATTAACCTTAACTGATTAATTTGCCCATACACTTCTATCTTAGGTGTGCTGCAAGGGACCACTACTTTTTGCCATCTTTAGTAATGATCTGTTAACTTTTATACTTTGTGCAGCACAAGCCTCTGCAGACGACTTTAAGATCTAACGGATCATCTTAAATAAATTAGACGTCGCTTGTCTTCAGATAGCATTGGACATTACGAGGTGCAGCAGTTACATAACGAGACTGGTGTGATAAATACTATTTATTGCAAATAAATTTATATCTACCTTTTATCCCGTTCAACATACTCTCCTCCCCTATCTATATACCACTGTATACGTGTCTTCCATTGTTCAGGACAATGCTGTAGTTCATCAGTTGTCAGCCTCTTCAACGACTCTGCCGTATTTGTTTTTATATGTTCAACAGACCGAAAATGTGTTTACCTTTAACGCATTTTTCACTTTTGTTAACAGGTAGAAGTTATATAGCACAAGATCTGGGGAATACGGAGGATAATCAAGCACAGCAATGCGCTTATCTGCTAAAAACTGCTTCACAGAAAGTGCATTGTGAGCTAGTGCGTTGTCCTAGTGACTCTGCCTTTTATCGAGTTCAAATCATCATGTAAAACGTGTCTTGCTGTTTCTTTGTTAATATTTACTATATCGGCAATTATCCGAATGTTCATACTTCGGGTTTTCCGCCTAATTTCATTAATTTTCGAGCGTTCCCTTCAGTTCTTGCAGTCACAGGTCGATCAGGATGTTCATCATCTTCGACCTCTTCCCGATTTTCAGAAAACCGTTTGTGCCATTCAAAAACTCGCGCACGTGACATAACATTGTCACCAAATACCTCTTTTAACATTCGTAAACATTCTGTAGACGATCTTTTAATTCGACAAGGAATTTCAGATTAATTTGCTGCTCGATTTTATGACAACCGTTATCACGGCACATCTAAGTAACAGTATCCTCTACAATTAAAGCTCGAAAGTAAGCTAAATCAAACACGAAACTACGGATTGTTGTTTGGAAAGTATTAAGGACAATGACATTCCAATTACAGCCTGGCCCGATGCGACATTTGGAAGGAGCACAGTCTCGTTATTTAATTGCCATACCTCGTATAATTGATGGCTGCAAGAGAAATAAACTTGACTTTAATATTAGTAAATGTAATTCTGTATCACATACCAGGGAGTATAATGTATTAACAGCTACTTATTTTATTGATAGTGACACTGCTACACGTGTTAATACTATCTTCTCGGATTTAGGTATTACTTTTGATTGTCAATTGAATTTCACGCAACATCTGATTAACATCACCTCATCGACTGTCAAGTCACTTGGTTTTATTATGCGTGTTACTAGAGATTTCGAAAACCCCAGAACATTAATCACTTTATATTGCGTGTATGTGCGCTGCAAGCTTGAATAGGGCTCAGTTGTGTGGTATCCTTATTATGCAATCCAACAAAGTATGGTTGATAAGGTGTAAAGGAAATTTTTAAAGTTTATCCGTTTTTAATTAGACGTTAGGCGTTTCCCGAATATAACATCGATTACAACAATCTTTGTCACTTTGTTCTTGATGAAAATTGTTAGTGGTGAAATTGATTTTTCCTGGTTACTGTTTCGTGTTGGTTTTCATTTTCTTTTTCCCAGTTGATTTATGAAATACTTTTTTTTATTTATTTGTAATTAAATACAAAACGATCTTTCTTAATGATAAACATGCAGAATGTATTTTCTTTTTTGTAATGTGATGTGTATCCCTTAATTTTTATTTGTTTTTATTTACACTGTAAATAGATTGTTCTCTTAGGTGCAATTATTATTATTATTATTATTAAATAGAAAAACCTTATTTAGAACAACTTATTGCTTTTGTATAAAGTTGGCGACATTTAAAAAGTAACGAATGATTTTTTAAGCAAGAGTTATATTATATTTGAAGCAAAATGTTTGCTACAACGTTAAAATTACAGCACAGTTTTTATTATTGACAATAATTTTCGAACTGGACGATTAGAAAGTGGTATATGCAATTAATCGTTGTATAAAAAGTAACTATTGACGACAAAGTGTACTGACTGATTAAGACACGTTTCGCATAATATCAACGCTCCTCAGTTAATCTGACGCATCGTCGATGAGTTGTACATACCTGATGGTTGTTCATATCTAGACGATAACACAAAAGAGTGAGAGAACTACAGGGTGTTTCAATAGTCATGTCCTATTTTTGACAGATAATAGCGTCCACATAGTAAAATATTTTGAAGTCGGATTTTGATATTCGTAATTAGCAAGTCTTGACAAATTGATTATGGAGCATAACACAATACAGCAACGCGTTCAGACTATTCAAATTTGTTATGAAAATGGTCGTTTTTGCAATACATTCCTTTTGTTACGTAAATTTTATGGTCAACATAATTGTCCTGGCAAGAGAACAATTAAGTGTCTTGTGCGAAAATTGGAAGCAACTTATTTAATATCGGACCTTTCCGCACCTGTACGTCGTCGAAATGGTCGTTCGGATGAGAATATTGCAGTAATACATAAATATCATAAGTGACTCCATCTCTCAATCTGTGTATTTCTTGTCGGTCGCAAGAAGTTGACGTTTCTCAGGTTAGATCAAGAATTTTGAGAAAATCTAAGGGCTGTATACATATAAGATTCAACTTACACAAGAAGAGCAGCCAAATGGCCATGTAGAGCACAGAAATTTTACAGATTGGTCTCTGGAGCAATTGGTGGCCGATATTCTTGTAGAAAAATAATCTTTAGCGACGAAGCACAATTTTGGTTAAACAGTTTTTTTATTAAGCAAAATTGCAGAACTTGAATCAAGCAAAATCTGCGAGAGATTGGATAACTTAAAACGCATGCAAAAAAGTGTCACAGTCTACTGTGGATTTTATATTGACGATATCATTGAATCCTATTTTTTTCAAAGTGAAACTAGTGTTATTTTATTGGAAGACAAAATTCAGGGGGTTCATTGTTTCCTTGACACCTATGGATTATTCTTGTGGGGCTACGTTAAGTCACTCGTCCACAAAAATGCACTGCGATTCAATGTCTAACATTTGTTGAGTTATTCGAGAAGTTAGGGTCTTTGGTATACTTTGTGCCCGCCGTGCAAGCCGAAGAGGATGTCTTCCGAACATAATGTCAATTGATATATTAAATAAAAATAAAATGGCGTCTGATCTTTTACGGCAACCTGTTCTATTTACTTTTAAAGATGTAACGCACTTATTGGAAGACTCCTAATATTCCCATCTGTCCGGCAGAAATTATGCTACTCGAGAGAAGGACGTATTGCAGAGCACCTATATCGCAACTGAGAAGCATTGGTATTATGCGAAATGAGTGTTAAACAGTACACCTTGTCGACAATAGTTGTTTTGTGCAGTGTAATTTATAATGAATTATATTACACTCTGTTAAGCGATGTGTTAGGGGTTAAATATGTTCATTCTTGGTCATTGGATTGGGAAGGGATTCGGTTGAGAATCTCGTGTGATTACATTTTCAGTTCCGATTGCGTTACTCTCCACTTCTAAACGTTATTGAGTAGTTAAGTAATTGGTAGCTGCAGCTAAAAGGTTACGCCTCTTCTGACTTCACATTCTATTACCCTTGCTCATAAACTAGCGATGTGGTAGTGTGCTGGTGCCCACTAACTATTGATCATCTTATGCGCTTATGATACGACTCCAACCATATTAGGTTATTGTATGACTTTAATCATTATGGTATAATATTTTACGCCTCTTTTAATTTATTCCATCCTTTCACTCTTGTTCAAGAACTAGCCATGCGGTAGTGCATTCGTAGTCACTAACTAATGATCACCTCATGCGCTTATCATATGACTCCAACTATATTAAATTATCATACGACTTCAACTATAGTGGTAGCTGCATTTAAGATTTTACGCATATTCTGACTTATTCCATTCTTTCACCCTTGCTCAAAAACCAGTGATGTGGTAGTGTGCTGGTACTCACCAGCTAATTGCTTACCATACGACTCCAACCATTTTCTAAAAAGCTTGTCATATTTCCTCTTTTCGGTGATGCCATATTCGGTAGTGAATTGGTGACTTAAATAAGCTGCAATGTCTCGATATTATAAATTGATTTTCGAAATGGAAAAAATTAATATGACTACTTCTTAATTCGTAGGACACTTATTGCACATTACAGCATGATGACCCTTAGGAGCACTATTAACTTGTTATCTCATAGTGCGTCTATCTACCTGTAGGTTATTGTACTAAGTAGATCTCTTTGGAAGAAGTTGATTGATCTATTCTGTACAAATATTGGCTTTTATCAGATTAAAACTTCAATTATTTACTACCCACAAATGTAATTTACCATTTGTCTTATTTTCTTGTGTTTTATTTTGTGGGCGTTGCAATTACAAACGTATTTGTTACTAAATTAATAAATACACGGTATTACAATTATCTTTTACAATATGTAATAAAACCAAAATGGTAATTTTCGTGTACATAAATTAAGAAAATTGTAACATTGTGTATTTATTAATTTGGTCATGAATTTTCATCACGTAAAGTTGAATGAATCCAGCATTTGTTGCTTACTAAAATATTGTATTAGTAAACAAATTTTCCGTAGATGCATAATTTATTCCTCGGATCTTTTATATTTGTCACTGATATAAAAACAAAAATCATCGGTGTACAAATATTACTTACAGGTGACTCAGCTTATGATGGAGATTGCGGGTATAGATATTGAATAGGATTGGATTGTGACTAGATTCTTGTAGTTGTCTATGCACTAATTGTCATCGTCCAATCCTTTCGTTTTGATTTTATAGGACAAAGATCTACATGTCACGAAATAAGCTGATTAGATAAACCTGTGCTAATTAGTAAATTTAAATTTACACACTATTAGACGTCTTTTCTATCTATAAACATGGACCCTATACACCGTGGGAAAGCGATAATTGAACCTTTGTAATGAATTACTGAAAAGCATCAATAGTACTTCTACTTTTTATAAATCCAAACTTTGTAGTAATGTATTGTAAGAATCTAACCATGATATACTGTAAAAATTGAAAGTTAGAATTGTGGTAAATTAATACCACATACCATGGCTCTTTAAATTCTCGAATTCCCGAATAAGTCTATAGAATATCAACATCGTATCCAAACGTGTGCACCAAAGTCCATAAATATACTATTATATAACGTATTAGTTCGCAATGCCATAGTTTTATGGACTTTCTAATATTTATAAGCACTTTCTGTAGAATTTGCGAGACAACTTTCGGTTATTTCAACTTATCAACATCATACATCATAATTTGCCGTCATAAAAAACAAACAAAATATAATATAATACACAATTGATGCAGCAGTAAACATTAAAATGTTGGTTTGTGAAATAATATTCTAAGGAGGCAAATGACGTCACAAGATGGTGGTGCGGGAGAAAAGGTGTTGTACTGAAAGCTTATTGTATTTATAATTCCAACGATGATGATAGCAGCAACCATAGGTTACATGTAATAGATGATTACTGAAAATTGTTCGATTCTGCCTTGGCCAAATCACTATGTTCCCGACCCATCAGCAACCACGTGCTACATGTAACCCGTGGTTACATTATCGGGAAATATAGACGGACGATACAGTAAAGAGCGCGTTAAAAATATAGAGGAAAGGGTACACATTTGAAAAGGTAAATGTGTAAGTAAAGGCAACAATTGTAAATGGAAATTTCAAATATGCAGCCTTGAAGCCATTACCGAAATCAAAATTAGTGTCCAGAAACATTGACTTATGCAGAACAATTTTAAAACCTACAGTAACTTATACATGTGAGACATGGGTCTCAAGACAATCTGAAAGAGACCTTTTTGATAGATGAACGAGAAAGATACTGAAAACTGTTTATGGTGGAACAATAACAGAAGAAGGTTGAAAAAGGAGAACAAACAAAGAATTAAAAGAGTTATATAAAGAATCTAGATTATCTATATAGACTAAATTACAAATAATTGCGTGGTTAGGATACATAGAAAGATTACAGAGGGAGGAAAAGTGTCAAAGAATGTCCTGTATAGGAAACTAATAGGCAAGACAAGAAAAGAAAGACTACGGAAAGAATGACTGTATAAAAACCAATAGTACATATCATAAGTAACATTTATGTTCATAATTTATGCATTTAATTATTAATTAAGGGTAATCTAAAAGTTTGAACATTTTCTAAAAAGTATAGATCTTTCACAAAGCAAATTACATCTAATATAAAAATTTCATAGCTTATTTATAATTGAAATTATTTCAAATATTTTTTTTTTATTATTAGGATATTCAAAAGCACGCAAATCCTAAAACTTATTAGAGTATTTCATGGCAAACAATCATAAACTGTATATCTGATCGTTAGGTATAGAAAAGTGTGTGCAGTTTTATAACAAAATTCTATTTATAAGAACATAAAATTATTACTGAGTTATGTTTCTATATTACATTTATCATAACTAGCAGCGATTAATTGTTTATACACAATTAAAATACTATCTAATTTAATTTTTTGCAAAAAACATTCTCGAGATCGCTATTTTTGACTTCGATACACTGAAACTGTAGTAACATCTTTGAAGATATCACTTATAAGAGTAGGTTAAGTGTCGACACAAGAGAAAGTAGCACCAAAGACATTGTTTCAGCCTCAAATATTTCACCACTTTCAGAATTGGAAGGATAAGTTGCTTTATTTCTATTCTACCTAAATTAATTCTTAGACCTCATCGATGATACTCTGCATATAATTGTTTAGATATGTATTTTAAATTGAATGGGTTTTGTCCTAATATTTCTGAACACCACCGGTAGTGTTTAAAAAATGATGTGTCAATTCCTTTAAAGTGAAGTTTCTCAAGATTTCGATCAAGATATTAAATAAAGTGGAAAATATTTTCTCAATATTTTATTCTTTTCTATGGGTTCGAAGCACTTAAGATTTTGCATTTTACTGGATAACAGTTAACTGATTTTATTTGGAGTTACTTTTGTGTCGGTTACGTTTTGCCGAAATCCTATTAATTTGTTGTAACAAATGTCTCGTCAAATTCACAATATACTTTGACAAAATTTGATTTGACGGTGCTAAAAAGAATAAAGAATTACAAATATACAAAAATACAACTAGGCAATTATATTCTGTATTAAAATGAAAATCCGTTGATATTTCAATGAAACGAAACATTAACAATAAGAATTTTATTCCACTAAAAACTACATACAAAATACTTATGTGCTACATAAATAATAAAGAATCTAATCTCGAATATGTACTATTGATGGTGGATTCACAGCGTTTCTTTATGCTAGCAACTAAATTTTTTGCATAGCTTACTGTCAATTGTCTCCATATCTCCTTTATATAATGAGAAAGTTGCTTGATGTTGAAAGCAGAAGTCCGTTTGGGCACAATTTTACCATTCTACGCTATGTCTACGATACCACACATGCTGAAGCATCCCCACACATACTCCTTAACTAGATGCTTTACTCTGTGATCAACAATCCAGTCTGTTTGTATCAGAGGACCAAGTTTTCTTTCTGACCGTAAAAGCCCAAAAATTTAAATTTAGCCTTACCCAGTAAAGCGAGGTCCCTATCGGGCTCAATCTTATTTCTTGCGTTGCTCACGAGAACAATATAGAAAATGTTTAAACAAAACCCAAAAACTACACAAAGTATAAATAACCTGTAGAGGATTCTAAAGTCTATCTGATGTTCGACACGAAACATGATCTGAAATTTCTTAGGATAAGTTTGTGTAAGTTTGTGAAATTGAACCAAGATTACATGGGATTGAAAAGTTGTAATCAAGATAAATTTCAACAGGCGAATACAAAGAAGCCAAGGCAAGCTGGAGAACTATGAAAACTGTAATAGAAATGAAAAGATTGCAGCAGATAAGCTTAAGGACACTTCAAGTAATCATAAATTATAAAGCAGTACAGACTGAGTCAATAATATTTTATATTTTTTTTGTTTCAAATTGCGCAGTTTTTTTAAGAATAAATAAAATATGGATGACGCACTGAATTTGGCTGGGTATGTGGGCATTTAAAAAGAGTGATGTATGACATTTATAAAAATGGTTTCGTACACAACGGTACAACAACGTGTTCAAATTGTTGAACTATTTTATGAAAATCAGCGTTCTGTGAAAAGAGTTTTTGGAAAATTACGTGAATTTTATGGTTTACGTAATCGTCCATCTGAAAGCACTATTGGTCGAATTATTAAAAAATTTCAAGAGACCGGTTCCGTGGAAGATCAAAAAAGTGAAAAATACAGTTGTAGTAAATATCGGTTTGGTTCGTGAAAGTGTTGCTGAAGATCCTGAAATGTCCATTAGACGACGTTCACAACAACTTGGAGTTAGTGGATCAACAACATGGCGTATTTTACGCAAGGATTTAGCTCTGAAGGCATATAAGGTTCAAATAGCACGGGAACTGAAGCCATTAGATCATTTAACACGTCGCTCATTTGTCAATTTCATCAATGAACAACCAGCTGATTTTTCTCAAAAAATAATGTTTTCCGATGAGGCACATTTTGAACTTGGTGGCTATGTTAATAAACAAAATTGCCGTATCTGAGGTGAAGAAAATGCACGAATTATTCATGAGAAACCTATGCATCCTAAACGAGTTACTGTTTAGTGTGTGCATTATGGTCAGGTGGTGTAATTGGATCTTACTTCTTTGAAAATACTACTGGTGAAGCTGTGACTGTCAATGGTGATCGATATCGTCGGATGATAACCGAATTTTTGTGGCCTGAATTAATGAATATTGATCTAGAGGATATGTGGTTTCAACAGGATGGCGCTACATCTCACTTTGCACACGAATCAATTGATTTATTGAGAGAAAAATTTCCTGGACGTGTAATCTCAAGAAACGGTGATGTTAATTGGCCACCAAGAACACGTGATTTGACACCGTTAGACTATTTTCTTTGGGGTTATGTGAAAAGTCATGTTTATAAAAACAATCCACAATCAATTCCTGCTTTGAAAGATGAAATTACTCGTGTCATTGGTGAGATAGAGCCTCAATTATGTCAAAATGTCGTTGAAAATTTTAAGAAAAGAGTGGACGCTGTGGAGCTGCAAGAGTAGGTCATTTGGCAGATATTATTTTGCGCATATAAATGTCATAACTGATGTCAATTACCAATAAAAAGTTTTTGAAATTAAATGCAAATTATGTGTTTTATTTATTCTTTAAAGAAACCGCTGAATTTGAAACACCTTTTATTTATATATAATATAAGAAAATAGTCGGCAAAATGCGTGCCACGTTTGTTCACACATAGTGGATGTATTTTAAATAAAATAAAGTCAGTACTTTCTGCGCCATTTCATAATAGAAATATAATCAAATTTGGACACGTTATTACTGGAATGAAACCAGAGAACATTCAAAATAGTTGACTACTCCAAACTCTTCCATCAGCTGGAAAGATTATAGTCATTGCTTTCTGGAACATTCGTGTTGCAATTTAATTTACATCTAACAATGAGGTTGTCAACGAAACAGTTCTTTATTTTGAAGACTTGGATATAGTACTGTATGGATGAGATTAACGACTTCAAAATCATTAGACAAAATGTATTAATTTGCGACTTAAATATAACATTTTTAAAAATTTTCTTTTTTTAAGCGGACTTATCATACCCCTCTTCTACAAGAACAAGTTTCAATCATGAACATTTTTTCTGTCAATATATTATTTCTTTTTTTTTCTCTATATTTTATCTAAAAGTATTTAATTTATTACAGAATTATTGTAAAAATATTGTAAGGAAGGTATTGTTTAATATCGTCAAAACTCGGTAAAAGTATAAGAATTTTACGCAAATAAACTCTTAAGATTTTACTAGTGTATGTATTATTTCGTATGCAGGAATTTAATCTGAATTTTTGCTTTATATACTTGTATAAGAAAATCGATAATCCTGCGAGTAATGAAATATTCAAACATTTATTAAGCACTGAATATTACAACTAGCTTTTTCTAATCGAATATTTGCATGTAAGCCGTTGGTGTGCATGCACGGAAATTTCTGCGGTTTTCTGCGGGATAAGTTTAATATGCGCAATAGCTCGCACGTAACGTGACACGTAAGTAATTTTACCACTAAATAGGTGATGACAATCAAGTTTAAATAATGTGTACCAACGTGATTTATTTATGGGTTTATTAACCGTCTTTAAGAGAGTATTTGCTTAAAATCTATTATAAAAGTATGATAATCAACGCCACATTTTCAACACGATGAGGAATTTTGAATATTTTAAAAATTAATTGTAAGACGTTTCTTATAAAGGAGAGCAATTAGTATATTGTATAATAAAGAACTGGAATGAGCCATTTAACTATGCGAGTAAAGTTTGTTGCTCGATAATTTTAGCACAAGAATAACTTCTAAAGTGATTGAATCACTTCACCCCCGTAGTATATGTACTTCGTAAACTAAAAGGCAAAATGCACAATATTTCCTTTTAAAATTACCATACTGTCGAGGCTAATGAAGTTTTATAAATATTATTTTCAATACCTCAAATAAAGACTTTACTGTACCATAGCAACGATTAAATAAATTGAAAATCAGCAGTCTCCATTGTGGAAACTTATTACTCTGAATATTGAATTGCCAAAAGCATAAAAAATGCTAATAGTTAATGAATAATGTTATCTTTGAAGTGTAGAAAGTTTCCGACAAATCTTATGAAGACTTTATGAGATGGTGTCAAAAAAAAAGGTAGAATATCGTACCAATGAAAATATGTTTTTACCATACTTCCATGAAAAAAGTAAGATTGTATGTATCTTTACCTTATGGCAAAATTATTCCAAAAGTAAATCGATGATTCTAGTTTAAAATAATATTGATATATTCAAATATACGAATTTGTAGGCATCTTTAAAAGGAAAAAATGGCGGATATAAGCTGAATCAAAGGCTCTTATTGTTAAACAAGTTAACTAATTCAAGCTCCAAGTGATGTTATTTAGATGATTTATTTAATTTTTATGTGGCACTGGTGTAGCAGAAGAATGTAAAGGAAACGAGTAGTTGAACTATCATAACATAAAAAACAATATTGATCAAATATTCGTTGTAATGAATTCAGCGAATAATCCATTTGATTTTCTATAACTATGCAGAAACTACATGCCTTTATGACAAGTTGACACAAAACACTTGCGATACCAAGACCATAAATGTAAAGCACAACCATTGGAAATTAGTTTCGAAAGCTACCATAAAAGTTTTCGAGCTTTTTGAAACTATCTAAATCTTTCTTCTCCACCACGCCGTACGTTTAACCGATTCTGGGAAAAATGTTGACGTTTTAAAGAGACATGGCAGATAGAAGTCGTTTTTGTGGCTGAGATATATATTGAATGGCTGATAGGAGTCGTCTTTAGTGGCTGAGAAATATATTGAAATCTCAATAAATAAAAACAATAAGTCAGAAAAAGATTTTAGGAGATGAAAATGGAAACTTATTGTATCAGGAAAACCAAATAAATATAAGTATGTAAAAAATTAATTACTTCATCACTGAATTCACAATTCTAACGATAATGATTTTGATAAATTTTTCGATTTTAGTAACTGCAGTGAAATAAATATCGAATATCCGTAAAAGTGGATGATATAATTATTGTTGATTTTTATTAATTAATATGCTCACTGACACCTGATATATATATTTCTGAAAGGACTAAATTCATTTTAATCCCTATGGATTAAAGTGTCACTTTAGTCAATGAAATGAGAGAATGAACACCATTCTTAATCCACAAAGTGAAAACAAAATTTAATAAGGATCCACTAGTAGAACTAGTTCCATGTATTATGCATTCCAATTATAAAATCAGTTTCTAAATAAACTTATCCTACGTTATGGTGGTTTTCTGTTTCACCTCGGACATGAGATTAACTTTTTCTACGATGTTAACGCTCACAGTTTTATACATCTTTGTATGGTAGATACATCCTTGCCTACCCATCTGACTTTTCTTATGAAGGATATATAGCTTCCAATCTCTTATGTGTTCTTTTTAACATTCTTTTTGATGTTTGTATTTTCCAATGTTGTTCTTATGAGCAATAAGGGAAATACCAGTTCGCTCTATCACAGTCCCGTCTTACCGGATGATTGTATTTAGTGCTTCTAGGGCAACGTTAATTACCGCACTTGCCTACGGCCACGCAATCCTCGGCACATTAATGTTTATTATAGTTTAAGCTTATTTATGTTTTTTAGGAGTACTAATTCTGATACTCTGACTGGTCTTAGCCTCCTGACGTTAGGCAAGTTTATCGTAACTGGCTTAATTATCTTAAAGCAATTTATAAATGAGCCTCTGGTTAATAAATATTGAGTTGATGTTATATTTTAAATTTTTATCCATGTAATCGATATCATTGACAATGCCCTTATATAAACCTAATTGAAAAGGGTTTGGTCCTTCTCTATATAGCTTTATCGAATCTTATTCTTCTGACCATGCAAACCAACTATGTATAGAGTACATTTAGGGTCTTTCTCTCCAAGACTCTAAATGTACCCTATACATAAAATATAAATCGCAATAAATTGATCGCGATTCCAAATCATCCCAAAGTGCTTTAGTACAATAAAAGCGTAAGCTTGGATCCCGTATCTTCACAAAATATAGGTAGTCGGACATAGGACAAGTGTCATCAGTAAGTACACCAATCCACTCCAAATGTATTTATTTTTTCAATTACACACTAATCGCATAACAATAAAGGTGGTACCATGAGTTCGTACAACTAGAAAAAACGATTAATGCTGCATACTACAACTGGTGTATTTCCGTAAAAAAGTTTGATTAGTTAGGCGTTTCGGAAACTGCATCATGATAACGTCTCTAACCATAAAACGCTAACAGTTCAGAAATTTCTGACAACGAAAAAAGTTCCAAGGGTATCGTAAGTGCTTTACTTACTTGCACCTGCTAACTTTTGGCTATATATGTATATAGCAAGAAATATATAGAGGGATATAGTCAAAAGTCAGTAGGTGCCTATGTTGACTTTTGGCGATTTCCTGCTATCAAATGGAGCTTCGCGGTGAATATTTTTCGACAGTGGATGGCATTGAAGATAATATATTCTTTTCTTTTCTAATATGTTGGTAGTTTTACTTTAGCTATAAATTTCATTCTCCTATATTTAGGTTTCCAATCATTAGGGGTAATAAAACACTTGATTCGTATTAATGACGTTTGAAGAATATTTTTTTCTTTAAATAATTTGAAAAGCAGGGAAAATAATCCCTCAAAGCACCGTTAATAAGAACTAAATGTGTTATTGCCCGTAATAATCTAAAAACCCAAACATAAAAGAATAATATTTATAATTAAAGACGATGTGTTGGTGCAAGACTGTTGGAAAAAGTGCATGTCGGCCGAAAGAAAGTTCTTTAAACATGCCTAGAATTGCAATGGATAAACGTTAGTTCATTACTATGTACTGTAGTTCTGCGACTGATGATGTTAGGTACTTATGGAAGTAGCCTTATCGATTGTAATGGTGCGCGATATTATTCGAAAAGATATATATATATATATATATATATATATATATATATATATATATATATGTATATAAGTATATATGCTTTTATTTTAATAACATTTAAGTAAAGATGCCGCTTAATTTGCATTTTCTGGATGTAAATGTATTATATTAATTCTCGGAAAGGTTTTAAAGTGTGAGAACAATAAAATACCCTTCACCCCCATCTATAAACTAGGTAATAGGATTTTTGTTTATATTAATAGACGTAGAATTTAAATTAAGACAGACGGAAAAAAGCGAGGCAGATGAGAAGAGAGTTACGGGCAGGGTTATTTCTTAATACCAGGTCATTCTGTCAAATAGTGAGTGTGATGCGTGTCTGATACTAGGCATACCAGTACTTTTTTCTGCAAAGAAGAATTAGTGCGCGCATTGCGAAAAATGTATATACATATGTATGTATATTGATCCCTGCAAGCGGAATTCATTAGGCAGCGTTTAATATTATTCAAGAGCGAATAATTAATAAATAAATTTTGTGGTATTTTCTTTATTATCTTATTTTTAATATAGTGAGATTACATTAGTACATTTATTGTCTTTAATCATTGTTACTTTTATGTTCTACACTGCATGAAATATAAATATTATTGAACGTATAAATTTTTGATGAAATTTTTTCGCTATTCAAATTAAAGGGGTGTCTATCAGGTATACCGGAAAGTTATTATCGGATTTCTTGACAGATGTCTCTAGGCTTAAGTATGTAATGTTGTAACTGGACATATATGTCATTCTATTCTACTGACATTAAGCTTCAAAGCCATACATGCTACATTTTGCGAAAGTAACATCGTCATAGATTTATATCCCTTTGATGTCGAGTTTCGTGCCCGAAAAAGTGCATTTGCGGCCCGCATTACTTTTCTTATTTAATCAAAGGAAACTTACTGGTAGAAACTTACGATGAGCATGCTCCAACCATAAAAACATGTGTGGCGTGATTTCGACAATTCAAAATTGATGATTTTTATGTGTAAGAACGTTCTGGTAGACCGAAAAAGTTTGAAGATGCGAAACTGCAGGAGTTATTGGTTGAAGACCCAACCCAAACTCAAAAACAACTGGCAGAAGCGTTAAATGTGGTCCAAAAAACGATTAGCGACCGATTACGGGCAATGGGAAAAATTCAAAAGATGGGAAAATGGGTGTCACATCAACCGAATGACAGGCAAATGGAAAATCGAAAAATCGTCTTTGAAATGCTGCTTCGAAGATATAATGGGAAACCATGTTTGCATCGAATAGTGACGGGTGATGAAAAATGGATTTACTTCAAAAGCCCTAAGCGCAAAAATTCATGGTTATCACCTGGCAAAGCCGGCCCATCGACTCCAAGACCAAATCGTTTTGGTCGTAAAACAATGCTCTGTGTTTGGTGGGACCAGAGTGGCGTGGTGTATTATGAACTGTTGAAACCTGGTGAAACAGTTAATACTATTCGCTACCATAACGCGCCGTCTCACAGAAAAACCGGTCAAGGCAGTGTTGAAAGCACTTGGATGGGACATAATATTGCACCCACGGTACTCTCCAGATCTTGCCCCGTCTGACTATTACCTTTTCGTATCAATTTGATACACGCTTGCAGAGCAGCACTTCGCCAATTTCGAAGAAGTTAGAAAATGGCTCGGTGAATGGTTTTGCTCAAACGACAAACAGTTTTTTTTGGGATGGGGTCCATAAATTGCCCAAAAGAGGGGCAAGATATGTAGAATCAAATGGCCAATACCTTCAATTAATAAATTTTTCCATTTTCTTGAAAATTATGTATTTTTTTACGAAAAAACCAGTAAAGACTTACCGGTACACCTGGTATACATACGCATCCTTCTTCATAATCCGAACCACCCTGAGAATTGTTATTTGTACAGAGAATAGCATCTTTATATTTATTTGTAAAGTCACATGTTTATTTCTGTTTACTAGCTGGTGCATTCTGTTGAATTATAATAAATCGTTACATCATTCCAAGTCCTTGTATTTGCTTTACAATTTTCTGATTTAATTATCATTAAAGGCAGCTCAACGAAATATATGACTTAAGTACTGAATAAAAGTTCAGTAACTATATGGCTTAAAGAGTAGTGTCAATAAATAAGGATTGTAACACGATCATAATGTTCATATCTGCAGCAGTCAATAGAATGAGTTTTTCTGTGATGATATGACAGCGTGTCACCTTATAAGAGCTAGAAAAAATGTTTTTATAAGCAAACAGCATGACATCCAAGCAGTGCTTTCCCTTGGATATCACATTGTTTTCCTATTAAAACAACTTCTTTCTTTCAGCTGTCTCGTAAAGTTGCTACGAGATTGACTAATCATGCTGGCATGATTGGTTTCTATTTTCTTTTCTTTCTTTCGCATCCACAGTGTAGTATTTTACATAATATAGTAGAGCTAGGTAATTAAAATTAAATATCCTTATTTTTCTTCATGGCGAAGAGTAGCAAATTAATTTGCGGAAAATTTTGGAAAATTAATTAATGAACGCGAATTGTATCTAAGTCTTTGAACATCTAGACAGGTTCTTAATTACACATTATTACACAAGAACTTCTTTACCTGAAAAAAGAAATAAATTTACCCAATACATAGATAATTTATATTTCGACGAAAACACTATTATTCCCAGAAATTCATTTACATATGTTCTCAAACATTTATCAGATACCTACATACCCCAGAAAGTGGTTTCGCATTTGCTTTTATTACATTTTAATTAATTATGGTAACGTTATTGTTTCGTTGTCACATTAAAGATGACGTTCGATTTATCCAAATGTGCAGAATTTGAGATCCGAATTCGTGAAATTAAACGCAAGTGCAACTACGGAGAAACAAGAACAATTTAAACATCTTCAACAAAAGATTACTACTACTTACTCTACTGGAAAATACGGGGAACCATGCTATTTGTTTTGCAAGCTATTTGTATTACAAGTTACTTTCGTATATCGAGAGTTAAATCGAACCGTTCATGGAAATAGTCTCCTTTCTGATCCCTTGCACAATCTAAATGTATTTAAATGAAGTCTATCGTAGATATTTTTTTTTGTTCTTAAAGCTAATGCATGTATTTGTATGCATCTTTCTCAATCTCTGAAAAAAAAAATAAATTGGGAGAAATCTTGCTATCGATGTTATGTGTTTATTTTGCGTGGATTTTTAGGGTTTGCGTAGTATTCGCGGTGTCATCGATACATTCCACTCTTTAAATTTCGAAGTGTAATCTTATATCTTATGTTAAGAAAACTCAAATAAAACTGTTACGTCTTTATTAGTAATCTGATTTTAATCATTCATGTACGAAGGAAAGGTTTCAAAAATACGTCATATAGAATTGAAAATGATCTTTTGCTCCCATATAATTTGGGAAGAAATTTGACTACATATATATTTTTACTTTTTATGAGAGAGAACGTTCTACCAGTTTTAATAATGTAATAAAAAACACATTTAAAAGTAAGGAAAAATTCAAGAAAATCATACTTTTTATTTTACAAAAATTAAGTAAAAGAAGGTAGAAATATTATCTCATAAATATTGCTTCAAATGATCTTATTCCAACAAATGCATAGGCTGTATCTTCTTGCTACAGAAATAACAGTATTTAATATTTTACTCAGCGGTATTTGTCGCAGCATTAGTTATTCTTTTCCGTAGGTCATATACACATACATACATATGTTCAAGTGGTAATAATCTTTATTGTCTAACGGTATACGGAAAATTTTAAAAAAATATACGAAAGAGAACAAACTAAAAAATAACTCATCGTAGTTGGTTAATATGGTAAAAAATGTCATTATACAGTGTTTTAGCATCTCGGCACATTGATGTAAGAGGGCCTCTATGCAGGAGAAAGTTAGTTCTAGAAAATAGTAAGGTAAATATCGAGTTTAAACGGGGTACAACAAAATTAATAGAGGGAAGTAATGGTGGAGAGTCAATAAAGCCACAAAAGTTTTACTCTATGAATCCATCAAGGATCCTAGGGAGTGCACATTCCTGTCTTCTTAACAACGAACTGTATTCAATATTAGGTTCTGGAAAGACATTATCAGTCCTGTAACTTACGTATATCAAAGTGTCGTTAAAACTTTTCTATATCCAATTGCAAATAATTATAGTGCGAGGATCATATAGACAATTGCAGTCAACAAAATTAAAGAACATTTTTAGCAAAGACAAGCTTCCGAAAAGTGTGCAAATGCGCAATATATATCCTAAAATTTTGGATGCAGATGTTAATATGTGTTGAAAAATTTTCATTTGAATCCGATAAAACACCTACATCTTTCACATTATTAATTTTCGCTAGACTACAATTATTCACGTAATATACCAAGTCGATAGAATAACGAACCTTCTTCAGGAGAGCATCAGAGCATCATCGTGTTTTTATATCAAGATTATATTGAAAGACATCCCAGGCCATGATAGAGTGATAAACTTTTCAAACATTTTCATAGGCCGCCACAGGACATGATAGGGTTGTAAATAAGTCATTCATGAGAAGAATAAACAACAGTGCTTACATATGAGATGCTCATGGAACCCTAGGTTCAAGATATTTATAATTTATAGCTATTTTAATAAACATAATTTAATGTGCTTGCCAGATTATGCCATCGAAGACTAAGAAAAGAATAATTCAAACCAAAAGATGACAGTTTAGCAAGTAAAATTCCATGATCTACTCTATCAAAGGCACTACTAAAATCAATGTAATTTACATCTATTTATTTTTTACTTTTATTTACACCAACCCTAGAAGGATCGACAAGAGAACATTTTCTAATGCATTTTACAATATTATGTGCAGCTGGTACCAACTTGGAGCTCAAAACTAAATCATAATGGTTATATCATAAGATGATATGTAATGTTACATAAACAATTTCCCTATTTTGATTCCATAAGAAGAAGTCTAAAGGAGAAAAGGTGTGGAGAGCTAACTATCTAATAGATTCACAAGTGCCTATCCGTCTATAACTAAAATTTCTATTTAATAAAAGTGAACTTATTACAGCATTCGAAGAGTAGCTCCGTCTTACTTAGAGTATGGCTGCGCATATTGATGAATAGGTAATTCTTCTAAATTCTCCACTATTTCTTTAAGCAGCATATGGCACTTTTCGTGATTTAGGTTGCCGTAAATAAAATATCGTCTAATTATTCTGCTGTTTAAAACCCAATATAAAACATTAATTTTTTTTGGATATCGTTTTCAATAATAAATTTACGATTTTTGTCACTCCAATATTTGTAGCTGTTTCATTAAAAACTGCATTTTTGGCGAATATGCACTCGTCCGACCATAGAATTTTAAATAGTGAAATTTACCTTACTATATTTAAATGAAATTGCAAAATTACTTTCTCTGGAGACGTTGTTTCTTCAGTTTATTATGAAATAGTTTTGCGAACGAGTCAACTTTTTAGATCATCTTGAATTAATAATCACTTGAGAAACGAACGACCTTAACTTATGGTTTTTCGAAATAGAATGTACTAGATAATTCTACGTTTCTAGCAATCTCCTTAATGGATATTTAAATCTAGATTTTCATTTGAATCTTTTGTTTTTTAAAAAATCTCAAATTAGCTTCCAGTTGCACGAATTTTTACGATGTGATGATTGCCTCTTAGCAAAATGTTCTTGGTAAATTCGAATAGCATCACATGGTCTCTTACGATATTCAAAGTAAACTTGTAGCGTATCCGTTAAGTTCTCAAAATTCATATTTTGCATTAATAATAATCAAAATCAAGAAGACACAAGCAATACGAATCTGTAAGATTCACTCAAACTGACAGTGACAGTAAATAATTAATGAATTTGTTGCAGTGAGTATGTAACTGTCTACAAGAGTATGTAATGACTACGAATCGTATTATAAAGTATTAGCCAAAAACTCTGATTTTGTTGCATTTTTCCTTATTTAAGTACCTACTATTGAAATCAGTAGAAAATTCTCTCTTGTTCTCTCTATCTTATATCTTTTATAAGAGATATATGAAATATATAGTATAATTAACCTGGAGTATGCTGCAGTGGTGTGGTACCCTATTTACGATAATCAGATTGATGCCGTAGAACGAGTGCAGAGAAAGTTTTTGAAATACTTATCATTCAAAAGAAATGGTTTTTATCTGGGACACGACACTGGCAATGGGGAACTTCGACTTAGTCGTGGCTTTGAGTCCTTAGCAGAACTGAGGCGGAATGTCAGTGCTACGTTTATGTCTGGCTTGATTTCGGGGAAAATTGATGCGCCAGGGCTGTTTGCTGGCGTAAGTTTTGCGGTTCCACGCCTGGAGTCGAGGTTCGGTGACTCTTCGGCAATGGAAACGCCAAGAACCAATATTCTGTTTAGGACTCCACTTACGCACGTGGCTAGGAATTTCAACCAACTGCATCGTCGCGGTGTTTGATTGGATTTAATTTGATTTATTTATTTAACTTACATTCAGTTCTATTATTTTGTTATTCATTCTTTTTTGTGTTTTTGATTTTTCTATATGTATTATCAATGTAATTGTAATTTTTGGTTTGTATACCCTATAGGAGTACTCTGTTGGGTGGTTAATAAATATTATTATTATTATTATTATTATTATTATTATTATAATTTGAAAAAATAAGTTGAATAAGATTCCTTGCAAATTATATGCGAAAAAAAATTCGCAATGTTGTATATATGTACTCTTTCCGAAACTGTTTAATTTCATGCATAAATTATTAAAATCAGGTAATAAATATAGACATTATAATGTTTGGAAGTTTTTATGGAATACCTGACATAATTGCAATTAAGTATTTTTGGCAACATACGTTGAATGTAAAGATCATTATTTCTTTTCAATTCTTTCCAGTTCTTCCCTATATATTAATTAAAGTAATCCATGTAATATAATCTTTTTTAGTTTATATTTGAGTTTTGCTTAATGAAACGTTACGAGAGCGGATCAATTATTTGTGAGTCTGCAGAAAGAGGACAGCACTAATACAAAAATGTATTTATTTTTCAACTTGGCGAAATTCCGAACATTTATATACAGACTTGTTCATTCTAGAATTAGATATGCGCTGTCCACAAGTGGAAAGAGTGCAGTTAGGTTAAAGCGCTCGAGAAAGGAGGATAGAATATCTCTCACTGGCAGTTTCGTTTTCTCCCACTTTTGTATTGCAAACAACTTCCCCTACTTTCTCGCGGTTATTTCAAGAATATTTTATTAGTTTCACGCCAAACGGCAAAACATTTCAAGAAAATAGCCATGTTTGAAAATCTTTTTAATTTTTAGAATTTTCTATTTCATTTATTTCAAGAATATTTTATTAGTTTCACGCCAAACGGCAAAATATTTCAAGAAAATAGCCATGTTGCATTTTATTAAAAGATTCAAATAAAATGCATCAAATAATTTATACAATTCAAAAATGTAGGTACGTATTGTCAATGCACGCGAGAAAGTAGGGGAAGTTGTTTGCAATACAAAAGTGGGAGAAAACGAAACTGCCAGTGAGAGATATTCTATCCTCCTTTCTCGCGCGCTTTAACCTAACTGCACTCTTTCCACTTGTGGACAGCGCATATCTAATTCTAGAATGAACAAGTCTGTATAGTGGAAAGTGTACTGTTTCTAGCTTGTTGAAAAATTGGAGTACCGATCAGAGATTGAATTCTTATTTTTAAAGAATATACCAAGCTGAGCTGGAGTCTGTTTATGGAGATCAGTCTCCATCGATCTGAAAGAGGTGTGTACTCGAGAAATGATTAAAAAACTACTTGATATGGTACTAGATGATTGTTGAATGAAATTACGCTAAGTAGAAAAGGCTCTAAGCATTTCATATAGATCAGTGGTTTAGATTTTGCATAATGAATTGAGTTATTGAGGTGCGATAGAGTATTTCATTTTCATCGGTGATGGAAACACGCTATTTCTATCTCGCTAATATAAATGAAATTATGAACGTAATTAAAAGTCCTAAAGTAACCACGTCAACAGGGCTTGATGGGATTTTATAGTTGTGTGCTTCAGAAGTAGCTACTCCATTAGCATGTCCAATAAAACTCTCTTTCGAGACAGGTCAGTTTCCTGACAACTTGAAACAAGCTGCAATAGTACTTGTACATAAAGAAGGAGCGAAGAATAGTTTACAAAATTATTGACCAGTAACTTTTTCGAATATGTCAAAAGTTTTTTATAGGGCACTCCTGTCTAGGATGATAAAATTAAATGAAAAACAAAAAAATATTAAATGACATATAACACAGTTATATCAAAGCGTGATCAACACCCAAAGCACTTTACCAAGTTGTGAAGCAATCGTAAATATCCAGCTAGCATCTTTCGAAGGCCTTTGATAGTGTGCATCATAAGATGTTGGAAAAACTTGGGCTGATGAGATTCCGGGGCATGGTGTTAAAATTGATCCATTCATTGGATGTAATTCTATGTGACAGAATGCAATATGTGCAAACAATTAATATAGAAAGACATATATTGAGATTACGTCCAGAACCAGTTATCTACATAAGAGGTTCCACAAGGCTTCGTTTTGGGACCTGCTAGATGCTATAGAGCGGTTCTCTTTGCGGATGATATGTCACTAGTCATAAATTCTAAAACATATTTAAATACAGTTATACCAGAAAACGTGTACGTACTAAAGTGGTTTGCAACAAACAATCAGTTTACCGACAGATGCAGTGTTGAATAATGGAGAGCTCACTCCCAGGAATGACGTTCCATTTCTTGGTCTTATGGTTGACACTAAGTTGCCCTAGAAATCTTACATCGAGGAACTATCTGGAAGATTGTTCCAGTTCTGTTACTGCGTGAGCGTTGTTTCTCGTGACGTCGGTGTGGATGTAGGACATTTATCTTGCCTCACTTATGTCCACTTGAGTCTCCAGTATGATGTAGTATTCTGGGGTAATTCGATCGCATGGTGGAGTGTATTTATCATTACAAGAGCAATTATGGTATGAAACCAATAGAGTTGTGTAGGTGTATTTCGCTTGGCTAAAATACTTACAATGCTCTCAATTAATATATTTCAATGCGCGCTACACGTAAAAATACTAAAACTAAAGAATTTTTTAAGAAGTACCAAATAAATCACACACGTGCCCGAAACATTTCAAATATGTATTTGGTGCGTTTACAAAACATTTAACTAAAATTCAAAAAAAATGTAGATCACTATGTTGAAATATACAATCATACACCATTTGAGACATATTAGAAAAGCAACATACTCTTCTTCACGTTCCCTACACCGCTCCATGTGAACTTTCCATTTAAAGCCGTTCTGCAAATGATTTTTTGAAAACATGTTCATGGTGTCCGTTGCTTTTCTTTCACAGTTAATTTCTTTCAGTACTGATTAGACTTTGAGAAATAAAAAGCTCACATGGGACGAGATTCAGTGAATAGAGTGGATATTCATATCACAGGCATCTCATACAAGGCCAAAAACTTCTTGTCACACAGTGCAGTTCGTGTAAAATCTGTGAAACAGCTTCTTTGCCGATTCTATGTATTCAGCAACAGCGTGAATATTTGAACGATGTTTTTTCAAATCAACTCATCGATTCTTTCAACGCGGCTATTTTTGACGTGAAAAGTCGTCCTGCATGTTCGTCTTCTGCAGCTACTTCCCGTTCCTGTGTCAATCATTTGAACTTTTCAAAAATCTGAGTGTGTAACTTGACTTGTTGTACCCATATCCTTCTTTCAATAAAGACTGAGTTTCTACGGCGAGGTTCATAAAGAATTTCACTTGAAGACGATAGCAATAGAGGGGAGAGATTTATGAGACGCACTTGTGTGCCTTTTGATATTGACGTACTTCTTTTAGGATAATTTATGTGTTGACACTTAGATTGTTTCAATGGCAAAGATACATGAAATACATTTTGAACTGTTTCTCCATCCAGTTTATTTGCAAATAACAAGACATGATTGGAAATGATTACACTTCACTACTGAACTAATAAAACGGCGCTATTCAAATGGTCCACAACTGCCCAAAAATAAAGCGGTCGTTGCTACTCTAATATCTACGTAAAGTGCTTTCGCATGCTTCATATTCGTCGAATTTGGCTCCTAGCGGTTACTATCTCTTCGCAAATTAGAAGAAATGTCTCGCTGGACGAAGATTCGCGAATGGTGAAATTAAAATTGAGATAACCGTTTACTTTGCAGAGTTTAGCAGATTTTCTTTTATTAAGGATATTAAAAAATTAGAAAGTTGTTTGTAACATGTACGAGTATTACATTGCAAGGCGATTAACTTGGAAAATTAAAAAAATTCCAAAGAATCTTAATCCTAATAAAAAAGAAGTATTACATAATAACATTATATTAAATTGTTCGCAAAAATAAACAATATAATTCTTGTTAGTAATGTAAAAGTAATCAATATTTCATTCGACCCGAATGACTTAATAAATTGTTTGTTTTGAAAGACAACAGTGCAGAAGGCTTTCGCTGAAAGGGTGTGTGCATAATTGAAAATAAATGAAATGAAGCTATCAATATCGCATTCAGCGATATTCCAAAAAGTAGTGTGTAATAATTCATTTCTGCTTAATCATGCAGTCCATTCGCAATTGATCGATGGTGGGTTTTCGCGACGTGGCGTGCTAATGTCGATAACGCAGAAGAGGAAGTGAACAGTTAGCGCGAAAGAGGAAACTGATGGTTAGCCGATATCATCAAAGTTACACTTAAATTACGATCATTACCTACCCTTTACTCGCATTAATAAGCAGACTTTACCTGCAATTTGCACAATATACTCAGTTATAATTTACTCTGTAAGTGGTTCAATGTATGAGATTTAACAATGCTTGAAATGTTCCACAAAATTATTATTATCTGGTTTGTCAGTGTTTATTTCATATTAATATAATGATTCAATTTATAAAAGTGTAATTTAATTATTTACATTAGAAATTTTCTGAACTCTCAAAAAGACTACAATTGGAATGGACAAAATTTTTGTCTCATTTCTATAACTTTGTCTGAATTAACTGCTACTTTTAAATACTTGAAAATTAGATAAATAAATATGATTTATTGCTCAGCGTGTAATACCTGATAATGGAAGTAACTAAAATAATAATAAAGACAATTCGTATATACAATCATGTGCACGAAAATAGTAGTGGTCTTAAATTCACAAAAATATCAATCTATAAGTTAAATTAAAGAAATTCAAGTTTATTGAACTCTTTAGTCCAACATGTTACATAACTATAACAATAAAGACCTATCTCTAAATACCAAAGAGAAAATAGAACTTTATATTCTGTGCATTAAAATAGTAGTCATGCCAAAATACTAACCAAATATCATTTTTACTTAGTTAATTGGATCAAAACACTTAATATTTTGTTGCTTGACCTTTATTGTTTATCACCTCTTGACGCCTGTGAGGCAACGAATTCACCAGTTGCCTACATGTCTCTGCTAAAATTGATTGCCATTCGGCTTGGCATACTCTCCACAGATAGTCAATATTTTGTGGCTTAGCAGCAGATACAGTCTTTTGTAACTCCACTCATAAATTTTCAATGGAATTCAAGTCTGGCGGTTATGCCGGCAACCCAAAACGCGAACGTTATTATCTCAAAACCATGTTTTCGCTTTACGAAAAACAAAAACATGCTTTGGATAGTTATCCTGCATATACAACCATCTTAGTGGCATTTCTTTCTTTGCATATGGTAGAAGCATAGTTTGTAATATGTTCACTTAGATATCAGCATTCATTATGCCTTTTGTTTTGTGTAAAGGACTTATGCCATACCGCGAAGAACATTCCCACAGCATGATGCTTGAGCTTCTGAATTTTACCTTCTTTTTGGTGTACTGGGATTCAAATCCTATTAATAGTGGCCTTCGTACGTGCATTCAGATCGCTCCGTTTATTAATTCCGTTGTGTTTTGACAAAATGTATCTTGACAAGTTAATATTCATAACGAGATGAAGAATGATCTGAAAAACTCGACTCCTTTATTTTCCACTATTGATAAATGGGTTCGTGAGTTCAAGTGTGGTTCTTTAACCGTTAATGATGCACCACATGGTGGACATTGAAAATCCGACACTATATTCAATTGTTGAAAAAGCGTATACTATGGTATTAAAAGACCATCTTTTGTAATCGTCTGAGATAGTGGAGGCCATCTCATTCTAAAGAACGTACAATATATATTTTGAATAAAGAGTTAACTATAAAGAAGTTCTTCGTGAGATGGTTAGCGTGATTTTCGGCGTTACGTAGGATTTGGAGCATTTTCAAAATCGCAAAGTACATTTTATGCTTCTATGTATCACCACAGATGGGATTTGCATTCATTATTATACGCTTGAAACTGAACAATAATATAAACAATGGCGGAAAATTGGTTCTCCTGTTCCAGAGAATTTGATGGCTGGTCCATCTATATCTGGATGTAAAAAATATTCTTGTCGATTACTTTCCAAATGACCAAACTGTCACAGGTGCATATTGCGTGAGTCTTTTAGACAAATTGAAGCAAAATATTATTGAAAAGTATCCCGACTTAGCCAAGAAATAAAATCATTTCCACCAAGGCAGTGCACGGCGCGACAAAAGTGTTGCTATGATAAAATTTAACGAATTGGGGTTCGACTTGTTGGCGCTCCAATTTTATTCGCCTTGGGATTACCACCTATTTCTACGCTTAAAAATACTTTAAAGGTCAAAAATTTTCAACAGACAATGATATTAAAAATGTTACGAATGCTTATTTTAACGAACTTAAGAGTTTCTGAATTTTATCATGGGCTAGAGACTCTGAACTATCACTGTTCCAAATATGGGTGTCCCAAAATTAAAGCAAGATTTGAATTTGTCGCCATTTGTGCAGCAAAGTGTTGGCAACCCTAAGAAAAAACAAGCAGACAGTTTAGGGTTAGTAAAAATGGAGCGTTACACGATAGAACAACGTGTCTTCATTATTAAACAATATTTCAAAAGTAATGAAAGCTTGACGGCCGCAGTTCGAAAATTTCATACAAAATATGGTCGGAATAGTATTTTAACTTCGTCAACTGTGAAGAGATTAATTGAAAAATTCAGGGAGACTGGATCCGTTGGAGACGCCAAACACACTGTCCAAAAAACAAGCCGTTCAAGTGTCAATATCGAAGCAGTGCGTGAGAGTGCCGGCGACAATTCGGCGTTGTGGATAAGAATTGCAAATTTCAAGAAGCTCTCTACAGCGTATACTCACTAAAGATCTGTGTCTCCATGCTTACAAAATTCAATTAACACAACAAGTGAAGTCTAATGACCATCCACAGCGAAGAGAGTTCGTTGAATGGATTATTGAACATCAACAAATGATGCTGATTTTTCGAGCAAAATCATCCTAAGCGACGAAGCACATTTTCACCTTAATGGCTTTGTTAATCGCCAAAATTACCGCTTTTGGGGTTCTGAGAACCCACATGTGATTGTCGAAAAACAAATGCATCCACGACGTGTCACTGTTTGGTGTGGATTTTGGACTGAAGGCATAATTGGACTATACTTTTTTGAAAATGAGGCTGGTCAAGCAGTAACTGTTACTGGTGCTCGATATCACGCCATGATAGCACAGTTCTTTCTGCCGAAATTGGATGATATTGATGTGGCCAATATGTGGTTTCAACAAGACGGTGCCACATGCCCTACAGCCCGTAAAACAATTCAATTGCTGCATGAGACATTTCCAGGTCGTGTACTCTCTCGTTTCGGTGATCAGATTCGACCCCCTAGATCGTGATTTAACACCATTAGATTTCTTTTTATGGGGTTATTTGAAATCACAAGTCTATGTCGACAAGCCCACAACCACCCGTGTATTAAAGGAGGAGATTCAACGCTGCATCAACGAAATTCAGCCACATGAATGCAAAATGGTTATAAAAATTTTCGACAAAATTTCGTGCGTATGTGCATGCAAAGCCATGGAGGCCATTTGCCCGATGTGTTATTCCATAAATAACACTATCCCATATACTTTATGATTCAATAAAAAAATAATCAAAAGAGTAAAAACTGTGTTTTCTATTTAATTCAAATCTTGCGTTAATTTTGGGACACGTTTATATTGAGGTGACAGAGGATTATGTAGAGAAATAAATGCAATTTCAAACCGCCTTCTTTACTTTTGTTCCACGAATTTTTCAGGTGATGACGATATTAATTGTGGACATTATAGTATAATTTTCTTAATAAATAAAATAGTAACACAGAATCCATGTTAACCTCTTTTATATGTATTTTAATATTAATTAATTGTGTATATATCTTTTTATAATTATACCAAATATGGTATAATGGATCTTTCTAACAGTATTATAGAAATTCTTTCTCAAAAATCATCTTAGCGTCACGATTGTTATTACAATTACAATTACATTACTATATTTATGTTATTATTTTCTCTTTATTACCTCTACTCTGTAATGGCAGAAGAACACGTATTATGTACGTATGTATTTTCTATTTATATTTGTTATTTTGAACAAGCTTGATAAGAGAATATAAAGCTGTTCAATGTGGTAATTTAAAAATTGTCCTCGACATTTCGTAACGAGCTAATCCAAGTGAAGAGAGTATGCAGATGACGTGACTATTATGTAAAGAAAATAAAACTAAAGAAAACATTTCAAACAAACGACCCAACTCAAAGGAAAGAGAGATAGATATTAATCAGAGAAAGGACTATTGTACTACAACAGAACTAAAGACAAGCAAATAGCCTCTTTGATAATATGACTATATATAATTTCTAAAAGGTAGAATTTTTCAACTAAGGCATTACTGTTAGTAGAAATAACGAAAATATGTATATATATATATATATATATATATATATATATATATATACACTCCGCGCAACATGAATAGGACCACCCGACTTGTTGCAAGCTTTCGGTGGTTTGAAAAACAATTCATTTACTAAAAATACAGTGCAAGTTTGTAATGGTATGATATGGCAAATAATACGCATTATTGCGCAATAGTGCCTAACGTTATGCATTGGGTGACGTAAGTACCACATACATATAAAATGCACCGCGCCGGTTGGATACGACCAGTATTTAATAGTAAGCTACCGGATGAGTGTCGAGTTACAACGTGTATCCGAATAAACAAACATCTGTAATTAAGGGTATTGTGCAACGATGGGACGACAGAAGTGCTTAAGTATGGAAGAAATTGGAAAAATTAAAGCGTTCCATCAAGAAGGGTATTCCTCAAGGGCTACTGCAAAGAAAATAAGTCGATCACACCAGGTTGTGAACAATTTTATTAGGGATCCCGAGAATTATGGAAAACGTTTTAAAGGGCGAACAACATCCGTTACAACTAAGAGAGAACGTCGAGCCATATTACGCGAAGCATCGAATTCGGCATTAACGGCAAGACAAATCGCGAATAACGTTGGAACGAATGCATCGGTAAGAACTGTACAGAAGTTACTGAAGACCTGTCCGCATTTAAAACGTTTGAAAATTAAAGGACGGCCTCCTTTAAGGGAATTTCAGCGCACTGCACGTCTTCAGTTTGCTCAAGCAAAAATGGGGTGGACAAGAGAATGGCAAACTGTTATTTTCAGTGACGAGAAGAAGTTTAATTTAGATGGCCCGGATGGGTTTTCTTATTATTTCCACGATTTACGTAAAGATGAAGTGATTCAGTCACGAAGGCGAGCCGATGTTGGTTCAGTCATGGTATGGGGAGCTGTTTCCTATAACGGACCTGTTGATTTAGTAATAGTGAAGGGCAGACAGAATTCGGAAAAGTACGTCCAGCTGCTGCAACAGGTGAAAGACAAATTTTCCAACGTTATGGCAGGTGGGCCATTTATTTTCCAACAGGATAATGCCAGTATTCACACCGCGCGCATTGTTCGACGCTGGTTTCAAGAACAAGGCATGGAGGTTCTCGATTGGCCATCGCTCTCGCCCGACCTGAACATCATAGAAAATGTTTGGGGATGGTTGTCGCGTAAATTGTACTCCAATGCTACCCAATTCAGTTGCGCTGACGAACTAGAGCAGGCGCTGAAATGAAGTTGGGCGGAACTTCCCGTTGACTACTTGAGAACCCTGTATAATTCCATTCCATCCCGACTATTTGAGGTTATAAGAAATAATGGCAAAAGTACTCATTATTGAACAATAAAGTATTTTGTTATTGCAAACGAATCTTTTATTTTGTAGATTGGTCGTATTCAAGTGGCGTTTAATTACTCTACTTATTGTCATTAGTAACGTACATTTGCACTGACTTTTACAAAAATTATATTTGGTACCTACATACATCTTTTCATCAACCCTCTTATTTTCGAAAATAACAATTCCAGCGCGCTACCATGTTTATACCAACTACAAATGTCATATATGCAGTTGGTATATATTATGTTGCGCGGAGTGTATATATATATATATATATATATATATATATATATATATATATATATTTTTAATATATATATATTAAAAATGAGATCCAATCAGAATCAATTGTTGCACAATAACAAGCAATTTTAAAAGAATAAAGTTAAAATGTATTCTGCTAAAATAGTAAATTTAATATTAACATAAGAATTACATACTTAAAATACTTGCAAGAAAAGTGCAGTGCAAGGAAGTAAGTTCTAATGAATTTAAAAGGTGTAGAAATCAAACAAACATATAAAAAAACTAAATGTAAAGTTTCAGTAATTTAATGGTTTAATCAGCTATTTAGATAAGAAGAAATGAAAATAACTATAATGGGAAAGATATTGAAAGAACGCAGAGAAAATCGCAAAGCCAAATAAAGAGAACAAGTTAAGAATCGTTTGAAATTAAATTAAGATAATTAAGTGAATAAAGAGAAAGAAAAGAGGGGAAACGCGGTGTAATGTGTCGCAATAGAGAGGTAAACAGAGTGTTAGGCAGTTTCAATTTCCAAGGAAATATACCGCTTTATATGTCTTGTATTAAGGTTGTGTTACTAAGTGATCTATGCAGGGCTAGAATTTTAAATTTATAATTTTAAGATCCAAATACAGAATAATTTAGTATTCATGAAATGTTGTGGCGCAACTCCCTTGCATAAACCACACGCTTTATATTAAATTTAACGATACTACTGCTAGAGTTTGTACTATGAATTACTTAATAAGTTATGGCCAGCATTAAAATGAATAGCTATCAAACCATCATACATTTATTTTTAATAACCAGAACTCCGTTTTCCTTTTAAATAATTTTAAAATATTTTCTTAAGTGCATGTTTTATTAAAATTTTACTGAAAAGTGGCAAGGAAAGTAAAAAATATATATAAATAAATATTAGGATACTAACTGATCAGCATAAAAATAAAAACTAGATAAACTTTTGAAAAATAAATAACTTGAATAAGATAGAAAACAGTCTTTATTATACTACAGTACCTGGCAATTGAATTAGACCTTTGCTTTTGGTCTTTTAAAATTTGCCAGAAATAAAACAAAAACAGACATATATTACTAATACAAAATGTTTATTTATGCTTTGTAGAAGATATTACATTAATATTTTGTTCATCGTGATTTGTAAAAGCTAAATTTATTATTAAAAATGATATTTTCGAAAAATTATTTATTAACGACAAAAATTTGTACTTCTTTACCTTTTTCCAATCTTCAACTTCAAAGTTTCTGTGCATTTTTGCCCACTGCAGTTCTACTTTCTTCATTTTTGGTGTCAATCTAGGCTTAGTTGGTCTGTGACAATTGATTCTAGCAGCGTACAATCGTGATCGCATTGTGGACTCAGATATATTTATGTTATGCACTTTTAATTTATATAGCAGCTCTGTAGCAAATGAGTGTCTATTTTTCAAGGCTGTTTTTATAATTAGATGGCCGTCTCTCTCGGTGGTTTTATGGGGACCATGGTGGTCGACTGTTCAATATTGATAGAAAGTTGTTTCGATTTAATGCGGTTATTCGACCAACTGTATGCCGCATTGCATTATCACAATTTGTCAGTTGAGCATATGCGTGTTTTCAGTAAACTTTCTATTCTAGTTTTATTAGCGCTAATTGTGTCTTTCATTTTTCCAGTTCCGTTTAAATTCCAAAAATAAAAAATCTAAGAAAGAACCGTACCTTATACCTATGAAATTAGAAAAAGAAAACTAAGTGTGTAATCAATTTTTATTGGTATTTTGTTCCTTCTTCGGTGGTTACGAAGATTGTAAGATCGAAAATTTCGGAAATTTTAATTTTTTTTAATATTTTAAAAGTTTACAAACAAATTACAAATCAGGAAATGCTATCAAATACTCCTAGAATTTCTGAACAACTTTGCTAATTACCCTTTTCTGTATCTTCAATACTAAGAAAGTTACCCATATATGAAGACAAAATATACTACCTTTGCTTTTTTTTTGAGGGAATATACGATAGAATATAAGTTAGATTATTTTGAGAAGAAAATTAGACCAACATTTAGAAAAAATGATGATTTTTGTAACATAAAGCTAGATGAAGTTATTAAAGTTTAAACGGTATTAACAGTTTTGAAATACAGAAAATTATTAAATAATCCGTTCGCATAGTATATATATTGATTCTGTTTTCCACTGGTAGGCTTCAAAATTCATTAAGTATCCTATCGTGTAATAATTCAAACTCTATATTTCGAATTTCCTTTGAATGGGTTTCGTAGCGTAAAAGTAATTGCAAAAAGTTTACAATAGAGCTTTCATTTCTGCAATTCTTTAAAATAATTCTTGTTATATTCTATGCACCTTTTTCTCTGAAATATGCTGGTCATTCTACTCCATCGCATTGGAAAATTTCCTATCTTTCAGCTTAATCAAATGGGTTACATGGAACGAGATCTAGTTGTGGATGTTCCAACATCTTCTGTTCGATTCTTGCCAAATAGTTTGTATAGGCGCTCGAGCAATAGATCGGGACGTTATCATGGTAAACAATTCAGGTATATAGTCTTGAGGGAGGATAAATGTTTTTAGTACGTCAAGAACTTTACGTAGGTTCTCCTTAATGTACTAATTTGTGGTGACTATGTGCTTTAAGAATTGCGTACGAAAAATGTTAATTATTACTTGTTTTTCCCAAAAACCATTCAACAAATAACAGTTTTCTTTCTTGCTTTTGCAAAATATATTGCTAACACTGTCTTTATAATGGGAGCACATTCGCTCGCAATTTCGTGAGTAATTGTCATGGGTTTGTAATTTACATAAGCTAAAATCCTCTTTTCGTCTCCTGGTTTGAATTTCCTTTTCTATTGAAATGGTTTTATAAACAATCAATGTTTTTTAAACATTCTTAACTTTTTCTTTGATCTGACTCTCAACTTTCCATATAGTGTTGATAATACATTTCGCAAGGGTGTACCACTTTGCTCTTAGCTTTAGTTAGTTTTAAGTTATAGTAGTTAAACATTTGATCTCAGATGCCCCATTTTTAAACTTAGTGTTTTGCATTATTTTGAAAGGCGTCATGCTAATTTGCTCATTGCCTAAGGCGTAAACTGTCTAAAGAAAATAAACGTTCCTCAATCAAGTATGTTCGTGTAGATCGGTATCAATTACGGGTGCATGAATGCTCATATATTTTTAAACCTCGCGATAATTTACATTCCTGCTGGAATCGAACATCTTCCTAACACCATCATTGTTTTCTTTGAAAATAGAGAAGATAGGGGCATCTTACATGACAAAATCTCCTTATACCAGTTGAATACGATGTGTATAATCGTTTACTGATATATGAGACATTTTTGCAAATACCGATCAGTATTCAATCCATGAGTAAAAGTTGTTGTTTAAAGTGATCGAACCTAAGTTTGAATTAATATGTTTTTTTGTCGTGAAAATTTGATCTGGTATCAGCACATAATATAATAATAATAATAATAATAATAATAATAGCTTTATTGTAGTTCGTCGAAAAGAAAGAAATACAAACGTCATGACATAGATATGTTACATATGTAATTTAAAAAAAAAAAAAGAAGGAGTAAATAAAATGTATTATGTCTTAAATAAATCTATGATTTATATATTCAATGGTTCCAGCTCAATTAAGAGATCACGAACTCTCGATTTAAATACTGAAAATACCCTAACCTCTCTGAACGATTCGGGCAAGTGATTAAAAAATTTAATGGCAGAGTAGTGAATGAATATAATGAATTCCATTTACATCACAAATATAAATGCAGCTGTTAATTAATGGACCAATTTCAATATATCTCTGAATGCAAGTAAATGTTTTTGTTATGTATATCATTTCTATTTTATTGTCACCAATTTCACGTTATAAGTCCTGTATACTAAAAAGTATAATCTAATAATGTCCACATATACTGTTTAGATCCCACTATGAAGATTAATAATCAGATTGTGGACTAATATTTCTCTTACGTAGTTTTACCTCTTTCTTATCAAATATGTACATTACTGTTCTTAAAAGTCTGGGTTTTGTTGTAATAATTTTTATGGTGTTTCATTACTAAAAGTCTCTATTTTGCAGTTTTATAAAATTGAATAGGTTTAGACTTTTTGGTCACCATAATAATTGCATTTGCAACGCTATTAAGAAAGTTCATATCAAATTTTTAAATTATACGTCCTTCGAAGTTGATGGTACTCGCACACAAAACAATATTAATCATCTACTGCTATTAGAAGTACATGTATACAGCTTCAAAGTTGCCGTGTTCAAATTCATTGACTTTGCTTTATTTGAAAGTTGGCAAATAGTCTAATCCTGATGCCCAAAAATGCTGACATATCGATTCTTGTTGTTTTTGAACTTTACCCATGGAACGCAAATGTCGTATTATGGTCGATTTTACAATCCATTATAATCCAATACTTGAGTTGATTGTTGTAAGTCATCATGAATTAAAGCATTCAGATGATTTTTATCAAAGTTCGATGGTCTTTCTGAACGTTAAAAATTGTTTATGTCAGAATAACTCTTCAAATCGACCAAAACTATTTTCGTCCTGTATTTTTCCCAATTTTGTTTGCTCCGTAAACGGCACAAATGGTTCTAGCGGTTTGCGATGCACTAACTCCTTTGTTAAACTGAAACAAAAGGATATGTCGAAAATGCCTGTTATTTATATTTGTTGTCAATAAATAAAACAATTTTTACACAAATTAAAAAACTATTCAAATCAATAGTAATACTAATTTTAATGGAGCCTGTGGTTGATTAACTAGATCACTGAAGGTTAATATATAACTCCTGACCACAATAATTTTCGTTTTCCGTATACATATTTTGACAACTAAGTTGTCATCATCAGCAGATAATTAAACAGTGTCGCACCTGGACAACTGCAGTAAAATACCATTACGAAAACAACTTCCGCATTCGATCCGTACCGCTGAAAGCCAAAACGTACGTTATTAAACCTTCATTAATTCAGTGTACGTATATCAATCTTCAGTGATCTAATAGTAATACTGCATTAAAATAAGTTTGATATATGCCTAATAATTTTTTTTCGTATTCTCATCCTTGAAACCAAAACGCTTCGAGTTTATACATTAACCTGATGTAACAATAGAGAACAAGGAATTTGCTTAGTTCGTTCTATTAATTTTTTTGTATATTAATGATCAGATATACATACATACCTCTAGTGTACTTTAACTAATAAAATTTCTTTTTATTTTCAGATGTTAAAATCTTGTCGAAAACTTAGCATGACTGTTAAATCTCCAACAGTCAATCCAGGAATAGGATATAGTGGAAATTGGCATACCAGACAGACATGTTCCTGGATGGATCGACAAGGGAGGCCGGTTTCTCCGCCTTTAGAATATACTAAGGTAGGGCAAGTGCCTCCACAACGATACGGCTTCACCAGAGCATCTAGCAAGGATAGGACCGTTAGAAAGGTAATGTATATTTGTTTCTGCGTAAATATTCGCACTAAATGCTATTTATGTTTCAAAATAATTGGATCATTAATTCGTAGTTTGTAAACGCGTTACCACAGCTGTTAGAGTTTATGTTCCACGCGATAATTGGCGGATTGTTTCGATAATACGTGCTAGATGGAGATAAACAGAACGCTGCATACATGTACATTTGTCAACATTTTTTATGTCTGTTTAAAATGTTACCAAGGCAAAAATAAATCTTGCGTTGTTTCGCAAAAATATTATCGCTTTCAATTAAATAGTACAACTACTGAAATATAGGGATACTTTAAAATGGCAAATATTAACTTTTTAAAAAGTTTATGAAAAATTCGTTTTTTTTGTACATTTTTTAAATGAGTATTTAATAGACATTTTTAGAAACTAAGGTTAGTGATATCAAATCAATTAGTAATTTAATCTCTTATACTGTTTCAGAACTAAATAGAATTACCGAGCTTTTACGTTATACATACACATTTGCAGTGTAAATAGTATTTTTCGATCATCTTAGATATTTCTTTATTCAATGCTGACTAACCTACAGAACTGCTCAAATGTTTAAATGACTGTTTAATGTTCGTATTTTCTAAAGTTTTTGAATGAGACAAAATTAATAAATCTCGCAATCTTCCTGGAACTAAAAAGTGTTTCAAATTTTGCGTTTTTTTCAAAGAATAAATAAAACACATAATTTGCATTCACTTTCAAAAACTTTTTATTGGTAATTGTAAGTATTAGTTATGACATTTATACGCGAAAAATAATATCTGCCAAATGGCCTCCTCTTGCAGCTCCACAGACGTTCACTTTTTGTTAAAATTTTCAATGATATTTTGATATAGTTAAGGCTCTATCTCACCAATGACACGAATAATTTCTTCCTTCAAAGCAGGAATTGATTGTGGATTATTACATATACGGCAATTTTGTTTATTAATATAGCCACCAAGTTCAAAATGTGCCTCATCGAAAAACATTATTTTTCGAGAAAAGTCAGCTGGTTGTTAATTGATGTTTGACAAATGAACGATGTTTTAAATGATCTAATGGCTTCAGTTTCTGTGTTATTTGAACCTTATATACATTCAGAGCTAAATCCTTGTGTAAAATACGCCATGATATTGATCCACTAAATCCAAGTTGTTGTGAACGTCGTCTAATGGACATTTCAGGATCTTCAGCAACACTTTCACGAACTAAACCAATATTTTCTTGTGAACGACCACTACGACGGTATTTTTTACTTTTTTAATCTTCCACGGGACCGGTCTCTTGAAATCTTTTAATTATTCGACTAATAGTGCTTTCAGATGGACGATTATGTAAACCACAAAATTCACGTAATTTTCTAAAAACTTTTTTCACAGAAAGCTGATTTTCATAAAATAATTTAACAATTTGAACGCGTTGTTGTACCATGTACGAAGCCATTTTTATAAATGTGATACATCACACTTTTTAAATGCCCACATACCCAGACAAATTCAGTGCGCCATCTATACTTTATTTATTCTTAAAGAAAACCGCGCAATTCGAAACACCCTTCATTAAATTTTTTGGATATAAGCGTCTTTGGCAAAACGTTAAATTATATAATATACTTACATATATGCAAAACAAACTATAAAATTTGTTTCTATAGCATTAACTTATTGGCGGTTTAGTTTTTGTGCTTAAAGCCGAATTCGTTTTGAGTCGCCCCTTCTTTTTAAATCTAGATATGCAGTCGTTGGTCATTGAATTAGTACCACGAGGAAAATTATTAGTTTTGGTATATCACTGCAATAATAAAAACATACTCTTACAAATTATTTTATTAAAAACATAGACATATAAAGCATCTTCATTTCTATTTAATATTTCCTATGTGCTTTAATGAGAAAAGCAATTCTTATCTGCTTCTGGGTTTCCGGGCTGGAACCGCGTCACTAGTATATTTGCCGACGTTTCGTACCCATTTGTATGGGACATCTTCAGGGCTGAACTACTGCACTGAAACTGCAGTTAGCATGGACCACGACCGCGGAAGTCTACGTACCAAATTAAAAGCAATTCTTTTTGACATATTCTTAATTACCAAAATGATAATATTTTAATTTGATTACTATTGTATTTCACCAAACGTCTTCAAGTTTCTCCGTCGAAATTTATTTTCTGGTCAGTTTCGTGCTTCTATTGTATTTTCAATGTATTCCATATATTTTCAATAGGATTCATTATGGGAAAATTTCTAGGTCAATCCAATAACTGCAAATTTACTGTACTTGTATTCAAGTGTCCTTTCATTGAATTTGCTCTATAACATAGAGCATTGTCGTGCATAAAAACGAACTGTAAGTCTTTTTGCCATTTGAAGGATTAATGTAAGGTACCTTCGACACAATAAAGTGGTTTTTGATCCTCTGATATGATACGTGATTATATCATTATGGAATTGGGATGTTTCACTGTTTTTATAGTACATTCGTCTTTAAAACGTTTAGAAGGTAATCTTTCCACGTTTCACGAGTGCGTTCTGTTAAGATATTTACTTTTGATTCGTCACTAAAAGTGAGCTATAATAAATTTGATGAAATTTTGCAATAATTTTAGTAAATACGTAAAAATAGGTTAAAAAATTAAGTATTGATGTTTACCTATTTTCGGTCAAGCCACTGTGTAATCTTTGTATAGCTTGGTTAAATTGTATGGTGCTTTCTTCATTCTTTCCGTCAATTTGTTGTTTTACCGGACGCCAACACTTTAGTTTGACCTCGTACAAGTCTCTTCGAATAGTTCGTCATAATATCTTTAAGACTTTCTCTCTTAAGTTTTGGCGAATTGACTTGAATGACATATGTCTTTCTTCTCTTACTGTTTTAGTAACATAGGCTTACAAAAATACTTTTTAAAAATTGTTTTAGCCTTGGCCATTTTTTTTGTATGTTTCAGTGCTGTGCTCAAAAATGAAAATTCTTATTTTCTATCACGTAGAATTTTCCCACAAAAAACAGATATATTTTAGAAATAGTAAGCCAATTACAACAATTATGGAATGTATATTTTATATTACATTTTATTCAAATCCTAAATAATCAAACATTTTAATAAAAACAACACAAAGTTAGTAAAACTGAATGATCTTATTTAATAGACCTTGTAATATCGTTTTCGTTTCCCGCCAAAACTTCGTTTTGTGTTTCTGCTGCTGTAGGATCACGAGGATCGAACAAAGGTTTGACAGCTACTCAGTGTTGAAACTCGACAAAATTAATATTTCCCACGTGCAATCTAAGCCTAATTGTAATGCTTAGTTGCCTAAAATACCTAGTTGTCGATAATTTCAAGTGGAATTTGTTACTAAATTGCGCGCGATGGAATTTTTTTATTGTGTACAAAAAAACAATAAATATCACTGATTATATTTCAAATAATTTTTCCAACGGGCCTGTGTAATCAGACGCTCATCACGGTCTGCAGTTTTCTTTTTTGCGATAGTTTTCTCGAGATGTGCTGGTACGGGGAATATTTTCTTTGTTTAATTGGTATTAATAATAAGAGATACGTCACATATTTTATCCGTGTCAAAATTTAATTTCAAACAAATTTTAATTACAAAACAAAAATGAAACACTAAAATATAAAATAACGCACATTAAGATTTATTTTAATATCACAGCACGTAGTTATTACTGGAACAGGGTCAGAGTTTAAACTAAATTCAGACATTTCCACAAAGTAATGCGATGGAAACTTCGGGTAGACCAAGTGGTTAAAATATTAAAATACCATTAGAAAAAATTAGAGCTGCTATAAAACATGTAATGGGAAAATGCAGTACATAACACTGTAAATACTTAAAATACTTAAATTGAAAATGTATTTATTTACAGTAGTATATAATATTCGAAAATTTAATGGCCAACGATTGTACCTTTACACCACTCTATATTTGCGTATATTGCAATTCAAAATCTATTTATCTACTTTTTTTATATTAATAAATGATCTACAAAAAAACATGGAAAAATACATTATGGCTTTTCCAATATGTATATTTTAACTACACAATTCAGCCATACGTCATTTTTCAATGGACGGTTTTCTTTTCTTGAAAGTTCTACTACCCTCTACTACGAGGGGAAGTAGAAAATTTTTCTACCTAACAATGAAAAAAAGACCTACGATTTTTTTGATAGTTTTGTTTTCAGCGTAATTTTCCATAAACTTAAACGCGCTTCTGCCACTTGCAACAACTATATTCAATAAGAAAAAACTAATTTCTATTGGTATTTAAAACAAGGATTAATCTTCTCTGTCAGTTAGCTATTATATGCAAACTGTGGTCCTCTGATATTCTTTATCAAGCTTCTAAATAAAACGAAGCAAAAGGAGCCAAATCGACCATACGGTGGACGTTCCAGATTAAAGAAGTTGCACTAGCGAAATGTATGAAGGAGAATGGATTGAATTTTTGGCTATCTTTTGAATTCACGCATTGTCCTGAAGAAGCCGAACTTCTTTTGGTCGCTTTTGGTCGAAATCTGCACGTAATTTCGTTAATATATTACCGTAGATAACTGCTGTTACTAGAGTCTTTGGCATGTATCAACGAGAATAACTCCTGCTTAACCCCAAGATTAAGAAAGACGGATTAAAAGAAAGACGGATTCACGACATCACCGAAACTGTTTTGACCAACATTTCACTATGACGGACTCTTTATATGCATTACTATCATTCGTTCATGAACAATTTTGAAAGAATATTGTTCCTCTCTTAAAAATTTGTAAACACTGCGATGTTCTAATTTCACAAAAACTATTTTTAGTTGCCGAACACTTTATGTAGTACAAACTAATAAACGAATCGAAATTAAATTTGACACATAAATAAAAAAAATATCGTCACTATCGAACATTATTAGGCAATGCACAATTAGATGTTTCTAATGGTTAGATACAGATTTTTATTTGATCAATAAGGTTGATATATAACCCCTTTCCACAATTAACTATTTGTAAATTCTGTATACGCATTTTGACAACCAAGTTGTCATCATCAGCAGATAATTTCAAAGTGTCGCACCTGGTAAAACACGGCGAAAAAATTGTACGAAAAAACAGACTCCGTACGCGATCCGCACCGTTGAAAACCAAGATGTGCACTCAACCACAGGCTCCATCAAATTCAACTACATTATTTTTAGTGCCTTTCATATTTTGAATTTATTATTTACTTATATAAGCTATAGACTATTGTAAAAATTATTCTGATGTAGGCAGCAGTAATGTCCTTCATAACAGAGTAAAACATTCATCGCATTCATTTCAAATGGTTTCTTATTGTTCCGATGTGTGTTACTATTCTTCAGTGTTCTTATGACCCGCATTAATTGTTGTGTTCCAGTTGTTAATACATATAAGAATCATTTGTAATTGTCTTTACTGGCGTATGCGGTTACTGGGCAAACTTGTTAGTTTTAAATCTTTTTGATATGCTAGCCTATGTTTTATATACCAACTGCTTCTCATGAAATCTGGTAAGTAATGTGATTTGTTGATAATTGGAGTGTAAGTGTGCTTTCATAATACTATCATCCTGAAGAATATTCCATTCTCTTTTCCCGTTATCTCCTGTGCAAAATAAATGTAGCTTTCTCGTTTATCTTTTAAAAGAGTTAAGAACACTTTAGTTTCTACACTTATGGTCATTTTTCAAAAAAGTGAAGAGCATTCCAAAATTTTATCAAAAAAATCATTCAATAATTTTATAAACTGTTTGTACTCTACTACTACTCGTACATTTAAAATTGTAACTTGTACACGGAAATTTATTGCTCAGGTTTAGTACCAGTTTGAATTTAATAAAATACTATGTAATAACAATTATTTCTTCATACATATATTGATACTTTATATTGTCAAATGATAAATATAAAAAGGCGTTATAATATTTATTGTATTTATTTCTACTGAAGAAGAGTAGAAGCTTTCTGCTACCTACCAAGATAATTAATAATCTTAAAGGCGAAAAAGCAATAGCTCCATCTTTCGTTAAAACCCGTAAACCTCGGAACGAAAGAACGAAGTTCGTATTCGTCCCGCCAAATGGATAATTACAATATCACGATGCGCATATAGACAAGACACTTTAAATTTGGCATATGACATTAGGTGAACGTCTGAGAATAATTCAAATATTAGTAACGCCCTGTTTATAACGCGTTTCAAGAATCAAACGCTAAACTGCGGTGTTATTAAGGAATCATTCTCTATTTGTTATCGTATCATTGCGACACAGCAAAGTAATGAAAAAACGATACCTCCCTCTCTGCGCACACATGCAAATGTTAAAACGAAAGAACGAAGTCAGTTTTGTCAGAAGCGCTGTTGATGCCGCTCGTATACTGAATGATCAAACAGATTTCGAGGGAAGTGACGTTCAGGAAGACCTTCCATCGTAAACAAAGATTTTTCAGCAAAGAATTTGGGGATACTTCAGCTTGTAGTACATGACAATTGTCACATGAGTTTAGCTTTTCGCAAAAGTCAATAGGTTACCGTCTTCACAAAGTGGGAAAGGTAAACAGACGATATAAAGGAGTGTCTTATGAATTCACTGCAGAACAGGCATAGCGGCGAATGAAAATTTATAATCAACTCCTTGCTAATCCACAGGATTTCCATTTGTGTCGACGAATTTTAACATGTAACGAAAAGTGGATCTACCTTCTAGAATCCAAACAAATCAAATCAACGATTAATTCGTGGTCAATCTCTGCAAGGTCTGTGGTGTGCAAAATCTTTAAAGCAAAGGTGCTTTAAACTGGTATCAGAAGATAAGGCGTTTAACTGTTTTCCACAAGTATTCTTACATTCAGATATCAGTCTTACCAGATGATTTTATTGATTTTAGTCGCATTTTCGCCGGTTTTTAGGTTATTTGAATTTCTTGTTTATTCCACATTAGAAGTAGCGTTTTCAAGTGTCGCACGAGCATATGTAAGTAGCCGTACCGTAATCGAGGTTGTGTGTACCTCCGATTAATATAAAACCATGAATGAAACCCCTTGAGCTGAGCTGCCCGTCATTGTGCGTATTTGTTTCTTATAGCAAGGCTACAGAAGAAACTTAGATAAGTACTCACTCTTAGTCTTATTGATTCGATCAACATTTAACTAGAAGGTTCGAACTGAGGGTCCAAGAATCTTCGTATAGAATTTCCTATCAAAACTGTTCAGTCTAGACATCATCGTCGATATACATATACTCTGTATTTAACAGAAGGTCCTATAATAGGAGAATCTGGATAGCTTATGTTTTTAGCTCTTGAGCGTTGGCAAATGTGCACTATTTGAAGGCAAGCTAGAGTTTGTCAAATTTATGACAATTCTTTAAAATTACCGTCAAGGAAAGGACCAAAAAAGGAAAATATTATATTGTATAATTCTAAACGAAAAAGCAGTTAAATTAATCAATTTCACACAAAAATATGTACGTCATATAAATCGATATATAGTATACATCTATGTCAATTTGACTGATGAAATTAAAAATTTTTAAGTATAAATATATGTATAAAAGGACAAAGCCAATACTTACAGAAGATCCTGGTACTTTACTTATCAGGTCTCGGAAAACTGAACACCAACACAAACTTATAAAACTAATAAAAAAAAATAAAAATTTCTAATACACTATTTAAAAATACGTTAGTTTTGACATCAACACCAACGCAAAAAACTTTTATTGAATACTAAACAGCCTCCACACAGATTTGGTCTACCGCGCCAGAGCTAGGCATCTCTTAATAAAGTGCGAACGGGTCAAGGCAGTTGCGACCACATGCTACATAACCATAACCAGTAAATAACCAAACAATTAAACATACGTATATAGTGCACGAATGCGGTTGTCGAGTATTTCCTGGCATATAACAAGACTTTGTAAACGGCCTAAAGCCGTTCAATGACATCAAAATCAGATTTGAACCCCTTATTTTTTCTAGTCTAGATGTACATATTTCTCCTCATTTTATATAAGTATATGCTTATAGTATCTTCTTTTTTATAAATTTTTTGCGACTGTCTTAATATGTACTTTGCCGTAAGCTAAATAAATAATCCACATTAAAATTGTCGCATTTAATCTACATTTGTACTTCGAAAATTTGTTTAAAAGTTAGGATTTAATTTGAAATTTTATGAATATCATGGGAAATTTCAGATTAATCACATGTTTGACTTTTTCGTTCACCATAAATTCGTTCTGCAGGGAGCCGAAATGAGATTAAGTAAATTAGGGTATCGTAACGGCTTCTATTCGATCGAGGATAGTAAATCGTAATGAAGTGAAAATGTGTTTTTACGGCGGTTAGTCATAATTGAATTACAAGTCCTTGTATATTCCCTTATATACAAGGTCTTATAATTGAGAGTGGGATAAAATACGTAAAGCTGTCATCATGTATATTGTAACAAAAAAGAAAGATTACGAGTATGTATAAACCACACCGTTATAAACAAAGGATTGACGAAATTGAGTATACGATTAAGATGAATAGAAACGGGGAAATATAACATACACAAACTAGTCATAAATACAGTCCATCCGACTGTTTTTGGGTGTTCTATCTTTTCACGTTTTTAAAATATCGCGGTCCAAGAAAAAAACATCTTTCTATTAATAGATGGTTGATTTATTCTAAGAAGATATCAAAATCATTTTTCCATCGGAACCTCTCATGAAAAATTTATAGGTAAAAATGCATTTGACGAAAGACATTTGTCTAAAAATTTTTTATTAGGTGACGTAAGATTTTTCAAGTGTTGAATCATCTAGTCAGTTTATTTTTAAAATGTCATTTGTATACTGCTCGAACTATAAGGTGTATTAGAAATTAAAGAATGTGTTTTTTTTTACAAATTTGCTGTGTTTTAATTAAAAATTTTCGCCAAGATTACGAGAAATAAATTGCAAATTACATTTACTTGCAAATAAAAATAAGAATATTGGAGAAGTTTTCGAGGGGTGCACGTCCAACATCTGTCGGGAGAAACTTTGCCTTGAACGAAACAACTGTCAAGGTTATTTAGAAGAGAATCTATCATTTAAAAATTCAAATCCAAGCATTTCACAATATTATAGAGGAGATATAGAAAAGATGGATAAATTTTAATGCTTTGAATGAAGAATTTGTTACAAAAAAGAGTACATGTGAAAGGAAATACTATAAAACAGAAGTCTTTACGAATGTATAAGAAATTTGAAGAATCAAGTCTATCACAAGTCTTCAGGTAACTGCTAGTAAGCGATGGTTAACAGAATTTAAGAAAAAAATGCGTTTCAAAATTAAAAGAAGAATTGCATCTGTAGATGAAAATGCCGCCAAGAGCTTTCGAATAAAACTAACCAAAATAATTAAGGATAGCTAAATTTTCAACGCTGACGAAATAAGTTTGTAGTGGAAAGAATGCTTACCGGAATATTCGTTGCAATGTTTTTGGTGAGCGAATTTTAAAGTCTCCCTTAATAAAATGTGAAAGAATAGCATGTACTATGAATGTTTAAACAGTTGCTAACATTAAACAGTTGCTAATTCAATTTGCGTAATGCTTTGTTCCTGAAGTTCAAAAATATTTGGAATATATGTGGGATAGTGTACATCATTGTTACGGAAAACAATTCTAGTAAAGTTGAGGAAATGAAGAAAAACAATTGAAAATTTTTTGGAAAGCAAGTGTTCACGAATCTTTTGTTCATATAATGATGCAAACCTAATAATTTTAAGATAAATAAGCAAGTGATCCTCTAATCTAATCACAAGAACATAATTTTTTGGTAGAGTTTTCATAGAGGCACAAGTGTAATATCATAAGTGTGATTCACAAGTTAAAGCAAGTTTCTTTACAATAAAATAAATAGATAGATTTTTAAAGTAGTTAGATTTTTGGAATTTTTATTTTCATTTTATATATATAAATATTTATATATATATATATATATATATATTCGATAGTAGTCGTTTATATTTCGTGAATAGCAAACAAAAAAAAACAATCCGAAAAGCATTGCTGTCACTGTGAAGGTGGTATTTCCAAAATATGAGTTTTGAATGCCTCAACTGCCTCAACTGACCACGAAGTTTATTCTTCACGTGTGGGAACAAAAAGAAATCACAGGGTGCTAGATCAGGGCTGTACGGCAGACGGCTCATCAATTCATTGTTTTGCCCGGTCTAATATTCAATTGTTTGAACTGACCTGTGAGAGCTCGCATTATCATGGTGGAGAATGATGTGTACCATTCGGAATTGGCCGTTCTGTAACTCTCTAAAGGCATGGTTGCAACGTGACCAGTTTTTCTGAAAAAACGGGCAACCATTTGTTTTGATGTGCTTCGAGTGCGAACAACTTTTGTTGGTTTTAGCTCATCTTGGAATACACATACAGTTAATTGCTGTTTACTATCGGGCTAATACGTATAGATCCAAGATTCATCCCCTGCGACGACTTTATAAATGTTCTTTGAAGCACCGCTATTATATTTTTTGTGCATTTCTTGGCATCAATCGACGCGAGTCCTTTTTTGAGTGGATGTCAAATTACGTGGTACCCAGCGTGAACATAGCTTCTTAACGGCTAGTGTTACTAATACCTAGAGATGCCTAGATCTTACGGTATGTCACATGGCGGTCTTGCATTATCAATTCAGGAACTGCATTAATGTTTTCCGACACAACAACATTTGTGGAACGACCTTCACGAAATTCATCGTCCAAAGAACGCCGTCCAAGTTTGAATTCACTATATCAACGATATACTGTAGTTTTCGATAGTGCTTCATCACCATATAAAAAATTCAGCTCGTCGATGCCTTCTTGTTGAGATAATCCACTCCGAAAATTATGAAAAATAATTGCACGAAAATGTTCTCGATTTAATTCCACTTTTTCACTGACATAAAATTTTCAAGATAGTGTCACCAATAGAAATAGCGCCCAGATAATAAAACTGTCAAGGTAAATATATTGACAAAAATGACAAACTTCACGATGCAATCATCAGATCAGAGGCAACATAGTGTTGCCAGTTCCCAAAATATAAATGGCTACCCTCGTATATTTATCACATTATCATATATACATATCACAAAATTACATTCCAGTTAAATTTTTTCACTTCTTTCACACAGTTTTTGGAATTAAATAAAGTTTTTCATTTTATTTTACACGACTTTTAGGTACTTTATTCACATGGTTCTATTCTTCTATTCACTCTTTTCTTATACAACTTATCGAGGAATGTATCTATCGCGTAAAAAAGGGGTTAGGTGTTCTGCCAATGTTGCACTATTGTAGGAAATTACGAACCTGAGAATTTTTATAACAGCATAAGCATGTCGTATACAATATTCAAGAGAGTAATAACAAAGTATAAATGATCTGGATAGTGATTAATAGCGAATCGAGAAACAACAATAATAACGTCAATAATAGAAAGTCAAGAATCACGTGTACTGATTACAACTATGTTCTTTTCTTATAAAAATCGAAACCGAGACAGCCAAAAGTTTCTAAAGAAATACATTGATTCAACATTCCTCTTGAAAGAAAATGTAGGAAGAGAGTATAATTTTATGTACTTGTCGACAGTTACAGAAGAAGAAATAATTCACGTATTGAAACAGAAAATAAAAAAAAAACAGAGGACGTTGTTCATGAGCTCACAGTTTACTTACTAAAGCTGATTGCACTATCTATTATAGTCACCTAGAGCTATCTACTTATCTAATTAATAAGAGTGTCGAGTTGAGAATGCTTCTTAAAACCGGCGAAGTTATATCTGTGCACAAACAAATCTAGCTTAGCTAGGATATATTAGTTTAATTCCAACAATAATGTTAAAAGTTTTACAAGATTAATTATTAATTATTTTGAAAGCAATAACATACTTAATGAAGTGCAATATGAAATTAAAGGTTTTCCATTAAGATCGCGTTTTATGTCTAAAATAAAACAGATATAGTGAGAAATTTAAAATCATTTTTAGTTCAATGCGAAGCGGAGTTCAATCTAAATATTATTGACGGAACATATTATTCAAATTTTTTAACGAAAGCGCTGACAGGAATGAATCCGTTGAACTAAACTTTTCATATTTTTTTTCACATAAATTGGGTCGAATGCCATCAATGACATTTTCAATGTTCGTCTACAAGTTGTATAATATATTGTTGGTTTGTTGACGTAATATAATCCTAGAAAAAGAAGTGTAGGAATAGTCAATCACATGAGCCTGGAGGATAACTAACTGCTCCATTTTTGGAAATAATCTTTTTACTTCTGTTTCAGTAAGTGAATTTTTTATTGACAGTATATCAAGTGGCATCGAACAATATATCGTCCAACCCGAGAGCATCCAATTTAGGCTAAAAGTATTCAGTCGTTACTATGTGATAAAGGAAAAAAATATGGCCCAACTATTTGTCCAGCATGAAATGTACGCCAACAGTCAATTTGAGTGGATGCAAAGGTTCTACATTACTTCTGACTGAATTTCGGACCAAATACGACAATTTTACTTACTCACAAAATCACAAAGCCAAAAGTGAGGGTCGTCACTGAATTTATTTTCTTATAAAATTCGTGATCATTCTCAAGTTACTTTAAATCTGTTGCTGAATCTGCGATGCAACAAGTAATAATTAGGTTTGAGTTCTTGAGTTAAAGCAATTCTATAAGCACATAGGCCAAGTCCTTTTCCCAAATTGGTATTGGAAATACATACTCATTGCTTGAGATCGACGAGAGGAATTGACACATTCTTCAAAATATTCTTTTCGCTCCTTCAATTTTTTTTGTCACACTGGATCAGGAACTTTTCACGGAATGGATATGACTGCATAAAACACTCAATTATTCTTTTAGCTAAACGATTATAACGATCGAAAATTGTAGTTAATGCACATAAAGTGGCTGCAACTGAATGTGAATATCAATAAAATATTTGAATAATTTGTAAATGTTGTTTAAGCGTGTATCATTCCGTGATGAAGTGGTAGGGATAGACAAGTACAAATAGCACAAGAACAAAGTCAACAAGGCTGAAATTTGAAACAAGCTCAATTCACAAATACGTCGTCCCTAGTGGAAAATATTTTAGGAATAATAGGTCTACAGTAGCAGAAATAATAGATACGGTGCATATAGTTGCTTAGATGCTAGAATTCAGCGGCGAAAAGTCGATTACAAGGGAGGTGAGAACAGAAGTGCAACAAGGATCAGTGCTTGAGTCATTACTTCTTCTTATGCCGAGAAACTTAATTCGTTTTACCTACGAGTATTACTAAGAGTATGTGTAAAAAGCTGTGGAGTGGTTAGATTTATTAGGCAGTGGGAAATGGAGAGAAATCAAGAGAATACGAACATGCAATGGCCGAGCTATGTTTATTCACTCAATTGCTTATATGTTGTAAAACAAAACATAAATAGTTCTCCATGTATTATTTCTTTTTCTACGTGAAACTATTTACAGAAACGTTTAAAGTTTACTAAGTTAAGTAAATAGAAAGAAAAATGTGGCTAATTAGGAAACAGTGATTTATTTCAGTACTATAAAAGTTTGTAAAATTGCAGGTATATCCCGATAAAATACAAATATTCCATAAAATTGAAATGAAAATCGGAATTCCTTTAATGAAGAATAATGTCTTCGAAAGCAAAAGTAAAATTCTATGTTAATAAAACCAGTATTAGCATCTACCAAATGAAAATTTTAAGCCACTTCAAAGACAAAGGCCTTATTTCCTGCACTCCGCTTTTGCTTAGACAACCGTTCCATTCGAGGGAGTGTACGGAATTGATATACATATTGGAATCATGTAGGTAATATGACTTCTCTGTATATAAATAGTTTTCCTCGAAGTATGAATGCTATCAGAATATTTTTTTCGATGATGACACTACTATTCCACCAACTTTGAATAATAGTGAAACACATCAAAAATTGACGTAGAATGTGAGTGTCGGGAAAATGGTTTGGCATAACAACCCAAAATAAACACAAATAAGATATAATATGTATATCAATAACAACCAAATACAATGTGGCTACAAGATCAATGAAAATATTGGAGTTGTATATTAGCAGTCATTAAAATGGAACAGTTATATAGAACACATACAAATGAACTTATTCACGATAATCTACATATGTGATACGTAGCATTAACTCGAACCAATTATAGAAACATATTAGAAAACTACAAATAATAACCCTTCTCTAAGTATTCAAGTTTTCCTGTTTAAAATTGTTCAAACTTGCATTCTAACTTTAACACAATCTAGAATAAGTATAACACAAGTACAGTTGTAGAAAATGATGAAGGCAACCTAAAAATATGAAAATATAAGCATGTTCTGTTAAAGAAATAAAATGTCATATCTGTTTCCAAGCAACGCGATGTCCTTTTGTTCTTCGCTTTATTGTATTCAAATTAAATTCCATTTAACCAATTTTCTAACTCCAATTTAAAAGAATGGCTTTTGCAGACTCTTCCATGAATACCGAAGTGAAGGGAATCAACTTTTGTTTATAACTATTATAAAATAGTTTCATAATTAGTTGATCACTGAAGCCTAAAAGTGTGAAAATATATAGAATGTTCCACTTAAAAGAATCAAATGCCAAAGACGTATCTTAACAACGAGATATCCCTTTGATTATCATAGAATGTACATTGAAAAGTGTATGAACTTCTTCCACTTTCTAACGCCATAAATAAAACAGTTGACTATTAAAGGCTCTTCCCATGGACAGACTGTATATTTTTAAACCAAATCTTGTAAAAATGTTTACTGTTCTGAGAATAACAAATGATAAAAACAAATAGCAAGAAAACAGTAGACCTTTGTTTTGCTGAACTTTAACGAAAAACTTCATCTGTCTTTCTTTTGGATCAATTTAATTCGGTTATTCGAGTGTAACAATCTATAGTTGTGAATTAGCGTATCAAAATGCCAAGAGTTCGAAGACGACCAGATCGTCAATTGAACGATTTGAAAGGGATCGCATCGTTGGACTGCACTCATATGTTAAATTATTTGATCTTGCAGTAATTTTTAAATATTATAATAAATTTAGTATATGTCTTTTGATTTCTATATGAATTACTTTATATTCTGGTTATTATTAATGAAACGGTTAGCGAAGGAAAAATTCGTTTTTTTATTTACGTATGAGTTGCTGTATTCTGATATACATTTGCCGAAAGTTCCTCCTGTTTGACCAACATAAACACTTGGGCATGTACCTCATATTAACGTATAGACTTCTGACTTACTTCTATTATGGGCTTGGTCTTTGGGTTTTGGTCTTTGGTCTTTAGTTTTTGGTCGTTGCTGGCTAGAGATAGTCGTTGTTAGAGATGGTGGTCTCAAGTAGGTAGGCAGCATCGTAAGAAGAGCTCAAGACGACTTAGAAGAACTACCGAACGGGAAGAAAGAAGACTGTTGTGAAGAAGATTGTTCGTTCCTCTAGGTCTGTGGTAAAGGTTTTTTTTCTTTTGGCAGAAATGGCAACATGATGTCCTACAAATTTCTCGGAATGAAATTCCACAGAAGTTTCTAGAACATTCTATTAGCATGCCCGGACAAATATCAAAATGTATTCGTTTACGCGAAGCGGCAACTCAGCATTAAATTTTCTCTATGAAGGGTGCGAATTTCAGAATGAAAATTTAATTATTTAATATTCTCAACACCTTAAACATTTACACAAATTTTAACTTAAAAGTATATACATTTACTAAGTGACACATAGTATACAATATAAATTTTAGTTGCCTACCATGGATTATTCTTTTTTGATATGTTATTAAAATATTGAGAGTATTTATGGCTAGACTGTGTATATTCTGTGACATATAAATGAACACAAATCGATGAAAAATTTCTATAAATTTTTGATGTAAAACCATATCAAAAATCATCTATGAGAGTTTATTCCCCATAAAATAGAATGTTTTGTAAAACATATGGACAGATATCGACTGCTAGTCGGATTATAACGCAAAGAATTAAATTTATTAATAGTACAGTTATTTGTGGGCAAATAAATATCCTTCGGCTCAAGTGAACATACACGCGAGTTACCTCAGTGGAAAGTACTTTATCAAGCTTTTGTATAATTTTCTACCTAATTTGCTTCCCTAAGTGAGTAAACTGTGTTGAACGTTTGTTGAACAGTATCGGAGTTCACACGCCTATCTGGCAGCATCCCTCAGTGTTGACATTCGGTTAATTTCGATTCTACCACAACAATCAAGTCGAATCATTTATCTGGCGTTTCTCTGCTATTCACAACTTTTTACATGAATATTCACAAAATTAATATGTAAATTTTGATGAACAATTATCGCTCCTTTCTTTACATTAATAGTATGCAAATTTATTCGATATCCTTGATGTTCGGGAAATACACACCGATTCTCTGTACTCTGCGAAAACTTTATTTAAAGAAAAGATTGCAATATTACAGTATTTAGAGAACAATTTTTTATTCTCGTGATTATAATACGAAGATAGATATTCGTCCAACTATGATAATAATAAAACCAATGATTTGATATCATGTTTCTGCAGATCTATATCACTAAATTTGTTTTAAATCAAATTAATTTCATAAATTTTATAAATGTTGAAATACATCAACATTCCTTACTTGAAGCAGTAATAAATGAAAGACAACATATTTTTTCTATGATTATAGGTCATCTACGTATTTGTATAAAAATGGTCAGTCAATTATAGATTGCCTGTTTTCTACGATAACCTGTTGCCATTCTACGGTGAGTTCCATAATTCCGCATTCATAGAATTGTCTATCTTTATTGACGAAAAACTGTATAAGGTACTAAATCACAGTCACTTCTGAGTCGCACGTTACACTACGCAAGGAGTTTTGAAAAGACCAAAACCAAGGGAAATATAGTGGGTGCAGTATATTATCCTAGAGATAATAATTTTTGATGGACGATCAAACTTGTTGCCTCGCGTTGTCGCGATGAATTACCACTCCTTTACGATTAACATGCTCTGGACATTTTTGGACAATATAAACTTGAGTTAATTGTTTCGTTCCAAAATACACGGTAATCTTAAAATCCCACCTAACTGAGACAATAATCTTTCTCTGATGAATGTCCGCTTTCGATGAACTTTGAGGCGAATTATCATGTGCGGTTTCACACCACATTATCGTAACTAACCCACTTCTCATCATTAGTCATTGTTTGTTAAAAAACAGGTTCATTTTCCTCACGTTTAAGGAGCAAACTGATGTTTATGCTTATCGTCAAGTGTATTTCTTTGAGTCCATAAAACACTCGAAAACCGAATCTGTTCACCTATTCTAGTTTGCATGTGTTCGTGAACGCTTGATTGATGGATGTTTATTGTCTTTGCATTCTTTCACGCCATGCACCGTGGGTTTCATTCGATTAACGCTTTTAATTTTCCGTCACCAATTAAAATTATATTTAACTAAATTAGATAAAAAATGTTATAGCTTTGAATAGATTAAGAATTAATAAACGAAAGCAATATGTACTCAATAAAAGTATATAAATTTAATAAAAAAGACTTTGAAAAAATATGTTATAAAACTGCGGGTACCCAAAATATGTAATGGATTGGTAGAAAAGGAATTATCCTACGATACGTCGATATATAATACTTACATGTTTGTATGTATTCCTGAACGGCATGAATACTACATGTACGAGCTAGTAGAAAAAGTGAAGGTATAATGTGTACGAAGTTCAGAAGAATAAGTCGACTGTCGCGATTTTTTTTAAGTGATCAGCTACAGATTACCAATGAGGATATAGGAAAACGCACGCCAAAATTAATAAGCAATTAAACACGGTATATATTTAAAGAGATGTTGATAATATTAAAAATACCATAGAAAAATTAGTTGCAAAAAGTACTTTAAAATGATATGTCACGCCACATACTTTATGTATTTTTTATATAACATTAACAGCAAATAATTAGTAAAAATAGATAAAGTCCTCATTTTTAACAGATACCTGGTAGATATATATAAGTAGTAAATATTATTCAGAATTGTTGTGAACTGCGAATGAAAGTTTGAACCATAATCGTAATTAAAAATTAAAAATTACATGCAACTTTCCCAGTATCTAATTTCATAGTCTCGCTTCTTAGAACAATAGGCGTTTCTATTTGTAATTTCCAAGTTCATTTATTAAGCTAACAATTTTCATAGCGAGGAATAAATTGAATTTAAACGCATTCTGGGCGCTTTATTGTTAATAGGTACTCGACATTCGCGCGTACTTATTAATGAATAAGTCGGCAACTAAAAAAAAAAAACAAACAGAACAAATGAATGTATCGCTTGCACTTCTCAGTGTTAAAATTTAACAAATAAGTTCTCGTTCCGACGTTGATAAATGGAGAGTAATAAAGTTAAATCTTTTGAAGTCAAAATGTCTCACTTTTGAATGAATCTTCCTCTTCCAATTAAAAGCTAGGCGGAAGTCTGAAAACGTTCTCGAAAAGCAATTTTGGAACTAAATAAGACGACTTCATATTCTAAATAATTTGTCATTATTATTAAGTTGAGTTTTCAAAACATTATAACTGTAATTTAGTCATAACAAACATGTATTATTATTATTATTACAAGAAAAAATAAAATCGCTTCATCATTATGTGCATATTTGTAAGTGAACAATTTATTCACTTTATTTGGAAACTTATGTACCGTATTTTTTCGAAATTTGTTTTTTTTATGATACCACCTGACATGGGCTGGTGGTTGAGGTTGCGAGTGCGGTTAAAAAGTCTAAACGATAAACTGTCAAGGAATAGTTCTTCATTGATAAACAAAAACTCTAAACTGATACTGAACTATTGTGAACTGATAATGAACAGATAAAGAACGGCTTCTAAAAATTTCCATTCAGATATTGAACAGATAAGCCTATTTGAAAATGTTTATTATCATTTCAGAGAAATTCAACTTCATTTCTTTATATAAGGTGTTTTTTTAAGAGCTTGGGACCTTAAATTATAATACAAGACAGAAATATTATTGAAATGAAATTTTTTTTATTATAATCTGATACATAATTTCATGGCATTTATTTTTTAATTATGATTTCCGGCATATGTCCGCCGCGGCTACGAATTACATAGTCCACTCGATCAGTCCAATTTTTTTTATTATAATCTGATAGATAATTTCATGGTATTTATTTTTTAATTATGATTTCCGGCATATGTCCGCCGCGGCTACGAATTACATAGTCTACTCGATCAGTCCAATTTTTGACTACTTTTTCCAATAAATCTGGCCGTATGGAGTCAATGGTGGCTTGAATATTGGCGTCCAATGCTTCAAGAGTTGCTGGCTTGTCAGCATAAACCAATGACTTAACATAGCCTCATAAAAAGTAATCCAGAGGCGTTAAATCGCACCAACGAGGGGGCCAGTGAACAGGACCACTTCTGCACTTCTAACTAAATGCTTGGCCACTAGGCCGATTATGTTGACCGTAAAATGGACGAAGTATTCTATGAACTTCGCAATTTATTTTTTTCGAAGTAAATTTCCACAATTTGGAAGCGTTGTTCTGGCATTAAACGATTCATGATGACTTGCCAAACTTTACTGAACAAAAATGTCAACACAGTTTGACATTATCAGCTGTCAAACCATAGTTATCGATATCGATAGTTCTCATGCAGCTTAAAAAATACCCATTATATTCAATAAAAAACCCGGAGATTAAACTTATTGCCCTTCCTCGTAATCCTCGCCACTAACTGATGATAATTTTCTATAAGATAGTGGTACCAGAGCAGACAGTGTTCCTTTAATAGACTAATTTGACTGAAAACAGGATAATTGAGGTCTGATCTTCTGTTCAATATTGTGCATTGTACTATAATGAAAAAATAAAAGCACGCTTAACTTAACTTAATTTTAAATTCGCTCCCGTACATACTTACGTGCTTACTGAAATTTAGTGCAGATATAATACATAAATCGAAAAGAAAAATATTCTATCAAATTATCAACGGTAGAACAGCCGCAATTTTTTAAAGGGAGAAACAGATAGCTCATTGCCGATCAGACAGCAAATATTTTCGCATTCGTTTCCAAATGTACATTATTATAAAATTTTGAGACATTAAAGGAAAGGAATCATTAAATAAGGACATTCTATATGTGGGAACAGTGGTAAAATTTCTATGTCGCAAATCAAAATGGTAAACATCAGTGCGGAAGCTTAACCTATTGTACATATAAACGAGTTAAACCTTTAGAGGCAATAATTTTGTAGAAAGCATTCACAACTGAAACCGTAATTTATTTATCATGCTTAACCAATTTAAGCTATTCAGCTTTTAAGGAACACGTTCAATGTGACGGATACCAAATATTAAACACTTACGTGCATTCTGTACACGCTTAACTCTAAGTAATATACCTTGAATCAAGGAAAGATTTTCAACATTTGATTTATTGCATTCTTCGAAGGCCACAATTTGTCGTTGGGTTATGTACTTACACGTGATGATATGAACATTGAAGATGTTAGACCACAACCATAAAAAACTTCCTAACAATCAATAAAATTATTTGCATTTTTAAATGACTAAAAAATTTACGTTAAGGAGTTAGTATATTGAATGAACCATGTTTTGTAGGTAGAATTAGATATCTCCAAACTATCAGCAAGACGAATGGCACGAACCTTAAATTGTGATCAAAAGTGAATATCAAACTATTATTTGACGCTGACTACTAACAATAAGAAGAATGCTTTTTTCATTCAAAAAATGAAAGCCATTACCTTTCCTACAGATGGAACACTCATTGCCTTCTTTGTGGAAGGACATTTTTGGAAAATGTAGTCGCGACACCCACCTCAACTTTTTCATTCAATATGTATGTTGAGTTAGAGATGTTTGCAACCTCCACTATCTCAGATGTTTTTAAACGGCAGTCTTCTAATATCATAGCCATGCACTTTTAAACAATTTCTGATATAGTGTCAGATTTCTGACATTTATTACGCGCTTCATCTTCTATTGTTGAACGATGGGTTGATGAGATTTGAACTCACGAACCCATCTGTAAATAGTGGAGAACGGGGATTCCGCGTTCTACGTATCATTCTTGATTGCATTATGAATATTTGTTGCTGATGATTTCAAGGCACCCCAAATTTCAATGTTATCTATCTCGTCAAAAACTCTGAGACGCTCTTAATTAAACAGTTGGCACAACGAAACTAATAAAGGTGTCGGTCTAAAATTTTACAGTTAGCGTTGTTACAACTTAACTTACAAGCGCACTACAAAAACAATCAAAACTACATATTCTTTTCGTTATTCCTCGGATTTTCAAACCTACCTAGTAAATTCAATGATTCTTTCAAAAAACTTACTTTGCTTTATATTGAATTAATCACAATATGAAGCTCTTCGGTTTCCTTTACAAAAGGTACGAAAAAAGTTTTGCAATATGACGCAACAATGAATCATAGGAAGCTGCTTGTTGCTGCATGTTGAGAAATGTTCATACGTGCATAGTAGTTATTCGTTAGCAGTGAGAGTACAAAGCGCTCGCGATAGCATCGTGGTCACGAAATTAGATAAGGGCAGTTTTGCGTTATAATTTCGTGCGTGGTTTAAACATAGACCAGTGCTTTGAAGAAATGACTCTTGCACTAGATGATGTTTGTCCACATCGCACAACGATATTCGGGTAGTATAGAGAATTCCAAAGGGGAAATTTAACTGTGGAGGATGCTGAGAGACCGGGAAGGCTACGAACTTCAGTTACGGAGGAAAACGTTACTACTGTGAGGAAAATGCTTGGCGAGGACAGGCGAGTGGCCTACTAACAGATAGAAGGTACTTCAGGCCTGAATGCACCAGCAATTCATTCGATTCTGCATGATCATTTGCACGTGAAGAAAATTTGTTCTCTCTAGCTGTCGCATCGACTGACTGAAGAGCAGATGACACGACGTGTGACTTGGTGCCGGGAGATGCTAAAAAAGTTTAATAAGGGACAATCTCGGTATGTGAACAACATCGTGACAGGTGACGAGATTTAGCTGTACTATTACGATGTGCTGACCAAAGCTCAAAACAAAGTTTGGGTCTTTGATGACGAGGACGCACTCGTAGTTGTCAGAAAATCCCGATCTGCAAAGAAGAAAATGACAGCTGTATTTTTCAAATCGAGAGGAATAGTGGAACGCGTCGTTTTGGACACACAGAAGACAATTACAGCTAAGTGGTATACTGAATAGTGCCTGCCTAAAGTCATTGCATCTATGAAGGACTTGCGGCCAAAGGCAATAATTGATACCTGATTCCTCTCGATAATGCTCCAGCTCACCGCGCCAAAGCCTGCACCGAATATTTGACCACGACATGGTTGAAACTTTTCGAGCACCCTCCCTACTGTCCAAATCTTGCTCCCTGCACTTTGCACTGTGCCCGCATGTGAAAATGAAGCTAAAAGGGAGGAGGTTTTCCAGGGATGAGGACCTTCTGCTGGCTTGGAACAACGAGTGTGCTTTACTCCCTAGTAAAACTTGGCAAAACTGGTTTCGGAAGATGGAGAGGTGTATTGAGTGTAGAGGAAATTACTTTAAAAAAATTAAATGAACAAAGCTGTATCGTAAAACTTTCCTAGTACACGTATAACAACCCTTTTAATTATAATTGGAAATTTTTGACTTTTCATGAAGTTGATTGCGATTACTAGAAATAGTAGGATATGCGATCCTGTATTTAGAAATGTTCACTAATACTGTTAAGAGAGAAGCTATGTATTTTAGCAATGTTATATATCAAATCTCGCATTTATTATTCATGCTATTTTGAAAAGTGTTATGAAGAAGCGAAAGATATTGATTATACATTTACTATATTTAATATTACATAATTAATGTCCTAAGTTTAGTACTATTACACATCATTAACTATCGCACTTAATATATTTTTTTATGTGCAATTTTAGGTGGACCTTTGCATCGAACCGGGTCAGAGTTTGGGTTTAATGATCCGAGGTGGCGTCGAATACAATTTGGGAATTTTTATTACCGGAGTTGATAAGGATTCCGTGGCAGACCGAGCGGGACTCATGGTAAATATGTTGTACATTGTATATAAACTTAATGAAAGTATCTAGACTCATCACAAAATTTGGATCAAATATAACCAAGTGATTTCGGCTTTTAATTACATGCCAAACTTTGATTTGATGGGAGTACTATCTTCCTTCCGAAATGTTTACACATGATAAATTATTTGAATTTTATCTTCGAATAATTAACAGGTAACGTTTCATAATTTAGGTTACCGTTTGCATAAATCGCATAAAAAGACGAATAAAGCGTTTGACATTAGGATTGATGATTTATGTATATCACAGCTGCTTTGAATAATTGTTTGAATCATGAAATGAGCACTCTCTTTGTAAATTGAAATGACAATGCATAATTTTAATTTTATATGCGATGTAGATAGTGCACGTTGTACCAGTTTATGGACTAGATAGTTTCTACCACTTTATAATGAAATTTTTAAGTGCCATGTTATCTGTCAGTCCTTTAATGAAATACACATTTATCTTCTGAACAATCGGACTTGCAATATAACAAACATTTGTTATAATGTATGTAACTCTTGTGTTTTATTTTTAGTTTGTTGTACGTACTTTTTTTTAATACATCTAAGGACAATTTTCACATCGCCTAAACTGGTCAAATAAGATCGATTATTAGCCAACCTACCGGTCTTATAATCATTATTTTTATTGATTTAGACATCGCTAGCAATGAAATCAGGTAAATTAACAAAAAAGAAATTTAATAACAAAAAATACATGTACTTTTAAATATTGCCCTCAGCGAAAGCAAAACGGTTATTTTTATATTTTACTTAATTTAGACGAATATTAATAAATCAACAAGAAAATATAGAAAACGCTGCAATAAATAATAATTGTTTTTTGTAAAGTATATTAATGTTGAAATACTTTTAATTTTAAATCTTAACAATAAATAGAGTTCTGCACTTTGTCCGGAATGCAGGAAAATATTGTAGGGACAGCCACCCGATGCGAATAGCAACAGCGAGATTAGTTAAGCCCGAGCTCTATATGAATGTACATTTTTCACAGATTGATAACTGACTTGATGCATTCAACAGTACACACGAACGTAATACGCAGCGGGGTAAATTCTGGAGTACATATTAGAAATAAAAGAACGGACGTGCCATCATCACGTGCTGAATTTTAAATTACAAACATTCTAGAGCAAGATTGCCATATGTATTTTAACGTAAAAAGCAGTTAAAAAAATGTTTGATGAGGCAAAATATTGGAATAAAGCGATTAATTACACCAACGTAGTGTTGCATAATATTTGACAGTAAAAAAACATGGCTTCCATAGAAAATTTCCGGTTTGACCACTTTTGCTGTATTCTCTATTTTGGTATAAAACAATTAATTATACCAATATAGTGTTGCATAATTTTATTCGATAGTAAAGAAAACATGGTTTTCCACAGAAAATTTCAAACTTCCTAAATATTTTTTGTCGAACATTTTCAACATTAATGGTCTCATGTGTCTTAACGACTGACAATACAACATTTCTATATTAAGATTGTCGATTTAGAATTCCACATTCATTCTCGTATTCTGTATACGCATTTCGACAACTAAGTTGTCATCATCAGCAGATAATTAAACGGTGTCGCACAGTGTGCGTTTTGGCTTTTAACGGTACAGATCGTAAACGGAATTTGTTTCGTACGGATATTTTGTCGTAATTTTCCAGGTGCGACACTGTTAAATTATCTACTGATGATGACCACTTAGTTGTCGAAATACGTATACAGAATACGAAAATCAATGTAGAAAGGGGTTATATATCAACCTTCACTGATTAAGTTAATCAACCACAGGCTCCATCAAAATTACGATTTAGAATTATAGAGTCGTCCTACCTGGCGATTATCCTTAAATTTCTAACCACCGTGTATATAAATATTTGCAGGAATACTAGCTGTACTTTTTTGAGATGTTTGTCTTTCTTCGTGACCTGGGAGTGAATTCCAAACTTTACGGCCCTCCTATCAACCTCACGTAAATTACGGGTTACATAAACATCTCTGAGGGAATCAAATTACAAAAAAAAACTACGACGAAATGGTATTATAAATTATGATCTGTACCAAGCACCCTGAAATTTACACAACAAAAGAAGCAATTGGCGAAATAGCTACAACAAAAGAGATACCTTCCCAGGGTAGAATGTCCGAGTCTTCCGAATTTACCAATAAATCCGCCGTCGCGGTAGTTTATGTAAATGCCACCAAATGCGAAATTTTCTAGTATACTCAAAATACTAAATATTCAAGGCGACAATAATCGCTAATGATCCAGATTCATCTAAACAAAATTCACTATGCGTATGCTATCTCGGAAGATTCAAGCTCTAACACTTATAAATCTCGGTATTCACAAGTCCAACACAAAACAAAACTACGAAGAGAACATATTGAATACATCACCCTTCAAAATAATGGCATAAACAAATGAAAGGTAATTTAGGAGAAAAATATTAAGAAAAGAATCGTCCAGAGCATCTTAATTCACACAATAAAAATACAACTATACACACTTCGACTGAATCAAGAGGAAATATTATAAAATCTAACTGAAAAGCAAACGAAACGTAACACTATCTCTTTTGGTGTTGTTTATCGTCATTTATCATAGATTAGTTGTTAAACCTAATATTCCAGCATGCGCAACGTTTATTTAGATTTCGCAAAACTTTTTTTAATATTGTCAAGAAAATTAACTCTATTATAAAATAAATAGCTTCAATCTGTTGTATACTTTATTGTTTTTTAAGAGTTTTTAAAAAAATGGAAACGGTTTGGCGTAAAAATAATATTCATTACGTTATAAATTTAAACTGTAGTAAAAAATATTAGCTCGGAAATAAATAAAGCTGATTTATTTAGTATTTGAATAAATGAAGTACATTGTATATTAAGCAAATTTATTTTCCACATGAATATATGACAAACGTATGATACGCTCTTCATATCCAAAATTAATCACTGATGCTGTCGTGATTTATTTAAATGGGTACGTGTTTTTTAAATAAAAGAATTTGCGCGACCTACACAGTTAGAACGTTCGCTGAAAGTTATATTGGTGGCATATGTTCGTTGCGAATGACATTTTTAGTATCACTTTGTAAAAAATGATTCATTATATATATATACATACAAAGGTATAGTTGGCTTTCATCCTATGACTTTCCCTTCCCCATTTCCTAACAATAACAGTAATAATAAACACTACAGCTTTCACAAGGCTGCCTGTCTTTCTACAATGATTTAATTCTTGTTGACTGCTCTAATTTAAAATGTCGATCTTTGCGTGCATATCTTTTGCAATAAATTAATTAATATGAATAACTGATGAGAATTCTATAGGCGAAACCTGTTTTAATCAATATCTCGTTGACAATGGAATTGTTCTTCATTCAAATATCACTCCTAGTTTACTAAGCTTTGTAATTCTTGAAATGGAATACATTTCCCTTAAATATGCTCTTGAATTTAATACATATTAACAATTCTTGTAACAGGTTTCTTTAAAAATACTTAAAGTTTGCGTTTCGGTTAATTATCTACCATATTTACTCTATCGCGTTTTACTTATTTCCTCTACTTTTGTGCTCACACAAACAATATGTGAGTATGAGACTAGCGTTTCCTAGCCGAACTCTAAGATGTAAAGCAACGAGTAGAGTTACTTGGCCACCGGCAAGCGAGGTAATTAATGTTTCCCTGGACGTACCAGGCGCAAGCCTTTGAATCAGTATCATCCGGAAAGTAGAACTTTGATCGAGTGAACTATTACTTTTCTCGTGGCAACAGCTTCTACAAAGCAGGAAGGAACAAGTATTAGTTCCTAAATCTGCAAGCAATTTCTACAGGGAAAAGAAACCAATTGAGCAAGAATGAACCAATGTCATCTACGCAGATAAAGATACATAAAGAAAGTGAAACTGACGTCCAAGAGAGAAATTCTATCAGTTACGTGATCTGGAATTTCTAAGGTTGAAGAACAAAAACTGGTGAAACAGGGTTAAGACTACATATAGGCCAAAAGAACCGTAATCTAGGCCAAATTCAACAGAAATATTCAGGGAAATGTAGAGACTCCAGAGAAATATGGGCATCAATGGAAGCAATAAACACTGGCCACCTCAAGAAATGTATCTACCTATCTACCTCTTGATATCTCCATCATATACTACTAATTGTTTATTAATATTTTCATTATGCTTATATAGTCATCGTAATGCAATGTATTGCGTTTACTCGTTTTAATGTATAACACTAAAAAAATTATAATTATAATAATTTTATAATTATAATTTGGTAAACTGATATACTTTTATGCAACTACCTACAATGATGATGTCTAGTTTACTAGATTTAGAATGTGAATGGGTTGAAGAGACAGGGTAAAGAGAATTAGGGAAGGAAATATATGCACATTATGACCGCTAAGATTGCAGAGATTTGTCTGGTATATGTATATTCACAAAAATTACAATTTCCACAGTACTTAAATGTTTTTAACTTAACTAAACATTTTTTAATGCAAATGAAAATATTTAAATAATTACTTAAGATTAATATAGATCTGTTTATATAATTAATTATTATTTTATTTATTTAATTATTCTTGCTATACATTATGATAATAAACTATTGATTTACTACAGACCTAACAAATATAAAATCAAATTATAACTTCTTCTGTTCATTGAAATGGTAAAATTCTAATGGAATACATGAATTGAAGGCAACCATATAGTTTAGTTGCTCTTTGAATCTATAATATAATTAGCGTCTGCGTTTAATTACTTGGAAGTACCATTAAACACAACTACTTCACATTATAAGTGCATTTGCTGAAAGTAGATCGGGATAATGGACAGCGTAAGATAAAACATTCTTGAAAACGGTAATTAATGTATTGATCAGTATTAAGCTCCATTAGTTACGCCCAAATTTAGTGTGTCACGACACACCCCTGACCATAAATTGCTTTAATGCACGTAATATGACTGTTACAGGAAAATAAATTCCATTACAGGAATTAGCGCTTCCAATGGATAAAGATGTTTTTTATACAATTAGCCAAACGTGGTGAAAATTGCCTGCTGTAATTAATTAATTTAAATACAAAGTGCCTTTCATTGTCATGTTTCTGATAGTAATGAAATAATTCCAAATTAATTTATGTGTGTTTAGAATGTTAATTCAAATGATATGGCAATCTAACAATAGTCACTTAGTTTGATAACTAATTAACTTACTATTCAGTTAAGATGTTGTTTATGTTAAGACGAAAAATTTACCTTACGAATAAATAAATATTATTTACTATTAATTAACAAACTTATGGGCTTTTACGACAATAAATAAAACAGTTTACCTAATGTTACATGGTATTTCAATTGTATTATAATCTAATTTTGAATAACATAACATTTAACTATAATACATAAATTTCTTTTGTAAGATATGTCAAAAGGTTCTTCAAATAGGGTATTACGCATAGTAAAAGTCTGGCTAACAAATTGGATTGTTGGAAATGTCGTGTATCTTTTCTGTGTATCATGATCAATGAATTACATATTGCCCTAATTTAAGAAAAGGAGATGTACATTTCGTATACACTGCACACATCTTCAGTAGTAACTACGAGGTGGTCCCAGAAGTACCCGACCCAACAAAAAAAACACAAAAATTTTGGAAAGAAATATATTTATTTTTCAACATAATTTTCTTGCAGCTCTATACACTTTTCCCAGCGATGTTCAATAAGTTCGATACCCTTTTCATAATAAAAACTGTCTTGCTCCTCAAAATAGTCATTAACTGCCGACATCACTTCTTCATCGTTGGAAACTCTTTGACCACTGAGCCATTTTTTCAAGTTTGGGAACAGAAAATAATTCGAGGGGGTAAATCTAGCGAATAGGGCGCACGAAGTGGCAAATCAAATATTAATTCATTAATTTCAGCTATTGCAATAACGGATTTGTGAGCTGGTGCATTGTCTTGATGAAACGACACTTACTTCTTAGCCAAATGCGGCCGTTTTTGCTTGATTTCTTCGTTTAAACGTTGCATTAAATTCGCATAAGTTTTTCCTTTTTCAAGAAAGTCAATGAAAATTATTCCACGCGCATCCCAAAAAACCGATGCATGACCTTGCCTGCAGATGAAACGGTCTTCGCCTTCTTTGGGACCGGTTCTCCCTTTTGAGTCCATTGTTTCGATTGTTCTTTTGTCTCGGGTGTGAAGTGATGGACCCATGTTTTATCCACGGTTATGAAACGGCGCAAAAATTCTGCTTTGTTGCTGTGAAACTAAACACTCAATTGAAACATCTTCAAGACACTGTTTTTGCTCGAGTGTGAGCAAACGCGGCACGCATCTTGCACACAGCTTTCTAATGTCCAAATTTTCTACTTTTTGAAATGCCTACTATATCTGCTAGCTCGCGCACTTTCCGTCGACGGTCATCCAGTACCGCTTTTTGGATTTTCTTCACCATATCTGGAGTCGTCACCTCATTTGATCGACCACTGCGATGCTCGTCTTGGCAGCTCATACGGCCTCATTTAAACTCTGCTGCCCAATATTTCACTGTTGTAAACGAAGAAGCAGACTCACCCAGAGTAGAATCCAGTTCAGCTTTTATATCGATTGGGCTGAGGCCTTTCAAATAAAAGTATTGTATCACGTTCTGAAAACGTTCACTATTGACGGCTGCCAAACAAATACCAAACGACGTGGCGTCTTCGAACTTGAAACATATGCTTCATAGATTGTGTACTTTCTAATACAGTGATGTTTTTCAAACAACCACCGCCATCTCTAGGTCAGGCTGGGTACTTATGGGACCACCCTTATAGTCTATATTTTCTGCTTCCGAGTTTATATATAAATTTTCTGTGCCAAATTAAGTATGTATCAGATTACAATCAGAAGAAAAAAAAATTAATTGTAGGCCTGCGTTATCCGTGAATTTCTGATCAGGCGTTTGGTGTTTGAATAGAAAGTTTACTGTTTCTAGCTTGTTCTGAAGCATAGGAAAAGTGCAGTACTTAACTTCTTATCTTTAAAGAACAAATCAAATGATGAAAGCAAAGCTGAATTGGAATCCGTTATGGGGAACAATTTATTGCAATCAAGAAGTGCTGGGCACTTAGATTTAAACGTAGTCGGATCAGTATATTTGATGAAAAACGTAGCGGACGCCTAAAGGACGTGTGTATTCAAAAAATTATTAAAAGAGTATATAATGTGTTGTTAAATAATCGTCTAATAAAAAAATCCGAAGTTACAAAGGCGCTACATATTTTATATGGAAAAATTGTTTCGGTTTTGCGTAATGAATTGAGTATGAAGGAAATATATAAATGATGGGTGGTGCTTTTGTTGACTGTGGACTACTAGAACGAGCAATCATTTCATTCCTCTATTTAGCGAAGTTAAAATATGACCTATAAGACTTTTGGCACTGAATATTAATGGAAAATAAAACACGGATACATCATTATATATCCAAAATGAAGCAACAATTGAAACAACGGACAGAGGCTGTCACAATTACTCCGTAGAAGCAAAGACCATAAATTCGATGAAAGGTTATGTCTACTTTTTCTTGGGACTACAGTGAGATTCTTCTTATCGACTATCTTCTAAAACTTCTATGAAACGACCACTTGATTTCTATATTGTGTACCAAAATATTTGCAGATGTACTTTTGGCATATTTTTCAAATAAGTTGGTAGTATCAGAATCACTCCCAATAGCTTTTAAATTTTTATTTAATACCAAAATATCAGACTGTTGCATGAGTTCCTACCGTTTTTATTGAACTCTAAATTTATCAATTTTATTTCAATGCAGCCTAGTTTCGATAAAGTTGTGAGTTTTTAGTCATCTAAACTCATAAACGAAACCGGACTAATTAGTGAAAAAGGTTAATTTTAAAATTTTATCATCATTTAAATGATTATTGAGCCAAGGTAAGGTACTCTAGGTTCAATATAATAAAGACACTACGATAAAAAACTTGCACGTAATCTTTCTTTTCCAAATATTCTTCAAAAACTAACCACAGATAACCTGTAAGTAATAAAATATACTTAAGTGTCACCGAACTGTATAGTTTTCCTAGTTACCTGTTTGTGCTGAAAATTTTCGTGAACTTCGTTCAGCGTGAGTTTGGACATCTTCAAAAACATCCAAAGTAGATCTATTGATTTTCTTTACAAATATTTAAAATAATGTTTGTGTTTCCAAAACACGTTTTATGTTGACTAGCCACGTCATAGTTAGTATTTATAATATGAGATAGTTGAAAAAGTGATCAAAATATGATCTCAGTGACTAAATTTACGTTCCATTCGCGTTCTGTGTTTCGCTATGAAAATTAGCTATGTATATAAAACAAGTTATTACAAGGTTTAGAACAAATAATGAAGTCTCTGCAAAAACCAGTACAAAATAATCACGAAAAATAGCTTGATAAGTCTATATAAAGTAGAACTACCTTGACAGTGAAAAATAACTTATACGGGACAGTAAATCGAAGGATCTGAGATTCCTCAAAAACGTAGCTAGTCGCAGGCTATCATTTTAGAACACCCAATATTTATTTAGGATTTGTTAGTCGATATTTTTATAGACAAAATAGTAGAAATAAAAACAAAATGTTAATCGAAAATATCATCCTGTATATGGCATTAGTAACATTAGAAATTCTATTTGCGAATGTGAAAAGTTAGAATTGAATGGAAAAGTCAAGGTTGAACAAGAAAATTAAAACCAAAATCAAATTAGAAATTAGATTCAAGACATTTTGAAAAGGGTAAAAAAAGTATTGGCTTCAAAACGTGGTCGAAATACTGATTCCTTTAAGGATCCGTTCGATCATTTCGGCGTTGAGATGAAAGGGTCGTTTGCAATTCGAGGTGTTCAAACACATAGAAATTTTGTAAATAATTGATCCTATGTAATAATTTTATCTTGAGTGAAATGTTAGGCGTCCTTATGCTTCATTTTAAGGTACTAATGACAATTTAAAATATTTAGTTAATTTAATTTCATTAAAATTTTTATTTTTTAATTGATTTCTTGATTCGATTTGCCCGATTTAAATTAATTTGATTTAAGATGTATATAGGTCGGATCATAAGTAACTAATTAGGTCGTGGATGACTGAGCGGCTTCAAATATTCAAGATTTATTTTTGAAAGCGCATTTAATTTTAAAAATTTCCATTTCGTATTTTTATGAAACACCTAGTTATGGACGTACCTTAGACGGTAGATAAATATGTGTACCAATCAACGGACGTATCGAAATTTAAATTATCTTAATTAACTTTGTTAATTTCATTAAAGCTTTGTTTATCTTTGAATTTTAATGGTTTTTCACTATTTTAACATTTTATCGTGAAAAATAATAAGTAAGAACAGATATCTTTAGTTATTCTGATTTCATTATTATATTCAATGACGAGATTCTCTAGATTATAAGTTTATAATCTGATTTTTGTTTTCTAAATTAACGAAAACTTTTCACTTTTAGGCTAACTTCAAAATGCAAATGCTTTTGAATCATTATTAGTTACTATTTAATATCAATTCTATACATAAATAAAACACCCAATTCAGTGTGTGTAGTATAATAAAACTGTAAACAGCGTGTTTCAAAAAGAATATACGTATTACAAAGTATTATTTTGTCCAAACTATCGGTCGCCGCGCCTCGGCTCGGCTATCGGAGAAACGAATACATAGTCTGGTTTATTTAATAGCCGCTAGATGTCAGTTGTCTTCTGTTTTTCTTGTTAACTATCATATGTTTAAAATGGCTACTCCGCAGCAGAAATAATTTTGTGTTCTCGAGTTTGCGAAGTACAATTCCGTGATTACAGTGCAAAGACGTTTCAGGTTGAGCTACCAAATTGATTCTCTGAATGGGTGGAACATTCGCAGATTGTGTCGACAGTTTGTAGATACAGGATGTGTATATAAAATAAAGAGTTCTGGCCGCCCTCGTGTTTCTGAAGAAAATATTGCACGAATTTAAACTGTTTTCCAACGTAATCCTTCAAAATCAACTTGTCGTGCCAGTCTGGAGTTACAACTGCCTACAACAACAATTTGGCGTGTTTTGAAACGTCGGTTGGTTATGAATCCGTACAAGTTACAGTTGTTAAAAGCTCTGCGTCCTGATGACAAACGGAAACGTGTGGCATGAGATTCATGGTGCTATTGACAATGGTAACACTTTCGCACGACGCATCGTGTTTGAATTTGGGGTCTACAGAGCCCACATGCAGCCATTGAACATGTACGAGATTCGCCTAAAATCAATGTGTTTTGTGCGATATCCCGATCATCTGTTTACAGCCCATTCTTCTTTGATGGAAACACGGTTAACGGTCAGCAGTATCTCGCTATGTTACAAAACTGGTTGTTGCCGAGACTGCACGAAGATAACTTCATTTTTCACCTCTCACTGGAATCGCCAAGTGGGTGAATATCTGAATGAAACTTTACCGAACCGTTGGATTGGCCGTCAAGGAGCTGACGCCTTAGCATGTCTCAGCTGGGCTCCACGGTCACCGGATTTGACAATATTTATGTACCACCACTCCCACAGAACCTGGAAGAGTTGAAGAACCGGATCCGGACTGGCATAACATCAGTGACAAAGGACATGCTTGTCCGAGTATGGGAGGAATTTGAGTATCGATGTGATATTGTTCGTGTTGCTGATGGAGGGCATGTTGAACATTTGTAATCTGAACTTGAGAGGTTCGTAAATATGCGTGTAAAGTTTCATATTCGTATATCTTAAAGTTTAATAAATATATGCATTCGAAATACGTATATTCTTTTTGAAATACCATGTATATTAATTTTCCTATATCATTATTCGAGTCACTTATTAATGTTTGAATGTATTGTTACATCCTATATAAGCAAGAAAATAAGTAATAGCACATATTACAGTAATATGTAATTACGTCTCGTGACGAGTAGATACACCGTTGTTATAGCAACGAAGATAGTAGATAGAATCTAACTTTGTACTTGGGGCGTTTTTGTAAACTTCTATTTTGTCGAACTTTCCTAGTTCCATCATTTTTCTTTAGGATTAGTAGGTCACATAAAAGACGTGTACATAAAGACATATAATTACAATCTTCCCCAACGATCTAAAAATCTCAATTCAACTTAATTAACTAGTAAATAATTGGTTCGTCCGTCTGCCGTTCTCATTTTCACATTAGTTTTTCTTCCTAATATACTATACCATCAAGACAAAATAACAAGCTTTTTCGTGATAATTAAGTTCTCGTTGCCATATTAACATGTCAAAGTGCTATTTGAAACGATTTCTCATAAATCATCGATTCTAACTGGGAGTACAAATAATGGAGCCATTAATCAAATCATTGCCTTTCGGTGCTTTGATTAAATCATAATAAATTCTAGTCAAATTTGCTAACAATTAATGCCAATATGCTAATTTATTTCAGATAGTTCCACATATTGTCGCGAAGTAACATATGAACGTCCACGAACATGTACCATTAATTATCAAGGCAATAACCTTGTTACGTTCATAGAATGTATTTTATTAAAAGAACCTTTAAGATAATGATGTGTCATACTTTGTTTCATATTAGTAATATTAAGTATATTCTAATTAATTTTTAAATAATGCAAACACAAGTTCAAACTTATTACGTAAAATGAAAAATAGAAAATTACTTATTTTCTAGTATAACATTCAATTTATGTATCCTCCTGTTCTAATAATAACCAGAGAGTTAAAAAAAATTCTTTAAATATTCTGATTTAATAGAGATAAGCGATTTGCATATTTAAGAAGTGAAGCAAATGGTGCTGATAGCTCCTTGTCGTCCTCCCCTCATCACCAAATGTAGTTTCAGGACTAATTGCACTGAGCTAAGCTGTGTTAAATACCAAGAATGAGCAAGCAAAGAGAACTATTTTAGATTAAAATCACAGTGACAATTGACTAACGATGAAAGCTTGCACTTCAGTGCAATAATCGCCAAATGTTTGATTCTTGATGTATAGAACAAACACGTCGAATAAATCTCAGTAATAAATTTTCACTTGTAGTACAATTTTCTTGCGGGTTTCGCCGAGTTGTCGTATACCATAATTTCTGTCAATGTTTCGTTGTCCATTCTACCAGCTGCTTCAAAATCTGCTATCACAATAATTCTCTCCATTGTCGTCTTTCTTTATATGTATCTGGTTGGTTCACCGATGTGCAACCGATGTGCTCCATTTTTCGTGACGGATTCTCATAGTAGGCTCTTCCAGATGCTGAATCTAAAGCCATCCTCGCTGTTGAAGTTTGAATGCTTTTCTTTCTCGATGGATTCTCTAGTCATTCTTCAACGTATTCTACGTATCAACTAATACTTTTGTTTCTTCAAATTTTACTTTATGTCCATTCTTGTGAACGTGTTCTGCAACCGCTGATGTTCCAGTTCTTTTGCTTCGTGTGTCACTCTGATGTTCCTTAACTCTTTGTTCATCGATCTTCATGTTTGTTCAAAGTAGATGTGCCAGCACCAGCACATTAATTTATGGTTCCTTCTTTTATTTGTGGTAATTTGTCTTTAATTCCAAAAAAAATATGTTGAGTAAATATTGTTGTACTAAAACCTATTTCTACATTCTTCTTTGTCAATAAACTTCTTACCTTCTCAGTGACTCCAGAGAGGTATTGTAGACGGGCGAATTCTCTTGCTGATTCTGTCGGGGGCATTTCCATTCTGGGTTTCCTTATGGCTCTTCTTATCTGTGTGTACTGCTATACTCTTCGTCAATATTTACATATAGCTTTTATTCCTCCAAATCTTTGGCCTGGCTGATCGTTCCTGTTCTATATTTTAGCGTTTTATTAAGAGCTCTCTTCAGCTTAGGATGATGACGGTACATGGCATGCTGATTTCTAATATACTACATATTATAGTTTTCTCATTGTGTGCAGTATAATATTACAGAAGAACGGTAGTTTTCTTCCTTCTTCTATTTCTACCGTGAACTTTAAGAAGAATGTTGTGTGTTGATCTGATCGAAGAATTCATGTATTTTTTCTTTAGCATGTGGCCCAATCACACACATATGTATCGTCGATATATCGTACCTAGTATTTCAGTTTCCATTTATTGCTATCTATAAATTCTATTTCGAAGGCAACCGTGAATAATTGACTATCTCTGGCGATAGTGGGCTCCCCATTGTCGTGTCGTTCTTCTGCTCGTAATATCTGTCGTCCAATAGAAAGTACGAAGTTGATACATTTATTACCAGATACATAGTATTAGTAGGTATTTCAAATTTGCTGATTATTGTCATCGTGTTATTCACAGGTATATTGGTAAATAACGAAGTCATATCGCAGTTTATTAGTATAGATGCGTTGTTCAAAGTTCATTAGGTGCTCTGACTATCTTACTTACGAAGTCGTCTTTTTTGAGTACGGATTTAGTAATGTTGCTTTGTACCTGATAAGATCATAAATTGGTGATTTATTGCTGCTTACGACGGGATGAAGGAGTATTCCTTTTTTATGTATCTTTGATCGTCCATATAATCTTGATAGTCGACTGTCTCTAGGCATCATCCTTTTTTTATCATCTTCTGGTAGTTTTGACATCTTCAATAGGTCTTCGCTTTCTTCGCAACCTTCTCAGAAGTCTCAGCTCTAATAAGGCGCCGATTTTCTTCTCGCAAGCTTCTTTGTTTAGATTGCTTGTCTGCTTTTACAATAATGATTATTTCTTTAGGTAGTTTTCTCTTTCTTGGCTGTATTCCGAGAGAGAGTTCTATCTCTATTTAAAACTCGGATTACTTCTTTGCGTACTTCTTCTGCTTCAAGACTAAGCAATATTGTAGCTCCTGTAACGAATTCTTTGAGAATAATATTCATGGAACTGTAAAAATAGTATTCATTGTTTTTATTTTCGATTTGACCTAAAGTTTTCTTTATTTTCTTCATCTGATTTTCAGTAATTTAATGCTTTGTTCCTTGGCCGTGTTGGAAATACTACCATCTCTATATAATTGCTCTTATTGATCTCTCTTAATGACATCTTTTGGTTAACCAAAGCTGGAGCTTTTATAAAAAGAAGCGGTAAGCTAAAGGGTAGGATGCTGGTCATATTTGAACTAACAAATAAGAAGAGAGAATAGGCGCGTCAAAAAATAGGATAAATTAAATATAATTACCACGCAGGTAGATATCTAGACAGAATAATAGACGTGTGAGAAAAAAAAGGATTAATATTTGAATCTCTAATTGCATTTAGAAATCAATACTATAGAATTAAAAGTGACAGTCAATGGAAGGTTACTAAGACTATTCTAAGAAAAGATTTGAAAAGTTCTAGGTATTTGCTTCTTAGAAAACGACGACGGTTTGTTTTATTGCAGCCTGACCGTATGTGACCAAAACAAAATATTTCGCATCTGAATATATATAACACAAATAATGTCAAATAATAGTAATTTATAAATTCAAAATCGAATTGTATTTAAATTAAAATAAATTAATTTAGAAACGATATAAAAAATTATTATATATGCGAAGCGTAACACAATATATAATAAACTAGTAAACTACGTTCAAGTAATCGATTGCCTCTCTTAGAAGAAAAAAACGTTTCAATTTCAATGCTAAAACTGCACACCTGTCTGATTTCGGACTATTTTTCAATTATCGGTTTTCGCGTTTGAACAGACTGCTTTATTAAATTTTACGTCGTCCCAATCTGAATGTTATTTAAATTTGTTGGGTTAGAATGTTTGCATGAAATACCTGTAAAATTGCATTTCTTTTCTTCTGTTGCACAGGTGGGAGATCAAATTCTCGAAGTAAATGGGCAATCATTTTTGGACGTGACACATGATGAAGCTGTTTCACAGTTGAAATACCACAAGAGAATGTCTCTCCTGGTGAGAGATGTAGGGAAGGTTCCGCATTCCTGTACATCGTACGATAAGGATTGGGATCTGTGTAGTCCGGGGTAAATATAAAATTCCTCATATATACAGTCGGTCACAAAAGTCTCTATACGGAACAATTATGAATTTCAAATCTTAATTTATTTTAAAAGACTGAAGTTACAAAACCTTTGTGTATCATTTTCAATTAATTAACAACTTATTACATAAGTTAATAGCCAGTATCTTTTAAAGTTAAAGAGATGATACTACCTACCAAAACGTACTGTATACAACTTTTTTTATGTTTACGAATCACGGAAAACGTGTCCATATAAAGCTGTCAGTCCAACAATTGGAACGTAAATCGATGGATAGTGTTACTTGTACATAGTTTACGAGATAATACGTAACTGAAAGTACCAGCTCCAAATCGTGAGTTACTAATTAAATTAAGAAACAAAAAGCAAATCTGTAAGACCAGTTTCAAAAATTATTCATAAATGTCAGTTTATAATGCAATAGATCATATGCAGATTTAAACAAACGAGTGACATTCACGGCGCTCGTAAATTTATCACAAGTAGAAATTTTGAGAACAATTCAAGATGATCTAAGATTTACTGCGCCTTAACTAATTGATGTAATTGAAAGAAACTATGATATAAAACTTGTATCTTAGACTGTTCGAAATGTTCTTAAAAGGTCATGATATATATAATGATCGTACACTATTGGTACGAATTTTTTTATAATTGGTAATATAAAGTAGTGCTAGTTATATAACACCCAAATGTTTCTATAAACCGTTTCAACCTTTTAAAACAGGAAAACAAATACATAGACGGGTCTCAACGTGTCTACGTATACATTAGAACTATTTTTGTTGAAGAATATGAAAGCGAACTTTAAGACTCTCCTCGGCCGTATCTAAATGTTCACCTCTGTGATTAGTAGTGGAGATTACGAATACATATAACGATCTGGAAGAGGTAGAGGATGAGAGCGTCATAGGTCAATTGATAAATGGAAGAACCAACAAAGTGTACTGAAGTAAACAGTAAGAAATCGTTTACATACGTCACCAACTGCTTATATGCCAGAAAACCGTCAGTTTGTATGTCTCTTACTATAGAATATAAAATAAACCGTAGAAAGTGGGCAAATGAGCATATCATTTGGGGTCACAATAAATGATAGTGAGTATTATTCAGCAACGTATTAGGCGTTAAACCGGCACGCCCAATAACTATGAAAAGAACATCTATCTCTATTGCATATAAAATGAAGCTCTCACTCTCCAGAATATATGAATGAAATTCCGCTATCCATTGTTCAGAATTCATTTTAATGGACGATAATGATCGTCTCTCGTCCCTATCGGGCAAATACTTTGAACAAGTGCATTGATGATGTTGGTATAGAGCATATGTGAGCAACAATCGGCCCGTATTTGCACATTAAAGTTTGGCCCATAACATGTCAAAGGGGTATAGAGAAAGTGGAGTGATGAGTCATTTTCCCAGATAGTAATAGAATAGAACATGCGTGGGATGTTGTGTGAAGACGTGTCGCTGCACGGAATATGCTTCGGCCATTACGAATTAGTATCAAGGAGGAATGCGATATGATTCCCATATGACATGTTAATTCGATCCATAATTAATAGTAATTATCAAACATTTTTAAATGCTCATGGAGTTCACACATATAAATAATATTTATTTCTTTTGTAAGAATTATTACAAAACTTCTGCATCTTTTTTACACTGAAAGTGTAATGCTTTATAAACTTTAAAATGCAATAATGTGTTCAGATACTTGTTCACAAATATACTGAAACAAAAAACAGATGTTAAATCATTCTTTTTCTATTTATTACCATTTTTATGAAATATACATACATTAATTGTTTTGAGCAGTTTAGACAAAGTCATATGTAAGTAAGGTAAGCCAATGAAATTGAATAAAATTTGTCAAAGGCCAACTAATTAAAGATCGAGATTTTTAAAGTGCTATTTTATTCTGTGACAAAAGTAATTTCCGTTACACTGAAAAGTTAGAGACTTTCTTATGGCTATTTCATGTCGTGGAGGTTTTGACCTGATACCATCTCATTTTTTATGTTTCAATATAGAAAGCTGTGAACCATTTAAAATTGATCAAATAATACTAAAAAAATGTAAACATGTCAGTTGAATGTTTTTATAGCTACCAGCTTTGATCACAAAGTGTAATGACAGTTTTTTGCGAAAAGTTATTTTTTTGAAATGGAATGTCATGATATACGGGTTTATAAATATTGATTTACTGTCCTGTATTATAAGGCAGTATACCATGTTGCTGAAAGTATAAGTTTTGTGACCTAGCAACAGTTTACAAATTTAATTTTCTATTTTATTCTAAAGAAAATTCAAGTACCGTTTTGCAGTCAATGAACTTTTAAACAATATTGAACCAATTACTTGTCTTGTAGCACCTAACCAGATATTAACTTCAAAAGTTTCTTGAAAATTTCCTTAACTTATCAGGTGTAAATTATTCCTTGAAGTATGTAAATGATTATTTGAGAACCATTCACAAAACTCCATTCTCCCTTCATGCCCAGCGCCATACAGTCACTGGTGTAGGTTGTATTTAAAACATCTAAAATCTGTCTGCAATACTTTCAATTTATATTAATTTTCGTTCATATAATTATTAGGCTCTCTTTCAAGACGAGTAAAATAATTTACGCCAAGATACCACACATTGAGAAATCGAACAATGTACATTTGAAAAAGTGGTTTGGCAATGAGACAACACTCACCAAAAATAAGTAACATATTTTTCTAAAATATTAAGTCGTTATTACTTTTATTAAAATAGTATTGCCAAATACCGGAATGGCATATTGAAAATCAGTAAAAATAAACTAAATTCACATCAAAAAATGTATTTTATAAAAACAAAAAATTACCTAATTAACAATAAATTACGATCATACATAAAAGAATGTTTAGTAACTATGATATTACTTAAATATCAAATTTGGCAAATGTATCATTTGTGATTGCTTGTATCAACGTCTACCCATATTTCTCTTATAAAAATTAAATTAAATAAAATATCTTTTTGAGTAACAGTACCCATGGCGCCCCACCACATGGCGCAAATTGAATTTTCACGAAAAGACTGTCATCGCACACTGTGATCAATTCTGGTAGCCACAGAAAATACACAACTTTTTTATATTCTTTTTAGTATTAGTTGATCATTTTTAGACAATTCTAGATGCTTCGCAGCTTTCTAGATATAAACATAAAATAAAATAATTTTTTCGTAGCTACAGGAGCGAAAATTGAAAATCGATATGCTGTTTGATGCAAAATGGCACGTAGATTCAAATTTTGTAAACGTAATTAAAGCATTCTATTTTAATTTTCAAAATTGACATAATTTCCGGAAATTACCGGAAGTGCTGCGGTTCTGATATGAATACTTGAAAAGGAAATTTTATCCATTTACAAAATTTAATTTAGAAACAAATTAATATTACGCTTCTTACATTTCATTTAGTTACTTATAATTTAATTCATTAATTATTCTATAATTTATCTGAGTTAATCCACCGAGATTGAGGTACTTTAAAAGCAAAGTATAGTAACATGCGCGACGCATGATATTTATGTAAGAATTATAACGCGAGATCATTAATAAGAATTAAGAAAAAACGTAGGCTTTACAATGGAACCTTCGGGTGCTTAAAATTTTATCCACTCAAAATTTATTATTGACATTCTCCCTTTATTATCTTAGAGATATATCTTGGCAAAGTCCAGATCTTCATGAATATTTTTTAGAAAGTCAAGTAAAGCGCCGCCTGGCTATTTTGCATTTATCCTTGGTGATTAATATTGAATAACGAAAAACACTTCAAATGCGCTATTAATCTTTGATTCGTTAAGTGCTTATAAATTTGGATGAATGTGAAAAGTATGCTGGTGGGTCGATAGTTATTTAAGTTATTATGGCCACCAGCTTCGTGTAAAGGGTTTTATAAGGTCGATTTCCTGCTTCGTATGAAACACACCTTGTCAGAACGATATATGTACAGCGTGTTTCAAAAAGAATATACGTACTACAAAGTATTATTTTGTCTAAACTATCGATCTCTGCGCCTCGGCTCGACTATTGTAGTAAGGAATACATAGTCTAGTTTATTTAATAGCCGCTAGATGTTAGTTGTCTCCCGTTTTTCTTAGTAACCGTCATATGTTTAAAATGGCTACTCCACAGCAGAAATTATTTTGTGTTCTCGAGTTTGCGAAGTGGAATTCCATGATTACAGTGCAAAGACGTTTCAGGTTGAGCTATCAAATTAATCCTCCGAATTGGTAGAACATTCGCAGATGGTATCGACAGTTTGTAGATACAAGATGTGTATGTAAAGGAAAGAGTCCTGACCGCCCTTGTGTTTCCGAAGAAGATGTTGCACGAATTCAAACTGCTTTCCAACGTAATCCTTCAAAATCAACTCGTCGTGCCAGTCGGGAGTTACAATTGCCTGCAACAACAATTTGGCGTGTTTTGAAACGTCGGTTAGTTATGAAGCCGTACAAGTTACAGTTGTTACAGCTCTGCGTCCAGATGACAAACGGAAACGTGTGGCATTTTGTAACGAGATTCATGATGCTATTGACAATGATAACACTTTCTCACAATGCATCGTATTCAGTGATGAAGCGACTTTCCATGTTAGTAGTCTGGTAAACAAACACAATGTTCGAATATGAGGTCCACAGAAACCACATGCAGCCATTGAACATGTACGAGATTCGCCTAAAATCAATGTGTTTTGTGCGATATCCCGATCATCTGCTTATGGCCCATTCTTTTTTAATGAACACACAGTTAACGGTCAGCAGTATCTCACTATATTACAAAATTGGTTGTTTCCGAGGATGCGCGAAGACAACTTCGTTTTTCAACAAGACGGGGTACCCCCTCACTACAGAACCGTTGGATTGGTCGTCAAGGAGCTGGCAACTTAGCATGTCTCAGCTGGGCCCCACGGTCACCGGATTTGACACCCTGTGACTTCTTCCTGTGGGGTTTCGTTAAAGACAAAGTTTATGTACCACCATTCCCACAGAACCTGGAAGAGTTGAAGAACCGGATACGTACTGGCATAACATCAGTGACAAAGAACATGTTTGCCCGAGTATGGGAGGAATTTGAGTATCGATCTGATATTGTTCGTATCGCTGATGGAGGACATATTGAACATCTGTAATCTGAACTTGAGAGGTTCGTAAATATGTGTGTAAAGTTTCATATTTGTATGTCTTAAAGTTTAATAAATATATGCATTCGAAATACGTATATTCTCTTTGAAGCATCCTGTATACCGAAACGTCATTTTTAAATTATATGAATATTGTAGTTCTTGTATTTTTTGAATAACAAAATTATAAAAAATGTTTTTATATAAATCTTATGGCTTTGCTGTTAAGATTATATATTATGTAGTGTTATTACAAAAGAATGAATCGATTTCATAGCATAATATTTCATTAAAGAAAATAATGCAAAATTCCAAGAAAACATTCTATACAAATATTGAAAGTTTTTAATGTAGCCAACATCTACGGCATCAACAACATCGAAGCGATATGTGAATTCCTCCCACACATGTAGTAGCATATTGCGATCCACTGTCTACTCCGTTGCTATTCAACGTTTCGGGTCACCTAGGTTATTGGATATTAGAGGAACATGAACTTGATGTTTTACATATCCTCGTAAAAAATTACATATGGCCCTATACAAAGTCACTTTCTCATTCAAAAAAACTCATATCACACCTATCACCACAAGAAGAAATCACAGGCATTGAGTTTTGGGAATCTCACAGCGCAAGCATAAAAAACAAGGTCTTCGGCATTTTTTCGCCTATTCTATCGCAAGGGCACTTCGTCATTCAAAAAAGATCAAAAGATTAGACCAATGGAACAGTGCTTCATCTTGTTGAAAAATGCATTAATTTGGACTGTTACGGATTTCGCTTAAACGTAGTATTGATTCTCTCCACTTATTTCCCTAAAACTCGCGATCGTCTTGAACTTCGCTTTACAAACACCCACTTTCTCTAAACAGTCGAAACCATCGTCGCATATGTTTTAGAGAGGACAATGTAATCGCCTTCGAAAACCAGTTGCACCGTAACAAACGTATTTGTTTTTGACTTGCCATTTTAAATGTATGTAAAAGGGTAGACGAACTGAAGCAGCTATAATAGAATATCACTTCTCTGTGCGCTACACAACTAGGACTAACCTTAATAAAATTTTTCACAATCGGGATTCAGAGCCAGTATATCTACTCAGAATTGAATATTTAGAATCAGACAATTATCAGAAAAAATTATCAACACTTAATAAAGAATAATCGAGCTGGAAAGAGTATTGGACGCAACTTTCAGATTTGAAACATGGAAGACTTGTTTGAAAAATAAAGGAGTTGATAAAAAATAATCAAACTCATTAAGAATATATATATATATATATGTATATATGTGTGTATGTATAAAGAAACCCTAAGTAGAATAAGAATAAACAGAAACTCATCAGAACTATTCAGGACACAGCAAGGACTACGGCGAGGTGGAATATTTAGTCCTTTTTATATAATTAATGGACAAAATAGCACGCAAACCCAGGAAAAATTTAAGAAAAAACACATGAACTACAGAAGCTTGAAAGCAGAATATATATATGAACTTCTATATGCAGACCATCTGATTTTAATAGCGAACACAAAGATGAACTAAAAAACAAAATAGAAATTAGGGCAGAAGTACTAGTGAAGCAGTCTTAAAATCAACACAAAAATAGTCGAGGTCAAAATATAGATAAAAAATTGAAACAAAAAAAAACACGCGGAAACGAGCAACTGCAAGAAACAAATTATATAAAACACTTATGCGCAATGACAGAAAACCAAGGAGGCTTTGAATGGGGAAAAAAAACAACAGAATAGCAAATAAAAATAGATCGGGTTCTATATGACATACAAATGCCTCAATAAAAGAAACATGTAAAGCAATGCAAGTAAAGATATATGAAAAGGTACTGAGACCCATTTTAATGAATAGCTGTGAATCATGAACACTAAGGAAAAAGTTGAATAAAATACAAACACCAGAAATAAAACTACTAAGAAAAATAGTGTGTGACCAAAATGGATAAAATTAAAAAGAAATTAGAAGAAGATTGAAAGTAAAAATATTATCACTAAAATAGTACCACGGCTCACTTGGTGTGGACGCATCGTGAGAGTGAAGAAACACGAAATTGTAAAAACGTTGAAGAAAATAATACGAAAGCAGAGATAAAATTAGGCCAAGGAATATATAAAACGCAGATGTCAAGATATTGACAGGAAAAGTATCTTCATTGGAAGAAGTGAGAACAAGCACAAAGTATAGAAACCTATGGCGAAATATCGCACAATTGTGACTTACCCAAAAATCGTACCAAATTAGGCATTAGACATTGCAAAGACATTATTATAAAAGCTCAAAGAAATGAAAACCTTTTCAAAATTAATGATGAGACGTGCTATTTCCAGTACGTTCCAAAAACCAAGTATCAAAGTGCTGAATACTTCCGCCTTTTAATATACGCCCGACTTGCTTCTGTGTGATTATTTTCATTCACCAGGCTGCATTTGATTATAAAAGGAAATCATTTGGCATCATTGCAGGACGTTCAAGGGTAAATGACGTGGAATTCGATGCTATTACGTTTAGAGATGTAATGAAGTCATTTAATGCATTTCTTCGATATGTAAATCATTTTATTTCTGCTGAAGGAGAGTATATTGAATAGGTAAATTGATTTTGGCCAACTACTTTTGTTTTTAAAGCAATTCACGTTATTTTTGAAAGAAAAAGACTTAAAATTTTAAAATTGTGTAAATTGGTCAGAAAGACAAACTTCTTCTTTCAAATTAATAGCATTATTTCATGATTGTACTTAATGGTTAAAAGTGCTAATTTATACTATATGTAGATCGTTGATTTATACCAGATCTTTTCTTACAAGCAAGTAGATACAATTACGTGAGATCTTTCAATTAGATTTATTTTAAAAAAATTCGTTAATTATTTTTCATTTCATTCCATCCCAAACTAACGAATCAAGCAAAATATTCGATTTCTAGAAAGTAATCTATAATCCAAATTATATATAAATATATAATTAAATGCTCCACATTTCTTGCTATTTATGATTATAATTATTGTAGATAATTAATTAAATTTTTACTGTATTTGACAGCACTCGAACATGAATTTGTCGTTTTCTAGACGAATGCTTTAACCAGTTAAACCACCAAGCACTACAGTTTCCAATTTCTTAATATGCCATAAATTATATTGCGGAACAGATCTAATTATTATACCGCGTAGTCGTGTTTTGATGTTTATAATTATGTATAAACATATATTTAAACGTGTCATTATGGGAAATTAATGAAAATGCAATTAGTAATAACGATGGAATAGCAAGAAATAGCTTTTCTATCGTTATTATTAATTGCAGAATAAGTTAATTAAAAGTTTTCTTAATTGGATAGATCTCGAAACTGTATCTATCGTTTTCTAGACGATTGCTTTAACCAATTAAGCTACCAACCAATACAGTTTAAGTATTTCTACACTTCGTCGGAAATACTTCATTTAGAAAGACTGTCTCTTGCTTCATTTTTGGAACATAGTTATAGAACTACAATTCTTTGTCTGCATATATGGTGTTTTCAATGTATCAGCTGATTTATATCAATTTTAGTTTATTAACTTTTGAGTCAATATAGAATTTTATAAGCAAACAGATCGTCCTAATAACATCTTCTAGGAAATAACTGTTTATGTTTAAATTGGCGAAATAATGAAACAGTGAAAATGATGAATTGGTCAATTAATGTAGCTGACTCTACTTTAATTACAATCCAGTATCTATTACTAAAAATTAGAACAACTTGTAATGGGTGTTTTTTAAGCTGCATGAGAACTATCGATATCGATAACTATGGCTTGACAGCTGATAATGTCAAACTGTGTTGACATTTCTGTTCAGTAAGGTTTGGCAAGTCATCATGAATCGTTTAACGTCAGAACAACGATTCCAAATTGTGGAAATTTACTTTGAAAAAATAAATCTGTTCGCGAAGTTCATAGGGTCAATATAATCGGCCTAGTGAGCAAGCAATTCGTGCAGTTATTGATCGTTTTCGCACTAATTTTGCTCTTTTACATTCAAAACAATTCAACGATTTTACAAAAAAGACAAAGAAATGTGTGTACCGAAGAGAATATTGCTGCTGTAGCGCGAAGTATTGAAGAAGACGCCGAAACGTCGATTCGTCGTCGTTCTCAACTTGTTGCCCTTTATCCTTCGACTACGTGAATAATTTTACGTAAGGATCTTGGCTTACGTCCCTATAAAATACAGCTCGTGCAAGAATTGAAGCCAAACGACCATCGTTTGCGTCGCATTTTTGCTGATTGGACTCATTTGAAACTGACCGAAGATGAGGATTTTCATTAAAGAATTGTGTTTAGTGATAAAGCTCATTTCTGGTTAAATGGCTACGTGAATAAGCAAAATTGGCGTATTTGAAGCGAAGACAATCCTCAAGCCGTTAACGAAACACCATTACATCCATTAAAATTGATTGTTTGGTGCGGTTTACACGCTTGCGGCATCATCGGTCCTTATTTTTTCGAAATGAGAAAAGAGCTGCCGTTACGGTGAATGGCGAGCGCTATCGAGCCATGCTGACTGAATTTTTATTTCCGGAAATTAATCAGCTAAACATCGACGACATTTGGTTCCAACAAAACGGCGCAACTTGCCATACAGCGCGCTTAAAAATCGATTTATTGCAAAATCAACTTTATTTCCAGAAGTGGTCCTGTTCATTGGCCCCCTCGTTCGTGCGGTTTAACGCCTCTGGATTACTTTTTATAGGGCTATGTTAAGTTATTAGTTAACCGTTTATGCCGACAAACCAGAAACTCTTGAAGCATTGGAAGCCGATTGGAAGCCATTGACCCCATACGGCCAGATTTATTGGAAAAAGTAGGTAAAAATTGGACTGATCGAATGGACCATGTAACTTGTAGCCGCGGCGGACGTATGCCGGAAACATATTTAAAAAATAAATGCTATGAAACTATCTACCAGATTATAATAAAGAAAATTTCATTCCAATAATATTTCTTGTATTATCATTTTAAGTTCACAAGCTCTTAAAAAAACATCCGATATATGGAAGCTTAAAGTTCTAAGAAATGATTGCAGATGAACTGTAAAAGTTAAAAAAAAGTATCTCCCACTCTCGTCCAAAGTGGCAAATGTTCGAACGAATAAACGAAATTATATTCGTCCCACCAAATGTTATCACGACGCGTGTATATATAGAACACTTTAATCCTGGCATGTGACATAATGTGAATAACTGAGAATAATTCAATTGTTAATAACACTCCGTTTGCGATGCGTATCAAGTATATTAACTCTCATCAGGTGTTACTAACGAACTTATTCTCTGTGGGTTATTGTACCGTTTGCGATACAGCAAAATAATGAACAAACAAGACTTCCATCTCTTCTTCAAACATGCAAATGTCCAATCGAAAGAACGAAGTCGTAACATAATTATCCATTTGACGGGACCAAATAAGACTGTTCTTTCGTTCAGACTTTTGCATGTTTGGACGACAGAGGGAGATATTGTTTTTTCATTATTTTGGTGTATTTCAAACTGTACGATAACTGACAGAAAAGAAGTTCATTAATAATAAGAGTTTATCTGATGAGAGTTAATATACTTGAAACACGTGGCAAACAAGGTGTTATGAACGTTTGAATTATTCTTAGATGTTCACCTTATGGCATATGGTAAGTTTAAAGAGTTCTCTCTATATATGCAACGTGATAACATAGTTATCATTTGGTGTGACGAATACGACTTCGTTCTTTCGTTCGGACACTTGCATGTTTGGACCAGAACTAGAGGTATTTTTTTTCCATTATTTTACTGTAGTGCAAACGGTGCAATAACCTACAGCAAATAAGTTCTTGAATAACACCAGGTTGCTAATAAGAGTTAAATTTACTCGAAACTTGTCGTAAACAGGGTGTTATTAACATTTGAATCATTCTCAGATATTCAACAGCAAAAGTGTTAATGTTTGAATTTCGATTTAATTTCTCATTTAATAAAAGCAAATTTTTCACAAACCAGTTAACGCAACTGTTTAAAAAATTAATTTGTTTTGTTAATTTTTTATATTAGGGTCTTTACTAATACTAATTTTTAATTAAAGCTATATTTTCTATCTCATTTATATAACTGGCATCGATTAATATATTTTTTTAAGCTTTAGTTTTTATTATCTAATTTTAACTTAATTGTTAATTAAGAAAAATCTGAATGAGATTTTACCTATCAATTATTTTTTTTAATTAATTAATTTTAAATATATCGAAAATTAATATTTTATTTTAGAAGTCGTGCCGCTCAAACTTCAAGGAAATGGACGGCTGCCCTGCAAATGGTTGAAGAAAAGGCTCGGTGTTTGTTAACTAAACCTGAATTTACCACACTGTGTTATTATACTGATGAATACTCATTTAGACGTATGACCATAGATGCCTTCGTACAAGTTTTGACTGAATTACTTAATACTGCTGAAAAGGTGAGAATCTTTTGTATGTATATGTATGTAGTAGGACAGCTAAACACTATACTGTTGTGTAACAATCGTAAAACAAAGAAAACAGAGAGAGTAATGTAATCTTGAAATTTTGCATTGGTCTGAATAAAAAAGTCAAAGAAAGTTAATAATGACTGTATTCTTCACGAGTAAAACAACAACCGATTCGATCAACATGACACGTAACTAATTGAATTAGAGATTAGATATTCTCTAAATTCGTAATTTTCGATAAATCTTACAAATGGGCAGACAAAGACAACATAGGTATGTTGTTTGTGCCAAAACAGTTAATTACATATTGTGTATAGAGCCTAGTATTATTCTGCTAAGAACCACTCCGATCTTCAAAACCTACGTCACCTAGTAATGTGCGATTTCCACAATTCCACAAGTTGCAATTAATGACAGACTACATATAACAAATACAAAATTAAAAATAGATGATCCCGCTCACCAGATCTGCGTTGAACGAATACATATTCATTGTTAGTTATTAGGATAAATTGAAATTTATTCGAATAAATTTTGGAATTAGTGTTCTTGAGAATAGTACTTAATTACTTTTTGGAGGTTTTAGCCCTATCCTAAATGACATTAACAATAAAGTTGAGTCAGTAATAACCATTGTACGAGGTCACCCAACAAAAGTCATATTCCTCACTCTGAAACGAGAATCTACGATAGTACCCTCTAGCTAAATTTCATCCTTCTATAAAGAAATTATTTGAGGTAGTGATCAGAACTGTTGTGATCTTCCTGAGTCTCTGCAACCTAGGCCTCTCTGTATATGCTTGTTGAAGCTTTGATTACGATTCATTTTTAGCTTCTATGTAAGCTTGGTCATATTTCACCCATCTTTTGCTCTTTAGTCTTAGAAGTTTCAGATCACCTAGCTAATCGGATCTCGCAGTCTTACATAATCCACTTTTTCTACAGCAGATGACTCTGTTTCGTCCTTGCCATAGTTTTATACCTTGCAACTTTAGAACATCTTATATGTTGTTTCGTACTTTTTTGTTTCTGTCTTCAAGTTTTGCTCTGTCCCTTCCATATTTGCTCTACAAGCAGCAAGGGAAATAACAGTCGGTCCGAGCAGAGCTTCACTTGATCGAATAAATCTAAATGCGAGAAAGACGCGTCTGTTTTCCTGTACTAGTTACAACACTTTTCTGCGCCTTGCTTATCTTACAACATAGTTTTGGTTTAACTCGGTTTCCACGGAAGTGGTAATCACCGTAGTCATACACTAACTGTGAGCCTCTCAGGAGTACGACTTTCTATTGATGCCATCTTTGTAAAATAGTTATAATTATGCTTTTCATAGAAGCCACGATATGCCAGTGTGACATAGCACCTTCTTGCATAGAAAACTACTACTATTGAATGTTTCCTGCCGCTAGTTCCTGCACTTCCACTAACTTCAAGCCCCTGAGAAATTCGTCTTTCCATTGATGCCATCTTTCTAAAATTGTCATAATTCGAGATCATTAGAAGCTACGATATCCCACTACAACATACCAACTTTTCGCATAGAAAACTATTGCTGTAGGATGTCTTCTAACGCTAGTTCCCGTACTCACACACTAATTGCAATGCCCTGAGGGATTCGTCATTCCATTGATGCCTGCTTTTTAAAATGGCTCTAATTTGACGTTTTATAGAAGTTACGATATATCCCAGTATGACATACCACCTTCTCGTATCGAAATCTACTGCTTCTAACCAAATGCGAACTGTAACTTTAATACATTATTACTTGTCTTACGATGATTTTAATGTATCATTTGGGTCTTATTTTCTCTTTGTTTTCTTTGTACTGTAGTTTTTATTCAGATTCAGCTATTGATATTTGTTCTAATATCGACTTTATAAAAAAATCAAGGGTTCATAATCATAAATATTCTTACTTACTTGTCACAGAATTATTTTATATAGCCATAAAGAAAATCAAATACATTTTACCATTATCTAAACCTATTTTCATTAATTTTTATAATACTTATTTTCAATTACGACAGTTGAATGATTAGAACGCTTTTTTGTCTATATGCATTTATCATAAAAATCGGAGTTGTGGAAATTAGCTAATAAACTAAGATGAAATAAATTACTCCTCAACTAATTTAAATTTTTTTCTAAAACTTTTCAGTATACATTAATGACTGAAATAAGAGAAATAGTTGCCATAGACGATCGTATGCGCTTTGATGAATTAGTCTATAGGAGCGAAGTTGATCTTCCAAGAAGACGTGATCCCAGAGAGCACGACTATAGACACTCCAGGGTATTTTAGTTTAGTTTTCTAATAATACTTATTCCAAATATAGCAATGATTTCGTATCACGTATTTCTTTAAGAGATAAAGATACAGACCAGTTGCGACGGAAAAGGGAATAAGAGATATAAATAATAAGTAGCAAGTAATAATAATAAATAAAAAGATATATAAATATAGAAAGTTTAATTGATATTAATCCCTTTTCCATATAAAGACATTAAGAAAAGAATTTTACAAGAAAAGTTTTTAATTCCGAATTACCGATTTCAACTAAATTCTACTGTTATAGATCGTATTAAATTATATAAAATGTTACTTTAGTATTAGCAATTATTCAAATTTATTGGACAAAATTACTCTTAAAAATTGGAATTTTTTTAGTTATTATTTAATAACTTTCAGTGTTTTCGTGGTAAAAATTTCACTTATATAGTACATAATTATTTCGTTCCTCTTCAACCAATCTTTTTATTTCGGCAAATGTAACCCCACTAAATATTGCTTTCTAAAGCTCATTGTAGGGGATGATTTGACGGGAAGTGACACTCGAAATGAAAGTTATTTATAAGCCAACACTTCTTTCTAGCAAGGTTAGTTAGATGTCAATTAGGACCAGATCTAGTAATTGAAATCTTAACTGACGTTTTTCAGAAATTTCTTTCTTCAATTTGCCTGGCAGAGCCGCATAATATTGTTTGATCCTTTTCAATGAAGTCTATGAAGATTATTCCTTTCGAATGTTTAATTTAATCATTACCTTACTCGACGGTAGAAATGTCTTGACAATCTTTCAGATTCAGAATTGAAGCCAGGTTTTATCAACTGTAATAAATCTTCGCAAAAAATCAATATAGTTCTTGTTAAATAGATTCAAATTGTCGATAAATGTTCACATTCTTTCACGCCTTCAAGCGCAATTCAAGATTTGTGGCATTCACCTTTTTAACATCCTAAACATGTCCAATTCTACGAGCACAATGTGATGTGCGCTTTCTGTGGTCGTTCAAAAATTATATATGATTTTATTGATCATTTGCGAATTGTTGCATTTTCAGTGGTCTTGGTCGCTCGTGATCTTCAACTTTCATATATCCATGTCACAATTACGTAACTTAGAAACAAGCTATTTGTTGAATATCAACCAAAATATCAAATGTGTTTAGACCTTTACAAAATAAATTTTTAATTGAATTATTAATTGTGGGTTTATGAATTTTAGGATTGCCTAAATGTTTTACTCACAGTACTGTAACTTCCAAATAAAATATTGGAAATTAACCACATTTTACCTGCCATAATAAAAAAGATATCAGAATTAGAATGTAATAAAGTTCTTCCCAAAGATGGTTCTAGTAATCGAATCTCACCATCAAATAATCTTGTTATACCTGACCATACTTTCAAAAAAACGTATTATTTATTGATTGATTGGTTATTTTGCGTAGGCTCCATAATATGAAGTTGATTTTAATTATTTAAGTATTTTATGTTAAATTAAGGCGAGCAGCATAGATGGAGATTACTTACCTTAAATTTTTCAGTCTTAGTAAATTGAGCAAGTATTAGCTCTACTGTCCTTTCATTAATAAATTTCTACATCTTTCAAGTATTATAACATACCTTAGACCTGAATATTAGTGAAGGAATTCGCTGTATGTATCGTATGTATGTATGTACATGATATTCATATGTAAGTACAGACAACCTTCCTAGCCAGGAAGGCGAGCATCAGTAGCCACTGATGCTCGCCCCTGTCAAGCAGGCATGACTATCCAGCTTTACCGTTTTCACGTTAATGAAAGTAATGTGTTATATCTCTTAAATTTTACCGTTTTCACTTTAATATCTTCGAATCTTTCCTCTTTTTCTTCTTCCGAAGAAACATGTTCGACAAACTCTTGCAATTAGTTTTTTTCCTCGCTTTTCTTTTGAGTGAGTCGAAATATTTTTTCCCATTTTTTACAATATAATTTTTGTTTCTATTTTGCTTATAATTTAGTTACTACGTTTTTGAAATGCTTTCCTGCATCTCTTTAAGATTGACTTTCCTGAGTAACAGTTTAAAGATGTCGTACATCTTTTTCGTATTTATAAGGGTAAGATACTTGTAATACGTATTATGTAAGTAGAAAGCAAACAAATGTAGTTTATAAGAATTTACGAGGGAGCGTTTTTATATTCGCGGAATGGGGGACAAGGGGTGGAAATAAAAAAACCAAATTATTTTTCTTTTTCAATATATTCACCTGCAAGACGGATACATTTTTCACATCTTTCAATTAATTTATTTATACCCTCATAAAAAAATGATTTCTCTTTATCTGCAAAATACGCCGAAACTGCCTGATGAAGTCACCTCCTTGACTTCATCATCGGCAGTAAATTTTTTACCCCGCAGCTCTTTTTTCATTTTCGGAAACAGGTAATAATCACTCGGGGCCAGGTGCTGTAGGTTGTAGGGTGGGTGATTCACAATTTCGAAGCCCACCTTATGCAGGGCAGCTAACGCAACGCGGCTCTTGTGGACGGGCGCGTTGTCGTGCAAAAGCAGAACACCTTTTGTCAATTTTCCCCGTCTTTTCTCTTTAATGGCTTCTTTTAGTCGCTCTAATATTGAAGCGTAATATTCTCCGGTTATAGAACCACCTTTATCTTTATAACCAATCAACAATATTCCTTCCGAGTCCCAAAATACCGTTGCCATGAGTTTCCCAGCTGATTGTGACACTTTTAATTTCTTGGGAGGTGCTGTGCCCTTTTTATGCCACTGCATGGAGTCTTGTTTGGACTCAGGTTCATAATGATATGATGAACCCAAGTTTCGTCTCCAGTAACAATTCCACTCAATACACCATTCTTGTCTTCATTACAGAGGTCCAAAAATGCACGCGAACACTGTACGCGCTGTTGTTTTTGCGGCGGCGTGAGCAGTCTCGGCACCCATCTTGCGCTGACCTTAGACATGCCGAGATGATCGTGTAGGATTTTAAAAATTGTTGTATCGGATACTCCAACCATTTCTGCGAGTTGTTTCTTCTTTAGTCGAGCATCTTCGAGTACAATTTGTTCAACTTTTTGGATAAGTGCTGGCGTGGTCACCTCAATGCTCCTGCCCGGCCTCGGGTCGTCTTCAAGGGATTCCCTTCCTTGTTTAAATAAACTATGCCACTTGTACACCATGGTTTTTCCTGGACAAGAGTCGCCGTAAACCAATGACATCGCATTCATTATGGTCGCGACTGATTTTCCTTGCCTGGTAAGGAACTTTATAACGGCACGATATTCGATTTTTTCCATATTTCACTTTTCACTCCTGATATGTTACTTGGTTGACGATAGCTCAAAGACTAACTGTCTAATAACAATGAAACTTCGTATTTATACTAATCATGAGTCGCTGCACAGGCCACGCCCCCAATGCGCCTACTCACCCCTCTACAACCCGCTCATTCCGCGAATATAAAAACGCTCCCTCGTATTTCGCTCGCTAAAATCAGATCATTGCAGAAACAGGAATTTGCATTCTACATAATCTGATAATGTTTGCAAAAGTTCATTCAAATCGGCAAATCCGGATTGAAAAACTTTCTTTGTTGGTCATTGCATGTTATCTTTCTATGTACTTTTTATACATATTTCAGAGAAAAGGAGTACCAATTCCGGAAACTAACCACTCACTGTTCATGTCCGGATACGACGTAAGTATACCTGTCCTTTAAACTTCTACATAAAGAAAAACTTTCGTTCATATTTTATATTTGCGGTACTAAAGCGTACACAATAAAAGGACTTGTTTACAAGGTGTTGAAATATTGTTAGATATATGTGGTGCTTGCTGCAAAATATTGCTACAAAACAGCAAGAAAAATAATCGAATAAAATACAAGCGAACTCTTAACGATATTTTAGCAGCAGGAAAGACTGCACTACTTCACCCAGCCAACGTTCACTATTATTAAATATACAGAACTACGTTGCTTGTATTCGATGTATTTTTAACGCCGTTAATCTATTTGTTTCAAATATTAAGAGGTGAAGATATTTACATAGAACTAGTCACACCGGCTATTTACGGGGAAAAATATAAAAGGCAAATTTTTATTTAATGAAATATGTCTTTTGTTTTGCGCGGTATTAAACTGCGTAAACGGAATGACGGTCTACTGAATAGGGTAGATATTAGTTTGAAAAAGAAAGTAAATTATTGGGATCTAATTTTCTTTTAAAGTAAATTAATCTTTCGTTCTACTGAAATACGAGGACGGATCGATAATTAATGAGAGTTGACAACAAAATATAACTTTAATCAAAAAATTATTTTTTATTGTATTCCCCTTATAATCTGATACATTTGGTCCACCGATATTTCTTTTCGTTTCAGAAATGTAAACTTTATCAAATTATTAGAATTATATATTAGTTCCAGTGATCTCTTCCTCATTCTACGAAAATCTCTTGTCGCCGAGTCAAGTTTCCAGTTTGGAGAAAAAGAAAAGTCCGAAGGAATAGTTGAATTTGATGGAACCTGTGGTTGATTAACTTAATCACTAAGGCTGATATATAACCCCTTTCCACATTAACTTTTGTAATTCTGTATACGCATTTCGACAACTAAGTTGTCATCATCAGCAGTGTCGCACCTGGTAAAACACGGCGAAAAACACCTGTACGAAGAACAAACTCCGTACGCGATCTGTACCGCTAAGAACCAACAGCGTACATCTTTTTATGAAAAATATCGGAATCATATCTTTACCAGCAGTAGAATTTTGTCCAAGTTTCGCCATAATATCAATAAGGGATTCCTGCAAAACTGCTTGTATATAAAATGAAGGACAAAATAAAGGTAGAACAGTCATGTTAAGGATCATACAATGCAGAGAAAGCTATGACAAAATCTTAAAAAATATTATCGGTTTTATCGATTTATGTATCATTATAACGAAATATATCTTCCAATAACAAATTCACTGTGCACGATGTATTTTTCGTATTCCTTGGAGATTTGCAGTTTATTCAAAACGTGTAGTATATGGCAATAATCGATTAGAAAAATACCACTGTAGTCGCAAAAAAGCAGAAGTCACAGTGCATGGTTTTTGCCTTATATTTAACAACACTTAGGCCAGTTCATTGTTTTGATTATTTATCATTATCATTTCGAGACTATAATGGTATTTCATCAACCGTTATTATTCTGTGCCAAAATCAAACTACTGACGCATGTGTAGAGTCTCCACCATACCTTGCACTTCTTGATAATTTCTGAAATACACACGTTTTTTAGGCGTCCACTACGTTGTACATTAAACATACTGGTTCGACCATGTTTAAACTCAGACATCAATCATTTATGATTGCAATCAATGGAGATTGGTCCTCGTAAACAGAATAAAATAAAAACAAAACAAAATAAAATACATTGAATCTCATCTCAACTTTGATTTCTTCCTCGTTTTTCCCTTTTAAATTAATAATTTAACCACTAATCGTTCTATTTCACAATAAACTAAAAAGAGTTCACTTTCTATCAAAATATCAAGGATCCTTACGATCGTAATTAACACGAATTTTCATAGTTATGTTTTGAGTGATTGCCAAGTTGGGAAGCAAATAAGATTTTTTACTAGTGCTTGAGTTTATTAATTACTGATCCGCCCTCGTAAATGAATTATGAATGTGTTAGTTTCGCCAAAAATTCAACAATTTTAATGTTAGCGAGGCTAAGTAAAATTTTTGAAGAGTCCGTAGTTAGTCATGATATAGTATACGAAGGCTCTTATTAGCTTTATAGAAACATAACAAAACTGAAGAATATTATTTTTTTCTGAAATATTCAAAATAACCAAATTCGAAGCTCAAAGTATTTTGCTGTATACTTGCAATAGACCCCCTAGTAATAACGTTTTAGAGCAAGTATGCAACGTTTACAAAATACTGAAAAGAAAATTGTTGAAAATTTCTAGTTCGACTCTAAAAATGTAATGTGGTTGTCGACCAACTACTATATAGTTTGTATATAATCCATAATATGCTAAATTAAAAGTAAAGCAAAATGCAAAACAAAACCAAATTAAATATGATACTTTTGTATTACGAAAGTATACCAAATTGCGTCTCCATATCTAAGTATTTTTAATGGACATAGAAAGTAAGTTTGCACCCAGAACATAAGAACTACATCGAAAACTATTATTAGAATGGCGATGATATGCAAATGTCGTCTATGTATTATCACCTTAAGTATAGAACTGCAAGAACTGCTATTATCATACAAGTCAGTCTACGTGTAGTTGGGGTTAATTCAACGCATGTTTTAACAAGATACTTTTTGATTAGTGTACACATATGTACATATGACTGTTTCATTTTATAAATAAGTTAAATTTTAAAGGAAACTGGTTGATTGAATTAATCAAACAAGGTAAATAAAACCCTTTACCATATTAACATTCGTATTCTATAAATGTATTTCGACAACAAAGTTGTCATCAGCAGATAATTAATCACAGTGTAGTACTTTTAGCAGTTAAAGGTTAGTGCGGAATTATTCTGTGCGAGTTTTACCGCGAATCCAGATGCGACACTGTGTTATCTGCTGATGATGACAACATAGTTGTCGAAATATGTATACAGAATACGAACATTAATGTGGTAAGGGGTTTCATTTACCTTGTTTGATTATAAGTTCTTATTATATTTTGTAAAATGTTTTTTGTAACGAATCTTGTGATAAATATTGTTATCGATAAAATTCATTCACCTACTCCGTTATCTCGGGTTGATTTCCACGTGGTAAGATTAATGTCAAGATCGACTGTTACCACTTTCAGGCACTCCAAGGGCCAACCTGCTTTTAAAGGCTCCTTTAGTGCTTTCGACCAGTAACTTTAATATGATGTATTTCGTAAACCATTATTAATTGAAACATTAAATTTCACTTTTTTTGATATATATATTAGCCTTGTCATGTTTTATTTATTGTCCATCGGGTAATTATTAATAACAATATGTTGGAAAATAAATAAATATTATTATTATTATTATGACGTAGATTTAGCTCACTTTATCAGCCTAATTCGGGGGATCTTTTCAGTCAATCCACATGTACATATATGGGTTTGAGCTAGCATTGTACGCGGTTTCTATTGAGGGTCTGTTACGTATCATAAAACGGTAAATCAATACAAGCTTTGAGATACTTTACATCTTTACAAGAAGGGGCATTATTATTAATGTCTTTATATTTAAACGCAAATTTATTGTATTCAGAAATTTTCTAACAATTGAGCAAGTACTCAAAATAACAGTTTTTTGGAATATAATATATATATCCGAATTGAGATCAATTTCTTTAAGGCTTTCATGAAGTTGTTTAGGAATTATCTCGGTAGTGAAAATTATAATTGGTATAACTTTAACCTACGTCCGATACGATAATTGCTGTATGTCTTCTGTCAGAGAGATGTAATTATTGCATTTCTCTGTATGTTTCTGCTGAACGTTATGGGTGTTAGTTATTATTATTATTATTATTATTATAAATATTAACATCAACATTTATATAAAGCAATGTTTTTCAGACATTGTACAATACTACAAGGGATCTTTGACAAGAACGTGACTTTTAAATCAAAAACTTGTTGGCCCAGAAAGGCGCTTTATTTTTCTACACAATTGCTGTCCATGACTTCCAAATAGTACGATTTCTAAAATATGATTATTTGTGCAACATATCAACATACGTTAAATAATGATATTTACAACTTAACCCATTTCACGCACCTTTAATCGTCCGTTTTCCAATATCACATCACGAATTTTGTTAGTCGTTTTCTCGGTAGTCACTGCAAACTAAGGACCTGGCTATTTAGCGCCATTCGTGTTTATATGATCACAGCAAAATAAAACCAAATACTTTTGCAACATCCATACGAGGAGACGGAATCTCCGTAATACTTTTTTTTAACTTTTCTTGGGTTTATTTAACAATTTTCCACGCTAGAAGTAGTAGTAGTATTTTATCAACACATAAAATTTCTTTTTATTCAATATTCACACAATATTCGCGAACTAATTAGCTTTCGAAGCGTGTTAGCTTATTTTGCAATATTTTGTTTAATTTTAATAGTGTTAAAAACATTAAATAAAAATAGTTTTTGCTACCGAATAATTTATGCACATTTGTTTGTTTTAAATATTTAATGAATAATAAAAATTACACAGTTGAATTTTTTGGTACTGTGTGTTTTCTCCACGAGCCCTTACAACTGCCGTCATACGTCTTACTATATTTCTTATGACTCCTTCGATAGTTTCTTGAAACGAACTCTCCTAGTCTTCAAGTAAGTAGCAATCAATTCTTCTATGTTTTGGGTAGCATGACTTGCGTCTTAAATCGTCTATCGAGCATGTCCCCCATGTTATATCGGATTCAAGTTCAGGGAGCACCCTAGCCAATTCATTGTCGTTATATTAATATTGGGTCTGGGAAAAAGTTCGTGGCGTTTTTTCAGTAAAATTCAACTGGTCCCCGCATGGCGCGTTGACGAATTCATTTAAACCGAATATGCTCCATTATTATCGACAATGTTTCGCCATTTTTTTGGTAGATCCATGATCCCATCGGTGAAAAACTTCTGTGGTTTCTGGTCGAAAAACTGAATCAAGTAGTTTTCACAGGCTTCTTTTGAAACCAACTTAATTCCATTGAGAGAGTTCTGCAGAGATCGAAACAGATGATAGTCAGAGGGTGCCATATCCGGACTGTAAGGTGGGTGCATCAAAACTTCCCAACCAAAGTCTCTCAATTTTTGACGGGTCATCAAAGAAGTGTGTGGTCGGGCGTTGTCATGATGGAAGACAACACCTTTCCTATTAATCAATTCGGGCCGTTTTCTTTCAAATATGGCGTAATCTCTCTAGTTGTGCACATAATCAATCGTCTGACCAGTTGGAAGTACTCGTAGTGGAAGTCCCACCATACACACAGCATCACTTTTTTTGGCGTCAATGTTGGCTTAGCGAACGCTTGTGACGGCTCACCATCCTTTATCCACGATCTTTTACGCTTCCGATTATCGTACGTAATACATTTTTCATCTCCGGTTATTAAACGTTTCAGAAACGGCTATTTCATTCCGTTTCAGCAGCGCATATGTTAATTCGGTCCATCATGTTTTTCACGCTAAAATCATGAGGAACCCATACGTCAAGCTTTTTTTTGTAACCAGGTTTGTGTAAATGGTTCAAAACAGTTTTGTGGTCAATGCCTAGCTCCATGCCAATATCGACACTGCTGATATGCTTATCTTGTTGGACTTTTTCAAGAATTTCATCAGATTTTCCAGAACGAAAGCGAGCGAACCATTTCCGCGCAACAGATTTCGATAAAGTACCTTCACCGTACACAGCACAAATTTTATCACAAGCCTGCGCAGCGTTCTCCCCCTTATCATATAATATTGCAGATATAGTGAAATTTCTCATTATTCTTCTCCATTTTCAAGGAATAACCTGCACCGATTACAATGTTTCTACGCTCAAACTAACGTTCGGAAGGTCATCTAAAAAACATGGTGTCGCTGTGACTTGTTGTTCTTTAGTTATCGGCAACCAATGCCATCTATCGGGAAAAACGCCACGAACTTTTTCCCAGACCCAATATAATATAAAAAGTTATTACACAGTAAGCAATATGTGGTCTAGCATTGTCTTGTATTAATACGAAGCTTTCCTCGATAAATCGTACGAAGAGTACTATATGGTCTTACAGAATATTCCTAAGGTACCTATATCCATTTAGAGCGCCTCCATCAATCATCACCAACTCTGTATGTACCCCTAAACATATGCCGTTCCACATCATAACTGAGTATCCACCAGAAGTAACAGGTAATTTTGATGGAGCCTGTGGTTGATTCACTTGATCACTGAAGGTTGATATATAACCCCTTGCCACAGTGTACATTCTGGTTTTCAACGGTACGGATCGCGTACGGAGTTTGTTTTCGTACGGGTATTTTTCGCCGTAGTTTTCCAGATGCGACACTTTTTAATTATCTGCTGATGATGACAACTTAGTTGTCGAAATACGTATACAAAATACGAAAATTAATGTGGCAAGGGGTTATATATCAACCTTCAGTGATCAGAAGTAACAGTTGGAGTAAAATTAAATTGTGCATTTCATTTCTTTTGATGATAGTTTTTTCCTACCGCCAAAGGAGTTTACCCAGAAATGATTCTCATTCGTGAACAAAATTTGATCTTATTGACTAAAATTTCAATTCTGGTGTTCTTGATTAAATAATAACTCAAAAGCATCCATAATTCTCCATAATTTAGGGGCTTTTATTATTCGACTTTAAACCAACTTCTTCATGTCTTCTCCTGATTCTATGAACTTCTTCCAACACATTTCTGGATTGCATTGTCTTTTAACGTTTGTTTTGGATACTTTGGGATATTATAAATCGATCGTCGATTGTCTTTATTTTACGTTTTCTTGATATCGCTTTCTCACATATATTCCCTAGTTTATATCAAGCTTCTAACATTACCATCGTCGTTTTTGATTTTCCAAACATTTCAACAACTTCATTGTAAGTTAAACCACTTTTAATCATTGTTCTGGCCTAGCGGTATAGATGGGTGATGGATTATCCATTATGAGCTGCTTTACAATAAAATTCACAACGGTGAGCAAAAATGATTTTAAACGATTGCTTGTTAAAAAATATGAAACCGTTTCAAATGTGTAGCAACACTTAGCACAGCACAACACAACTTAAAAAAAGGGCAATATATAATTCCAAGTTGTACATTTTAATGAATGTGTTAAAAAATGACAATTTGTAGTGGATGATCCAATGTTACCTAGACCCAGTCTGCAGCACAAAATAAGTTAAAGAAAATAAATTAATTTTTCTATATGTCCTTTTAAATATGTTGTGTGTAATATTAATGAACCTAATCGCTTTTATTTCAGTTAAAGTAACGTCAAATAAACCTCGTACATATCGATACTATTCTTTATTAGTTTCGTATATTCATCTATTCATTCATTAAGTTTTAAATTCATCTCGACAATATTATCTTTAAGCCATTAAAAATAATTAATTTTTGAGTTCATAACAACTCAATTTAAATGGATATGCTCCGGTACTTAATACAGGCACGACCTTTTCCAAAATGTATATTTATTAGCGGAAACTTAGCGATTACTTTCTACGGACAATGAAATACCTATAGCCCTTTTAATACTGCAAATGTTATGTTCTCCCACACGGCGACTGTTAAAACTAAATTATTTCCGTATCCCGTTACTCGTCCGAATGTATTATTTCCCATACATATATGTAAACGTTGGTGAAATGTTTAAATTTATAAGCGATTTTCGTACCCTTGTATTATATCAGCGCCGACGCTAATAATAATGGCAATAGTCATACCATATCCACATGCAAAATATTACAGGAAAATATGAATTTTAAACTGGATAAAACCTTGTAGTCCAACAATGTATCCTATGTTTGGAAAATTTATTTTCAAGTAATTTTAAACTCAATTTTGGCTTTATTAGCAAAGCCATTTTCACTCGAACAATTATTACACACTAACAAGTTTTATTCATGGTTGGTAAGTCCTGTTCATTGAAACAATTTAAGCCTATTTTTCAAAATCTTTAAGTACTTAATTATGTTTATTGTAGTATATTTTTAAAATGTGCTTTTACAATAAATAGAAATTTATAAAATTATTGTTGTTAATTATTCATGTGTTTGTAAATCCCGTTATACACTAAAAGAAAATTGAGGAAAGCAGTTTAATAATCCAACACTGTTATTCTATTTAAATTGGAGATTGGATATACATACACAAAAATTAACTCTTTACCATAACGTAGTTTTAATACAGCATACGTATCATTTACAGTAAAAAAAATTACATTTAGACCACGATCTCTTTAAAGAAGCACATCACTTTTTGTTAATTCGAATTAATACCTTGGTGTTATATTGATGTACATACTTTACTTAGGTAAAGTGATTGTTAGTACCTTAAGTTTAGTTTTTCTACTGTTGAAACGCATCCAGGAGTATGGCTACAGGACGATGACATGATTTGTCATACATAGAAGTGATATGAAATGTTTAAATTGGCAAGAAACAATACACACGATTATAAGAAGTATTAATAAATGCTTAGCCAATTGCTGAAGTAAACAAAATTTTAAATTCAAAGTATTTAATATAATTTTTTCCTACCAGGTGTACCGTTTTTTTCGTAAAAGAACATACATAATTTTCAAGAAAATGGCAAGATTTATTTATTCAAAGTATTAGCCATTTGAATCCATACATCTTGCCCATCTTTCAGGCAATTTATAGATGCCCTCCTCAAAAAACTATGCTTTGGCCAAAACCATTTATCGAGACATTCTCTAACTTCTTCGAAATTGGCGAAGTGCTGCTCTGGACGCGCGTATCCCATTGATGCGATAAGGTGAGAGTCGGACGGGGCAAGTTCTGGAAAGTACAGCGGAGTTCATCGTTCTATAAAATTATTTTACCGTATCTTCGGGCCAATTCTGGACGTTTTTCTGTCAAAGTCTGGTTGAAATTGATAATTCGTTGTCGGTAATGACCAGTATTAACTGCTTCACCAAGTTGCAACAGTTCGTAATACACCACGCCACTCTGGTCCTACCAAACACAGAACATTGTCTTGCGACCAAAATGATTTGGCCTTGGCGTCGACGGGTCGGCTTCGCCATGTGATAACTATGATTTTGCGCTTAGGTTTTTCGAAATAAATCCATTTTTCACCACTATTCGATGCAGAAATTACTTCCGATCATACCTTTGACGCAGCATTTTACAGACGATTTTTCGATTTTCAATTTGCCTGTCATTCAATTTCCCCATCTTTTAGATTTTTCCCATTCCTCGTAATCGGTCGCCAATCATTTATAGAGGTATAAATCTATGACAGTGTTACTTTCGCAAAATATAACATGTTCGGCTTTCTAGCTTGATGACGACATCTGTTAAAAAAATCGGTAATGAATTTCCAGTATACCTGGTATTTTGAAGATAAAATGCATGTAGCTCTTTCGAAAAAAAATTTTATCTTGCTTTGCAAACAAGATCTCAATAGTTTTTATTACCCCTTTATTGGAAGAAAATTTAGGATTCTTAGATTTATTTTCAGTTAAAAAAATCGGTTAATTTGAATGGAAATGTTATAAACTGGTATAACATGTTTGCAGGTGAGTTAATGAAGCAATGTTATGTTATTGTCGAAAAAATAATCTACGTGAGTTGAAGTTTTGTAAAGTCCACAATCATTCATTGTTTGAAGAGAACGTCCGAAGGATGGCCTCCATTTTATTGCGCACAATCTTGAAATCTCGTTGTAAAGCTGTCCATAATATTGCGAAGTAGTTCTAGCACTACCCGCCACTTCGACTTGAATTCGTTCTTTTAACGCTTGGATGGTTCTTCAAAGATACTTTAAAACACTTTTTTTTAGATACCCCGAAAGAAAAAAGTCGCATGTTGCACAGTCAGAATAACGGGCTGACTAGAAAATATCCCCATTCCTGCTAATATGGCAACCAGAAAATGCTCGTCCAACAGATCAATTGATACTCGTGCTATGTAGTAGATTGCGTCATCTTATTAGAAAAGTGTTGTCTCATTTCTGTAGAAATTGAGTTCACAGTTACCGTTTTCTCGACTTCGTTCTCAAAAAATATAGATCTGATTATCTCGAATGAAGAAATCGCACACCGCATAATTGCTTTCTCTGAATGTAGGGGTCTTTAATGCAATTCCTGTAGGTTTTGTTCATTGAAGAAGCCCTCAAGATGATAAAAAGGCCTCACCACTCATCCAAAAGTTGTACTACACGTTGTCGTTGTCATTAATGAGTTGCAACATTTGCTTACAAAACGTTAATCAAATACCGTAATCTAAATTTTTAAATAATGGCAATGATGGTCTATATATAAAATTCTTTTTGTGGTATTGTAGATAAACCAAGAGTTAAGCTTTGTCGTCGAATAGATCTTCGTGGTCTCCCTTACACTTAATTCCGTGGGGTTTGAATATTTTTTGACTTACGAGAAATTTTTTCACCACTATCACTTTTTTGTGTTGTTTAACCTTTAATTTCTAATTCACTTTTGAATAGCATTACCAAACGGTACACGAGCTTGAGGCAGTAAACGATACTGTAACCGAAAGACTCGATGAACGCGGGGAAAATTTTCCTCATTTTGATAATATGCTTTATCGGCAAATGTGCATTGTTGACCTGACCCTCATGATTACTAACTTCCTCATTTCTAGAATGACACTGATGATGAATTATCCACATATCCTTTCAACTATTTTAGCAATGGCGCTTACAAATCTTTCCGTTTCATTGGCTCACTCTATAAACGTACTTGCAGAAATTGTACATATGTACAACTCTGAAGCATATTGAATTCTGATGAAACCACATATGAAATTTAAAAAAGAATAGAACATTCCTTGATTTATTTTGACGGAGTAGCCTCCAGAAATTCGTTAGAATACTTTTTCTTGCCACAAAGTGCGATTACCTATAATTATTATATGAAACACTCAAGTTACGAGCTATAAAAACAAACAATAAAACAGATGTTTCTGCGTCCGTAGTTAACTCAGTCTTTTATGGTTAGTAGGGATCGTTCCTGCTTATTTAGCAGTTTAATATTAAATGTCAGTATGAAGGCACTCTAAGTGCTTTAAAAAGACAAAAGCGTTTACAAACAAAAATGAGTTTAATTACTTGGCCGATGTTATTTCTGAAATTTTTCTATTGTACAATATGCAGGTATTCAAGTATTTTTACGTATTATTTGATCTAAATTATGGTTTCACTAATCGAGTTTCGTCATTCGTTAATAAACGATTCCTCCAATCACAATTGCATGCCTTAATAAATTGATTAGCACAGATCGAAAGCCCAAGTTTTGACTTAAATTATTGGTAATATTTGCAAACGTGTAATTTTCACACAATTTTTCTCTAATATTCATTTAATAAACTTTAAGAATTTGTAATGTTACAGAATAAGTGTTTTCATGCTTGATCTTCATTTCGTCATACTTACTGTCCGTCCTTTGTCATCTATTTGCATAAAAAGATCTATTTACTTCAACTTTCTCTTAGCTACGTTCTCAACATTATTTGTTGTTTTTTCGCATACTTTCATTCGGATACTCCTCTAATACTGACCTATCCAATATTCATATAAATAATTGGTGCCATTTCAGGCCTCCATTAAATTCTTAAGAACACATTTTTTAAAATGTTGTATTAATTAATTAATGTATTTATTCACGAACATACCTTATGTATTTCAAACGTGCGGAGATACAAGCGTAATTATTGATTTATCATTAAGTAATAACCAACGGGAAAGGTGAGGAACGACGCGTACTTACTTTTCCCGGAAACTAGAACAGACGTGGTCCGTGGGTAGGAAAAGTGCATTGACTGCGCAAACTGTACGGCAGCGTTTAGTCGATAGTGAACTGCGAGAGTCTCCTGCGTTGCAACGCATCCAATTAACACTTTTTGACGAATTATGGTTCACTTTGAATGTGGGGAATCTTGGCTTGTCGAAGAGTTAACAAGCGCCTGATCAATGGGTGCATTCAACCATGCCATCTCCACTGACACCAGAGCACAATGGCATGGGGTAGTATTGTATATACCATATGTACACATCTAGTGCATTTAGTGCAGACAATGCCTATCAGTAGTCTCACGACAGCAACGTTTCTCAGACGCCAAGAAACAATACAAACACCATCGTCGTAAGGAGCTGTCCTCAATTCAAATCAAACGACAATTTGTTTTTGTGAATGTAATATGAGATTACTTCGTTTTAGGTAAAAATATTTTTGTTCTGCCACATTTGGGTAAAATCTCATTTACCATTCTTAGATTATGAAGAAGAGAAAGATAAGAAGGATAATTACATGAGGATGATAAATGAGATTTTACCGAAACGATTCATCTTTACTTTTTAAGAGAAGAAATATTTCTAGACTTTAACAAACCCGAAATGCCGTGACTTCATCTGATACAGAGAAATTTTCTTCATATTACCTATACGATTTCAATATATAATATTGGTTGCATACATCCCTCCAAATAGGCATACTCTAGACAGAAGCGAGGCGCAAGAAATGAGTGCTTTATCTTTGAAATCGCATAGAATTTTAAATTTATAAATTCTAATATAGATATTAATAAGATAAAATTTTAGTTTTGCTTTTGAAAATATTTTTTTCTTTAAAAGGAATTCCTATTTTTATTTTCGTTTTTGGACTCTTTGTATTTTATCAGGTCATACTTGCAATTTTACAAAGCTTCGTAGTACTGAAATAAATCACTATTTGCTAATTATTTGCAGCCACATTTTTCTTTCTATGTACCTAACTTTATACATAGGAAAAATTAAAGATTTTCGTGAACAGTTTGACATAAAAAGAAGAAACACGCAATACATAAGCGATAGTGTGCGAACAGACCTAACTTGAACAAGCATGTATTCCTTTCCGTTTCTCGTTGAATAATAAATCTGATATAGCACAGATTACTTTTACGCGTATAATACATTAAATACATTTCCTGATATATAGTCAGTTACAAAAGTGTACACTACATAAGTGTTGAATATTATCAAACGCTTACTTCCATTTACCAACGTTAAACAACTCTAAAAACCTATAATAATAATATGAAAACTGTTATTATTTACAACTACAAAAAATTTGCTACATGTTATTTCTCTATTGTAAGTCATAAATGTAGAACGAATTCGGTAAATTGTCTTAGGGTATCTGATATTGTCTGTTTTTTTTAATGTACTTTCTTTCCAGTATAAAATTCCATCTGTACGGTTTTTAACTCATTGCCCTGATCGTACTCATTTAGAATCTTTGAGCGTCTATTTTTCGGTAAAATTTAACTAATTTAGAATATTTTAAATATGTTTTTCAATCTGCACCGCAGAACACGCTTTTTCGTTGGCTATTTGGCCTGAGGGTTTTTTTTTGTTAACGTCGTTAACTTGCGCATATTATCAGACAAATGTTTATTTCACAACTCATCTTTGTAAAAGCATAAAACGCTTATAAATAACGAATTCAGTAATTCCCTTTCATAGTATAACGTAAATTTATGGCTTAAAATAGAGAAATATCTTATGAAAGTGAAATGTACAAAAACTTTTGTAACATTCAATGTTATAATATTTAGCAATTTTGTATTTGTAAATAATAACAATTTTCATATTGTTATTTTAGATTTTTAGTTTTTAACGTCGTTAAATGGAGGTAAATATGCTTTATTGTAGCCGAATGTTCACATTTGATGATATTAAACATTCACCGAGTGTGCGAACACTTTTGTGACTGACTGCATATACGCATATAACCGTTCTAAACCGGAAAATACCTTGCTTCAAACAATACTACGTAACTCTGTGGAACAATAGAAATTTCATTCATATTTATGCTTTTATACTGTGCGCCCCTTCCGTGCGTTGTATATAAAGTTAATATTTACAAGAAAGTTTTACTATCTTTCCTTATATCTAGAATTATAGCTATCGATGTTTTGAAGTTTTAATGTACAAAACTAGTTTTAAAAAATTTTCTAAACCATGTGAAACTACAAAAACTTCGTCGAATATACATACATAGAACTAGAGATTGAAAGACGTAACAGGTGCAGGCTTTCCCTTAAATGTTATGCCGCGTTTTTTCACGCAAGCTTATGTGCGGCGCAATACTGCTCCCTCCCTCTTGATACCACCGAACACGACCTTTGCGGTATATATTCGTGCTGTATAAGAAGCTACGAACTTTATCGAGACGAACCTCTTGAAAGAACGCGGCATAAAAGAAAGGAGAAAGACCTGCTCGAGCATTAGTTTGACAGGAATGGTGATTTCAGGATTATGGCTCGGGCGTAGTAGAACCCGGGCACGTTGCGTATAACGAGGACGATTATCGTTCGCCAAGTGAAGATTCCGGTGTGGGAATGGGGGTGGTGGATCGCTCGCAAAGGTGAGGATTCACTTTTATACGCACACGACTATGCACACACACACACACACACAGACACACTGACGAACAAAAACACACATGTATACACTTGCTTCGAAACATTTCTATGTTGACGACGTGAAAAATCGACTTTCTTTTATTAAAGACAGATGTAACCTGAGTTAAGTTTAGTCTTGAATGTTGGATACTACTTCGCAAACCAACACGCCTACATTATTGTTCAAAGAAGTGTAACGATAGAAAGTTATACCTAGTGGAAAGGAATTCGTGAAACTCATTTTCGTACCGATTTTCAAAATAAAGGATTTCCCATCAAAATTTGAACGTTACAAAGAGACAATTTAGATTAATTATAAAATTAGACTTTTTCAGATATTTTCAGAACTAACTATTTAAATTATAATATTCGCCACCTTTTTAAATAACTCATTAAAACCGAATATACTCTATTTGGTACCATAATTACCGGATTTATACTAAATAGTCAAAACTCATTTTTTTGTTTTCAGAGGTAATAAACTTTAGCGTTGCCATATATACTCGACAATCATAAACATATGTGTAAAATAATCGCGTACATACAGGAATTCCTGTCTACCTTTATCTGTATTTAATACGTTATTAATTAAACCAAGAAAATAAATTCTACAACGTTCTGTTATAACTGTATATTTGTCTGTTATATCAATTGCAAACTTCCGTTATATTATATTAATTATCAACATAACTCAATACGAGGGTAATTTGACAAGTAGTGAGAATGGAAAAGGAAAACGAATTTTTTAAATACAAAATAATTTTTATATATTCTCCTAAAAGAGCAATACATTTATTCCAACGGTGCTTCAATGCCCTCACTTACGAAGATAATGAGCTCGTCGTTAGACGAAAATTTCTTTCCACCTAGTGCCGTTTTCAAGTTTGGAAAAAGGTGGAAGTCGGAAGGGACTGGATCCGGCGAATAAGGCGCATGCGGTACTAATTGGAAATGCCACTCGTGGATTTTGGACATCGCAACTGTGCTGGTATGTGAGGGAGCGTTGTCTTTTTCTTTGCCATACCTGGCCGTTTAGCACGATTCTCAACAATTAATTTTTGTAGGAGTTCTGCATAATATTGTCCGTTCATTGTGGCACCTTTTTGAAGGTAATCAATGAGCAAAATGCCCTTTGAATCCCAAAAAATTGATGCCATCACCTTGTTTGCCGATAAAGTGGTTTTCGCTTTCTTTGGAGGTGCAGAACCATTCTAACCATTGTTTCGACTGTTGTTTAGTTTCGGGTGTACTGTAGTGTATCTAAGTTTTATCGCAAGTAACAAACCGCCTACAAAAATCAACCGGATTCCGCTTATAAAGGTCCAAACACTCATTGGAAATGCGCAAACAAGTGAACTTTTGATCAGTCGTAAGCAATCGCGGCACCCATCTTGCCGAAAGCTTGGAAAGGCCCAATTCTTTCGTTAAAATGTGGTGTACGCGTTCTGTTGAAATGTTTATCATGTCTGCTATCTCTCTCACTTTGAGTCGTCCATCTTGCTTAATAATATTATGGATTTTTATAATAATTTCCTTAGAAGTCACGATTTTAGGTGCTTCAGAGCGCGCTTCATCAACACAGCGTGTTCTACCACGTTTAAATTCATTTACCCATCTACTTATTGTGACGGATGATGGAGCAGATTCACCTAATGTTGCCCGTAACTCATCTTTTATTTCGATAGCTTTCATACCCTTAATTACGAAGTATTTAATCACCGCACGATACTCTGCTTTTTCCATTTTAACAAAATGACGTGTTCGACTTCTTTTTCAAGCAGCTGTCAAAAATAAACTAATCAACTGATTTATATAAATATCGGAATGTAAACATATAAATAGGTAACCTAAATTACAGTGCATTTGTTTTACCAATTAGAGCGCCACCTATGTGTCATTCTCACTACTTATCAAACTATCCTCGTATTTATTTTGAAGTTGATTACGGCCAAAATCTCTAATATCTGTTGAACAATAAAAATAAATTTGTGTTAATTTTTTAAGTGAGCTATGTATTTAAAGAAAAATTGTTTGTGGTAAAACAAAAAGAAGAGGTATCATAGTATTTCAGCGAAAGTAACTGCAGCAAAAATTAAGCCGCACATATGCAAACAGTCCTGTATTAAGTGATGTATGTATGTATATTTACAATGCTAGAAGACTTAAATAATAGTAAAAAATCCTTGAAAAAGTCTTGGGATTAGTACCACCAAAACTTTATTGATTTTAGAGAACAATTTTTTATCAAGTTCTACGAAGATGATTCGATAACTACGTGATCTAAAACAGAGATGGCGCGAGTTCGACAAAATCTTATTTGCAATTCTGTAGAACCTTCCTTTATTAGGTTAAATATGAAAGTACATATTTGAGCGATCCGTCAATTAGTCTATATTTAACAATGCATCAAAATGAACGTCTCGCGTGATTTTGTAAAGGAGTAAAACTGAGTTTCAAGCAAGCAATAAAATACTGCGAATTAGCTGTTAATTATCCTATTTCTAGCACGAACACGATCGACGATTTGAAACATTTTCTCTTTTTATTTCTTTGTGAATTTGATGTTAAAGCTATAACAATTCAAAAATATTCCAAACAAATTTAAATACCTCTTCTTCCGGCCTGGAACCGCGTCACTGGTATAACTGCCGACGTTTCGTACCCACTCGTATGGGACATCTTCAGGGCTCAACTACTGCTACTGTTTTTTGCACTGAAACTGTTTCAGTAGCAACTCCCATTAAACATTTATTGGAAGTGCCTTTGCCCTTTTGCACACACATTTAAAGTCTAGAGTTTGTACTCGCTGGATTCCATTATTGCTAACATCAGATCAAAAAGTAGAAAGTACTGGAGGCAGGATGTTCAAGCAGAAAGTACACAGTGGTGAAAGACATATTACTGATGAAAAAACTTGAATGTATTATTATTACCCAGATATGAAGCTGTAAATTAGTAATGTTTAGGAAAGCGGAATGGCTCCAAAAAATTCCAGTGCGCATAAATCTACCAACAAAACTATAATGGGAACATTTTTATTTATGACAGAAGGATGGTGTATGTATATATAGGGTCATACATGGTACTACCGTAATCGCCAGATATTATAAATGAGTCTTGCGTTAACTAATGGATGATTACTATCCCAGAAAATTACCTAAGCTGATTGAAAAACGGAAGCTTTGTCATGATAAGATTCGTACAAATATGACTAACGTCACGGAATTTTTACATAGTAAAAGCGTATAGTCCTGGTATAGTCCTCAAGAAAGTAAATACCTTAGAGGACGGTGGATCCAACTGATTTTGACGCAATTATGGTTTTGTATGCAACTTCGAAGGTAACTTCTGTCTTGTCTGTGAGCAACAGCACCATTATTGGAATAAGGTTATTGCGTTACAGGGCGATTGTGTAGATCGTGAATGAAACTAGTGTTTAATAAATTTAATAGGTAGAGTTTTAGTAGTACTAATTCTTGCCTTTACCAAAAATTTCTAATATTTGAAGCGATTACAAGATCTATAAGAGGAACCAGAAAAATCTACGTGGCCATCAGAGAATCAACTAATTACAGTTAATTACCTAGTAGCGTTCAATAGTGACATTTTCCTACTTATATATTAAATTCATGTGCATTATAGTGTACTTTTTAAGTGTTAATTAATAAAAAATTAGAAATTCTTCAAATTTTTGAGAGAGAGAAAATCCTTCTAGTACTATTCATCAACGAATTATTGCAGGCTGCGTCATATTTTAAAATGATATATTGATCAAAACAAATTCGGCGTGGTTGTTAAGCCATTGAAGATGACACACCGTTATTTGGAACCAAGCAGAAATTATTCTTTAGAATGCTTACCAAAGTGGACTACACTGATAGCAATTACCTATGTACGGCTATTGACTAAAAACTTGCAGGTTTGCGCCAGAAAGAAGTTCTTCATAACAATGCATGAATTTACAAAGCAGTTAAAATTTAATTCATCCTCCATGAGTGCAACTACTTTGAGCTGGACCACCTACTATATAGTCGGGATTTGTCTCTGTTCAGTTTCCTTTTATTCAGAAATTTGAACAATCATGCCAGAAGTCATCAATTTGCAGGCGATAACCAACTAAAAGAGGAGATTTGTGATTATTTTGAAGGTCAATAGAAATAATCTTTTCTAGTAATGTAAGTGCAGAATAGGTGGCGTAAGGTACGAAGTTACGACACGTTTCGAGTAATTTAACACTCATCAGGCAAACGGAAAACTGTGATGTTATTAACAAATAGATTCTCTGTGATTTATCACATATTTTGCGATACTGCGAAAAATGAGAAAACTATACAACCCTCTATCGGCATGCAATTGTCCGAAAGAATTAAATGTATAGAAGTTTGTGGAGTATCGTGTAGAATATAGCTGTATATTTGGCAGGACAAAGACGAACTTCTCTGCGTTTCCTTCTTTCGTACAATTACATGTTTGGGCTATAGGGTGGTATAATTTTTTACTGATGTAATTAACCGCAATCTCATTTTTCAACTCCATTTAAAATGTATATATTTTTTAGGAATCTCACTTTTTTAATTTTTTCATGAAATTAGTTTCATTTATTTCATTAGTTTCATTTGTACATTTGGAATGTCAATATATACAAATTACGTTAAAGACTGTGACTAAGTGAACAATTGAAAAGGTAAAAAAACATTTATCACATGAATATTTGATCCTAGATATGTACTTCGACAGCTTAGATATCTACCTCAGATTTCTTCTACTGAAGACGGCAGCTTAACTGTCGAAAAACATATATACGGTACAAATATTAACGTAGTAAAAGTTTTTTTTCCACTTTTTGATTATTACTATACACCAATTTTGATCCTGATGATAATTGAAGTGCTACTGGCAGTATTTTCAATAATTACATAATAACATTACCATTATAAACTTCGTAAGATGTAAATAACTCTTATATTTGTAAGATATAAATAACCTAATAATTACATAATTTAGTATTCAGCGGTATAAAGTATATTTGACTCATTCATATAACTATTCTAAATTTCACTATGAGTCTTGACGATACAATTACCATTTACTTACAATGAACAAAATTGACTAATTATTTCTTTCTCACCAACACATTTGACAGAAGTCAAATTATTTGCTTACAGAAATGAGATCCTTTATATAGGAAAATTACTAATCCCGTAAACCAAAATCAATCCGCAGTGATTTGATATTATCGAGGATGATTCAAAGTAGGACGGAAACTGAAGGAGAGGTGATACTATGTAAAGATAAACAAATTGTAATCGAAATTGCCTAAAAAAGACGAAAGGTTTAATTTACGCTGCTCAAAACAATTAGCGGATATTTGATAAGAATAATAGTAATTATAAAAATTAATTTAGCTTTATTTTTTAGTTACAGTATGTTTGTAAGCAAGTATCTGAACGCAACTTAACGTTTTAATGTGATCTTGATGGGATAGTATAAAGTAGCATTTTTAATAAATATAAGAAAAACAGAGAAATATTCAATTCTTTAAAAGCTTTATTGCAATATCTCTAACAAAGAAAAGAAAAGACTAATAGTATGTATAATCTCCACGAGCATCTAAAAATGTTTGGCCTCTTAATAGCATGGACCGGAATATCGTGTCGAACACTTCTTGGGAAAACATATTCCATGTCTCCTTGACAGCAGTTCGTAATGCCTGAAGCCGCTCTTGGTGGCATATTTCGTGCAGCATCACGTATTCCAACAATATCCCAAGCGTGTTGTATTAGATTACCATCTGAGGAATTGGTTTGCCACTCCATTCTCTCTGTGCGACTTCTGACCTTTTTTAATTTAAAAAAATCTTTACGGTAGAAAATTTTCCACCGAAAAAGAAATCGATTATGAAATTACTTTTTTGAGAATCCGTCTTCAAGGTGCTACTTGGGTATATTTAAAAGACGGATACTTCGCTTTAACTGTGCGTTGACGTTGATTGGGACTACTTCGAACAAAGCAAACATTAAAAAAATTGTTATATATACATATATATATATATATATATATATATATATATATATATATATACATAGCAATTTTTTTTCTTATTAAATTTCGACACAGCAAATAGTTGTCAGAAAAACTTATTGTTTTCTTCAAATTTTAGAAAAAGGAGCTAGAAATATATATTAATATGGCATGAGAGAAACATCTGTTCGAAGTAAATAGAAAATTCGAAAAATACGAAATCGAATTATTGAGTCTGGTGTCTGTATTTTAAAAATGATTAAAAAGCTATCACGTCGACGTGACAAGTTCATAGCGTTTTTATTAATTTCAAAATACGATTTTTTTTAAAATACAAAGCACATAAGTATTCTCTTTCATTCTTTGCGATTGCCTCTCAACGACCTTGCAAATTTTTGATTCCACGCTTGAAGGTATTCGGTGGTTTGAAAGTGAAGAAGTTATCAAGCCACTTTTGAAGCTATTAAATGAGATTCTTTAAGTCGAGAAAACCATTTCCGTACTGTACTTTCCTCAATTGCCTTTCTCCATAAACGGCACAAATAATTCTAATGCATTAACTCCTCTGTAGAATTTTTGTACAAATTCAGAAATTCAAAACTATTCAACTAAACAATAATACGGCATTCAAATAACTTTAACATACATATATCTAACAGTTTTTTCCAAAACATTCTCATCTTAGAAACCAAAATCGTTAAGATCAACCTAATATATGATATGATGATATGCTAGACGACCATCGAATAAAATTACGTAAAGTAGCAGAGGCTCTACACATTTCATATGGATTAGTGGTTTCGATTTTGCATAATTAATTGGGTATTAGGAAATTATGTGCAACATGACCTCATTTTTTACTATAGATCACAAACATGAACGGAAATTAATTTATTTCAGCCCGCAATTTACCGAAGTTAAGACATGATTCGAAAGGCTCTTATCACTGAATAGTAACCGTTAATGAAGCCTATACACTATTTGACACAAGTGCTCCAAAGAAGGTAAACACTGTACGCTCACTGGAAAAGTTATAGTTTGCCTCTTGATTCTGCAGTGGGATTTTTCTTATTGACTTTCTTCAAAAAGTTAAAACGATTATAAGTGAATACTATGCGTCCTTTTAGTAGTAATAATAATAATCCATTCCTTTGCATCAACCAACAGATTAACCCATTACAGGGGTTTGGCAGACCGTGAGTTTATTATTATGTTAGGACTCGTGCTGCGTCTTAAGAACTTTGTCCGTCAGCATTCGCTTAAATAGAAAAGGTAAACCATGAAAAACCTTCTCAGACAGCAGTCCATCGAACACCAACCTGAGGCCCCAGCATGCTAACCCTGTGATTTATAACTGAGCTATTAGCCGGCTTTAGATATACTACAAAATCCAAATCAATACAAATTAAAAGGCGTGTCTGAAACAAAAAATAAGTGCTTTTCTTCAGGACAATGCCCATTATTTTATTAGCTAAATTTGGCCCACTTTGGACCTTTCCCTTTCCTCCAACCTCAACACTTCCAACGGTGGCAAGAGATTTTGATCGACTGAGGAGGTACTCAAACTATACTTTCGTATAGTTTGATAAAGCTTACTTTTCTGAACGAATAAAAAGACTTGAATATCGGTGGGCTAAATGTAATGAGTTGAAGAACAAAATAATCCTTTGCGAAAAGCTTATGTCTTCTTGTCTAAGCTCATTGTATATGCTAGAAATAAAGCTATATTATGCAAACAATTTTTGTTATTTTCCAGAAAAATGATATGGAGACATTTAGATATTTAGATTAAAAAAGACAAACTTTATTTTATATAATTCACCACCTAGCTAGATATATTATCTGTACATGGCCCTGTGTATATACATATTTCATAATTCTACTTTTTAAATTTCACGTTTTCGCTCTAGTTATTAAATGATTTACACAAGCTACATATGTGCCATATTAAATCTTCGGATTATCGTTTTTATATAGCAAAACTTCGTTATTATTCATCATATCAATTACATAAACCAATAATTCGGAAATTGCTATCCACGAATTGAGCTTAACTCTGCGAACTTTGTCGAATGTAAAATAATAAATCCTGCTTCAAGCTTTTCTTGATTGAAATGCTGTTTTAACTTAAATTATTTTGGTTCGAAAATTATATATACAATACATAGGCAGAATCATGAGAATCCTATTAGGCCGTAGATTAGTAAAACGATTTCAATTGCTTTAAGCTTATTTTTGAAAACACGTGTAATATTAAAATTTTCATTTTTATATGTCTATCAAACATCTATTTGTGAACATAACCTATTAGGTAGTTGATAGATTTCTGTACTACACAACAGTTATTTGTCATTTTAATTCTAAAGATAAACAAGAAATCAAAAATTTTAATTACTTTGGAATATAGTTGAATTTGATGGAGCCTGTGGTTGATTAACTTAATCACTAAGGTTGATATATAACCCCTTTCCACATTAACTTTTGTAATTCTGTATACGCATTTCGAGTGTACGTTTAGGTCCTCAACGGTGTGTACCGCTTACGGAGTGTGTTTTCGTACAGGTATTTTTCGCCGTGGTTTACCAGGTGCGACACTTTGCGGTTACCTGCTGATGATGACAACTTGGTTGTCGAAATGCGTATACAGAATTACAAAAGTTAATGTGGAAAGGGGTTATATATCAACCTTAGTGAGTAACTTTGGAATATAATTGATTTTCAATATTTTAATTTCGTATTGTGAAAAATACATGGAATTACAAGTCATATGAGTAGGTTGAAGATGGCCATGATTATGAGGAGTAAACACATGTATCTGTAGCTATTTTGAATTTTGATTTAAGTATTATATTCCAAAACAAGATTTTTGAATATCAGTTCATAATCCGAATTTTGGTCAAAGTCCAAACTAAAACATTATTAGTTGGTAGTTAATATCAATTCCATACGTAAATAAATTATCCAATTTACCACGTATGCCGTAACTCTATATATCATTTTTATATCGTTATTCAACCCACTTATTTGTAATGTTTAGATGTTTTTGAACAAAGTAAAGTTAATAAACTCGTAATTTGAAAGTCATTTATCATTTTATTTATCTGAATGTTGTATTAAATGGATGCTAGGCCTGGTTGATTTAAAAGAACCCGTGCTCAGCCCTTTAAAAGCATTTTATAAAAGTACAAAAGAATATAATAAAAAGAATCTCAATATTAATTAGATATTTTGCTGTGCGAGAATACTTATCTCACCAGTAACATAGATTTTACTCTCAAAGTTTATTGTTACATCGTTGATAAGCAAGAGGATTAGTAATAGTTTAGAGTTTAATAGTTACATATCACAGCGTGTATGTACAAATACCTTATCCTTGTTAAGCTTATATTTTCTAGTATTTTCGACTTGCCCACGACAAGTCGTCCTGGTCCTTTCTCTGCTCCTTTTACTATAACGTTCGAGTTCATCGCTTTTTTAATCTAACTTCCCAAATCATTTCTCCTTATATAGCATACGACTCGACTCTCTATTATTAACACGTTAACAACCAACGTTAAATTAAAAAATTTCCATCTGGATCAAGCTAAAAGGAAGTCTAATAATATTTATTTCTTTGAACAATAAGTTGTTGGGGAGCAGTTTTTGACAACAAAATTGGTACTCGCAATCTGATTTAAACAATATATAAGTTAAGTTTACAATATACTATTTATATTGTATTGGGTTACCACCAAAAACGTTTTATGTTTTAATGCAAAACAAGAAATTAGTAAATTCTACTACTTATATAATACTACATTTTAAACATACAAGAAACACAAATACTTACCATTATTACTCAATGAACGTTGACGTTCCAAAGACAACACGTATACAGGGTTAGAAAATGTGTGGATCCATTCGAATATCTTTGATACGACTATCTAAATTTTTATAAAATTTTCCACATTTAAGTCAATGCAAATAAAAGATTCTATAAGCATATTTATATTCGAATTATACCTCCAGCCTAGTCAAAAGTGATGATAACTTTTTTATTTTAAATGAAACACTGTATATTTTTGAGAATTTCAATATAGTTGTGCTTTAGGAGTTCAGTTATAATAAAGTATAGTAGCCTTTTGTTCAACGGCGGCAGAGATATTTAATTAAATCTAATTCTATTGAAAACAAGAGAAAATGAACACAAAAAATGTAAACGAAAACAAAATAGTTGACAAAGTTTTCGGACTGATAACAACTTCCAGACAATGTGCAAGTCTGTGAACAAATTCTCGAATGACATTTGGCGATATTATGCAACTAGTAAAGTTGAAGCAGCAAATTATTCTTGAACACGCGATGAATTCTGCTTGTTGATAAATCGAGAGTAAGCGAAGTGGCCTAATTGACCGCGGGAGAATTCTCTTCATAATTGTTTTTATCTCCTAAATATTATCACACTACGCCGCGGTTTTGTTTTCTGAAAAATCCTTTGTGTTTCATTTTTGTTAAAATTGAAGTCGCGCTTTGAAACGGAACATGACCCAGATATATATACGTACATATATTGAAACTATGGAAAAAACTATATATTTTTTAGATAAAATCGATGTTTAACTTGAAAAACTATCGGTTACTTATGACACATTCATGGTATAATATATTCATGTTACACACACACAACAAAACCATTTTACACTTACTCATATACATATATGCAATATATTGTATTTAAACTAAAAACTATTCTAAAGTAAATATCATTAAAGTAATAATAAGATTTCGCCAAATTCGGTAAATTAACTATTCCTATAATTATCTCTTGTAACTCTTATCTTTAAGGCGGATTTTTTTACATACTTATTTCTATTGTTTTTCGTCCTCGATTAAAGTAAATGGAAAAAAATTTCGCATTATTAAACTGTTGGACATTTTAAGAATTTACACTCAGTAGATATTGAATAAAGAATTTTTACGTACTTTTTAAAATGTATACAATCAAAGCTAAAACTATTTTTACTTTTTGAAGTAGCTGCGCATATTAAAAAAAATCGCTAAATATATATTTAAACAACCTGAAACAGATTTTAATATTCCCTGGTCGGAAGCTTCGATTTGAATAAAAGTTAATTGATTTCTATAACCCAAAAAGTCCATTTAAACATTGTTTTCTGATCTAACGATGAGTAGGTAACATGATTATTTAAAGTAAAAATAATGTCGTATAAATATGAGTATGTAAAATAACTTATTTCCATTTTATGAAGATCATATTCCCACCCGTTTAATTTAAAAGGGTGTTGAAAGAATACGACTTCATTGCTTACTTAGAAGCAAGATATAGGTATTCTACAGAAAATTTTAAACACTTTTGCCACTTTATTTATTATTTGGTTTTATTAAATAATGTACCAAATACGACGGTTTTATAGTATTGTTCTAACTAGGCACCATCCTGACAAATGCATAGTCTACCTCTTCTTGACACAGAAATAACTACATTGAGCGTCTGTGGGCGAGCATTAATTATTCTGTTTCGTAAATCGCATACATTTGCAATTGTGTTACATAAACGATTTCTTAATTTGGTTTCATCAGAAGAAATCAAATGTGGAAACATTTAGGGAACGATCAGGCTATATAATAGATCCATAAGTGCTTATCTGCTTCTGCTCAGACTGTCTATTTACGAAATTGTATTTATTACAACATTATATAGAGCAGCTGTCTTGCTGGAAGTATAGTCGTGCATATTAATTAGTATATAATTCTTTTCAATTGTCATCTATTTAGACATGCAACGTGTGGTATTTTTCTTGATTTGGTTACCATTAGTAAAATATGGTCCAATTAGTTTGCTGTCTAAAATTCTCTCACCAAACATTTCATTTAAACCTTCTTTGCATTGAAATCATCCGAGAAGGACGAGTATGAAACAGGAAGCAGACGCAGTTTTTCATTTCATTTTATAAAACATTATTTTTGGTACATTATTATTAGTTATTATATTAATAAACTTTTAAAAGCGAAAATCCTCTTTGCTTAACAACATTTAGCTATTATTTTCAACAAAGAATCTAGGATTTTCATCGCTCCAATATCTATTGTTATTTCTATTAAGAGCGACGCTATTGGTGAGTAAACACTCGTCTGACCATTGAATTTTAGAATAAGAAAGTGGAATTCCCGCTGTTTATTTAGATAGAAATGAAGTTCTGCGCGGACGTTCGTCTTCCATCAAAGGATAGGTCATTTGAAGTATGTATGTATAGTCTCATTTTTGAAAAATAGAATACACAGTTGTACCAGAAGATCCTATGCTGCTAACAATCCCCCTAGCGGATGTCTTGTGACTTTCTTGAACCATTAGTAAAATGTTTAAATCTAGATTTTAATATGTAGTTACTCCTCCGTACTCCTTTCTTTGCTTTTTTCAAAGATCGTACATTCTCAAATTACCCTTCAGTATCGTAGCAATTTTTTTACGATACGGTGATTTCCTAAGAAAATGGGTCTGGTAAATTTGAACAGCATCACAGGATCTCCTACCACATTCAAAATAAACTTGAAGCATATCGCTGAATGTCCAAAATTCATATGTTGCATTAATAATAAGAAGAAACTTACAAAAAATTACAATTATGATTCCCAAAATTCACTATAACTTATAATGACAGTAAATGACTAATAAATTTGACGTTACAACTTACAACTGACTACACTCATGGCAGACTGCAACTTGAATCACAGAATTGACTTGAAATTCTGATTTTTCTGTAATCCTCCTTATTTAAGTTTCTATTTTTATGATATAGAAATCGATAGAAAATCTCTTTTGTACAAATTTGAAAAATATGTGCGGTATAATTTAAACAAAAAGGTAAACTAACGTTCCCCGTAAAAAAATGATAATTCGCAATGCGTAGTGTTTCCAAAATCCTTTCATTTGGTGCATAGATTTGATTAAAATCAGATAATTAGATAATCAGAGAATAAAGTCGTTACAGCGTTTGGACATTTTTGTGGAACAGACTATATAATCAAATAATATTTTCTCAGAATTTAGCCAAGTTGATAACATTGGAAACCAAATTCTTTGTTCTTCCTTAGAGTTAAGTAAAGTTAAGTTATTTCTTGTGACAATTGAGTTAAACCCCTTAAGAAAATTTAAGTCAATCCATCCTAACGATATCCTTAATATCCATTGCGTTGTTTTATTTTTTAGGTACCTTCGTATGCTGTAATATCATCTGGACAAAACGTGTTCGAAAACAAAAAGCTTTCGATATGAGTATTCTTTGTTATATATTATCCAATTGGATTAAAATTTTCCGAATTTTGAAAAATTCCTTTGTATATCATTATTTCTCTGAGTACCCTTACTTTTTTGAATTTATCTTCTCTAAATCTGAATATTTAATATATATCCAATATTCTATTTACACCACCAAGTGTTTTTCAATTTATGTTTAATATTTTTTACCGAAAATTACGTAACTTATTTCGAAATTAACATACCTTAAATTATTTACAGCAAACTTTTGTAATTTAACGAAGTTGGTTTAATACCTCAAAATAAAGATATAATTAGCCCAAAAATCTATATATTAGTATATACGAGAATGATTTAGAACATTGAGTTTTTCATTATTTTTTTACATATTCCCTTTCACTTTCAACGCCTCATATCAATATTAAAAGGCCATGATAGTTTTTTCATCTTCAAAACACTGCCTCGATGTTGTAAAAAGTTCTTCATCTAACCGAAACTTCTTTTCAGTATGAAAGAAAGTCAAAAATTTCAGTTTGGAAATAAGTGGGTCTAAATTTAGCAAGTAGGATGGGTAAGGCACACAACTTGACTGGTGTGAGAGAACTTTTTCACAGGAAATTTCTCAGTAATCGCTTTCTTCAAGTTGCCCAGTAGGACGACATAATCTGCAAGAAAATCTCTAAATTACTTTTTTCTTAACTCCAAAAAATCATTACCTTATCCGCCAATAGCTTTTTTGCTAGAAGGACTACCATAGTATATCCACTCTTGAGATTATCGTTTGGATTCAGGAACATAGTGGTTAAGGGCTTTCACCAATCAAGAAACATTAGCAAGAAATCAGCTCAATTCTTGTAGAATTCCTTTAAATTATCTCTTGATCATTGCATTCTTTCACGTTTTTCATCACAATTCAAGATACGCTGCACCAACGTTGCCTACAGCTCGGACACGCGGAATTCTACAATTAAAATGGAATTAAATGGTCGGTCTATATGCTCACAATGCTAGAAATCTCCTTGAAGTCAATTCTTTGGGAGTTCGGTTGACATTGCCATTCAAAATTTATTTTATCTAAGTGAAAATTACACATATTTGTTCATTTAATACGTCAAAAAATAAATATTAATTTGTACTGCGATTTGAGAGTTTATGCATTTTGAGATTTTCTATTTAGGCACTTTATTCATACTGTCATAGCTTTCAAATCAAGGCAAAAAAATGGTAAAATTGGAAATAGAATATAATGCTAAATTTGTCCAAAGGTGTCGCTAGAAATCTAAACTCACTGAAAACTAAACCAATTCTTTTCATGTTTGTATACTTCGCTGTTAATCAAATTTTATGATATTTGATGTATAGTCTTTTTGACCATAATAAAGGCCTTAATTTTGAAAATTAAAAATGCATCGAAATTTTAGGGTTTAATTTTACTCACTAAGATTTCACACCATCGAATAGTGACGGTTTAAACATTCGGTGGGTTTTACAAGTTAACTAAGTCTTTTACAATTTAATGTTTCGGACCTGGGAAATATTATTAATCGTAAGTAATACATATCCGGAATTCTGTTCAGTACTTGATTACCAAAATATGTATATCTAAGGCAAGAGGTATCTTCATAAGTATTATTTCAATATACTGCTTGAAAAATGACTTAAATAACATATTGGAAACAATCAAATTGACTACTATTCAGAAACTGGAAAAAGAATAATTTCATTGTTGATGATATTCTAATTGAGACGTGTTTAGGATATTAAATGCTCTTCAGCCAATCTTTGAATCTCATTAGCAAATTATTCTTCTGTAGGTAATCGTATTATGACGATACAACGAAATTGTTGAAAAGAACTCTACTTTCATCTCTTTAACAGAAATTAAACTAACCGAGAAAAGAAACTGTATAGTTCATGCTAATTCCGCTAAATAAATGGTTAGTCAAGAACTTTTTGTAACTTACTGTAAATGGAATATCTTATAATTCAAAGTTATCCATATTTATTCATTTGATGTTAAAAACTAATATGCACTTAACATTTGGCGAAATCTTTTAAACATATATCGAAAGTCTCCATTAAAGAAAGTAAATAAATATGTAATAAACTCGATACTTAAAAAAAGGATTTTCTCAAACCAAGTTCAGAGACGATATAATGATATATTTTTACTTTTTATAGAACACGACCTGCTAGTGTCACTAATAGTATGTTGCCTTCAGGAAAATTAATAACAGAATTGAACGAGGATGATCACCGAAACCAGGTGATTTTTTCAATGTGTCTTTCTTTCTCCTTTTTTCTCTACCTTCGTAGGCTTTGTAGAAGTTCAAAATAAATCTCAGTCCACTTCGTTTGGTGCTGATCATTTGTCCTTAATTATCTGAGATTTATTTTGCCTATTTTGTAGCACAGAGCACCGACATATTTCTACCATATTCCCACATGCACTGTCTATATTTTTACTACTTACTGTACTTTACTCAATTAAACGTACGTAGTTTATAGTTTGTAGACGAATATTTAAAAGCGATAGTTTAGAAGTAGACTACTTTTTCATACTGCCACTGTTAAAACGTTCGTGAATTCTTAAAATATAGGTCTAGATGAAATTTCGTATTAGTTGAATAGATACACTTACCTTTTTAAAGATTGATTTTAACTTATAAAAGGATATTTTTCTGATATCTCTAAATAAAGTTATATTAAATTTAATTGCAGATTTGTAGTAATAATGACCCTCTAATATAATTATAATCTTCTATTTTATTTAATTTTGTTGATTTCTTTCTAGTTACTTAAAAAAAAATATTTCATTGAAATGTAAATAATTTAAAAGAGAACGAATATTTGAAGCTTGTTAAGAAAGTAGATTCCTATTATACTAAGTTTTAAAATTGAGCAAAAATTTGTATTTCGAGCAACTCTTTTAACTTTAGGCAATTGTGATGAAAAATGAAAATATAATAAAAAAAAATATTCTTTAAAAATAAAGAACCAATATCATTTTTACATTAATATATAAAGAGTGTTTCAAATTTCGCGTTTTTTTTAAAGAATAAATAAAACACATAATTTGTATTCACTTTCAAAAACTTTTTATTGGTAATTGAAGTATTAGTTATGACATTTATATGCGAAAAATAATATCTGCCAAATGATCTCCCCTTGCAGCTCCACAGACATCCACTCTTTTGTTAAAATTTTCAATGACATTTTGACATAATTGAGGCTCTATCTCACCAATGACATGAATAATTTCATCTTTCAAAGCAGGAATTGATTGTGGATTGTTTTTACAAAAATGACTTTTCACATAACCCCAAAGGAAATAGTCTAACGGTGTCAAATCACATGATCTTGGTGGCCAATTAACATCACCGTTTCTTGAGATCACGTGCAGGAAATTTTTCTCTCAATAAGTCAATTGATTCGTGTGCAGAGTGAGGTGTAGCGCCATCCTGTTGAAACCACATATCCTCTAAATCAATATTCATTAATTCAGGCCACAAAAATTCGGTTATCATCCGACGATATCGATCACCATTAACAGTTGCAGCTTCACCAGCAGCATTTTCAAAGAAGTAAGGTCCAATTACACCACCTGACCATAATGCACACCAAACAGTAACTCGTTTAGGATGCATAGGTTTCTCATGAATAATTCGTGGATTTTCCTCACCCCAGATATGGCGATTTTGTTTATTAACATAGCCACCAAGTTTAAAATGTGCCTCATTGAAAAATATTATTTTTTGAGCAAAATCAGCCGGTTGTTCATTGATGAAATTGACAAATGAACAACGTTTTAAATGATCTAATGGCTTCAGTTCCTGTATTATTTGAATTTTATACGCCTTCAGAGCTAAATCCTTGTGTAAAATACGCCATGTTGTTGATCCACTAAGTCCAAGTTATTGTGAACGTCGTCTAATGTACATTTCAGGATCTTCAGCAACACTTTCACGAAACAAACCAACATTTTCTTGTGAACGACCACTACGACTGTACTTTTCACTTTTCTGATCTTCCACGGAACTGGTCCTCGACCAATAGTGCTTTCAGATGGACGATTATGTAAACCATAAAATTCAGGTAACTTTCTAAAAACTCTTTTTACAGAACGCTGAATTTCTTAAAATAATTCAACAATTTGAACGCGTTGTTGTACCATGTACCAAGCAATTTTTATAAATGTCATACATCACACTTTTTAAATGCCCACATACCTAGGCAAATTCAATGCGCCATCTATATTTTGTTTATTCTTAAAAAGAACCACACAGTTTGAAACACCCATTATTAACATAGAATTCTTACAAGAAGAATTTGAGAATTTAGGAAACTGTCTGTGAGCATTTTTTCAGCTAGATTTTTCTATGAAAGACTTTCCGCATGAAGGATTAGAAAAAGAGTAAACCAAATGAATTCGGATTTAACTCAATTACTCTAAACATTAAAGAAAATACACCAAAGATAGAAATGCTGGCTTTTCTGTAAATATCCAACGCAATAGTATTCGGTAGTGCATAAGTTCGTAGAGTTTTTGATATACCAAATGAGAGGGCCTTGAAACAAAATTGTTAGGCATGCGTCAAAATCATTGTAATATCGTATTATTGTTTAATTGAATAGTGTTTGAATTTATGCAGAGATTGTTTGTTCACAAAAGTAAATGAAACGTGAAGTAGAAAAAAAAGGAACACTTCTGATATATCTTTTTAACCCAGTTCAAGAGAGAAGTGAAAGCCTCCGAAGCTTCTATTTACGCCGTTTACGGTGAAAACGTAATTTGGGAGAGTACAGCATAGAAATATTTTCCTGGATTTAAAAAGGACCATTTTCACATAAACGATTTTCAATCTATTCAGCTTCTTCTTAGAGTAGGCCATTTTCACATAAACGATCATCAACGATCATTGAGTGACATCGTCAGTAATGGAGAAAAATGTATGCTTGATTAACTTATGTATTTTGTTTGTTAAAAAATTAATAAATTTTGAGTTCAATAAAATCACTACGAACTTATGCATCAAGCTAATATACAGGGTGTAGCAAAAATGGTGAGTCGACTATACACAAACGACTTCTGTGATAAAATTTAAGAAAGAAAGTTTGTATAAACATATGTCGTAAAGCGGTTCCATTCAAAATATCTTTAATTTTTTTATTAAAAAAAAAACAGAAAATGGAGCTGCTAAATTTAAATCACAATAAATGCTCGAAATGAACAGCACAGGCAACAACACACGTCTAAGCTCTTCAGATCATGGATTGCCCCATGCGCTCAAAAATTTTAAGTATGTTCCAAATTTGCTGGCATTCGTTTTCACCTATCCGTGGAAGATCCTCAATTTCTTGAACTGGGGTAGAATGCACTATTCGTTTTTAGATGTCCTCTTAGATTATAATCTAGAGGATTAAAATCAGAAGACCGCGCAGGCCAGGCTATAGGTCCAGCACGACTAAGTCATCTCTCAGGATGTACCACATTTAAAAATTCATGTATTAACAGACTGAAGTGAGCTGGTACATCGTCACGCATGAACTAAGCGCGTCTTCTAACATTTAGTGGAACAGATTCCAACATTTCTTGTAGACCATTTTCTAAAAAAATTCCTATAACTCTGGTTAAAAATTCGTCCGGATAGAACGGAAAGACTAATCAAGAAGTTGCTGACATTTTCTCTCCACACATTAAAACTATTGTTAAAGTCATCACTCAATAATGACTAACGATTTTCTCACAGATTGCAAAAAATACGATCACAGGAACATGTTTCCAACGATCATTCATTAAACTTACACATTGTAGGAAGTAATTCTCAATAAGCCCCTGTACTATTTGCAAATGGTACGGATAAAGTTAATGAATAATATCATATCTCCCTCTCTCGACCAATACATAAATGTATTGACCGACAAAGCAAGAACGCTTCTATCTTACAGATCGGAGACTATGTTTCCAGTGTATAATAGACAGAAACTTACATCTAGGCTTTATGCCAATTAAAGAATGTTAAAAAGGAATCATTCTATTATTAATAACACCCTATCAACTACATATGTTTCACCGATATCACGGATCGTCAGGTTGATTTGTGTTATTAATGAACGATTCCTTCAGAGTGTTTATCATATCTTTCGATACAGAAAATAATGAATAATATCATATCTCCCTCTCTCGACCAATACATAAATGTATTGACCGACAAAGCAAGAACGCTTCTATCTTACAGATCGGAGACTATGTTTCCAGTGTATAATAGACAGAAACTTACATCTAGGCTTTATGCCAATTAAAGAATGTTAAAAAGGAATCATTCTATTATTAATAACACCCTATCAACTACATATGTTTCACCGATATCACGGATCGTCAGGTTGATTTGTGTTATTAATGAACGATTCCTTCAGAGTGTTTATCATATCTTTCGATACAGAAAATAATGAATAATATCATATCTCCCTCTCTCGACCAATACATAAATGTATTGACCGACAAAGCAAGAACGCTTCTATCTTACAGATCGGAGACTATGTTTCCAGTGTATAATAGACAGAAACTTACATCTACGCTTTATGCCAATTAAAGAATGTTAAAAAGGAATCATTCTATTATTAATAACACCCTATCAACTACATATGTTTCACCGATATCACGGATCGTCAGGTTGATTTGTGTTATTAATGAACGATTCCTTCAGAGTGTTTATCATATCTTTTGATATCGTTCATTAATAACACAAATCAACCTGACGATCCGTGATATCGGTGAAACATATGTAGTTGATAGGGTGTTATTAATAATAGAATGATTCCTTTTTAACATTCTTTAATTGGCATAAAGCCTAGATGTAAGTTTCTGTCTATTATACACTGGAAACATAGTCTCCGATCTGTAAGATAGAAGCGTTCTTGCTTTGTCGGTCAATACATTTATGTATTGGTCGAGAGAGGGAGATATGATATTATTCATTATTTTCTGTATCGAAAGATATGATAAACACTCTGAAGGAATCGTTCATTAATAACACAAATCAACCTGACGATCCGTGATATCGGTGAAACATATGTAGTTGATAGGGTGTTATTAATAATAGAATGATTCCTTTTTAACATACGGATAAAGTTGGTTAGTTCTTAAAATTCGCCACACGGCCAAATAATCGACATTCTTCGCCAATGCAATTTCTCGAGAACTATCATGTGGATTTTACACAACTTAATTTAATACACGTTCTTCCAAATCCAACGATCTTGTACTTTTCCACGATCTCAACCAACCGGGTTGAAAGATAGTGTTTCCTCTAATCTTATATGAAGCTTTTTCTCATTTGGCAAAGCAGGATTTGGGAAACGGTCTACGTAAGATCTCCTTTCTTCAACTTATTATAATGTACCAAACCCTATACCAAATGCGTGTATAATATGATTTTAATGACCAAATGACTTCATGAACTGTCAAAATTGAAAACTTGTTTTTTATTTTATTGTGCGATGCAGGTTATTTTGGAGATACAATGTTCTGGTTTGAAGCATCGCAACAAACATGTCATGGTCTATAAGTACACACTAAAAGAACGATCACTTTTGAAAGTCAGTTTCCGACTTACGCTACATGTGATCTTTGTCTGATGGCGTTCTTAAGTCGCTAATAACTTCGGAACGAGAAGAGACACAATGTTCTGGTTTGAAGCAGCGTAACAATCATGTCACAATCTATAAGTACACACATAAAGAACAATCACTTTTGAAAGTCGGTTTCCGAGTTACGCACCAATATTAAACCTTGTCCGATGGCGTTCTAAGTGGCGAATAACTTCGGAACGAGAAGAGATACAATGTTCTGGTTTGAAGCATCGTAACAATCATGTCATAATCTATAAGAATATTTATTATGAAAATCTATTTTTCCTTATGGAGCTGCTTTACGACATATATGTCTATAAACTTGTGTTCTTATTTTTGTCATAGAAGTCGCCTCTGTATAGTCGATCCTCCATTTTTATTACAATCTGTATACAGGTATACTTCCCGAGTCAGATAAAAATAGCTGAGATTATCGAAATTTGAGGTTGAAATACTAAGTTCAAAATTATAAAATTGAATGTTTGTTCCAGGTATTCACATTTCTATAGATTGCAACAACTAGAAAGAACTGCCACGGTCTTTTTTTCACTAAAAAAACATTTTTTTGGAATATTGTCGATTATTGAATGATATTATAAGCGTTATCCAGACGAACAATACTTTTTATTTATTCATCGAAATTGCGCATAAAGGTCATTCTCGTCCATATATATTTTAAATTCTTGTTAATCATGCAATTAAAATGCAGGAACTTTTTCATTCGCCCAACTTTATAATCAAGCCCATTCCATTCTCATGTTATGTTTTAAGGTTATTCATTATTCAACATAGTTAATTACATACAACCAATTGGAAAGACAAAGCTGTATCGATAAAATCTTAAATTTTAAATTTAAAAAGAAACGCATTGTTTTAATGAAGTTCTTTGAAATTTTTATTAATTTGTAACGTGTAAATGTTCGTTAGACGTATGAAATGTTAATGAATTTCTTCCTGGAATTATTGAATCGTTTCAGGATGATTCACATAGGCTCTACGTTTGAAATAATTCTAGAAGTTTCTAAAAGAAGAAGTCCAAAAGGGTTAAACAGCAACTTCTTGGTTTGGTTTCCAAAACGAGAGGTGACACAATCTGAGAATTTTGTTTGTAATAATGTCATTGTGTCGCGTGCAGTGTGGTAAATCCGTATGTCATTTACTTCCATTCCATTCATTTTCTGGAAAAATGTCAATATGCCACGATAACGAACGCCATTAACAGTTCAAAAAAGAACGGTCCGAAGCACGTCAAATTGTTTCTTTTTGAGATTGCATCGAAAATTCCTGCATGAAATGTAGATTTTATACACCTCAGATCCGTTCGAAAATATGCCCCGTTACTAATGACGATTTTGTTGTGGAATGCTTCGTCGACTTGCTATTCCGAAATCCAGTTTCTGCGCTGTTCATGGACGATTGATTTCAGCTCTTGAATCAGTTAGATCTTGTACATATGAAGGTGTAAGTCCTTCGACATAATTCGTTGGAGGGTGCTGCGGTTGATGTCATATTCTTGAGCACAAATGCCAAATAGAGATATTGTGATGTCCTGCGACACATGCTCTCACAATGGCAATGTTATCAACCGACCTTCCATTAGAAGTAACATAGTAATTACTACACTAAACATTTGACGGACTGAAACGGCGCGCGATTTAAATTTCAGATTCTTACTGAAACCCTTTTATATTTATTATTGTATGGTAACATAGGTAACAGTTAATTACTGCACAACCAATTGGATTTTACTTTCTTTATAAGCTTTATAATATGTACTTATATCAAATAGATTTTGTTTATGTACAAAAAATAAAAATTTGTCAAAACAATAAAAATGTATTTATGAAGAATATATTTGAACGTAAATTTAATTAGCACACGCATAGTAAGTAGGAAAATAAAGAATAGGTAAGACAGTACATGAGATAATTATTTGACTTAACCGCGAACTGTAAATTTAGTATTATTTTCTATTCTATTAAATGTCGAAGATATTTTAATGCTATTTTTGAAGATTTTATTACGGAAGAGACACTTTTTCATGTGGATATAGGCAACCAAATATTCAAGGATTCGCGTCGGTGTCATAAAACAGCATAAAGATATAATTTGTCTATAAATACTTTCCTTATTTATTTTTCGCTTTTTTTAGTAGTTTCACCATGTTTTAAATTATTCTCAAATGACTTTGTTTCTAATATCTTATTTGTTCCAATTTCTAATAAGCTGTTTCAATAGTTTTCAACTTTAACTTGTTTGTAGAAATAAATATAATAATATAAAGTACTTCTATTTCTTCCAATGGTCTCTTTCAAGATACAAAACCAAATTAACTTTTCTATATAAAAGAAGTAAATCCAGTAAAAGAGAAAGGATAAAAACAATCAAGTACAGAAGAGGGTAATTCTCTATTATGAACAAAAATATACTCTTTAAGAAAAGCATCTTTGAAGTGAAGATTTCTTTCTTAAAAATTTTGTTTTATAATATGGAGATTTACATATATAACTTTCAGTATGGTTCAACTTTTTTCTCATCTTAAGTATGATGTCGCTGAAAGTAAAATTCAAAATAAGACAAATGAGTTAGGGCGTTAAATTTTTTATTATTTTTCAAGTATTCACCTCAATTTCAATGAAGTGTCATTATGTAGTTTTTTTTATAGTGTACTTTCTTAATGTTCTCAAAGTACTGCTCTCTATTGTTGCACAAGCTCACCATCTGACCGAAATTTTTTACGTTTTGGAAATAAATTTATATAGATAGAGGTTTTGCCCGAAACTGAATTGGGTATAGTGGCTTGATTTTTGTTGCCAAAAATTGTAATCATTGCAAAATTCTTCTTCAAAAAGTCGAAGTGTATAATAAAAATGCAGTCACACTATATGATTGCGAAAAGCGGAGAAAGATTTGATTGACAAATAGCTTCATAGACGTTCTTTAACTGTGAACACGATCTACAGCGCTAAAAGCGCAAACGAAATGATTTTGTCTAGTAAAAATTAGAAAGTTTGCGATTATTCACAATCAGATTAGTTACAGTAAGATATATACTAGCTAGATGCCTCGTTATTTGACCGATAACCACAAAAAATTAACGTGTTGTGTCGTCCCTTCTTTTTCTCCAAAGTTGTCGAAAATTGAGTGCGGTGTTGTTCCTCTTCACGACAACGTTACTTTTTATTTAGTTCGTGTCACTCAGGAGTTGCTGCAACTCTAATCTGGCGCCCTGCGACTACCACCTTCGGTCCTTTCAAGCGAAATCTGGACAGAAGCGTTTCGCTAATGATGATGAAGTAAAGGAAACAGTTCTTAAAAGTTTAATGGAAATTGATTGAGATTTTTATGAAAGTGTATACAAAAACTAGTCTTGCAGAATGAAAAGTTTAGGGTTTAAAAAAAATGTATGTGATTCTTCTTCTTTTGTTCAATAAAAATACTGTTTTGAAAGTGTGCAAGTGATACTCGAATTTCGAAGTGTTTTATCTGTTTGAACTTCATATGAAAAGAAGAGAAATGTAAACAAGTAACGACGTGTCTCTTTTGTAATAAAAATTTCTTCACGGAATTACAAATATAATAATTTTAGTGAATTTATATTTTTATTGAATTCGCATTGTACATCAGTAAATTAGAAGAAAGTAGTTTACAATTTAATAAACAATTTATGTATTACTGAAACATAAGAAATGGAATTGAATTTTATTATGTGTAGTAGAGAAGAAAATGAATTTTCTTCAGCTTATAATAATAGTATATTTCTTTCAGAAAGTCATTTCGTTTTAACGAAGTACTCTTCTTTCCGATATTCGAAACATTCGCGTCCTTCTATTCCTCTTTTTTTTCTCAAAAAACTTTAATTCGCAGGAATATTGTAGCGGTGATGAAGAAAATCCACCCGGAACGCGCAGCAGGAGACATTCCAGTCCGGACGAATCTAGATCAGGAAGTGCCACCGCTTTACATCAAACAGATTACTCGGATTCGGTGAGTTCACTTCCGTTCCATTCTAACTAAATAGCTGGTCTAGATATACATTTTATGCAACACTGAATAATGTTGTGCTGTGACAATTTCATTAAGTTTATTCGCTCGTTTAGTTCAATGCACGCATTTACAATTTAATTGACAATTTAAATGACGATCGAGGTTGAATATAATCTAAACATTGGCTTGTTTTTGAGTAGTATGGTCATTGAAAATTCCCCTTAATAAATACAAAGCGTCGTTGATTTAAAGCCAAAATTAACGAATTGTTATTGGATCACCTTCATTTGAAAAAAAGAAAGATTCGTACGGTTCCCTCTCCAGAACTCAATTAATAAAATTGGAAAGCTGTTCATTAGTCTATTCATACAACTTATGTGATACTCTGCTATTACCTAAAGTGATATTCAATTTAGATACTAGCATTATTTACATAGTTGATTAATTAAATGCCATAATTAAGAAAAAAATTGTTTAATTTTTTTAATTATAATCGTTTTTTAAATAAATTTTATTAACATCAATTTTGTAAATATTTAAGACGGTCGGTTTAGTAGAAATCTTCGTTCACATGTGTCATGGAAGCCAAAGAAGAATCCTGTCTATACAACGTGTCCCAGATAACATTTTTAGTATAGAGATATCGCTTATTATAAAAGCTGTACGATTAAATTAAATGAATTATTCCCAAGGATTGGTGAAATTATAAAATATTTGTCAATTTCCAAATTTCCATATACTTAAAGAGATAGCAAAAATAAGAAAAATGTCAAGTTTCTCCTCCTTGTAATAACTTTTTTGTTCTAGTAAATATATACTTTTTATTTTAACTTTGTTAAGGTACTTTTTTATACAGAATTCAAATATTGACTTAGATTTTTTACGCTTTCCATATTCTAGCTTCAAACACTAATGAAATTTTTCTTATGGAACATCAAGTAGGCTTTGAGAGTTTACTTCACAAAACACAACAATAAGTAGTCTGTGAAACATCAAAACACAATCGAGCACTTGTATTGTCTATTAAAAAAAAATTAAATAATTTATAAAACACTAGTCTATGGAGAAAAACTATGAAATATAATCGAGCCCTGCGTAGTGTCAATCGAATAGCAGTGCATCGTTTGTAATGTACTATACTATCAAATACTTCAAGAACAGATTCGCAAAAATATTCAAAGTTATCCCGATTTTTTACGTAGCCCCCAACAAAAACAAAATAATGCTGTTAAATTGAGACGTACGTTATCATAAAATGAATACTTGATTGCCAATCCATTAATTTGGAAACCGATTATTTAGATATTCCCTGATGAAGTTTGAATTGTGAAATAGGGTGCTATCTTGTCGAAAGAAGTTATTCATATTCTCAATCAATGGTAAATCATCAAGTTTATCGTTTAAATTATTATGTCACTATGTTTTGCCAAACAATATGGGCCTAATAAGTTTAGTGGCTAAGATTCCCCACATGGCGATAAAAGCAAATCTCATTCGATGCCGACTTTGCTCAATAACGTGAGGATTTTCAGTTTCTGAAAAGCGAATATTGTGTCTATTCAAAAAACTATTATTTGTAGATCTGCTTTCGTCAGACCGTAAAATCGTAGCAGAAAAATTATCATTACTTTCCCATTGCTTAATATATCATAGGCAGAATTCTCTCTTGATTTCCATGTCTAAATCCCTGTAGAATGGCGTAGTTTTTCTGGTGGTATTTATTACGCTATAGAATTCTTGGCGCCTTGGTCCTAGAAATACCATTCTTATATTCAATTTCTCTAAGAAATTCGGAAGGATTTGCATCAGTACATTACAACATATTCAATTCTACATTTATATCCACTAATTTCTGATTCCTAGTAAGTATGAAAAATGAACATACTGTACATACGAGCACTGCACTTCTTTCTTTCAGAAAACTAAACGCATTTGAGTAAACTACGTGTAAATATTTACTGAACAGGAATTTCACTTGCTTTAGTTATTTGATTTAGTGACGGCCATTAGCGAATATATACATGCTTTATAAAAGAAAGAAATCGTGGCTGAAAATGCAGGAACTATTCAGGAGTCGACAGGAGTAATGTAAATTCAGAGGACGGAATTAATAATTAGTATATACACCGTAAAACGTACAACCAATGCACGTCAAAGATTATGCATATACACATATGTATTTGTTATCAAATTCTGATGTTCCTTACATGATACATTTATAAATTTACAGAATTTGCCACAATACATCGTTTTCATAAAACTATTGTTTTTGTATTTCTCTTCATAGCTAGGTTTGTTATTTCCCCAGCGCAACAGATCAGGATCGGTTGTAGTAAGTACGTATCTACGTATTGACAATCAAATGTGAGCGAAACGAATATTTACAATCGGCGATGCATAAGATAAAGAAAAATAAGTAATTTTTAAATTTCTAAAACACTTACCTTGTTTATAGTTATTATTAGGTGGTACTAAGTGGATAACTTTTGTGAAAAGTTTGCGTCATTAGATATGCTTCTAAATTTGTCTCGGTTAACAACGTTCGTTGTAATAAAAGAATTTCTTATATCTTGAGAAAAACCGTGCGACATTTACTGATATAAGACCCGCATAATTAAAATAAGTTTTATAAATAGATAACGGATCTATAGGAGTACAATACAAATTGGTCTTAATCTGGAAAACTCAAAAACTTTATTTGTAACACTCTCGAAGTTTTTTAAAACACTCATGTTCTTTACGTCGCTTATAGCACATAGCCTTGAGTGTACATTGATCACTATCTGCATTAACTCTACTAATGACAACAACCCACTTTGCAATCTTTCTATTGCGTCAAATAATCCTTTATAATTTTCGAAAATAGTTTTTAAACATGATTCAACGGAAGTATCTAGAAAACTTATCTGACTTTCTTTAATAGCTACAGCTTCGTCAGGGTCAAATTGTAGAATCACAGATTTAATTTATTGGAAATATTTAGAATAATGAAAAGCCTCTTTCAACCATTTTCCCCAATATGTATGGATCCAGCTGTGGTACAGGAATACGGGAGCACCGTAAATTCTTAAATTCGTTCTGGAGATTTGAGAAACATTTATAATATAATAGATTGTACCACAAGGTGTAAAGCTTGAACTTTGCACGTCACATATAAAAGTCTCAGACAGTCTTCTTTAAGAGACTAGCTATAGAACGCATTGTTGCGGGACCATCACTCATAAACATCAACAGTTGATTAGTTGAAAGCCCAAACCCCTTGCTAGTTAATAAAATTGGAAATATTGAATTAAGGGTCTCCAATACACGTACTATTATATTTACGACATAATTTTTTACGGGTTGTCGTCTCGTCAAACATAACCACAGTTGCTTCCTTTTACTAGAGCTTTTATTCTATTTTCGATTTCTTCGCATAAAGATGGTAGATAGTTATGCAACTCTATCCGAGATAGTAGCATCCAGCTGGAACTGTATTATTTCCAAAAAGATAGAAACTGTTCTTTATTCGGTAAGTTTAGCGGCAATCCGCATATAGTGATCTTTAAAAGTAAATCTGGCATAAATTCAACCGTTGGAGGCACGCCGTTTTTTTCGTTTCTGTACTTTTTAGTGTTAACATATTCTTTGCACTCGTGTTTGCTCTAGCACATCAGCGGTTTATCACAAACTTTACACGTTATTGTAAAAACATCATAAAATAGATCAAGAAATTCACTGACTTGACCATGTCAACCACATTTTGATTTCCACATATTTGACATATTTAATTATATACTTATATAAAATGTAAAGCAAATATCATCGCCAAGTCAAGTACCGAAGCTAATTCATAACACAATAATATGTATACGCATTGATCGGGACGATCGACAATTGACGGAAATATTAATTTCAGTGTCTCGAATTTGTCCGTGTAGGCACATACATATGTCACATAGCAGATCTTGACCTGTCGCGCTCGAACAAATGGCAAGTCTATTCACAACTCAACATTGCTCTCAACAAAGGTTGTAGGTCTTGTAAGTTGTAGGTATTTGGTTAGTATAAATATGGATCATAAAATTCATTAAAATATATTTGCAAAATCTATTCCATCTACATTACACAAATTCTTTATTTCTTATTATAATATTGTACAAAATCCAAATACGTTATATATATACATATATATATAAGTATATTGGTTAATATTCCTAAGATTAAAATTCATTTCTCGAAAATCTTTATTAAGGAGTTTATTCAGAAGATGCAATAAACAAAGAAATGTGTTTGTTCTGTACATTCATATAAAAAATATATCACAGTTATATACATAGTTGCTTAATATAATGACAATAAGAACTTACGATACTAAAAATAAAAAAAATAAAACGTGATGTCCTAGTGGTACACTTTTGAAAGTTCTAACAACTGGGTTAAATCAATAAAAAATACAATTTGCATTGAACACTGCGCTAACCATAAAATTATTAACAAATTACGCTTATATATAATAATGCTTTAACATATATAAAGTGAACACAGAAATGCAAAATATAACAACATAATTTAGTATGTATAATAGTAAGTAAATACTTAATGATCTTATACGATATACCTTCTAACGTATTATTATTTAGTACCCATTATTGTAAATGTTGCTAATATACTGAGTGTAGGAATACATTTATGATAAAAAAAAATATTCTTGAATATTAAAACACTTATTCCTTCGATGCTACGTCTTTATATTTATATAATGTTATTATGTTTAGCTATTAACGAATAGTAGTAACGAATAATTGCTCTGATTTTCCAATGATTATGAAATAAAAATATAGATAAAAGACATAAAACGTCTGAATTTAATTTAACTTTTGTCTCCGAGTAGTTCTTTTTTGTATAACTGCTGACGTATCTAGATGCAAAAAAATGAAAAGTAACATTTTACATAATTTTATGTACAAAAAATCTAGTTTTACCGGAAAATAAATTAAAACAAAAGAGAAATTCGTGAATTAATAAACATAACTATAAATGTAACCTGTTAAATCTGATAAAAATTAATTCTGAAATTCTGCTCGTAAACTCGAATAATAGCTTAAGGAGAAAGAAATAATATTAGGACAATATTCTCTCCTATTTCTGGAGAACTATTGTCAAGTAATTTTTCCTATTTTCCATAGATAACTAAGTCATTTTAAAATGAATATGAAAAGTGTCGAAAAAAGCTTTATTTTTATATGCTTTTTTTGTTTTTTAGTTTTGGCATTGTTGAACATAAACGTAATATCTTATTAGCTGTCATTTAATAATTTATTCACATTCTACAGAAATGCCACACAAACAACATATATCTAGTGTTAACAATTTGTCTTCGTCATATTATCTATGATATTATCACTATGAATCTTGTATACAGTTTTTCTAAAAGAATTAAAAGATTCCGTGGCGCAATGTTTGGGTTCTCAAGCATTGTCATAAAACGAGTTACTGACCATTTGAAAGAGGTGATTTCTAAGTTTCGAGTGACTGCTATATGGGCACTCCACATTCGTTGGTCCCATAGCACCCTCAATTTTTTAATTTACACTCAAAACAACAGGACGACAGCAAAAAGCTTTCTGCGTTCTCTTATTCGCGAAAACAAATTCTATCGTTAGTGTGCAGGGTGAATTTCGAAAACACTTAGCCTCTCCAAAGAACATAACACGGTTTCGACAATTTGTAAAGAGTGGGTGTTTGTAAAGGCGAAAATCCAAGACGGCTGCCATTTTCGAAAGAGCAACTGGATAGAATCCTTAGTACATTTGAATAGATCAATTCAGTTGGAGTACGGCCTCATTGGCATCAGATGGTTCGAGTTTTTTGAAAGAAAGAATGTTCCAACAATGGATTGGTCACAAGGGAATCCACTCTCTCTTTGTGTTTGGTCATATGTAACTTGTTTATGGGGATATATAGAAGCTCAAGTTTATATTGTCCTATTATATAATAACTTACGTAGATGACGTTAAACGCCTAATAACAATAGTGGTCAGCTCACCTTGATGTTGTTAACACCGCATTGATAACTAACTGTAACTGTAAAACGTGAACTAGAACTTTATTACGAGTAGAACACTTGTGAACATAATACTTCATTATTGTTTTTTTGTAATAATCCTGTATACATGTGAATAGTAAATTTTGCTAATAACAATTCGCGGATAGCAGTATTGGAATTTCGAATTATTAAGTCTCAATATAACCAGCTACTTCATATAAAAATAAAATTCTTATCTATTTGTAAACAGCAAAATGAAAAGCTTATTCTATAATGCCTTTTGCCGCGGTTTTTGTAAATTCGTCTTCTAAACATAAAGACGTGCGACAAAATAGTAGATTATGAAACATATGTTTTATATGTATATAATACTACTAAAAGAACATCAACACTTCAAATAATTTTTTATTGTAAAATACGCATGTATTTGTCTAGATTTTATTAAGTAATTTAACGGCGAATAAAATTCTCCGGTTGAAGTTACGTTCCATCTCATTACAAATTACTATTGGCACGCCATGAAATTTAAAACACGTGAAAGTCAATCGATTCCTAATTTAGAAAATGAAAGTTCCTTTCCTCATAAAAATTAAACAGCAAAAATTAGCACATATTTTTTTAAACAAGCTTTTATTCCCCGTAGATATAAGGAAATATGTGTTTATAATATACACAAACCCTAAATAGTCTAAGAGCATTAAATTGAAGTACACATTTTAAAATACAGTCAAGCACAATGTGTTCGTACACCCGGTGAATGTTGAATATCATCAAATGTGAACATCAGGCTACGATAAAGCATATTTACTTCTATTTAACAATGTTAAAGAACTTCTAATAACATATCAATTTCATAAGCCAAATTTTGCATTTTATAAAATAAAGTATATTTTATCTGATGTCCATATTTGATGTAATAAAAACAAATATAAATATAAAAGAAAAGCGTTTACATTCCGTACTTTCCTAACTTCACTCTGTATATTAAGCAACTCTTACGTAACCAACTAATTCAAAGTAGACGTGAATAAAGTTCAAAAAAAGACTTGCATAACCTAGTAATTTAAAATCTTCAGATCTCTATTCTATTCTACAGATAAAGACGTATTCCATTTAAAATTATAATTTCTCCTGAAGAGCTCTTCGCAGATCTTCCGTCGCCTTTGCCAGTCCTGCGGACGACGATAGCGATGCTCTAATTTTAAGATCTTCAGTTCTCATTTCGTCGTAAATATAGTCCTTCGGCGGTTCGGTGGGGTACGACGTACAGTAACGGCTTCCCGTTCCAAATTTGGGTCGGGGAATTCTTACTCGTTTGACGTCCACCAACCAGGATTCCATTGTAAGATTATATCTGAAACATTACAAAACTTCGTAAGATTACGGTCTATACATTCTGTAATAAAAGAAAGATACGATAGTAAATGCTCTATTCTGATTACGTATCATAGAAAACGTATCCGAAAGACAGCACATATGTATGTGTAAGTACAATAGTACTTTATTTCAGAAGCAAAGAGAAATACATTTTTTAAATATGGTCAGCGCAAAAAGTAATAAAAATAAACACAAGGGCAATAATAATTACATACACTAAAAGATTAAAATACTGTAAAGATAAAAAAACTTAAATAAAAATAAACGTTAATACGATCAACAAAAACAAAAACATGCGATTAAGTATAATAATTAAAAATGAAACATAAATGTGACATATATATATATATATATATATATGAGAAAAAAGAATCGTTATCCTATGTACCAACAAAGTTCAAGAAAATCGTCAATGCTAAGAGCGATTTTGTTTTAAAACCACATACAGACGAACTATGTTTAGTTTTGCCTAAGATGTGTGAAAAATTTCCACTTATTTATGATACTTAATATGAAGGTATAATGTTGGTATCAATTGTCATTTAACTACCCCACCGTAGTGCACCAGATAATTTATGTATAACAAAAAAATGTCGGAAGCAATTTACCCTGTTGGAAACCAGTCGTGTGCACTATGTATAAAGGCTCGTCTACACGGGTAGAGTACAATAGCCAGTAGAGGGCGCTCTACTTGAATACTCCAAAAATTGTGGTTACACTAATGCTAGTAACTAGTAGAGTGAATTGTCAACTATCTGAGATGACTATGTCTGTCAAAATTGTCAAAGCATCGACGTCTATTTTGAGCATGAACTTAAATATGTATTATTATTCAAGTATTTCATTTTAAAACGTTTGTTTTTCTAAATACAACATTCATAATACGAGTATATCGCATAAATTGTTAAACAAACTCTATTAACTACTTTACTCTACCTAGTTGGGTAAGATTACACGGTTAGAATGAGCAGGAGAGTAAAGTTTTTCACAGTGGGGGAAGCAATAGAGTAGAGCTACTTTCCCACATGTGCGCTAGTGCTTTACTTTACCAGCAACTAGCTACTCTACTATATTCTGTTCGTTTTTGCACGTTTATATGGGTAGAGTTAGTCGACTCTACTAAGTACTCACTTAATTACTCAACCCGTGTAAACCAGCCTTAAGAGAGAGTGGAAAACGAGTAAAAAATGCTTCCTTATAAATTATTATAAAACTACGTGATAATGTAAACAAGAAATTTATAATCCGTACATTAAATAATAAAATATATTTGTAAAATTATCTTCCTTAGACTAATCCTATTCATAGGAAGCTATTAATCCTAAAAGTCTTTAATACTAATCCTAAGGACGGCCCCTTACAATCGAACCTTTTCTCTCTGCTGAATGTCAGAGGAGGAACAATATAATAAATCACAGGCAGGCACTTGTCTTGACCGTAATTCCCTTTTTCAATGTAGTGCATGTTAGTTTAAGTAAAAATAATTTTTAAAAATCTTGTGAAACAAACATAGTGTACATCTTGGTTTTGAGCGGTGTGGATCGCGTACGGAGTTTGATTTTCGTACAGTTGTTTTTCGCCGTGTTTTACCAGGTGCGACACTTTGAAATTATCTGCTGATGATGACAACTTGGTTGTCGAAATGCGTATACAGAATTTACAAAAGTTAATGTGGAAAGGGGTTATATATCAACCTTATTGATCAAGTCAATCAACCACAGGCTCCATCAAATTCAACTAATCCTAAATCTATACTTTGTTTTAATAAAGTCAGTGACATAACCTATTATAATTATAAGGGAATAGTTGAATATTTTTCATGAATATAGCTGAACTATGAAAATAAATCTAGCTTTCTAAAACATCCTTTACTGTTATAAAGTTCATTTAAATATCTGCACATCAAGGAATAAAAAAAAATATACCACATTTGATTTGCGCGTCGACATCTTAAGATCTATTTCAATTTACCGCAAGTATTATTTACTATGTAGTATGTTGTGAGTTTGTTAATTACTTTAACGTTATCCTGGTTTGAATAATTTGCGCTGTATGGGGCAGAATTTAATTTCCTAAATACGATTGATTTATCCGTAAAAAATAGTATACTTTGCTTGCAAAGGTATGATTGGATTTTTAAATAAAATTCTTGTAAAATATTTCCTGTATTTATTAAAATATCAACAAAAATATTTCCATATACATGAAAATAAATTTAAACAATCTATTTTCGCTCTATTGTATTAATCGTCTTCTGTATTATAACATGTACTACGAATACATTATAGACTCTACCACTCGTTATAGATACAACCAATACAGACTACGTAATGAAAGTTTGCAGCTCCGCATATGTATGTATGTAATTAGTATTCAATAAAATTCGGCCTTCTTACCACGATGCATGTATATCTGCACACGTATAATCATAAAAGGACGTTTTATTCTGCTCGTTTGCAATTATATAGATACATATGTATGTTTAAACATAGTATTTCTGCCCGATCACAGACAAATTGTACATGTGTACATAAGATGCGTTTCTTACAAGTATGTTTTGTTTTTGTGTGTTTAATAAATACTATTTCGGTTCATTTGCAGACTGTATGCTTTCGTATGGCTATCTATAGCCGGATTTTTATATCGGAACACGAACGTCAAGTTTAAGAGACACAGCAAAACTGATCACTACAGCAAATTTTGCAATACCACTCCTCGGCGTTCTAAATCCTTGTTATATATACTATAAATCACGAAAGTTTGCCGGTGTATCAATAACGCCGCAAAATACGAACATATACCGGCATTTGTCTAATTCGTCGTTAGTCACATGTGTTGAAGTAAGAAAGTGATGCAGAGTGATGCGCTACGCCTTGTCAAGAAGTCGTGAAAAAATAGAAACAGCCGTATGCAGAACATGTGTACTATGCACACATGTGTCACGTATAATACCGATAAAATAGTGTTTTAACTCTTGACTTATGAAGTTTGTCTTTTACGGTTTCGATATTGTTATATCCCTTGTATTTTATTTGTTATTATTCTAACAGCTAATTTATCATATTTATCATATTTATTTCATCATCCTTGTAAGTTTATATTTAAGTAACCTGCGTAGACACAAAATACATTTTGTATTTACGAGTTTACAGGTTAGGTATATAGTACATTATCGCCTCTGACAGCAATTTAAATATAGTATTTAATTTGACATCTTTACTTCCTGTCGACCTCTTATTTCATACGACAGTGATCACGTGATCGGAAAACATTCCTGATTGAAACTATACGTTATATGCCCTTGGCTTGTGTATGGTTGGACGCTGCAGACCCTTTAAATATTTGCATCTCCGACATCGCGTACTGTGCGAATACAAAGGGCTGAGTAGAAAGGTTGTAAATTCTCGAGAGTTTGGGTATGGTGAACGTTCGCAGCAACTCACTTGACTTAGCTCCGCATCAGCAATACAAGCCTATTAGTGACATATACATTTATGTAACAAAACAAGTCTTCGCATTACGCAGACCTTAAGCGCTGTTTGACTGAAACTAGATTGATGTTATAAGTTTATACAAAAATAGTAATGTCAAATAATAAACGAAAAATTAAATATTTAAAGTCTTTACAATTATTATTAGAAGAACTAGAGATACAACTAACAAAATTGTAATAGAAGTACTCCCAAAAGCAGAATTATATGCCTACAGAAAATTAATCAAAGTAGTAGACATGCTACATCTTACATTACGGCCGACAGGATTTATTACCATCAACATGAAATGACTGGAAATACTCGCAGTTTCTGTGACACCACTTACAGGGATGATAAATAATTATGCAAACTGATTTGCAGGTAAGCTGCCATTAAACGAATGCTTTAAAACTAAATATGTATATGAAATAAACATATCAGAATGAACACTGTGATTGTGGTTATATATTACAAGAACAAGATATCTCTGATCAAAAAAAGGAAACCACGCTTAACATTAAAAAAGAAAGCAAGCCTGTAAATTGGAAGAAGATAGATACATCAGTATCATGGATTCGTGTTCTTGCTTTTTGTTTCTCTCCCAATCATAAATTATTTTTAACGACGAATAGCAATTTATATCGATGATAGAAAGTGCATGCCTTATAAAACAAAAATTGTAAGTGGTATACTGAAGTGTCTATCGAGAAAAAAAGAAACTGCCCACCCAGCGACATGATTTGATTCTAAATTATCACAGCGGGAAGAAAATCGCCGCATTTCGTTGATGCGAAAATATACAGTATTCAATACAATAATAACAATAACTTCATTGTAAGAAAAAAATACAAACGTCATGACATAAGTATGTTACATATGTGTTTTAAAATATAATGCATTTTGAGGTAAACAACTACGATTTATATATTCGGATATACTATAGACTTCTAAGTCAATTACGTGGGTTGTCTTTTAAGTTTTACATATAAAACAGGAATAAAATAGTAAATAGCCTTTAAAGACTTCATTGCTTTTCGAAGTATTCTCCACGTAGATTAATGCACTTTTTCATGCACTCGAAGCAACTCTGGAAGCAGTTGTTCCACTCGTTTGTTACTACAGTCAAAATTGTGCTTTCGAAGGCACCAACTGCTCCTTCTGACGACTGGAACCTTTGACCGAGCAGTCCGTTCTTGATTTTCGGAACGGTAAAGAAATCGTTAACAATTCGCCGCTTTGTTGCGCTAAAAATTCAATTGTCGTGCGCGCTGTGTGTGAACTTGCATTGTCTTGGTGGGGGATGATTCGTCGTTCGGGGTAGGTTTTTCGAAGCTCAGCGATGATTAGCGTTTACCATTTACCATTTAACAAATGGTTGTATGCTAATTGGCAGTAACAGTTCTTTTATCTTGTAGAGGTATTTTTGCTACATCTTTTGAAGAGGCTTCGAGGATGGATGATTTTTGTCGGCTTTTCTTCACCTCGGAACACCCAAACAGACGCAGGCGTTTATTTTCTGGCTAGTATGAATAAATCCAAGATTCATCATCACTGACAATGTTGTACACGTTTTTAGAGTTTCCAGCATTGAAGTTATCTAGGGTTTTTTGACACCAATTTATCCTAGTTGCTTTCTGTTCTTCGGTCAACAGATGCGGTATCCAGCGCGAAACTAATTTTTTTACACATAATTCTTTATGCAAAAATTTTTGAATGGGGTCTTTGAAATCCCCAATAATGCTTCAATCTGTCAATATGTCACATGTCGATTTTCGTTGATGATCTTGCGCACAGCATCAACGTTTTCGACCTGCTCTTGGATCTTCGCTAAGACATATATATATATACAACTATGTATATGTATAATTTTTAAAGATGGGATTATAAAATCAACAAAAAGCTCTTTCTATACCAAAAAAAGGATTGACGATAGATCTAAGGAATACTACTACGTATTAAAGCAGAAATAAATTATGCATTTGAATACGAAAAAATATGGAGCATTACGTTTGGAAATAAACAAATTTTGCTGGTTTAAAGTTGCACCTACTCGAACCCACTTTATGAACAGGCTGTATAAGATTTATCATAAATAAAACAAAAGTGTAATTTTCTACTTGTGCTGCAAATATCATTTTCGGTACCGAAATATATACAGCACATAATAATAATGATGCAAAACCAAATATTTTCGAAATTTTCAAATTTTCTTTAAAATGGTTGAATTCAGATATAAGAAAACTTAAGAAGGTCTTCTTAGAATAAATTGTAGAATTCAAATTTGCAATAAAAGCTATATCCTACCCCTCAAAACAAACAAGATGGTAGCGACTTTCGGCTTAACCGGAAGTGCGGCCATCACAAAAATTCTTCTTTTTCAAAGCATGAGATCTTTTGATTACTCTAAAATTTTCAGAATGAAAAATAAAGTAGTGCTCCCAATACATCTAACGTACGATTTCAATCACCTCGGGTATACATGACAATTGTGATTAAAACAATTGTATAGCCAAACGAAAAAGTTATTTTAAATAAATAGAAGACATCATGTTGTCAATTTCAAAACAAGTTTAATTTTGTTAAGTACAGATACTAACGAATTCATGAAAACATACCAATGTATTCTAAATTCTTAATCGTTAAATATCATGTTAGATACAGGTCAGACGTCTAGACAATTAGTATGTGCATAATAGGTTAGATAGCAGTAATAGAAGCTGGTTAATAGTGTAGATGTTGCGGTTTAATATTACGATATCACGTTTGAAATGGAATAATTAGTGAAACAATGGAAATACTGAGTTCCATAATAGGCTATGTAGATAAGAAACAATTGTCCTGACACAGTCATAGCATACAAGAAACAAGAAAAAAAAGGGAAGCCAGAAATGTTATAAAAAAGTGACTAACTTGAAAAAAAATTAAATTGATTAACGTATAAATACGAATATCGAAAGTCTCTTAAGAAATTTTTATTAGTAAAACAAGCAATTTCTTCTTGAAATTTGTATTTGTGAGGTTCGTTTCTGCTTATCTGAATATTCTTTTCCAATATAATAATACTTTTTTATAATAAGCAAGTAAGTTTTGGAAAATAGAAAAATTACATTCTTATCAAACGGATATTAAAGTGGTAATAATAAGAACAAATGGTGAATGAAGTACACTTTCAAGTAACAGTTTTAAAATACAGCGTGTTTCAAAAAGAATATACGTATTACAAAGTATTATTTTGTCCAAACTATCGATCGCTGCGCCTCGACACGGCTATTGGAGAAACGAATATATAGTCTAGTTTATTTAATAGCCGCTAGATGTCAGTGGTCCTCTGTTTTTCTTGATAACCGTCATATGTTTAAAATGGCTACTCCGCAGCAGAAATCGTTTTGTGTTCTCGAATTTGCGAAGTGCGAATCTGTGATTACAGTGCAAAGACGTTTCAGGTTGAGCTACCAAATTGATCCTTCGAATGGGTGGAACATTCGCAGATGGTATCAACAGTTTGTAGATACAGGATGTGTATGTAAAGGAAAGAGTCCTGGCCGCCCTCTCGTGTTTCTGAAGAAAATGTTGCACGAATTCAAACTGCTTTCCAACGTAATCCTTCAAAATCAACTCGTCGTGCCAGTCGGGAGTTACAACTGCCTACAACAACAATTTGGCGCGTTTTAAGACGTCGGTTGGTTATGAAGGTACAAGTTACAGTTGTTACAAGCTCTGCGTTCTGATGACAAACGGAAACGTGTGGCATTTTGTAACGAGATTCATGATGCTATTGACAATGATAACACTTTCGCACAACGCATCGTGTTCAGTGATGAAGCGACTTTCCATGTTAGTTGTCTGGTAAACAAACACAATGTTCGAATTTGGGATCTACAAAACCCACATGCAGCCATTGAACATGTACGAGATTCGCCTAAAATAATGTATTTTGTGCGATATTCCGATCATCTGTTTACGGCCCATTCTTCTTTGATAGAAACATGGTTAACGGTCAGCAGTATCTCGCTATATTACAAAACTGGTTGTTTCCGATGCTGCACAAAGACAACTTCATTTTTCAACAAGACGGGGCACCCCCTAACTGTAGTCGCCAAGTGCGTGACTATCTGAATGAAACTCTACCGAACCGTTAAATTGGTCATCAAGGAGTTGAATTTGATGGAGCCTGTGGTTTATTGACTTGATCAATAAGGTTAATATATAACCCCTTTCCACAATTAACTATTTGTAAATTCTGTATACGTATTTCGACAACCAAGTTGTCATCATCAGCAGATAAAATCAAAGTGTCGCACCTGGTAAAACACGGCGAAAAAATTGTACGAAAAATATACTCCGTACGCGATCCGCATCGTTGAAAACCAAGATGTGCACTAAGTGTGCACATCTTGGTTTTCAACGATGCGGATCGCGTACGGAGTATATTTTTCGTACAATTTTTTCGCCGTGTTTTACCAGGTGCGACACTTTGATTTTATCTGCTGATGATGACAACTTGGTTGTCGAAATACGTATACAGAATTTACAAATAGTTAATTGTGGAAAGGGGTTATATATTAACCTTATTGATCTGGTCATCAAGGAGCTGGCGACTTAGCATTTCTCCACTGGGCTTCACTGTCACCGGATTTTACACACAGTAACTTCTTCTTGTGGGGTTTCGTGAAAGACAACGTTTGCGTTCCACCACTCCCGCAGAACCTGGAAGAGTTGAAGAACCGGATCCGTACTGCCATAACATCAGTGACGAAGAGCATGCTTGCGCGAGTATCCGAGGAATTTGAGTATCGATGTGATATTGTTCGTGTCGTTGATGGATGACATATTGAACATCTGCAATCTGAACTTGAGAGGTTTCATATTCGTATTAAAGTTTAATAAATATATGCATTCGAAATACGTATATTCTTTTTGAAAAACCCTGTATATAAAACAGCTTCTGTTTAAGAATATTATAAATTTGCTTTATATATGCAAAATAATTGAATTAATATAAAAAAAGGGTATACTTCAATGGACTAGACACCAAAGAAATCGTTTTACTAGAACATAAAAATAATAGATTTGTGTTAGTTTTGAGTATGTTATCGCTATCCGATTTTTCAAGAAAACATAATGGAGCTTTTCGTCAAATAAGAAGAAATAAAAGCATCTGAAAGCAAACTATTTAAAAAGCAATTTCATTAGAGTAATTCTTTTCATAAAGAATAACATAGTACCTTAATTACTTTCTAAAGGTATGGTTGTACTTTTAAATAAAAGCCTTGTGAACACTTACTAAATAAAACAAAAATATTTATATTAACTGCGTTTAAAAATTCTTCCATAAAATAAAAAAATCGATATTCATTGATTTTAATAACCATTACATACATACACATTTACATTATTATCAATACTGTCTACGAAGCAAGTCTTAATAGGAATCTGCCGCTAATCGTGTATATTTATTTGCAAATAAATATTTTCGCTCGGAAAGGACGCTCATATGCGCTTTATATACATGTACGATTATAGCAGATAGGGTATATCTAGATTCCAGTGTTACAAAACCACACCAATATACGTAATGTATGAGTATCTATCATTAACATGTACGCTTAACGAGAATGCGATTCCGATTAATCCCGGATATTAGATCCTCTTCACACAATTGAGTTCGGGAAACGTAGGTTGGGAATAAGAAATAAAATAGATCGGTTTTAGTCATGCAAGATACTCGACTCACGATCCCCCAAATTACTCTTTGAAAAATGTCAGTACGATTATTTGCCTTCTATTAGTGCTCTCTCTGCAGACCCTTTGTATAAGGGAAACTGTTCGCTATCACGGACTGTGTTTATACACTGCGAGATGAGGTGAAAAAGCTATATTCGCAGTCCGAAATAATCACATGATCACGCTGGCCCCAGTAAACTGACTGAACAGCAATGACGAATATTACATAGTCGCATCGGTTAAATATGTATTAACGAACGCAGGTAATGTAACGTCACATACCAATGCATTATAAAGAAATGTTATAGCCCTGTTCGGTCGCATATATGTTGACATTTTAGATATGTATAATACAGTAAATAAATTAAACAAACATAAGAAAATATACATATGTGGAATTAAGAAAAAAAGCTAATAAATCATGAAAAAAGTTCTTAATAAGAATTGTGGACAAAATGTAGGCAACGAAGCCTCTATGAGCACAATACATTTAATCTTCTTCTTCTTTTGCTTCCAAGAATATACTAAGCTGTGATGTCACACAAAACTCCATGACAGGTATGTATAAAAGTTTTGGTGTTAAAATTTAAATTGATATAAGTAAATAAAAAATTTTGCATTTTTACGCTGTTTCCTTTTAATTTTTTTGGCTATAATAAAAGCATAAGTACAGTATTGACCAGTTTTTCAAAATTAGGCATGTACCCTATTCGTTTGTTTTGGCGTTTATTATTTAATCCAGTTTAGGTACAGCATTAGACTGGTATTGTACGATATAAAAAATATTAAATAATCTAAATAAGGAAAATAATAAACTCATTTAAATTCTAATTTAGGGAATAATAAAAAATCACTGAAACTTTACTTTGCTAATACTTTCTACTAATATTCGGCAGTCACTCTGTACGGTAAAACTAACTTTTGTCGTATAATTCGATGGAACCTGTGACAAAGTTTTGGACCGAATCCAACAATTTTTTTTTCAAACGCCTAGCGAGAATAAATTTACATATCGCTTTTACAGTCATCGAGTGTATCCATAAATTCAAAAGGCGCTCTCACATTGAACTAATAAAACCTTTTCTTTTTGTATTTTTTTGTCGTACAATCAATTTATTTCGTCCGTGTAATAAAAGTGTACGACGCTATAAAAAGAATTTGCAAATAGATCACCGTTCGGGGAATAGTCAGACAAGTGGTTTTACCTAAGGAATAAGTTTTATAATAAGTAGTTACTGCACAGCTCTTCGTTAAATAAATTGCAAACCTTTTTGGAACTTTTAGTAAATAGTCTTAACAGTGCGTCCATTATGTAATGCACATCGAAGGTGTTTTTTATTTATACATATATATTTCAAATAAACACTTGAATACGTCAATGTTATTTTTCAAAGGGGATTCTTCTTTACAGTTTTATTTTGTTTATCATTTGACCTTTTGCACTGTAACGTTGTGGAACTTTTTTTAATCGTAACTCGTTTTTGTTAATGAATTTGAAAGAATATATCTTTCCTAATATAATGACGTAAAACAAGTAACAAATTAAAAAGAAAACTTTTTAAGATATTTAATTCCGAAATTTAAAAAAATTATAAAAAGTGATGTGACGATTTGATTTTTAAGTTCTACATTAAGACAATGTCTCAATTCAGTATCCAAAACTGAAACAATTGCAAATTTTTTTAGAGATTTTCATAAAAAGTTACAGTGACCGTGGTAGGGCAAATAACGAAGTCTGTGAACAATTCAATAGTAAGTAGACTTAGAGCCAATTAGAGCCAATTTAGAGTCAACTATCCGTAGTATATTAACAACATTAACAGAATGTGGTCATGTGAGAAATCGTGAAAAAGTGGACGTGATAAAATGCAATATTCGACACACTACTTTTAGTTCGAAGAATACACATACTATAAGTTTACATAAGCGGTGACGGCGAATCTTCAAAACCATCCTTGTGGAAAACTTTAAAGACAAACAAATCGCATATTTTTAAGATGAGTGTAGTTGACGAACTCAATGAAAACGATCCTGGTAGGCGACATAAATTTTGCAAAGAAATAATTTGTTGCTTAGATAACGAATTTCTGAATATCATTATTTTATTTTAGTGGAAACTTTTATCGATAGAATTATCGATTTTAGGCAAAGGAAACCCCTTAATCAATGTCTGAGCGGCTATCGTCATATATGTATCATATTTTGGTACGATTCTTCATTAATGGAAATTCGACAGGGGAGATATGCTTAAATCTTTTACAAAATCATTTTATCCTTGCACTAGCTATTCTATACCCAAATGATAATAATGCCAACCTACCCAACAAAATCTATGGCTCATCTAAGATGGTGCACTTGCCGATTTTGAGTTAAGAAATTATTTCAATAATATTTTTAGAGAAACGGATTACAAGTGGACCTATTGAATGGACATCACCGGATTCGACTCTTGTCGACTATTTTCTGTTAGGTTATCTAAAAGCAAAATTTAGTTAAACAGACAAACGAAATAATCGCTGAAGGTTGATATATAAACTCCTTGCCACATTAATTTTCGTATTATGTATACGTATTTCGACAACTAAGTTGTCATCATCAGCAGTAAATTAAACAGTGTCGTACCTGGAAAACTACGGTAAAAATACCCGTACGAAAACGAATTCCGCACGCGATCCGTACCGCTGAAAGCCAAAACGTACACTGTATATTCGTTTCACATGATTTTTAAAAATTGTTTTTTTTAAACTAAGATGAATGACATTAAAAAAGGAAAACGGACATAACAGATAAGTACCTACATGTGATTTATTGCACTATCCCTTTTCTGTCATGTAGCAGACCGAAGAGGGACGACTTATTCGAGCCCGCGTCAATGTTTAACACATGGCCTATGTTCTTCAAAATGTACATACTTTTATACGTATCTAATTCGCGATAATTACACACGTCCTTAATCAAATGCAAACAATCCGCGTTAACACTATGATTACAATCGAACACATGTTTTGCTAAACCAGATTTTTCCGACCGGTTGAATTTTATATGGGCGATATGTTCTTTATGTTGAGAATATTTTATTTGATAAACTAAATTTGTGTACATGTAAAAAAAACGTAACTGTCACTCTTGACTGTCTGTCACTTCTCACCTACGCTATCTAGTTAAATAAAATTAACATATTACTTTAATACTTTCCCTTGTTAATTTGATTCAACTGATGCAGAAATTTTTTTTTAAACTTTTTATATGACTGTATAAATAAACTTAAATTAACTAAGAACCACCAAAATCTGCATCGCTGTAGATCTCCAGAATACGTTTCTGGATTGGCTTGTAGTTGATACCATAGGTGAGTGTCCCTGCTATGTATCTGAGGATTCTCTTTACTCGTACTGTGTCTTCGCTACTTGGATTTTCGAAAGTTCTTAAAACAAATCCAACACTGTAGGCTAGATCTGGACGAGTTCCCAGCATTAGGTACATAAGACAACCTACAGCCTGTCGGTAGGGAAACTCTGTAGTTTTCTCGTTCACTTTCCCTGATTCAGGATACTCTCCAATCTTGAGCATTGGAGTTGATACAGGCTTGCATGACTTAACTCCTGAGTTGACTTTTTCGATTTCCAGACCCAGAAAGAAGTTGGCCTGTTTCGTGACTATCTCGAACTCTGCTCTCAGTTCGGTTAGGAAATACTCTAGCTCTTGGAGATCTGTTCCTCCAACCAGTCCATCGTCTACATACAGGACTAGAAGAGTTGTACTTCCATTTCGTATTCTCATGAAGAAGCACGGATCTGCAGTACTTTGATTGAATCCCAACGACTTTAAAAAGGTTCCAAATCTGTTATACCAACACCTTGGTGCCTGCTTCAGTCCGTAGAGACTTCTTTTTAGTTTACAGACTTGCTCGGTGCCATCGCTATATCCTTCAGGTTGTTTGATGTAGATCATTTGCTGTAGTTTACCGTATAGAAATGCGGTAGATACATCAAACTGAGCTAGATGAAGCTTCTCACTTGCTGCTATTGCCAACACTGAACGAATTGTTCCCATCTTGGCAACTGGGCTGAACGTAGTACTATAGTCCACTCCGTGACGTTGAGCACACCCCTTGGCTACGAGGCGAGCTTTGTACTTGTCGATTGATCCATCCGCATTCATCTTCAGACGGAATATCCACATGCAAGGTAATACCTTCTTGTCGGGTGGTAACTTTGTAAGTACCCACGTGTCATTCTTCGAGAGAGAGGTCATTTCTTGGTCCATGGCTCTTTTCCATTCCTGACAGTCTTCTCTTGCCATGGCTTCTTCATAGGACTGTGGATGTTCGAATTGACCGTCTAGGTTTACTGTAGCTATTACATAGTCGTCGAAACGTACAGGTTTTTGTAACTTAGACCGATCTCGCAACCTTGACTCTTGCATTGGATTTTCTTCGCAGCTTTCGACTGTATTCTCCTGGGTCTCATCTTCTTCAATGGATGACTGATTGGGTAACTCTGTCATTTCTGTCGTCTCTTTTGAATCGAGGTTAAATATAGGAAGCTCGACCTTCTTCTTGCACTGGTAGAGCTTTTCATGGAACTGCACATCTCGTGAGGTCATTATCTTGCTGTTCTCTTTTAGGTAGATGCGATACCTTTCGTCGACATCATATCCCACTAGGTAACCTCTTACAGCTTTCTGGTCGAGTTTTTTCCTCTTCTGACAGGGCACATGAACGAAACACTCTGACCCTACTATACGAAGATGCTTGATCCTGGGCTTGCTGTTCATCCAGATCTCATAAGGACTCTTTCCTTTGAGTGATGATTTTCCCGTTCTATTCAGGATATAGACTGCTGTGCTGACCAGTTCTGCCCAGAGAGCTTGAGGAAAATTAGCTTCTGTATTGGCGTACTTGAAAGTTCTCGCCATCTCTACTATTGTGCGGTTATCACGTTCTGTCAACCCATTTTGTTGAGGGGTATATGGTGCCGTCAGCCTCTGGATGATACCATTTTCTTGCAGTATTTTTCGAACCTCGACGTTATCAAATTCTCCTCCGCCATCACTCAGCATCTCTTTGATGAGATGACCTTGATTTTTGGCGTGTGCAATTACAGCGACTAGGGCTTCTTTCACTTGTGACTTCTCTCTGAGGAAGCATACTAAACGGAACTTAGAAAACTTGTCTTTGAACTCAACGTAATACTTCTTTTTGCCAAAAGACTCTGTAAAGGGGCCAACAACGTCTGCAGTTATCAGCTCTCCTGGACTCGTGGCTTTCGTACCTTTGCCAAAAGGTAGACGATGCGACTTTCCATAAATGCATGGTTCGCATAGGTCCCTTTCTAGATTGACTGTGATGCCAAGCTTCTCTGCCATTATTTCTTTGACGTGTCTCTTGTCTTGGTGACCCCAGCGTTCATGATATAATTGTAGCATCGCGCTTTGATCCATTACAACATTGACTGACTCTGTTGCTGGTCGAACTGGAATGACTGATGCTTTGTAAAGAGTTCCGAATGGCTTGCGGGTACCTGCTAGTATTCCCACACCATTTAAAGTCAACAAACACTCTGTGACTCCAGACTCAAACTTGCTGTCTGGACGTTGATCATGAATGGTCAAGAGAGATATCAGATTCTTACAGATATCTGGTACATACCATACATTCTTCAAAGTTAGACTCACTTGGTTGCTTCCTACTATTGAATCAAACATGATGTCCCCTTTACCAAAGGACACTAACTTCTCTTTACCGGCTGTGCTAATCAGAATAGGCTCTTTGAACCTTGTGAATCTTGTGTAGTAGTCGAGATATTTGGAACAGTGCTTACTTGCACCATTGTCTATCCACCAGCTTGCGCTACCTTCTTGAGCTTCGGAACTAATGTCGCATGCAAGAATTGGTAGTACTAATGCTACCTTGTTTTCTTCTCTCTTGGAATCTTCTTTCTTGGGATCTTCCTTTGCCTTTGGTCTGCCGGCTGCTATCCACTTTCTGCAGTCACGAACCCAGTGTCCTGGAATGCCACAATAGTTACATTTTCCATCTCGTTTCTTGGGGTTGAACTTTTTGGCTGCAGGGTTGACTTTGGATTTACCTGCACCATTGGTGTTCACCACTAAGGCTTCTTGAGTTTGCTGATCAGATAATAAGCTCTGGACTCTGTTACTTCTCTCGAACAAGTACAGCTGCATCGTTAGCTCTTCAAAGGTTTTATCGGTATCTTTAGTAATCAGCATCCAACTTGCTCTAAAGCTCTCGTACTTAGAGGGCAGTATGAATAAAGCCTTACATATTAGCAGTAGGTCAGGCAACTTTTGAAGTTCCTTTGCTGCAAGTCCCAGGTTGAGTTCATTCCACACATTCTTCAACTTTGTGAAATGAGTGGAAATGCTTTCTCCCTCCGTCCAGCTGAAGGCGAAGAATTCGTTGCAAAGCTTGAAAAGTTGGTCTTTTGCTGTGGCTTCAAACTCTAGATGAAGCGCTTCCCATGCTTCTTGGGCTGTTTGCTTGTCCATAATTTTGGCATACACATCCTCTGAGACTGATGCGGATATCATGGACTTGGCATAACTGTTTGCCTTGCGATACAGATCGCATTGTGCTTTGTGTGCTTTCTTGGCTTCTGTGTCGGCATCTAACCTCAGTTCTTTTGGCTTTATGAGCTTTTTATCTATTACGTCCAGCGCACCTTCATGATAATCAAGCAGATCCCTTATCTTTCTTTTCCACAGAGGCCAGTCTTTTTCACTAGTCAGTGGATTAATATGCTTAGCCAAATCCATCTTTGATATGGATAACTCTGTTTGGCCCTTAGTTTTGTAACCTACTAACTTCACTTTTGACTAACTTGAACTTATGTACACACAAATGTGCCTTTAAAACTATTTTCTTTAACACTTGTACACGGCTGGGCCCATAACCTGTTGAGAATATTTTATTTGATAAACTAAATTTGTGTACATGTAAAAAAAACGTAACTGTCACTCTTGACTGTCTGTCACTTCTCACCTACGCTATCTAGTTAAATAAAATTAGCATATTACTTTAATACTTTATACCGGGTTTCTATCGATCGCTTTGTTTGGCCGATGTATTGTTTACTACAATCTCGACTTTGTCTTTTGTATTTCTTAAAAGGGATTTTATGGAGTTAGTGGATCGAAATGTGTCTTAAAAACCGCGCTCTTTAAAAACACTATTTAAATTTTTCGTCAAACGTTGGAAAGGTAAACATACAAACTGCTTGTTCCGATTGCTATAAGGTGACAGACTAGTGGTATCCCGGATTGTTTTTCTTATTTTAGCCTTCCTAGTTAAACTATTATCTCCGAATCAAAACCATTGTATCTCGCGATATTCTTAATAAAGTTCAATTCTTTTTCGTAAAATTCAGGAGATTTAACCAGCAATTTTTAGAAACATCATTTAAAAGTTTAACGACCATCGCTATATTGTCAAGGAGTGAATTGAAATCAGTTTGCACAATTAACGTATTGCTTTTGCCCTTTTTTTCCAACATAAAACCATCTTTTGCTGTTTATGTTATAACCAAGACTTTGTAATGTCTTTTACTTCAGAATGGAATATCTCGAACCATTTTCCAATTAATGTGTTGCTTATTTTACGCCAATATATTTAGGAAAATATACCCTCTCAATTTCCTTAACAAAAATTTACGACTTTTAAAAAACGTTCGATAAGTTACAGAGTTAGAATGACAAAGTACAAAAAAGTTCCCATTTGAAAAATAAAATTGACGTATATTCTTGTAAATTTTTATTTTCGGTGTAAATTACATGACACACTGTATATATATTGCTATTCTAAAAAGGGTTTACTTAATTAATCTTATATTTCATTTTAGTTATTTTTACTAAAATCCAACAATAGTAATTATTAATAATAGTTTTTATTTTAAACTAAAAATTGTGTTCTATTTAGATTATTATTTTAATTTTAAAATATGACAAACTGAAATAGCTAACATTTCAAGATTACTTATAATTTAATAATAAATAATCAACATACATTGATCTCTTTAATAGCTTCCTTAAATTGATTACATTCTTCTCATGGTTACAAAGTGTTGAAAAAAAATCATTTTTATAACAGTAAACTAATTCGACCTTAAACTAACCTTCAGCCTTAAACTAATTTCTTTCAAATTTATTCAATGGCAATGACAGAAAATGGTTTCTAAAAATCGTCATATTAATTTAAATTTACTTGAATTTTAATACAATTTAAACAAAATTATAATACATTTGACATTTCATGCATTTATGTATACATGAATTTCAAGGTCGGATTTCCTTCGAATTAAAAAAATTAATATCACTTTAAATTCAAATTAAATTCAAATTATTCTTTGTAGGTGTTACTATGAATATCGAATTAATTATAGCTGCTATTCGAGAAGGTTTTTCATGGCTTTCCCTTCCTGTATAAGCGAATGCTCACAGTCAAAGATCATAAGTCCCGCCACGAGCGCGAGCGTAACAATTAGTCACTCGTAATTGGCGTTAAGCTGTTTAGGGATGTAATGGTATGGACTATTATTATTATTATTATTATTATTATTATTGTTATTGTTGTTGGGACTATGGGACTGGAACTAAATCAATCAGTTATTGTATTTGTATTATTTTCAACATGTTTACCTTCTACTTCAATCCATTTGGACCAAGTACTCTGGAGTGCCATTATTCCTTTTTTGTAATAATTTTGTTCAAGATCGTCAGAGTACTGCTCCGTTACTGCAATGAGTTTGTCATCCAAAAGAAATTTACTTCCAGTAAGGAAAAGTTCGTGTTTTGGAAAATAAGTGAAGCTTATTTGTAGTAGATTCATGGCGACTGGGATGGCTGAGACACAACCTGAAATCTCAACAGATTTATGTGGCAAGAGGCGTCGTCTTGATAAAAAAGAATATTTTTGAGCCATTCCAGGTCACTTTTTAAAAATTGTACAGAGTACAGCAAAAGTAACGCATTTCTGGGGATCAGTATTCGAAGAATGGTGGGGACACGGTATTGGCGGAGATTGCATCGGTTAGGGAATGCCATGCCGTTTTCAGTTGCTACCACGGATTGAATGGGCGCGCATCGCGCTTTCGCTATTGAGACGTTTTTTCAAAAATAAGGAAACCCTGACTGCGACACAAAGAGCATTTCGTGGGCACTTCAAGCTTGGTCGACGTAATTCAGTACCTACTCGAAACATGATTTCAAGCTAGTGGATTGAAAGAAAACTAATTGGCCGATTTGGAACCGTTAACACTCTGGAAGATGTGGAAGCGATTAGAACAACAATTGAATAGTCTCCACGTCGTTGAGCACGTAAACACACCCCTACTTTTAGACTTTCCGATCGTGTGTGCGAAGAATTCTTCATATGAAACTCTCATTGTATCCACATAAAATAATGGAAACAACAGAAACTCAAGGAAAGAGCTCGGGAAAGCTATAGAGCATTGTGTCTTCCGTGCAGCTGTTATATTTATCAGTGACGAGGCGCATTTTAACCTGTGTGACAGTGTGAACAAGCAAAACTCAAAAAACTGGACTGAAAACAACTCTTTTCAGTTACGCGAACGAACTTTATATAGTCCTCAACTGACTGTATGGTGCGTGGCCATTCTTCGTCAAAGAAAACAATGTTATAGCGACTGTGAACTCATACATGCTACAGGCCCTTTTGCGATCCAAACTGAATCAACTTGAGGACAAGGACTATCTTCGGTTGGATTTCGAGTCATTGATGTCATTGTGTAGTGAGATCGGTCGGTCCACTAGACTAACGAATTTGACCCCGCTTGATTTTTCTTTATGGGGATATCGCAAATCAAAAGTATATACTCACCGCTCGCGAACTATCGAATAATTAGAAGATACTATTCGTTAAAAAATCACTACCGTTACACATAAATCGACCCGCCGAGTAATTGACAACTTCTGTGAACGTCTTCAACAGTATCTAGATAGTAATTACAATTACTTGTCTTGTGTACTTTTTCCAACCGAATAAAACAAAATGGCTTTATATGTACTTTAAGAAAAAAAAAATTAATAACCTACAAATTCGTCAACTACCTTTGCTGCACTTTGTACAATCTGTTAATGAGTGGACTATTTTAAAGACAATGTACGCAAATTATTCCGTTCAAATCCTAAGAAACGTTGCCATTATCTAACCTGCCGATGAAAATATTTGGGCGTTCTTTGAGTGAAAGTTACCGTAATATATCAATTGCTGCCATTTAGATTCAGAAACATAAGCGAAGGACCATCGACGTATAATCGATAAAAAAGAAAGATACGAGCAGGCCATTTAATATTTATGCAACTCAAGATGTGACGTGTTCAGGAAAAAAACGCGTGAAAGAACAAAATACTGACCCATTATTATAGTAATTAATTACAAAACAGTGAGAATAACTTCGAATAACTATTATAACAATAATAACACAAGCCTGACGATTAAAAATAAAAATTAGAACATCGGAGAAATCTATAACCCATTGATAGAATTGATTATAAACAAAGTAACAAAGAATAATAATATTTAATTATTGCCAAAATCTTGCAATTTCACAATGTACAGCGGTGTCCGCAAAATATGAACACAAGATAAATTGGTCATGTAACAGTATCTGAAATCTATGTCTCAGGTGCAATTCAAGTGGAGGACCAGAAATTGTTTTATCTTAGAGCAATCCGATATGTGCTTCACTCAGAACAACACTGTAGCTGTTCGTCACTGTAATTTAATTGATTTTGTTTTTCTTTCGCTATATGTATTTATTTAAAATCTCATTAATGTAATTCATGAAATTATATTATTAATTTGTATTTCTTTGCTTCTTTGTTTATTATTCCAAAATAAATAAAGGCATTAAAAAATAATTCTCACAATTTAATCACACAGAGAAACCAGAAACAAGACAGTATAAATGTTATTAACGTACAGATAGCTTTGAACAACCTGTATATTACATTACAAATTCTGAACTAAATGCACCTTTGCTTTTAGATGAGAAAACTTAAATGAATGATAGTTTATATTGTCTATTGTGTATTTCGTGTATGTTTTCTCATAATTAACACGGACATCAATCGTCAAATAGTACCGAACAAAACAGAAACATGTACGTTCCTAGATACGTTAATGTTAGCGCTATGAATTAAAATTCAAATTACGTTTCAATCTAATTAACTTGATCTGATGATACCATATAAACTAACGGTTTGTCGGTGACTGGTTCAATGGAATAGTCGTTAAAACGCCACTCAAACCAGTGCGTGCACAAATATACCAAGTCTGAGAAGTGACTAGACTAACTTGACTGGATTGAAAAGTTCGAAACGGTATTTATGCTGCTTTCAATTTATAGACATTATATTGTCGCAACGTGATATTTGTGTCTGTTATTTTGAGACATTGATTGTAATTGTATACGTTTAATTTTGACGTATTTTAAGAGAGGCTTAGAGAATTACATTTAAACAATTCAATAGCTGTACATGAATTAAATTTAACATGTAAAGAGAATAATACTGTATTTGGTTCGTGAAGATCAATATCACAACATACACCAATGTTTTGCTTTCTCGGGATAATAACCGTTTTTGTAAAATATACTTTTCTTGAAATATGAAATAATTGATTTTACAAATTGCTGTTGTTTAATGAATAAAAAAATGTGTTCTTAATGAAATCTATAAACATCCTGATAAATATAATTAAGTAGTCTACGAGACTGGCTTTAATTGATGGATACTGTTGGTGATTTCATAGGGAAGTCAGTGACACAAATTGCGAACTCAATGTTAATATATAGGTTTTGGTTTTAATATTGTATGTTATTTGTAGTTGATGAATATAGTTAAAAATAACATAACCTGATCTGCGAGACTTAGATTACATAAGCGATAAAAAAGTATTTCCTAAATCAAGAATAATTCTCTTAGATTATACTTCTTTAGATAAAATATATGTATCTCTATGCGAAAAATATTTACTAAATTCAAATGACATTGCATTTGTTAAAACTTTTATTTTAAGTAAAAGCTTCCCTTACTTTTTCAGTAGTAATATACTAATAGTAAATAAATAGACAATGTTTTCTTAAATAAATATTAATTAATAGTTATAATATTTACTCTTATAAAATTAGGCTTTTTGCTTATTTAATTTATCTGCTAAAAATATGTGTTTTTGTAATTAAACGGAACAATTGATTCATTGCTTCCAAAAATTTTTAACCTTCTTAGATCCGTTATTCTCAATTCCATTGACTTAAACTTGCGTGAAATTAAAGGTCTGATCAAAGTGATTATTCCAAGTTATTATGTGAAACAAATTACAACATCGTAAACGGTAACGTTCTTGGTTAATATTCAATATTTGACTTTTTTTCATAGTATAAAATGATTCTTTTTACAAGTAACAATTATTAAGGAAAATTTTAATGGAGTCTGCGGTAAATTTAATTAATCAAAAAAAGTAAATAAAGCCTCTTAACACTTCAATGTTCGTATTCTATATACATATTTAGACATGTAAGTTGTCATTATCAGTAAATAATTATTTACAGTGAGTTGATCTATGGAAAAAGATGCGCGGAGTTACTCAGTGTAAGTTTTACCGCGAATCCAAATGTCACTGTGGTTAATTATCCACTGAGGATAACAACCTAGTTATGGAATTACGTATACGGAATACGAACATTGGTGTGGTAAGGGATTTTAGTTATCTTTTTTGATTAAAACAATTATAGAATTGTATTCTCCACTGGTAAATGGGGGGCACTGTCCAAATTATGGCAACTTTTCTTAACTTTCTTTTATGTCAGGTATGTTAAAAGACGCGACGGATTTAATTTGCCTGTTTTTGCTGAATTTCTTACATGAGGTTTTTACTCATTAACTATTTCATTTGTTTACTAAAAACATAATTATTTTATTTAGAATATGTATTTCGCATCAACAACAAAAAATGGTTTTCTTCTCTTTGATGATCCAATTATTTCAAATTTTTATCAATCTGCAAATTTCGCTGCTCAATATCTCTTTCTTAGAACGATGGTTTTCTACCCAGCTGATTTGTACTTTACGCCAAATAAAGATGGTTGAAACGATAACTCGGGACTGTCATCTGGATTAAATTCTATCAATAACACCATATAGTTGGGTTAGCAAAAAAAAATACGATTAACTAATTGTTAAATTTATTAATTGCTAAACTATTGTCTCATTTTCAATTTTTAAACCTCTTCTTTTACATCCTATTGACATATGCTTCTTAGTTCTAAACCTCAGCGGTAGAATTTAATTAACTCTGATCGACAAGAGAAATTTTACAGCAATAAACGAGCCAGTTTCTTGGCTCGTTTATTGCTTTCCTAAAATTTCTCTTGTCGATCAGAGTTAATTAAATTTAACTGCTGAGGTTTAGAACTAAGAAGCATATTGCAATAGATTTAAAAGCTTCAATGTCTAAAAAACTTAATCCCCACTGAAGAGGCGAAGTATTCACAATAGAATGCTACTAGAAACTTCAAAAGAAACGTTGCCCATACCATCTGTAAGAAACAGATTTAGAACAATAAAGAGAAAATCCTAACATCTGCACAATATCGTTTAATGGTTTTTAAACTTAACAAAATCGAGACCTCTCAGAACAAGATTAAAGAAATACAAAGTTTTCGGACGGACCCTACCAGATAACGGCGACTCAAATATTAAGAAATTTGAGTATCGGTAGTAATTTTAAATTTAGGAAAAGCAATGTGAAAGACCCTTGTTACTTATATTAACATTATTCTTATCGTTTGCTCAAAAGGTAAAAAGGTATAACATTAATGTGAAAGCTATAGCCGATTACATCACAATTATAGTTTTTAATGTTTTTTTATGATTGACAGTAGTTCTCAAAAAGAAATTGATCCTACTAAGGCTCTTGGATTTGATCTCTTGACTGGGAGAATCAACTATTTTCCTTATCAATGAAAAATTTTTGAAATTATTGTGATGTGTACACTTAACATTCCTACATGTTTATAAGCCAATTGCTTTTATTATCAAAATTATTTAAAAAGAATGGTAAAATAGTTAATAAGCTTATCTTACCTGTCTAATATATTTTGTCTTGGTCAAATTTAACACTCTCATCGAAGGAGTGCTGTGGGGTAGTGGCTTAGGGCCAGTTTTAGGTCTGTTCTTTATGACAGACTTAGCCGCAACACAATTTAACAGCATCATTCGTAAATGACAAACCAGTATTGGCTTCATACAAAATCCATAAATAGCATGAAATAGCTGGCAAAACAATCAAAAACACGTACAAAGATTTTCTATTAAAAGAGTTGTATGTACGTCCAAAATGTATATTTAAATAATTTACAGTAACTGACATAGGATAATGTAAAATACTTGGGAATGCACTTAGACAGAAGACCATCGTGCCAGAAGCCTATATATACTGGCTAAGAGAAAGTCGTTTGCAATGAAACTACAACTGTATTTAATTATTGACCAAAAAATCACAATTAACTATTCTGAACTTCTGTAATTCTGTAATTCCAACCTAAAGATTCTGAAACAATGTTCTGCTGATTGATGCACGGTATCTTTAAAGAATACCTGCAATCTATAATAATGCATGCAAAAATGTGTTAATCTGTTGATTTAGCATAGGAAAATTTTTCAGTGGAAAAACTTCCTTTTGTCTCACTAGACTTACTAGACTGTTACTAGACTTACTTAAAATTTCTACAACATACTCGTATATGCGATGTAGAAAGCGGGCAAAATTAGAATTTTCCATTTTCAACATGTAAAAGCACGTAAATAAGTGTATGCAATTGAAAACTTACCATGAGTTATATTTAATATCTGCTTCCATAATTTTTAATTTAAGCCACGTTAATAGACTCGAATATCACTGTTCTCTGTGGTCGAATGGTAAAATACTTGCCCGATAAGCATGAGACCGTGACTTCGAATCTCACTGAGGAGAGGAAAAAATTTTCTGGTTGTCCTTAAAATTTGATTTGCTAATAATTTAAATAAAACGGATAGTTAAAATTTAAACGTATTAATAAAAAATAATTAATAAGCGGGAGCAATAAGTAAAAGCAAAATATAAGCAATTATAAATGGTGTAATAAAGTAAACCGAATAACGAAGCTGTGGAGCAAAATACGCAAGGATCAATAGAAAAAGTAGGCATCGAACGATATGTAGTGTACTTGCGTGGGTGTGTGTCTATTCTTGATCAGGATGTTATATGTATATCGCGACCGCGATATAAGCATATTAAACACTACCTACATTGCAACACTAGGAACTGGCGCGCGAATGCTCTACGTGTTCTAGGGTTCTCGGTTGCGGATCGTGATGGAAGGTGTTTTTAAAATTCGTTCCTTTTAAAAGAATCAGTGGGACGAAGGGCAAGTGCACTAGTCAATTTAAAATAAATCGATGAGATAATAGTAATGGCCCGCAAAAAATTATAATTAATTAAGAGGCGCCACATATCGAATATAATCATTAGGTAGGTAGATCATTGCACACAGTAATGAAAGCATATATACATATATATATATATATATATATATATATATATATATATATATATATATTCTATGTGAAAAAAATTTGAGTTTCTAATTGTAATTAGAAATTAGGTAGGAATACTATTAAATGTAATGTGGAATATTATAGATAATATTCCAAGAATTAACACATGTACGAGTATGTTCTCTTCAGGTAATAGATTTCTTGGAAAACGAAAACGAGGATCTTCAATTTACGGAACCGTTATTAACAAACAGATTTCTCCTTGAAATGTTTATAACCCACAAACTTTGACTTTAATAATAATTTGTGTTTAAGATGAAATCATATTTAAATTAAATAAAGCAATTTTAAAATATTGTAAAAAAAATATATATGCGAAGGGCAACAATAAATGCTATGTAAAGAGAGAAAAATTAGGCTTTTTAATTTCATCATCGTAAAAGCGCATAATTATACGCACTCGAATATTACCGTTCTCTGTGATCGAATGATAAGACACATGCCTGACAAATATGAGATCGTGAGTTCAAGAGTCACCGGAGAACAAGAAATTTTTTTAAAAATTTCTGCAACATAAGTACATGCGATGTATAAAGCGAAAAAATTAGAATTTTTCAATTTCGAAATCGTAAAAGCGCATAACTATACTCAATAAGAGTAGATGTTAAATAATAATTACTTATCTATTCATTTATGACATTAAATTATTTGAAATTCTATAGCTTCTGTACTTTGAATAGTGTCAAATTAATTTCATTTATGATTTTTCTGTTAAAATATTTTGAAAATCGTTTAATCGCTAATTTATTATTTTCACAAACCCAATTTGTTGTAAATAATTTGAGCAAAAGATGTATTTATGTAAAGAAAAACGCGACATACGATATAAATGACTCTGTATATTCGTTTAGTGGATGAAAACGTTTACTTTCACGGGAATTTACTCTTTTATTGTTATCTCGATCGTAATCTGAAGCAACTGACATGTGCAGTGCGTGTTTTCATTCACAATGACAAGTTTTACACGCGTTTTCCAACAACAAAAATCTTCAAACGACTAGCACAGCTGCGTTGCCAGAAATTCACATATTGTGTTTTGTACATCAATGCGTAGACACGCTTATCTTTATCATTTATCAAAGTCTCGGAAATGCTTTTTTTATAAACGTTAATGTACGTAGGTCTATACCGGTTGATTCTATTATTGAAGAATCCGACTTTGTAATATAAAGTGAAAGTTGATGACACTAGAAAGATATTCTCTAATATAATTTGCTTTTTCTTCTTAAAATTTTAAGAAAACGAATTTTAACATTGACACCTCAGTTACTACTTTTTAATTGCCCATTTAATACTTAAGAAGTTCTTAGGTATGGCGGTAAAAATTTAAAACACATTTTAAAAAAACAAGCTTATTTCTTTACATTTTCGTGAAAAATTTTGTATTTCCTTAAAACACTGCTCAAAACAATTAACGTATATTAAAAAAACATAATAAATTTTAAAAAAGTGGATAATTTTTTGATTTCAGTATTTTTGTGAATAAGTATCTGAACACATTATTTTATTTTAACTTGCTTGAACAGGTTTTGATGGTTTCTCGTTGGAAGAGTAACGAAATTACATTTTTTATGCAGGAAAAATACAGAAATATGCGATTTTACGAAAGTTTTATTGTATTCATTCTTGCATACGATATTCATGAGTTTCATTTCTGAGACTTTAGTAAAAAAATAACCAATATTTTAAAGACAGCAATACAAATAATATCGAAAAACACAGATCCAACATAAGCTTGAATGAATATCTCAAACGTTGTTATTGTTAAATAAAACAATAACGGTGATACCAGATTGCGTGTCAGTGATTGTTCTAAAATACTGTGCCGCGATTTTGGCTGCTCCTTGACGCATATCGTAAATATATCATTCACAAAAGGAATCTTTCCGGCCCAGTTGAAAAAAATAAAAAATCAGCAAAAGATCAGAATTTGAAAACTACAGGCCGATATCTATGTTTCAGCTACTAGAAGATTTTATTGTTGGTTTAAAAAAAGTCGAGACGACGGTTTGTTTGTTTATAGATTTATCAAAAGCCTTTGACCAAATACACTATTAGGGCCTACTAAAGAAATTGGACATAATTGGGTTTAAAGAATTACCATTAAAATAGTTTTTTACTACATTTTTTATTATTCATTCGAAAACAGTATATGGTGAGGTCTATTGAAAGAAGTAATAAATTTTGATCAGATTAGCTGGCATTATTGCATGGGGTTCCTCAGGGTTTCATTTTGGATCCTTTGCTGTTCTTAATATATGTCAATGAACTACCGAAAGCTGATAACATTGCAACAGTAGCTAGAGCAAGTAACAGCTCAGAGTTTGTTGAAAGTTTACAAAATAATCTAATGATGTTACACTGTTGATTTGACTATCACAACTTAAATAAGCCCCAAGGGAAGTAAATTGCTAAAAGTTTCGGCAAATACGTAAGAAATAAGAGTTAAATTTAAGGAAGGCATACTAACTTGTTCTAATAATGCATTGTATCTTGGATGGAAATTGCATTGCGAAAAAATTATGCAGTGCCTATTATCTCCAGAGAATCATCGCTCATGCTGTGGGTACGCATACTTCTCTAACGTGTATTATGCAAATATATTTTCCAAACAGGAATATGGTGTTGTTTTTGGGGAAATTCAATGGAAAGCAAAAGAATTTTCATCATACAAGATAACCTGCATAAAATCAATTTTCGATATTAATTGCCGCGATATTTGTAGTGAGACTTAAGATGTTGAACTTTCTTACATTACCTATTCATATTTATGACGCTAGCAAAAACGGTGTTATTCCAATTCATAAAACTTTACAGCCTCTTCCCAAACTTTATAAAACACTTCCCCTGAGAGAACTCAAAAATAAATTAAAAAAATATTTAGGACATGAAATTCTATACTACTTGAGTTGCTTCATACCATACCATCTGGGGAATTAGATATCCGCTCTATTTTCCCAACATCAATTTCATTAACCTAATTGTACAGAATGTTTGCTTGATGGAGACGAAGATTATCATTCATCTCTCTAACTGTTTCTACATACGGAAAATTTTTTTTTTTTCTAATTCAATACTGGTAGATAAGGAATTACCTCATTTACTACACGCCAACTTTTGTCACTAACTTTGTAATATTATCCGTTAAATAAAATAAGTTCTAAATAGTCATGTTCGATTATTTTATTTATTTCTAATTTTATATGTAGAATAAGATATTGTGATGTATGACTAAATAATTTTGACATTACATGTCATTTCGATAGGTATATATCAACAATCATTGCAATTTATGGCTCATTCTACCAAAATCAACAAAAAACTCTTTATAACCAGAAAAGGATAATATAAGTATGTATAGGAAATGGCTATTACATGTTTATACAGAAGTAAATTCTGCATTCCTTCGAACAAAAATATGATGTATTGTATTTAAAAGAAAAGTGTTGGAGCTTTAAAGTTGCACCTACTCGAAACTGTTTTATGAACACCCTGTATAAAATTTGTCAAAATATAATTAAGAAAGTAAAGTTTGATGGGCCTTCTACTTATGCTGCAAATATTATTTCCGGTACCAAATTAGCTATGGCAAATAATAATAACAATATTGATGTAAAACTAAATATTTCAAGAAAATTGAAATACCAATAAGTTTTGTCGTTCAGTAAGAAAAACATGATTTTATGATTTGAAATACATTTTATTATTTGGTATAACCTTCCCAAACTTTAATACAATTGTTCCAGTGATCTTCTAATTTATGGATTCTATCCCCGAAATGAGAATCCGGAAGACTGCCGAAATACGTTTCTGCGGCTGCTATTACCTCTTCGTTCGATGAAAATCATTTTCCACGCATGAATTTTCTGAGATGTGAGAACAGTCAGAAATCAGAAGGAACCAAATTTGGCGAATAGGATGGATGTTGCAACAATTCGTACTTTAATTCTCTGAATTTGCGATGTTTAGTTTGAGCTGTGTAAGAGGGTGCGTTGTCTAGATGAAAAATAATTTTTCTCTTTTATAAACCAGGTCTTTTCTCAGGAATTTTTACATCCAGCTGGTCCAAAATGTTACAATAATAATCTGAGTTTATTGTTTTAGAAGATAATCCACGAACAAAATTCCTTTTGCATGCCCAAAAACTGATGCTAACACCTTCTTGGCCGATTTCTGGACACTAACTCGCTTCGGAGTCGAAGTATCGGGTTCGCACCACTCCTTAGCATCTGGTTTTGATTAAGGACCATGGCAGTAGACCCACGTCTTATCCATATTGATTAAACGCTACAAATGTTGCTGAGAAGGTCGCATTCGTATGTGTTTTTCCACACAACTTTCTGAAACCAACACTTCAGCCAAAATATTGCTCACACTACCTAAACAGATGTCTAGGGCTTCTACTAAATCTCTCTCGGTTAATCAACGATCTTTCAAAATCATATCCTGTATGATGTTAATAATTATATATAAATAAATAATTAAGTTCTTTACGATTGGAAATTAATGAAAATTATTATTTTCTGCTAGTCCATCCTTAATTAAATTCATAGAGATGAATTAGAAATTTCTGCGCCGGGGAATACGTTATACTGCCTGTGGGCTAATTGGCAGGGTAGTCGTCTAGAAAACGGCAGATAGAGGTTTGAGTCCCTCTCCGGCACAGAAATTTTTAATTGATTTCTGTGAATTTGATTAACGATAGAGTTGCAGAAAATAATAACTTTCTTATCCTGTATTTTTGCTATGATTTCTGGTGTTGATGCACTTTTTGGACGTTCTTCACGTGGATCGTCTTCAAGACTTATACGACCACTTTTAAATTCAGCAACCCATCTTTCTACTGCTTTAATTGAAGGTAAAGAGTCATTATACACTTCTAACAATCATTCATGAATTTGTTTTGATACTACACCATCCAAAAATAAAAATTTTATCACCGCACGATGTTTAGTTTTTTCCATTGTAAAGAAATACTGTTACATCAATTTAGAACACCCGTAAACATACGAATGAGTAAATATAAAATCAGAAAGCTTTACACGTGTTCATAAAAAGGTAGTACAATTTTTTGAAAAATAGAACGACGAACCTAATAGCGCCATCTTTTAACAAATGACAAAATTTAAATAACCTGGTACTTCTAAAATTGTTGTATTGAGATATTGTGAAAACTTGAAAAAGCCTTCCTAAAGTATGTTATAAAATTCAAATATGTAATAAAATTTACATCCTTCCATTTAATATAAAAGAATCACGAAAATTTTCTTTGAATAGATGATGAGCCATTATGCTTACCTTAAAATTTTCAGAAATAAAAATAAAGTCATTTTCCCAATGTGTCTAGCCAATCGTTTCATTCAATCACCTTGTATATCAGCATGTAAAACAAAATTAAAATTTTTCGCATTTGATTACGTTTAAGAGTTTAACGGTCCTTATGATTTGCAAAAATATCTAGTATATCACGTTTGTTTGGGTGATTTTACGTTCCATTAGAAATACGTAAAAGAACAAAGTGCATTGGCGAGATTCCGCAACGCTATAAGGTTATTGACGAGCCATTGAGAAAATACAATTGTAATTTAGCATCGTGTATTTAATAAATCAGACAGGCCGTGACCGAGGTTGCGCGCCTTAAGTGAGGAGGAGTTTCGCCACTCGAACGCGGGCAACCGGAAATAGCCGTGTTCTTCTGCCGGTTCCCCTGCTACGACCGTGTACGCCGAAGAAACCCATCGCGAGTACCGTTGCCGTGACCTCAAGATTTTCACCATTTATTTTCGACCCTTCGACCTCGTCTCAGCAGCATATGAACATTATGTCTTAATTCCCTGTGTTGATGGCGCTCTCGCGAAATTATGCATGTACATACGGCTGCAGTGGAGTTGCTCATAATTCCGGAAGATATTACTTGTATTGTGATTAAGTGTTGTGATTTATTGCGCAACTGTCCGAGATGTACGGAAGATAACGGTTTGTAGAAACATTTGTAGGAAAATGGCTTCAAATTTTAACAAGGAAGAATATATTGAAACAAATTACATTTTGCATTGAATGTAAAGTAACTGTTTTTTCTTTGATTAAATTGAAGTTTAACTGTTAGCCACTTCTCCAATTCAGCTTAGCATTAATTGTGCTGATATTAATAATAAATAATAAATAAATAATAATAAATTAATGTTTTGGGGATGTTGCTAGTCAAGGTTCCCGGCTTCATAATTTTTCTTCTCAGAACTGAGAGTTGACAAGAAGATGAGTTGGAGTTTAAAAAACACGTGTACTCTTTGTGAATGAATGAAAAAGTCGGTATCCACATACGTGGGCAAGGTGAAAAGTTCTCGGCCTGACAATGAAAAACTGCGATTTAAAATTACAAAATGATTTTATTTTTCTACATAATCTCCTTTGAGTTCAACACACTTGGTCCAGCGTTTTTCTAACATCAATATTCCTTCCCGGAAGTGAGAGTCTAGAAGGCTGTCAAAATATTCTTCTACGGTCCTTTCAACTTCTTCGTTGGATGTGAATCGCTTTCCAGAAACAAATTTTTTCAAATTTGGAAATAGATGGAAGTCTGAGAGTGCCAAATCAGGAGAATAGGGAGGATGGCCGAGCAAATCGTATCCCAAATCCCGCAATTTTCCCATCGCCAACGCACTCTTGTGTGTGGGTGCGTTGTCCTGATGAAAAATTATTGTTTTCTTCTTCAAATCAGGCCTTTTCTCGCGAATTATGGCATCCAGCTGGTCAAGAAGGTTAGAGTAATATGCGCCAATAATTGTTCTGCCTTTTTCAAGGTATCAATTAACAAGATTCCTTTTGCATCCCAAAACACCCTGGCCATGACTTTTCCGACTTCGCTTTCTTTGGCGCTGAATCATCGGCTTCCACCCACTGCTTCGACTACTGTTTCGTTTCTGGCGTGTAGTGGTGGACCTATGTCTCATCCATGGTGACAAATCGCCGCACAAAATCGGTCGGATTCTTCTTAAATCGGTCCAAAGAATGCTCCGAAAATCGTTTGCGCATTTGCTTTTGATCGACATTCAGCAAATGCGGCACCCATCTTGCGCAGAGCTTTCTCATCTCTAATTCTTTGTACAAAATGTTTCGCACCCTTTCTACCGATATCCCCACAGCCTCATCTATCTCACTCACTTTCACTTGCCTATCGTCCAACACAATATCATGTACTTTTTCGATGATTTCTGGTGTGGTTGCGGTTTTTGGCCGTCCTTCACGTGGGTCATCTTGGAGGGACGTACGACCACATTTAAATTCAGTTGCCCACTTTTTAACGGTTGACATCGAAGGAGCAGAGTCCCCGTACACACAACTTCGGATGAATTTCCATAGGGGTTAAACCATCCAAAACAAAGAATTTTATAACAACGCGAAATTCAAATTCATCCATTTAAAAAAATAACACGCACGACGTCTACTACAAAAATTCTTGCAAACAAATTACTTGAGAAAACAAGTTGAAACTTTTCATATGAACTAAAGACACATGCAGCCACGCAGGAAACAAATTTCTGTTAATTGTAACGCCACTCTGTGTCAGGCCGAGAACTTTTCACCTTGCCCACGTATAGCGCTTACAGTTAAAAAAGCTGCTTTTAAGGTGAGAAGCATTTACTTATATACACGTCAGTGTACAAGAACAACGTGTAATCATCAATTTTCTCCACTGGCGTGGTTTGACACCTGTCGATATTTGTGGTCAATTAAGTGAGACATGCGGTAATGACGTTATGAATGTAGAAAGTCTATATTCATAGATGCGACAGGTCAAAGAAAATCGAACGTCATGTACAACGAGATTAAACCAGAAGCCAACCACGCCGATAACATGACTGTGCATGCGGAATAAGTCGCTTTGAAGCGCCGTCGATTAGGTGTGAGTGATCGCTTCTGAAGTTGATTTTTCCGTGAGACAAGTGTCTCGAATTCTACATGAGAAACAAGTGGTTTCGCGAGTGGCAATTTGACACCCGAATGGTGCTTTCACTGCATTACTTACTTAGTGGTAATGCACACATTTTTAGTAAAAATTCAAGATACTACTGAAGATATGTGCAGTGCCCACGACATGTACATCTAGTTTTTAAATTAAAACTCATTTTGTGAAAAGTAAAGTGTTTTGTTTCTAAAACATTCTGGCTACGTTCATTATAATGGTTTCTCATCTAATCTATTTGATGTCACCACAAGTCCCGAAGGTTCTCATTTGGGCTCCTTTTGTTCATCATGTTTGTTAGAGATCTTTTGAAATATCTTGATTGCAGAGTGCAAACTTTCACAGTTTTAATTCACCTGAGCATAGGACCAAAGGTCAAATACATCTTTATATTATAAATGAATGGCGTACTCGTAATCAGATTCAGTATAAATACATAATAATAATAAACGCGCTGTTCTCTCTTTTAGCAGAAATGACACTTCGTTTCACTGCGAGCATAGGATTCATAATATATATCATATCTAGAGTGTCCGATTTCAAAGACCTTGTGGGACTCTTACTTAAGCTTTTCTAAGCAGATACATAAGTGACCTAACCACATCAGCTTCCAGAAATCTGAGGTTTCTCATTCAACGATGGAGGGGCTTTAGTAACATGCAAACTTTAAAGATTCTCTACTGCTCTCTTGTCCGGCCCAAAATGAAATATGCTTCAATAGTGTGGTACCCGCATTATCATTATCAGCAGTTACTTCTCGAACGTATACAGAAGAGACTTGTGAAGTATTTCTCAATTCCTACAGCGATTCTTCGAGATGCATCCTCCATTCTGATAAATTAATTTTTTACTAAGCTTCCTCAAGTATGAAAAGTTAAACTAAAAAAATATTTTGGGAAATTAATTAATTACATATATTTACTAATCTGTATACTAATTAACATTTAATATATTCTTAGTTCTAAATGTACATACATATGCATAACTGCTTAAACGTGCTCTCTGCAGGTTTCCGGACAATAGTGAAATTCTAAAATAGGTACATATGTATAAACTGTTCTACATGTTACATATACATATATGCAAATTTCGTGGTATTATCCGTGCTCGCCTTTGTTTCGGTGATATTTGAAAAATACACTAACATAACGTGAATAGTAAACAGTTTTATGACCCAAAGAAAAGTAAATGTTGCGTTATTTCTATTTTTACGACCGAGACCGTCCGAACGCGATAAAAAACAAAATAACAAAATTAGTATTCAGAGACTAACAGCACTTACGAGTAGCAACAGATCTGTCTAAATTAAAACGAAGATGCCTATATTTAGACAGTGAATGCTATTGATTGGACATATGCTAATATGGTTTATATTGATATAAAAGGTGTGTTATTGAAAAGCAGATAATTTGAATTAATTATTATAGCGTCCCTGGTTGGTCTTGATTTGTTTAGTTATTTTCCACAGAACGACGACATGTATCAACAATTCCATTTCACTCACTACGTAAATAGGTTTCGTTTTAAAACCGCAAACGCGATATGTTTGTTAAACGAAAATATGTCAACATCCAATATTCACATTATGTCGAATAGTAGCACTAATGTTTAAAATCGCTATAACTTTTTCGAATAAAATGTGTAAGAATGCCCACTGTTATATGTTAAATATACGCACATACAAAGGCAAAGGAAAGTTTTGCAATACAGACTTGTTTACTTAATTTTTTCAAAGTAATTTTCTCTACACTCAATACACTTCTCCATCCTCCTAAACCAATCTTTAAACCAGTTCTTCCAAGTTTCAGTAGGGAGTAAAACACACTCGTTGGCCCAAGCCTGCAGAAGGTCCTCATCACTGGAAAACCGCTTCTCTTTTAGCTTCATTTTCACATGCAGGAACAGTGCAAAGTCGCAGGGAGCAAGATCTGAACTGTAGGTAGGGTGCTCGAGAAGTGGTCAAATATTCGGTGCAGGCTTTGGCGCGGTAAGCTGGAGCATTATCGTGATGGAGGAACCAGGTGTCCATTCTTGACTTTGGCCGCAGGTTCTTCATAGATCCAATGACTTTAGGCAGGCACTGTTCAATAAACCACTTAGCTGTGACTGTCTTCTGTATGTCTAAAACGACGCGTTCCACAATTCCACTCGATTTGAAAAATACAGCTATCATTTTCTTCTTTACATATCGGGATTTTCTGACAACTGCGGGTGTATCCTCATCATCAAAGACCCAAACTTTGAGCTTTGGTCGGCACATCGTAATAGTACAGCCAAGTCTCGTCACCTGTCACAATGTTGTTCACATACCGAGATTATCCCTGATTAAACTTTTTTAGCATCTCCCGGCACCAAGTCACACGTCGTGTCATCTGCTCTTCAGTCAGTCAGTGCGGCACCCAGAGAGAACGTTTCATCACATGCAAATGATCATGCAGAATCGAACGAATTGCTGGTGCATTTAGGCTTGAAGTACCCTCTATCTACCCTCTATCTCCAAGCATTTTCCTTACAGTAGTAACGTTTTCCTCCGTAACTGACATCCGTGGCCTTCCCGGCCTCTCAGCATCCTCCGTAGTTAAATTTCCCTTTTGGAATTCTCTATACCACCTGAATATCGTTGTGCGATGTGGACAAACATCACCTAGTGCAAGAGACAGTTCTTCGAAGCACTGGTCTATGTTTAAAGCACGCACGTAATTATAACGCAAAACTGTCCTTATCTCTTTTCGTGACCATGATGCCATCGCAAGCACTTTACACTCTCACTGCTAATGAATAACTGAGCCTCTCAACATGCAGCAACAAGCAGCTTCCTACGATTCATTGTTGCGTCATATTGCGAAACTTTCCAGAACCCTTTGTATCAACTTTTTTATTATTTTTAACATGGGAATAATAATATTGAGCTACCATTTCTCACCATATAACATTCTTCTTGACATATTGTGTAGTTTTATTGTTTTATCACCACCTAATACATGTATCAACGTTTAGATAGCGAGTTAATAATTTGTATCAACACCAATTCGTTTGATCATCCCATATTCCAGGCCAGTCTTTTATTAAGTTTATAAAATATTTGAAAGATGCAGTTGGTTATATGCCTTAATTTATGAACATTAATATCTTATACTGGCATATTTTAAAGAATCTTTTTACAACCATTATGTTATCATCTATAAAATTCTGCTACCTCAATCTTTTATGCGCATTAATTTTAGTTGATGTTTATTGTCGACTTTCAATAACATAGAAATAGATCTTTATCACAGTCACCTACTTCAAGAAAATAAAGATAGAATCTTTAATTGGTGACATGTTATTCTGTTTTGAATAACTTGTGTGTTGTGCAGGTCAAAACGTAATTTCAACTCTTTTGTAGAGCTCAAAGTAGTATATTATTTGATTTTGACAAATAGCAAATAAAATCCTCGTAAACCTTTAACACATTCGCTAAAATAAAGACAAAAATACTTACATATAAAACCTAACTTAAAATTTTTTGATAAGATTAAATAAAATATATCACTGTTTCTCAGTTTTAATAACCGTGGTATATATTCCGCATATATATATATATATATATATATATATATATATCAATTCCTAATAGGAAATGTATATACATACATATATGTGTCGCTATTTGTAGATAAATATTTCGCCTCGGGAGGACATTCTAATGTGCTCGTATACACTTTATATACAAGTCCGGTTATATGTGATACTGTGTCTACAACCCAATCTTACAATACTATATAAATACATATATATGTAATATACAAGTATTCATCACTTTCATTTAATTTAATCCCGGTTCGATTCCGCTTAATCGCGGATTAACAAACAGTTCAAAGATGTTGGTGCATGAACGAGCAAGTAGGGGAAAGCAGCAAAATTAAGACCAGTCATAGCTTTGCAAAATATTGCTCGACTTACGATCCCCAAATCGTTCTCTAAAAATATCAGTCCTATTTGTCTTTTATCAGTTGCTCTTGCTGCAGACTTCTTGCATAAGGAGAACTATTCGCCATCGTGTATTGTGTTCATATACTGCCAACCAGGGGGGAGAAACGATGTTCACTGAATTAATCACATGGTCACGCTGGCGCTAAATTTGTATAAAGAACATCGATGAATATATATGCATGTTCCCATTAGTAATATACATGATATTTTAGATGTAGACATAGGAATTTAGACATCCAATAAATGAATTCAATAAACATAAGAAAATATACATATGTACGTGAAATTAACAAACTAAATACAAATTGTGAAGAATAAATACTTAAAATCCTTAACAGTGCCTTCAAAACAAGTTAAAGCTTAATATATAATAGCAATACGCATTACAAATGAGACTCGAAACAAATGAGTTAGTTTTTCAACATTAACGCACTTAGATAAATGATGTATGGTATGAAGTGTCACTATGTCGAATTTGTAACGAACACTCTGAGGATTCTTAAAATAAAATCCGGCTATTACAATAAAATCTTCATACGACAGAAGCTTCTCTCCGTCAATAAAAAATAAAAAGTATGGAAATAAGTGGGGAAAAGTCGGATTAGATCTGCCGAATAGGGAGGATTCAACATAACCTGAAATCTCAACTCATTCAATTTTTCCACTGGGTATTTTTGAAAATGTGTATCACCACTCCTTTGAATGTTGTTTTAAATTAGGGGCCAGACAGGGCACCCATCTCTCATTTATTGTGACGATGTGCTTAATATCAACTTTCTTGTTATAGAGGGTTAAAAGGCTAAAGAGCTTGTCAATTATCAATTGTTTTATTTGCGTTTCTTAATCAATAATTTAGGAATCATCGAGATCACAAAATTTTGAACTCAGACATAATCGTATACAAAACTATACTATTCAAATATGTGGATATTTCGAAAACAACTTGGAATTGTAGATCGCCTGTTTTCGTGAATTGTCTTATCTACTTACACTAGATAGTCGTTTCTTACAAGCAGCCGACAAGAATACGGATTAATCATGAACGATGTCCTGACTTTCATTAAAAATTCTCACCCATTTTGGTACTTTATTGTCGCACATTGCATTTTCATCGTATACATTATACAATATATCGAGCGATGAATATTCACAATTTTCGCACTTCTTGCTTTGAGGAACGAAATGACTAACCGTATTTCACAGTTGACAGGTCGCTGGATTCTTTTAAATAATTTAAAATTACCCTACGAAGCGTACAGACTGACGCCGTGGATGCAGATGACGTCGATTTTGTGCAAACGAAACCACAAGCGCGAACGAAATCTTGAATGATATTCACAAAAAGACCTTACTTTTAAAAAAAACCTTAGCAGATAAGGATTCCATATGGTAGGGTTTTCTACTTTTGAATTACATTCCTTCACCTTTCATTTGCATTCACTGTAATTCTGGATTTTATTACACTTGCAAATGTGAGGATAAACACATGTTTGTATATTAGTACATGGCCATAAATAAACGTTGTCAGTCATAATCACCATCTGGAAGGCTAAATGGTAACCGAGCTAATGTTTCCAGCAATAGAATTTATTCGGCCCTTATTATTACGGTATATTTCGAAGTAGCCCAAACGAGCTTGGAAAGCACATCAAAAGTTCAATATCATTTCTCAATAACCTTGAGCACCTGCCTCATTTTGAAAGAAGTATATATGAATAATTGCATAAATTAAAATACACAAAACAACTATTTCCCGAATACAATGTAATTACTGTTAAACCAAATGAGAACTCTCTTCACACTGAATGCAACATTTAACATTTCGATTTAATGGAAAACAACCTTCATCACTGAAAATATCATTTGGAGAATTACTATCAAGGATTCGCACCATGTGTTTAAGAACTTGGAATTATGTAGTCAGTGAAAACGACTATTTCCGAATAAAGCAATGATCACGACGGTCGTTCCGCTGAATTCCAAAGCTCGTCAGGTAATCTGGCTTTGTTCGGCAGTTCTAAGCACCTGGTGAGTGTTACTATCGAAACGATGATATAAAGTAATGAGAGAAAAGTATGTCCATCTCTCACGTACGAGTGTTAGTGAAAGCACTCATATCGCTTTGTTCGCGTTCGAGACAGAACGTATGCAGACTATGCAAACAACAATGTTTATAACGCTTTTATGCACTGCAGCAACATTCTGATTAACTCGGTGACTAAATGACAAACATAAAAAGCATGAACGATAAGATATATTGAAAAACACTTGCTAAAAGAAAAATGTATGCAATCAGTTCTTGGTACGAGGTGCAAGCGTTTGACGGTGTTTAATGTTAATTACTGAAGGTTGGTATATAACCCTTTTCCACATTAACACCTTAGTTGTCGAATTACCTATAAAGAATACGAAAATTAATGCGGAAAGGGGTTATATATCAACCTTCAGTGATTAAGTTAATCAACCACAGGCTCCATCAATGTTTAATGTAATGTACAGTTATTTAAGATGGATAAAATTCTACAGATTGCATACAGTCAACTACTCAGATTTACTTAGATCTTACCTCTCTGCGAGATGATTTCGCGGGAAACATAAGTACCAGAAGATAATGTGTTAGGAGCGATGCAATACCTATTATACACTGACGACTTACCTAGTCCAAATGAAGTTCTAGTGGCTACCCTTACGAACGATGTTGCCATTATGGTGATTAACTCAAACACGAATAGTTCGAGTAACGAGCTACAAAAAACCCTTGATAGTGTAAATTCCTGGATTAAAAATAGCAATTTAAACTCATTAAACTAAGTTCAATCATGTTAACTTCACAACGAAAAGAATAAATATATTCCAATAACAATTCAGCAAGTCATTCCCCACATTCTCTACTACAACTGAAACAAGTATTTAAGAATGAGATTTGCGAAGCACAGATGAATGGTAACGTTAAACAAGACGATCCAAATTACAATTAAAATACAGGAAGTCATACTGGCTTATCAGAAATAAATCTATTCTTTCTACGGACAAAAAGTATTGCTGTATATGATAATAAAACATGCATGAACCTATGATAGTTATAGAAGTGCACTAAGTTAGCAAACGTTACGATTATTAAAAAATTCCACAACAAACAGAGACTTAATCCCAATGACGAATCTTTTCAGCTATTGGACAAAGTCAACTTATATTGGCCTTTCAAATGAGTGATTTCATTTGAATTTCTACCAGTGACAAGCCCTATATGTTTTAGCAGAGCATAATGTAGTAGTTTGAGAATTTCCGGTGTAGTACCACAGGTAGAGCACCGGATTCCAGGACAATTATTGTCAATTATTTAAGTTTTTCTAAATAAAGAATAGTTTGAGAGTATAAATAACAGAAGTCTTCGGAAATTTATGGTAGCATTAAAATAGTTAATTTGTTATAGTACTTGGTGCTATGTTCCCTTAGACTTTGGTATTTATGAAGAAAATATTATTTAAAATAATACATAAAAGTGACAATTTTAGCGATTTTGCAAAACATACTAAACTTAAATAAAAGGATGCCAATGAACTCCCTTCCTCGTTTAGTAAAAATTTGCTACAAACACCTGGGAATATTTTCTTGTAAAAGTAAATAGCAGACGATACTATAGTTTGCGTTCGCTAATATTTATGTACCTACTAATATATACTTATTTTAAGTTAACAAGAAATAAGTATATTCGGTAATATTTATATACTATTAAATATAATATATAATTTTTCCTAAGCTATTGAAGAAATAAGTATAAAAGAAAAACGTTTAATGAAATGATGAAATCACTATACTGAAATTAGTATGTATTATATAGTTCACAACCTACGATAACTATCGACTTTCCTAGCGTCTTATTATACTGTTAAATCTAATAATCTTCCTCGGTATATTATAGATTTCTTCTCTCTTAACCGGTCATCCGACGAGGTCACACAGGTGTGCCTTACACGGACTTTATTTATTGGTCATTTATCCGCTTAACTCGAAATAATTGCCACAATATACAAACGGATATCGGCAAGAACTGTACCTCCCTGTGATATCCATGCGTTGCGCTTTTTATGTTTGCCATGATTTACGCACCAACCATTATTATATTATTGCGAATTATTGTTAGTAATAATAAGAACAGATCCTTATCTTTACAAAGTCGGTTGGGACATAAGTCAGTTATTTTTACGTTCACTTAGTACAATTTATAGTATATCTTATTTTTTTAACGAAACTCTGTTCACCTCATTAACATTGCATTCGGTGCCAGTTTTTATCTTGTAAACTTTCTTTATGTGAAGGTATCCTCTACATCGAATACAATATACGAAGATTGCTGCTAAAATTTCGATATATAAAAACGCTGTAGTCACCATATACTTCATAAGAATTCATAAACTTTGTTATTTGCCTTGTCAAACAAAAGTGACAGAATGGGAAAATATTGAATTATTGATTACAGCACAAGTTTAAAGTTGATAATAATTGAAAAAACAAGCAATAATTTTGTTTAATTTTAGACTAAGAAAAGGAGTTATTCAAGAATTTCAATTTCGAACTTAGAAGCTGACGGTTGCTTCTTTGCGTTGCATTTTTTTTGCTCGCTGAAATTATTTACTTCTGACCGTAAAGATGGAATTTAAAACTTTGTGTATGAACAATTTAAACAGAATGTTTTAGAATTGCTTACTCACAAACAAAAGAATATACTACCCAAAGAAGAGATGAATTAGTTACCGTTATTTTAAAAGAGATTCGTTGTAAGGTTGTGTATTACAGAGTTGCATTTTTTATGCTCGCTACTATATATATTGCCCATTCTCTTCAGTAATTTTTGTCATCCTTCAGTGGGCTTCATCATTCACAGAAGAATCTATCTTTATCTTCAAAAAACTTTACAAGGTACAGATTCATGACTTCACCTGAATCGAGCGTTACACCATGCAAGAAGTTTTGACTAGGATGGCTGTCTAGGAGGTCTGAGGTCCTCTGGCGAGTAGGGTGGACGTAGGAGCGCAACCAATCTAAAATCTAATCATTTTTGACGGGCGAATAAACTTGTAGAACACTTGCGTTGCTCTAATGAAATACCCCTCTTTTAAGATTAACGAGCTCTGTGCTATCGGCAATTCTATCCATTTGCTGACAGCACACATAAATTAAATCACTCAATTTTTTTCCCAGGTAAAAATCCAAATTTTTAACGGTTATATGGCATATCAAAAGTATAGATACCAATGTTGTAAAATTTAATTAGCGCCAACTGTTGAAAGAATGCGTAATAATATACCTAACAATCCAATATAATTTTCAGTAAAATTTAGGAAATCTTTTAATGTTAATTATCTACAGTAGGTTTATAAAACATAAAGTACTTCACAATTTAATAATATTGAATATTTAAAATAAATTAAAATTAAAAAAATAATAATATTTTCATTCTTTCATATTTATGTTGAACGAAGTATCCATAGAGAAAATTTGTGATGTGATGAGTTAAAGCGCTCTTATTTGGAAGATTTTCCTTCATTTTTAGCCTAACCGATTGAATATGAGAAAGTTAAACGAACATTTAAATGGAGTTATTTCCTTCAAACAAGATGCTCTTACATATAAGTTATCCAGTCAAATATTTATAATAATAATTCAAATAGATTTCGAAGGCTCAGGTGATGATAGCATGACTGCTGTCAGACATCAGTCGTCTATTATTGCAATATCATTCTACGGAGTTCTTTTTCAGTGAATCAAGCTGGGACAGTAAAAATACTGTCAATTTTCAAACTATTGTTGAGAATAGGTTTCACTTACTAGCATTTTTGACTACTTGCTGACCCATTAGAATAAGTAATATAATTCAGTATAATTCAAAGAACAAATTATATTAAGAAGACTAATTAGATGCTGACTGTTGGGAAGTTATTTGCTAGTAGATTTGAAATCAATTTACGAGGGAGCGTTTTTATATTCGCGGAATGAGCGGGTTGTAGAGGGGTGAGTAGGCGCATTGGGGGCGTGGCCTGTGCAGCGACTCATGATTAGTATAAATACGAAGTTTCATTGTTATTAGACAGTTAGTCTTTGAGCTATCGTCAACCAAGTAACATAATCAGGAGTGAAAAGTGAAATATGGAAAAAATCGAATATCGTGCCATTATAAAGTTCCTTACCAGGCAAGGAAAATCAGTCGCGACCATAATGAATGAGATGTCATTGGTTTACGGCGACTCTTGTCCAGGAAAAACCATGGTGTACAAGTGGCATAGTTTATTTACACAAGGAAGGAAATCCCTTGAAGACGACCCGAGGCCGGGCAGGAGCATTGAGGTGACCACGCCAGCACTTATCCAGAAAGTTGAACAAATTATACTCGAAGATGCTCGACTAAAGAAGAAACAACTCGCAGAAATGGTTGGAGTATCCGATACAACAATTTTTAAAATCCTACACGATCATCTCGGCATGTCTAGGGTCAGCGCAAGATGGGTGCCGAGAATGCTCACGCCGCTGCAAAAACAACAGCGCGTAGAGTGTTCGCGTGCATTTTTGGACCTCTGTAATGAAGACAAGGATGGTGTATTGAGTGGAATTGTTACTGGAGACGAAACTTTGGTTCATCATTATGAACCTGAGTCCAAACAAGACTCCATGCAGTGGCATAAAAAGAGCACAGCACCTCCCAAGAAATTTAAAGTGTCACAATCAGCTGGGAAACTCATGGCAACGGTATTTTGGGACTCGGAAGGACTATTGTTGATTGATTATAAAGATAAAGGTGTTTCTATAACCGGAGAATATTACGCTTCAATATTAGAGCGACTAAAAGAAGCCATTAAAGAGAAAAGACGGGGAAAATTGACAAAAGGTGTTCTGCTTTTGCACGACAACGCGCCCGTCCACAAGAGCCGCGTTGCGTTAGCTGCCCTGCATAAGGTGGGCTTCGAAATTGCGAATCACCCACCTACAGCCCAGACCTGGCCCCGAGTGATTATTACCTGTTTCCGAAAATGAAAAAAGAGCTGCGGGGTAAAAAATTTACTGCCGATGATGAAGTCAAGGAGGCAGTTTCGGCGTATTTTGCAGATAAAGAGAAATCATTTTTTTATGAGGGTATAAATAAATTAATTGAAAGATGTGAAAATGTATCCGTCTTGCAGGTGAATATATTGAAAAAGAAAAATAATTTGGTTTTTTTATTTCCACCCCTTGTCCCCCATTCCGCGAATATAAAAACGCTCCCTCGTAAAATATTCAAGAGGACCAATTGCTTCAACGTTCCAAGCCAGCCAAAGATATATTCTGAAAAAGGTTTAGTATTATAAAGTAGAACTGTGTAACTAGATAATGAAAATAGATATTACTTTCGGTCTATAAATTTAAAGTTTGACTCATCATCATTTAGTATTTATTTGAGTTTTAGATTTACAGGATACTATACCGCTTACTATTTTTAGGCATGTTTTATTTTAAATTAAATTGTTTTAAAAAATATGCGATTACATAGTCGCTTTTTAATAACATATGTATAAAAGTGGTCGGAAATTCACGAATAATTGTCAGGTAGGACGATTTTATGATTAATTCTGAGTCAAAAATGATACCTAATACAAAATGTATCGTCACATGAGTCAGCTACGTGAATTTCTTAAAAGAAGTGCAGAAGATTTGGCAACATGGTAGAAAACCATCAATAAGTCAGTAAGAATGATATGACAAAATACGAGGTGCTGTCGGTATGGATACCGTATTGCATATTCGTCTTTTGCTAAGTGTGTATTTTAGTTGCAAAACTCAAATACCATATACAGCATATTTGTTGAAAGTATATATTACAAATGGCTTGCGCTATCACCATTGGTGGTCTCGTGTGCCTTAACCACTAACACTTTCTGTATTAGGATTCTCGACTCAGAAATAATAGAAAAAATAGATTCGTCCTTCTTGACGATTATCCGTGAATTTTTGACGACCGTATATAAATATTAGTGTTTACTTACTTAAATGGTCAAATACAAAATAAATAATGAGAAAACTTAATTTTGAATACAGTAAACATTTCCGCTTCTTTGCCATTTCCTATTTAGTAGAGAAGTAAATTATTTACATTTTATTTTTCTCTATTTTCCAATCTTAAATAACTATCGGACGTTTTAATTCTTGGTCAATATTTAATTAATAATGAAATAAAACAATAATTCTTGGTATGTGACTTCTCTTGAATAATAAAATAATAAATCAATATATAAATATATGAAAATAAAAACAAAACAAAAACTTTTCGGCATTTATTCCTGTCTTATGATCATCAATTAAAATGATATATTTGTTGGATTTTTTAAGTTTTTCCCCATCAATTTACTGAAGTTCCTGATTATTTAATATAAAATGTAATATAAATTTTATTCTCAACTGTATCCTTTTGTTAAATCTGATACATGATTTTAAAAATAATGAATTGCCTTTTAATATTTAACAATAGACTATAGTTGGATATAAAATTTATATTATATTTTATTTTAATATTCATTCATGAATATACGTCAAGTTTCTATTTTAAAACAATATGAAACTTAATTATTCAAGAAAAAAATTACATACCAAGAATATTTTTTCATTACAGATCACAAATATGTACTAGAGTAACATAAAATATTGTCAATAATGTACAAAGAATACTTCGTATACTACAGTTGCATACATACACTATCGCTCATAAGTATTTGGTCACTTGCATTTAACCCACAAATTGTAACAAAAATCGAAATTCAAATACCAATATCTTTTTATTATTTACATATATTAAAAATATATATTTTTACATCTAAAATAAATTGTTGTATAATATATTTATCTAAATTTTAGAGTCGTCTATACGCCCTCCTTTATTTTTAATCACTGCAGCACACAATCGAGGCATTCTTTCGATTAATTTTTGTAATGTCTAAGGTTTTATCTTACTCCATGTCCCTTGCAGGTTCTTCCACATATTAACAGCAGACGTGGGGGCCGATTTTCTCACCTCTCGGTCAAGTTCTTCCCACAGCAACTCGATGCGATTTAAATCGGGACGCCGGGGAAGCCACACCATAACTTTTATGGTTTCCTCGTTCTCCAATTTCTGCGAATATTCCCAGTATAGTTTGGAAGTGTGTTTCGGGTCATTATCTTGTTAGAGGATAAATGTCTGACCCGAAATTTTAATTCCAGAGGGGATTGCGTTTTCCTCTAATACGCACTTGTACTGTTCTTTTTCTAGTATATCTTCGATTTTGACGAGATTTGATCCAGAAAAGCAACCCCATATTATGACTTAACCTCCATCGTGCTTAACAGCATTACTGCATTCTTCCCGGATACGCTCACCTACAGACCTTCTCACGAAAACACGTCTTCGTGAACCGAAAATCTCGAATTTGTATTTATCGGGTCACACTACTTTATTCATCTTGTATGGTCCAATTTTGGTGATCGAGTGCCCACTTTCAACGTTTGTGCTTTTTTTGCTTGTTTTGCTTGCGTAGAAGCGGCTTCCGCATTGCAATTTGTCCATGAAGACCGGCTTTTTTTAATTGCCGTTTAACTGTGGGTTTTCGACGAACACCATTCATTTCTGCTGTGATTTCTGGGGCTGTTTCTCGTCTATTTCTTTTGTTTGTTTTCGACGATATAACCCACGGTGGACTGATTTAATTTAAGTTTTGTGTCAATTTTTGAATAAGCTTTTATAGATTTTAATGTTTATTATAAAACTATTTCTAACTACAGAAATAAATTTTATAATTACAACTTTTCTATAGAAACTGTAATAAAACAAGGGTGACCAAATACTTATGAGCAGTCGTGTAGTGTATGTATATATTTTATTAAACATACTGGCATTCCATTTAATTTTATGTGCGTCTAACACAAACGAAGTTTATAGAATATAATTGAAATGATTGTAATTTTATTCAAACCTCAATATATAATATATGGCCTACAAAAGGTTATCAGAAAACATTCATCCGAAGCTACAAATCATTATTAACTTAATTATTTCCGTGCGCAAGCCCTTGTGTACGGTTTAAGGCAAGAGTCATCATGTTTCAAATTATAATCGATGAATGAATGGTTATTGCACTTACCACATACTGATGGATTTGATTTACGTTCTGCGGCAGCACTATTACTTCAGAACGTACTTTGGACGTGAGTTATGTGAACGTTATTTGTTCGAATGTGTTGCATCAATTAATAGTCAGTTTCCATATTGGAATCTATTACGTTATTATTGAAAATAATCTTCTTATAAGATATTGTAATAAAGTACCATGTAACGAACAAATGTAGACTACGAAAACACCTGGCTATTAAATTTCCAATTTATATTTAATCGACATTTACGTTTGGATTCAGAAGTAATAAACGTCGTTATTTTAGATTGGAAGACAGGAAAATAAAATGTAAATAATTTACTTCTCTAATACACAAGAAGTTTAATTTCAAGAAATGTCTTTTGTAGTTAAAATTAAGTTTCCTCTATATTTATTTCATATAACTCAAAAACGTGCGCGTGCTTGCTTGTCCATTCAAATAAGTAAGCACTAATTTTTGTATACGTTGGTCAAAAATTCACGGATAGTCATCAGATAGGACGTTTCTATGATTGCGAGTGGACAATCCTAATACAGAAATGTTGTATTGTCAGTTGTTAAGGCACACGAGACCATAAATGTTGAAAATGTGCGACAGAAAATAATTTGAAATTTTTCAAATTCTCTTTGGAAAACCGTGTTCGTTACTGTCAAAGAAAATTATACAACACTACGTTAATGTCATTAATTGTTTTATGTCAATGTTATTAAACATTTCTTTAACTGCTTTTTACGTTAAAGTATTATACTTATGACAACCTTGGCCTAGCATAATATCTGTAATTTAAAAATAATTATTTGTCATATTTTGATGTTTATCAATTTAACGTTCATTTTTTTCGCTTCCATTACTTACCTCATTTTTGTGATATTCCAAGCAATTTGTAATGTACACTTTCAACGAATACGCTGATATACTTATGTACATATATGGTATTTGAGTTTTGCGCACTGAAATACGCACTTGGCAAAAGACGAATATGCAATACAATATCCACAACAGTAACACCACGTATTTGAGCATATAATTCCTACTGATTTATTGATGGTTTTATACCAAGTCTTCTACACCTCTTTTAAGTAATTCGTATGGCTTAACTAATTACAAGACCAATAACATTTCTGTATTAGGATTGTCGACTTATATACATACACACATATATATATATATATATATATATATATATATATATATATATATATATATGTACAGTATTGTGCAAATTAATGGAATCATGACAGTAGTTTTATGTCAAAAAACATAATCTATATCACTGCGAACATATTACACAGTTATTCAGTGCGTTTTAGGGAGTTTGTTCACATATACCCTTTCAAAGTTCAAAATTTGATTTATATTGTGCTTTTACCGGTTGTTCGCGATATGGATATCACGCCCAGAAAACGTGAGAAGATTGTGACATTGAGTGAGCACACTTCAATGAAACAGAGAGATTTTGCTCAGGAATGTGGTGTTAATCAAAGAGCAGTAAGTGAGATCCTAAAGCAAAAAAAGAATACCGAAATTGTTGAAGTGAAACGAGCGGGAAAATGTGGGAGAAAGAGGAAGATGACATCCCGGGATATCACTTTTTTGGTCAGAACCCAAGAAAAACTAGTTTTGAACTACAAAAAGACTCAGCCGACGCTGGAGTGAAAGTGCATGACTTGACAGTTCGTAGGAGACTTTTATAGTCTGGAAGAAAAGCCATTCGACCACAGAAGAAGCAACTCCTCACTCAACGAATGATGAAGCAAAGGCTTATTTAGGCTAAGAAATATACCGGATGGAATGAGAAAGACTGGAGAAAGGTGTTGTTCTCAGACGAGTCTCATTTTTTGGTGCAGGGGCAGCGATCAAAATTCGTGAGAAAAAGTGGAGATGAAAACCTCACTGCAGCTCATATCGATCAGACTGTCAAACATCCTGTAAAGAAGATGTTTTTGGGATGTTTTCCGTACATGGGGACTGGATCGCCGGTGCCTATAGAAGGCATGATGAATAGCCAGAAATATAAAGAGCTACTGGATAAGTATTTGGGAAAGATCTAAAGAAATGTGAACCAAACGGAGGTGCAATTTTCCAACAGGACTCAGCTCCATGCCACAAATCGAAGGTTATGGTCAAATATTTCAAGGAAAAAGGAACAACTCTCCTCAAATGGACTGGCAATTCTCCAGACTTAAACCCAATTGCAAATCTGTGGGCCATTTGCAAGGCTAGGTTACATAAAATGCACTACAACGAAGACAAAATTGATAGAAGCAGTAATTCAGGTGTGGTTTCGGGACGAGAAAATAAAGCAAAACTGTTAAAAAGTAATAAAATCCAATGCCGAAAAGACACCAGACTGTCATCGCAGCCAAAGGAGGGAATATCTCTTATTAAATTACTAGTAATTTATGATTTTATACCATCTCATCGTGATTATATGACAAATAAACGGTTTTCTTAGTTATATTGTGTTTGCTTCCATTAATTTGCACAATACTGTATATATATGGTTTTTTGGTTCAAAGCAATTAGTTATACTACTAATACTCAACTTACTAACAGTATGAACTTTAATTATTCAAGATGTGACATACCAAGAATTATTGTTTTATTTCATTATTAATTATTTAAAATATTGACCGGCGATAAAAAATTATTTACGAGGGAGCGTTTTTATATTCGCGGAATGGGGGACAAGGGGTGGAAATAAAAAAACCAAATTATTTTTCTTTTTCAATATATTCACCTGCAAGACGGATACATTTTTCACATCTTTCAATTAATTTATTTATACCCTCATAAAAAAATGATTTCTCTTTATCTGCAAAATACGCCGAAACTGCCTCCTTGACTTCATCATCGGCAGTAAATTTTTTACCCCGCAGCTCTTTTTTCATTTTCGGAAACAGGTAATAATCACTCGGGGCCAGGTCTGGGCTGTAGGGTGGGTGATTCACAATTTCGAAGCCCACCTTATGCAGGGCAGCTAATGCAACGCGGCTCTTGTGGACGGGCGCGTTGTCGTGCAAAAGCAGAACACCTTTTGTCAATTTTCCCCGTCTTTTCTCTTTAATGGCTTCTTTTAGTCGCTCTAATATTGAAGCGTAATATTCTCCGGTTATAGAAACACCTTTATCTTTATAATCAATCAACAATATTCCTTCCGAGTCCCAAAATACCGTTGCCATGAGTTTCCCAGCTGATTGTGACACTTTAAATTTCTTGGGAGGTGCTGTGCCCTTTTTATGCCACTGCATGGAGTCTTGTTTGGACTCAGGTTGATAATGATGAACCCAAGTTTCGTCTCCAGTAACAATTCCACTCAATACACCATCCTTGTCTTCATTACAGAGGTCCAAAAATGCACGCGAACACTCTACGCGCTGTTGTTTTTGCGGCGGCGTGAGCATTCTCGGCACCCATCTTGCGCTGACCTTAGACATGCCGAGATGATCGTGTAGGATTTTAAAAATTGTTGTATCGGATACTCCAACCATTTCTGCGAGTTGTTTCTTCTTTAGTCGAGCATCTTCGAGTACAATTTGTTCAACTTTTTGGATAAGTGCTGGCGTGGTCACCTCAATGCTCCTGCCCGGCCTCGGGTCGTCTTCAAGGGATTCCCTTCCTTGTTTAAATAAACTACGCCACTTGTACACCATGGTTTTTCCTGGACAAGAGTCGCCGTAAACCAATGACATCTCATTCATTATGGTCACGACTGATTTTCCTTGCCTGGTAAGGAACTTTATAACGGCACGATATTCGATTTTTTCAATATTTCACTTTTCACTCCTGATTATGTTACTTGGTTGACGATAGCTCAAAGACTAACTGTCTAATAACAATGAAACTTCGTATTTATACTAATCATGAGTCGCTGCACAGGCCACGCCCCCAATGCGCCTACTCACCCCTCTACATCCCGCGAATATAAAAACGCTCCCTCGTATTTTATCTCACAATTCAAGCAATTGACATTATTAACCTAAGTAATATTATAATAAGTTAGCTTAAATTTTACTTTCGTCAAAGTAATCACTCCTAGCTGCGATCACGGCTTCACAAACACGTGGCATTCGTTCAACTATGCATTCCGCAACTTACGCCGAAGATCTGTCTTGTTACTAGGAGATATTTTAGGCACTTCATGATCCAAACAGTCCCATAACAGCTCTATCGGATTGCAGTCCGGACTTTGGGGTGACCATTGTCATTAATGTAAGGATTCCTCTTTTAGTTTGGTCGGCGAAAAACCTTTTTACAATCTTTGCTGTGTGTTAGGGGTCGCTATCTTGCTGATAAACAAACCCCGGACCCATTAGCTCCATCGCTGACGGAAGAGCATGTTCTTGCAATATACCCGAATATACTTCTTTTGTCATTCTTTCTGTGATTTGCACCAATTTTCCAATGCGCCCATCTCCAAAGCAACTTCAAACCATCACATTTCCACCACCATGTTTCACTGCCTTAACCACACATTCATCTAACATTCTCTCCCCGACAGAACAACGAACAAAAGTACGGCGCTTATTTCCAAAAATTTCTTTTTTCTTGTTTTCATTCTTCGGCAGTCCAGTACCTGTGTGTTCTCGCCCAGGACAATCTTTTTTGTTTATGTTGTGCAGACAGACGTGGTTTTTTACAGCTACTCGACTTCTAAACCAGCTTCAGTTAAAAGGCGTTTGGTTGTTGTTACGCTAACAGTCGATGATTGCGCAAGGACATTAATTTCAGATACTCATCTTCTGTTTTAGTAGTTATGTTCGGCCGTTCACTGCGTTTTTGGTCCCCGAGTTGGCCAGTTTCTGCCATTCTCTTTATAGTTTGACGAACACAATACTCGAAAACTTTTAGTTTTCGGGCGATTGCTCTATTAGAAAGCTTTGTTTCGTGCAAAGCAATAATTCTTGCCCATTGTTCAAGAGTTAATAGCTTTCTCCTTGCCATGTTTTAAACACAATTAAAAAAAATGCTCACTCAATAGCACTTGCTCACACTTCATTAACAACGTGAATACTGAGTATTCACTGTGCAATAGACATAATATATACCCTTACAAGCACACAAATATCAGGTAAAGACTGGCTATTATGTCCACGTAATAAACCATACAATAAATAATTCCGAGTAAGGGATAATCTCCAGGACACTCTCATTATATCTCTTACCTGAACATTATTTCTTGAAATAGAAAATAAGGCGTTCATTCGTTTATACAAAATACTTGGGTTAAATAACGTGCAAATATGTAAAATGATATTAGTTTGCATAAAATTTCAATATATTAACTTAAATATTTTATTCCTTCTGCAATCAAAATTATCTGTAGCGCGATTAAACTTATGGACGGTAGTATATATGTATTATATTTTATATATATACATATAGTATATATATATTATGGCATTAGATATGATTTACTTTTTGTTAAATAATTATATTAAGAATAGTTTAGAAAATGCGCTTATAAATAATAAGATTATGTAAAAGCTTTCTTGAAATCATTGTTGTTTAAATTTATTTCTTTTGATAATAAAATTACATGCGCTTTTGTTTCTTTATAATTTATTATATGTATTTTTCATTCTAATCAGTTTTTAATATATGCAAGGAATTTTTGTAAAAACATAGACATAATAATGGTTTCTTTCAACCATTACAAAAGCATAATTTATTTTCAAATTAAGATTTACATTGATTTTTTAAATAAATTTCATAAATTAATATAATAGTATTTTCAGTATAGTTTAATTTTCGATCAAAACTTTATGTAGACAATTAATATTTAACTATACTCAGAATAAATAGATGCTAAAAAAGAACAAGAGAGAGTTGATTTTGAGTAATAGAAATGAACAGCCTTATTTTATACTCAGTGAAGAAAGTAAGTAAAAGTGTTAAAGTTGTAGAATTATTTAACAATTATATATTATAATTTCATTTACAAGTGGAAATAAAATTGTTCATCCTTTGTTGAGAATTAATTGAAAAATCTAGGCAATAAGATATAAACAAATCCGCTATATTGTAACAATGTATTATAGAAATATATTTTTCTTTTTAATGAAAAGTATATTTACAAAGGCTGAATTAGAAAATTATATTAATGAAAGAACAAGAAAACTACTTGCTGGTGAAAATATTTTTATCAATAAATATTTTTTAGCATTTCATTTACACATTTTCAAATCTAGTAAATATATAATAAAATACAATGAAACCTGTGTTTCTTCACGCGCATCAATACAAAACTATAACGAAAACTACAATTATTTTACAAAATAAAATAAATTGTAAGCAAATGCCTAGAATGTAACTCAAGTTTCATATCATAGCTTAAATACACTGAATATTGTCATATTTCGCATAATCACAATTATTACATAATACTTAATTAGAAATTCTCAGCAGAATGTTTATTAGTATTTGATGTAGTTTCACGAAATAAAATCAAATAGTTGTGCTTCTACAATAAAGATTATATTCGATCAGAATTACTAAACGTAACAAAATAAAGATTATCGTCAGTCACAATTATGTGGGTTGTGTTTTAAGTTTTTCATATAAAAATGGAATAAAACTGTAGATAGCTTTTAAAGACTTCATTGTTTTTATTATTCTCCAAGATTAGTGCTCTTTTGCTTGCGCTCGAACCAACTCTGGAAGCAGTTGTTCCACTTGTTTGTTGGTATAATCAAAATTACGTTTTTGAAGTCGTTGATTGCTCCTTCTGACGATTGGAACCTTTGACCACGCAGTCCATTCTTGATTTTCAGAAACGTAAAGAAATCATTGAGACTTAGGTACGGACTTTATAGAGAATGGTCCAACAATTCGACGTTTTGTTGCTTTCAAAATTCACTTGTCTTGGGTGCTATGCACGAACTTGCATTGCGTTGGTGGAGGATGATTCGCCGTTCAGGGTTGATTTTTCGAAGCTCACCGATGACTTGCGGCAAACAAATGATTGTATACCAATCGGCAGTAACAGTTCTTTGATCTTGTAGAGGAATTTTGCTACACAACTTGCGCTTGAGACAAATGCCGTGACCATCTTTTTGGAGACACTTCGAGCACGGATGACTTTTGTCGGCTTTTCTTCCCCTTGGAACACCCAAAGAGACGCTGGCGTTTATTTTCTGGCTCGTATGAGTAAATCCAATATTCATCGCCACTAACAATATTGTAGTTGTTAGAGTTTCGGGCGTTGAAGCGCTCTATAGTTTTTGACACCAATTCACCCTGACTGCTTTCTGTTCTTCGGTCAACAGATGCGGTATCCAACCAGAAAAAAAAGTTTTTTACACACACTTCTTTATGCAAAATTTCTTGAATTAAGGTCTTCGAAATCCCAATAATGCTTCAATCTGGTGATATGTCACATATCGACCTTCGTTGATGATCTTGAGCAGAGGATCGATGTTTTCCTGAGTGACTACCATTTTTGGTGAACCTGCTCTTGGATCGTCGCTAAGACTAATTCGTCCAAGCATGAATTCTCTATACCAACGAGAAATTATTGACTGATGTGGTGCTTCACTGCCGAAAACAGAAACCAATTCGGTGAGGTATTCTAGTTAAGATAATTGTCTTAAATTTTACAAAATTACTCCGCGAAAATGTTCTCGGCTTAATTCTATTTTTTAACTAACTTTGACAACTTTGACAGTTCATTGTAGCTGCAACACTACACCTATCGCACTGAAACTTTGGATTGGTTAACTATAGATGGAGGTTAACTTTTGATATTGATATTTGATTAGTGGCACCCTCTATGTCCCAGTACGCAAAACTCGAATGACTTTCCACGTATTAAACGTAAGTCTTACATTACATTGAGTAGTTTATTTAATCTAGAATTTATAGTGCATCGCTATTTTTGATGAATTCCGGGGTATATAATTTGATCGACTGGGGCAAATTATTACTGAAGGTCGGTGTCTGATAATGCTTTTTTGTGGTTTTCCGTTTCCCTTAAGAAGAATGTCAACAATCAATGATCTAAAATACACAATCCCCCTCCCTGTAATCGGCAAGCTTAAAACTGTGAAAGCATAATACATATATTATTATTACTATTGGAATAAATTAAACTTTTGAACCGGCCTGTATATACGCTTATATCATTTTATAATAATATTCGTATATTCATTTTTACTTCGATCCTTGAATACTTTGTTGTCTATAGTTGTTTCCTACATTTCGGTTAACTAGTATTTATTATTCCCGCAGAGTGTTTTTACTTTCTCAAACATTACACATATTCTATTCTAGATTGTTAATAGTAGAGCATAAAAATATGCTAGTATTACATTGACAATAGTGTAATAAATTAGGTTTTCAATAATTTCATAATAGTACCACAACGATTGCTGTCATTCTTTACTATGTTTCAAAGAGAACTAGAATTATTGCTTAAAGACGTATACTAATAACTAACAACTGCTATTGCTTTTTTAAATGATCGTACTTGAATTTGAAGGAAATCTTCTAAAACAATACTTTCACTTATATTTTTTAAAACGCAATTGGATTTTATGGATTTATATATTTATATTTTATACATTTAATGAGAAAATGATTATTTTGCATACCCCTCTCCCATCACATCACTTTCTTTTTCGTTTTTATTTTGTTGATAATCATTATTTCATCATTGGAAATCGCTTGAGTGAAAGTAATTCAAACAATACTACCTCCTTATGTAGACGTGTTTTTTTAGAATTGCAAACAATATCGAATTAGGTGTGCCCTGTTAATAAACGCATTTTTAATCTGAAAAAGAATTGCGACACGATACATTGAAATATTTATGCTCATTTGGGGTTTTCTGCAAATATGTATTTTTAAGTCACCGATTAAATGGTAAAGAAGTAACTTTCATCGAATTACATTTTTATTGCTTGATATTTGAATAAAATTTAAATAACTTTAACTGTAATACACAATCCATAAAGTTATAACAATATCTATTTGAACAGCAAATAAAAGTTAATAGGAGGTATATATAAATATGAAAAATATCAAAATGAAACAACAAATTAAATACTAATTACATGAAAACTCATCTACATTATAAAAGGAGCTATTAACTCCTATTTTAATTGCTGATTAAAAGAAATTGCGTTTATAGCAGTTTATAAAAATTGGCGACTTTTTGGTTTGTTTTTTTTTATAAAAAGTAAGTAAATATATAATTAACATTATACAAATACAAAACAGTATGTTGGAGTATGTATGCAAATATCAAATATTAAAGAACATTAATTTTGAAAATCTATTTGCAAAAATGTCCACAGTCGAATTTAAAACAATTTAATATAATCCTTTTAATCTAGCATGTGACTTCCATGGTCGTTATCCATGGTTTGTTCATCTTGTCTTCCGGGTTGAAACCACGTTCTCGGTAGCTCTGCGGCCGGCGTTTCATCTTCACTTGCATGAGACATCTTCAAAACTTAACTGCTGCTTTCATTGTTGCACTGAAACTGGTGGAAGCGTGTTGCGAATAGGTTTATGTAGGGGTGTTACGGATCAACACTTTACTTTACTCTGGAAACATCTAATGTGTACCAGACACCATATCCAATTTATTTCCGAACTAATCATTACTATTACCGACAAATTCGTCAATCTAGAAATCTCAAAACATCCTAATAACCTAAATGATGACGGTTACTCCCTACACAATGTCTGACAATCCTGAATTGCAACAAATTCTCACTGGCAGTGCGACAATCACACACAACGTCCACAGAAGGTTACCCGTTACCGTTTAGGCAGGCACAATCATATAATCGAGCCCATTTTTTTTTAGATAATCCTACTAGGTAAAGATACTTTCTCAGAGATAACAGTTTTATATCCGAATCCAGATGATCCAGACACTAACTACACCACCTGGTTCTATCAGGTTGGAGCACTAGCGTAATTATGCTAGTCCTGTTCAAGGTTAGTTAAATATAGTTTTTCCTAACAGATAGATTTCAAGACCAAGTTTTCTGGAATGGCTAGTTCGATCTTCCGATTTATCTTCAATGTTATTCTTTTTGTGGGGTTAATTAAAAAACAAAGCTTTTAAAATAAAACCTACTAATATACGAGGGAGCGTTTTTATATTCGCGGAATGAGCGGGTTGTAGAGGGGTGAGTAGGCGCATTGGGGGCGTGGCCTGTGCAGCGACTCATGATTAGTATAAATACGAAGTTTCATTGTTATTAGACAGTTAGTCTTTGAGCTATCGTCAACCAAGTAACATAATCAGGAGTGAAAAGTGAAATATGGAAAAAATCGAATATCGTGCCGTTATAAAGTTCCTTACCAGGCAAGGAAAATCAGTCGCGACCATAATGAATGGGATGTCATTGGTTTACGGCGACTCTTGTCCAGGAAAAACCATGGTGTACAAGTGGCATAGTTTATTTAAACAAGGAAGGGAATCCCTTGAAGACGACCCGAGGCCGGGCAGGAGCATTGAGGTGACCACGCCAGCACTTAACCAAAAAGTTGAACAAATTGTACTCGAAGATGCTCGACTAAAGAAGAAACAACTCGCAGAAATGGTTGGAGTATCCGATACAACAATTTTTAAAATCCTACACGATCATCTCGGCATGTCTAAGGTCAGCGCAAGATGGGTGCCGAGAATGCTCACGCCGCCGCGAAAACAACAGCGCGTAGTGTGTTCGCGTGCATTTTTGGACCTCTGTAATGAAGACAAGGATGGTGTATTGAGTGGAATTGTTACTGGAGACGAAACTTGGGTTCATCATTATGAACCTGAGTCCAAACAAGACTCCATGCAGTGGCATAAAAAGGGCACAGCACCTCCCAAGAAATTTAAAGTGTCACAATCAGCTGGGAAACTCATGGCAACGGTATTTTGGGACTCGGAAGGAATATTGTTGATTGATTATAAAGATAAAGGTGTTTCTATAACCGGAGAATATTACGCTTCAATATTAGAACGACTAAAAGAAGCCATTAAAGAGAAAAGACGGGGAAAATTGACAAAAGGTGTTCTGCTTTTGCACGACAACGCGCCCGTCCACAAGAGCCGCGTTGCGTTAGCTGCCCTGCATAAGGTGAGCTTCGAAATTGTGAATCGCCCACCCTACAGCCCAGAGCTGGCCCCGAGTGATTATTACCTGTTTCCGAAAATGAAAAAAGAGCTGCGGGGTAAAAAAATTTACTGCCGATGATGAAGTCAAGGAGGCAGTTTCGGCGTATTTTGCAGATAAAGAGAAATCATTTTTTTATGAGGATATAAATAAATTAATTGAAAGATGTGAAAAATGTATCCGTCTTGCAGGTGAATATATTGAAAAAGAAAAATAATTTGATTTTTTTATTTCCACCCCTTGTCCCCCATTCCGCCAATATAAAAACGCTCCCTGGTAGATAACTTACAAAAATGAACTACTACAAAAATGAGAAGAATAGCACCTGATATTTTAAATATTGTTAGAACATTTTGAACAGTTGTTACGATAATTTATAAATAAAATTCATTTTTCAATTATTACAGTTTGTGTGATTGTAATATCAAACAAGCTATTAAAAATAGATATATTAAGTGTGGGTCTTTTGAAGAGATCTTTAGAAGTTATATCCAAAACTGACAAAAAGTACACTATTCTATTAAAAAGAGTGCATATGATGACTCCAAAATTGGTGATGTTACAGGCATGAAAAATTTATAAAATTCAGCACTACTAGAATAATTAGTTTACCAGTTTCAACATTTTTGTGTTTTGGAATTGCCGATAACCTTAGAAAAAATATTTCATACTGTATACATAAGAAAATAATATTAATAGATACTTTAGCATTAACTCAAACTCAAAATCAAGCAGAAGTTGACGAGAAACAGTTATAAAACAGAAACTAATGAAAACTACGAATAACTGTTATTAGTATATAGCGGTTTTAATATTATTTTAATAAAAGCATATCAAACAAAGTACTTTTACAGTAAAAACATCGCTTTACTTTCATATCTCTTATATAATTTCAAAACAAACATATGCGTAAAATATTTCTATGAAATAGACTATTTTAATGAGAAGCAGAATCAACGAACTAAATAAATGGGTAAGTCCAACGTAACAGTTTTAATTTATATAAGCAGCGAGGAATAATGTATTAATTAAAGAACATATCCTAATAAACTCAGCATTATTATTTCAAACATTTTATATCTATGCATATGTATGCGTGCGCTTGGGTGGCCGTATGCATATATATTTGTATATGAATGTGTATGTAAAGGGTGTTTCAAATTTCGCGGTTTTTTTAAAGAATAAATAAAACACATAATTTGCAATCACTTTTTATTGATAATTGAAGTATTAGTTATGACATTTACATGCGAAAAATAATATCTGTCAAATGACCTCCTCTTGCAGCTCCACAGACGTCCACTCTTTTGTTAAAATTTTCAATAACATTTTGACATAATTGAGGCTCTATCTCACCAACGACACGAATAATTTCATCTTTCAAAGCAATAATTGATTGTGGATTGTTTTTATAAAGCTGACTTTTCACATAACTCCAAAGAAAATAGTTTAACGGTGTCAAATCACATAATCTTGGTGGTCAATTAACATCACCGTTTCTTGAGATTACACGTCCAGGATATTTTTCTCTCAATAAATCAATTGATTCGTGTGCAAAGTGAGGTGTAGCGCCATCCTGTTGAAAACACATATCCTCTAGATCAATATTCATTAATTCAGGCCACGGTTATCATCCGACGATATCGATCACCATCGACAGTTACAGCTTCACCAGCAACATTTTCAAAGAAGTAAGGTCCAATTACACCACCTGACCATATTGCACACCAAACAGTAACTCGTTTAGGATGCATAGGTTTCTCATGAATAATTCATGGATTTTCCTCATCCCAGATACGGAAATTTTGTTTATTAACATAACCACCAAGTTCAAAATGTGCCTCATCAGAAAACATTATTTTTTGAGAAAACTCAGCTAGTTGTTCATTGATGAAATTGACAAATGAACGACGCTTTAAATCATCTAATGGCTTCAGATCCTGTGTTATTTGAACCTTATGTGCCTTCAGAGCTAAATCCTTGTGTAAAATACGCCATGTTGTTGATCCACTAAGTCCAAGTTGTTGTGAACGTCGTCTAATAGACACTTCAGGATGTTCAGCAACACTTTCACGAACCAAACCAATATTTTCTTGTGAGCGACCACTCAGTCAATTGTTCCAATTATTGGTTCATTTCAGGTGTATAATGCTATATCCAAGACATCTAGACCATATCATTTTCTCTCTTAATCACTCTTAAAATATCCACGTCTTTTAGGTATCTACTGCATTGTTCATCAAATATACTGGTTCCCTAACATTAAATTCTGATGTCCATCGCAACCGATGGGGATTCGTCACCATAAACTGACTCCAGTTTAACTTTGATTTCATCATTTGTTTGATTTTTTTAAAATAAGAACTTAACCACTTGTCGATACTCCACTTTTTCCATGTTTTAAAGCAAGCTAAAAACAGTTAGGTCTCTATTCAAATAACGAGCATACTTTATAGGTGTACAATATAAAATAATGTACATAGATTCTTTCCCCCAAAGTAGTATAATCTCGTAAAAAAAGAACTAAGAATAAAACATTATAAATATAGAGAAATTAGAAAAATATTTATTAGGTAATTTCAATACTTTTCAACATAATTGTAATGTGTTACTTAATGTAAATATAGTTGAAAAAGCTGACAGTATTATTAACGAAACGTTATTTATTATGGTAATCAAAAAACAAAATTGGGAAGAACATATTTTTCCGGCCTTGGTAAATTCTATTGATATAATAAATTATTGCCTGAAAAGATATTCAATATAATTCAAATTAGGTGGTTGTAGAAGTAAACGCCGTATTTGTTGAGTTATATAGAAACTATTTTTCGATAGTCATTATAATCATTATGGATAATTACTTTCATTAAACAGAAAGTGATTACATTTCGAACACCCAGAGAATAATTGAGACATTTTACAAAATTGAATTCTGTTTTCCTATTCACCTCATTGATCTACAACTTTTTTTCAGTTGGTCCCATCCTTTACAGTAATTTTTAAAAATTGTGTGATTCATTGCTTTGACTTTCTAGTAATTCAGAAACAATTTTTAGTGTAGAATATTATTAATACAAATTTTAAATAACAATGCTGAAAAATAACAATTTAGATTTTCTGGGTAAACTTTATTCAAGTTAAAGATTGTTGAACGTACATACGTATATACCTATGCATGACATCGATAGTAGTTTCTACGTTGGTTCTTCGATCTCCCGACAGATGCTATCTAGATGCATCGTGCGGCGGCTGGTTAACTAACCAACGTTTGATTCATATCGGCCAAGCTGAACACAGTTTTCTGCGTATCATTGGCTTTTGAGGTGTTTCCTTTAGAATGAACCGGTGTTTCTGTCGTTCTAAATTACGAGGCGCTTTTTAGTTACTTAGTTGCCAAAAATTAAGCGAAAGAAGCCAACATGTTACTGAGCGGCATGTAAAGACTTGCATATCTAAGTATCAGAAGGAGCCATGAGAAGAACTACAACTCTATTGGAGGTGATATTCAATTTTTCATCTCTAGACGTCCATATACAAAGAGAAATAGGTCAAATTACAAACGTATGCAAGGCCAATCGCTTATAAGCCAAATCCGCGGCAATTACGTCAATGTGTTGAGGAAATTCTTAGGCAAAGTGTGGTTAGCCGCACATTGGCTATCTGCTCCTACCCAAACAATGTTAGAAACTCTAGCTTCAGCATATGTACATGTATGGGATACCGAGAGCGCCCTTAATGTCGTAATTGGATTAAAAAGGTGACACTAGCCTGATTCCCATAGCATGATGACTATAGAACTGATAAAAAAAGCCGACGAATTGGTTTGACAAAATCCGTCAACAAATTTCATAAAGCTGAAGCCTTCCCGCAGAATTACAGAAAGAAGCAAAACAGACATAAAAAGTGAGGTCAAAACATTTTTGAAAGTTGCAAAACCCAAGTTAAAGATTAGAAAAATAGTTCCTTAGGAAATCATAGCCTAAATTTGTAAGGACCTATTGAGTAAGATCAAAAAATCTGTTAAGAAGATAGTGGTTTACTAACAAGGCACTACATGCTCTTCGAATATGAGCTCGACAGAAGAAATCGCGATTCATATATTGTGCCAATGTGAGGACTTGGCAAGACTCCAACTTATATAAATGAGAGACGAATATTCTGAAGAGGAAGTCCATATAAAGAGAAAATTACCCTCAAAGCTGTTAGGTTTAATTAAAATAGCTGGGGGCCACATCTGGAGAGTACGGCGGATGGGGAAGTAATTCGAAACCCAATTCACTTAATTTGGCCATTGTTTTCATTGATTTGTGACACGGTGCATTGTCTTGGTGAAACAGCACTTTCTTCTTCTTCATATGGGGCCTTGTTTTGCGATTTCGTTCTTCAAACGGTCCAATAACGCTGTTGATGGACTGGCCCTTTTTAAGATAATCTATGAAAATTATTCCATGCGCATCCCAAAAAACTGACGCCATCACTTTTCCAGCTGACTGTTGCGTCTTTCCACGCTTTGGAGCCGGTTCATCGCGTGCAGTCCACTCGGCTGATTGTCGATTGGACTCTGGAGTGTAGTGATGAATCCATGTTTCATCCATTGTTACATATCGACGCAAAAACTCGGTTTTATTACGATTTAACAGCTTCAAACACAGCTCAGAATCATCAACTCGTTGTTGTTTTTGATCGAATGTGAGCTCGCGCGGCACCCATTTTGCACAGAGCTTCCGCATGCCCAAATATTCATGCACGATGTGTCCAACACGTTCCTTTGATATCTTTAGGATGTCAGCTATCTCGATCAACTTTACTTTATGGTCGTTTAAAATAATTTTGCGAACTTTTTTGATGTTTTCGTCGGTGACAGCCTCTTTTGGTCGTCCACTGCGTTCGCCGTCTTCGGTGCTCATTTCACCACGTTTAAACTTAGCATACCAATCAATTATGGTTGATTTTCCTGGCACAGAGTCCGGAAACTCCTCATCAAGCCATGCTTTTGCTTCAACGGTATTTTTTCCCTTCAAAAAGCAGTACTTTATCAGCACACGACATTCTTTTTTTTTCCGTTTTTTTAAATAACAAAAGTAGCTTCACTCTTAACGCAATATCTCAGTAACTAATGGTCGGATTGCTGTCAAATTTTGACACGTTTCGTTTGAAGGTTAGTACTATCTAAAAAACATATGGATTTAATAACAGTAACGCCATCTATGTGTCAGACCGGGGACTTTTCAGCCGACCTGGTATAATAAAACACCATGCTTTCGACGCATATTATTGGCCGATAAGTATGTGCTTATCTGGTAACTATTCCACAGAAATAATCTCTTCGAAATCACTAAACATTGTGTCGATGACACTACCGGCAGAAAACGAAACATAAAATTTTCACTTCATATGAAATTTTCCGTGAGAACGTGAGGCGGCATTTTACGATACTCCAAGCGTTTTAAAAATTTACGAAATTTCTGTTACACTTTATGTCGTTTTTACGTCTCTTGTAATAGAACCACAACTATTATGTATTTGCAGTTTAATTTATCAGAATACACTTTATAAATTATTCAACATTTAATTCAAACATGACACTTAATGACCTATATTGTGCATTACGATTTAGGAATACATATTTGCAATATGAATGTATTCTATTAGAAAGTTTCAATAAGTACATAATCTTTAGATCGTACAGTATGTAGACCATATATTACCACATGCAACCACACACTTTGTATTAAGAAATTCTTGTGAATACACGTGGCTTTATAATGAATGCCTGTGAATATACATACACGTGGCGTTATAATGTATGCTATCGTATTTTACAAACGCAAAATAATACTATCTCGAGTGAATGTATCGTATCGTGTTCGGGTTGGTCACTTTCACGAAAATTACAACGCAAAAAGAATGTTCCCGCTTTCATGCAAATTAATACCTATTGTTCTCTTCGATGCAGTTACTAAATAAACATTGGAAACGAATCCTAACTGGGTAAATAGGAAACATCATGAAATACATTTATAACTTTGGATGGGATATTATTATTTACTATAACTCTGATAATGTAAAATGCAATAATTGATATGCACTACGAATTTTCGTTTTTAAATTTCTCCTACGTTGCAACAAAATCATAATAGGTATTCTCTTCGAATTTTCGTTTTTAAATTTCTCCTAGATTGCAACAAAATCATAACAAATATGCGGGTTAATTTGCATAAACTACAAAAATGCTTATTAGTATTCAAAATTTATAATTTCCACTTCGTTTCATGTAAATTTAATTAAGATGTGCTCGGTATATGTTAAGTAAGTATTAACACTAATGTTAGTAATTATTATATGCAAGTATGCCGATTTTAATATTAATATAATTACAAATTGATTTTACATTCCGTCTAGTCTATTTTCATTAGCGAAAATATAAGTATTATAAAACTATGATTTCCTATTAATTTATCTAAAATTAAATAAATTACAGTATCTGGTAACTAAATTAGCTCAGATCTCAGTTAAAATGAACAAAACATTTTAAATGCATATTATTGTATTCTTCCAAAAAGATATGTGTACAGAATTTTCAAATACGCAAACTGTTAGCCTAAAATATTCCTTTATTTATTTCATTCATTAGTATTAAGCTTTGGGCTCCTAATACCTTACCTAACTCATAATCTTTACCTGTCCTCGATAAATTCTAAGAATTTGAAGGGGTGATATAATAAGTTTATACAAGTAAAATTATTCAGAATTGTTAGAACCCTCGAAGCATGTGTTTGTGGTAATGTATTTACCGATTTTAGTTTAGGATCTTATATTCAGATTAATGGTGCCCTTAACTTTATTTTTTGTATATAGCGAACTTTTGCGGCAGGAGCAAGATGAAACATACCACAAACAAAGAAAAAAAATTATAATAGAGTCTCTATTAGGAACTGTTTGTGTTCTCAAAAGGAAACTGCTAGAAAAGTAAAGGCTTCATGCCGAACAGCGACAAGAATTGCAATACTTATAAAAATTATTAACATTGCTTTGTAAAGTAGACATGTTTTCTGCTGCTGTCCTTTAATATAAAGATATCAGAATCTCGATTATGTCCTGCTGGACTAAAAAGTTGCCGGTTTGGAAAAAGAACTACATTTAACAGATATAATGAAGAAAAAGAATCTAAATCTACAGTGAGACAAGATTCATCAACAATGTTGGAGAATGGAGGAAGGTTTTTGTATAAAATTATATCGCAAATATTTAAAAAATGTTTTCTAATATAACGTGTTTCACAATTTTCACAAACTATATAGAAAGGCATGTATAATCCACCCTCCTTCCTCATGATGGGATGATTCTATGGCACTGCAGGAACCTTTATATTTTGTCGAAGGAACAATAATGAAGCTCATTTATGCGCTACTGGATTTAAAATGTTGCCGGTTTGCGAAAAAAATACATCTAACAGATATAATGCAGAAAAAGAATCTAGAGGAGACAAGATGCATCAACATTTAATTGTTCGATAATGCAGGAAGGCCTTTATATAAAATTATTTCGCAAACATTTAAAAAATGTTTTCTTATATTATGTGTTTCTCAATGACAAACCACATTGGTTACAGATTTTATGAAATTTGTAAAACAACGAACACCTTCGCAAACTTTATATGATAGAAAGGAATGTATAACTTCTTCTCCTCCCTCATAATGAGATGATTTAATGGCCATGCATTGCATGTGCCCTGTATCAAGAGGGAAATCTGTCAATGTTTATGTACATGAGCTCCATGCCCCATACAGCGAAATCTGTCCAGAATGTTTTTCGAGATTTCACTATACCAGTATTACCCTGGCCTGGAAATTTAGCGGAATCCAATCGAAAATGCTTGTTTTTCAATCTCTCGATTACTCGTCCCCAAATGCCAATTGAAGTGTTTGAAAAGAAAATATCGAGAAAGCCTGGAAAAAAGAAAAAGTTGCAAGGCACTGTAAAAAACAACATGCCAAAGTGAATTCAAGCGATCATTCAAGCTAACGGAGGTGTGACCAAATATTGAAAAAAATGTATCCTATAATCTATATTAACATATGTAATATAGAAGTATACGTTTTAAATTTCATGTGTTTGGATTTCATTTCGTTAAAAGATCTATTTTTCATTAGTGATGTTAATAGTGTCCTTTTGTAAAGAATAGTGACAGATCAGTGATACTGTGGGAATCTATGTGTTCAGATTTCAACTGTTAATGACAAAAATTCATGAATTACATTTCTAACTGCTTCATCATCCAGTTTATTCGCCAGATTTGACCCCGTAGACTTTGTCTTTTTCCAAACGCGAAAACTTGGCTCGATGATAAGAGTTTTAAATCAAATGAAGAGGCAAACATTGAAACTAAACCATATTTCGACCGATTTGATAAAGCTTACTTTTCTGAAGGAATGAAATGAATTAATATCGGTGGACTAAATGCAATAAGTTATAAGGAGAGTATATTGAAAAATGAAGTCATTTTTTACCATAAAGGTTATATTTTTTTTATCTAGTTTCACTAATTACCGAACCACCATCACATCTTCTTCACTTTTAATGCTAATGAAGGCAATTTCATAAGAACATTGGTCCGGTATAATTTTATTCGTAATCACTGTATGTCTTTATTTTTCATAATTTATTCTTGCGAACGCTAATAATTTAACGGCTCCAAAAAGTAAACTAGTATCATATTATTACCTGTACAAAGCGAACAAATATTACCGTAACAGTATACTATACATTTATCTGTGGATCACTAAATGCAATAACAAATAACATGCAAAAGTTCTGTGTAATACAATACAATGTCATTTAGCATGCATAAAGTCTGTAATATAGTCGCTGGATCGTAATTTGATTATATATTTTTCCGGTTTACACACGCACTTAGAGTAGGTCATGACTTGTTTACTGTGAGATTAAGTTTGTTAGCGCTATAGAAACGAATTAATTTGTAAATTACTACATAAACAAGCGGATTTGAGACTATCATTTAACTGATACTTCTAGTTTTGTTGGAAATTTTATACACGTTGGTTAATTTTGCCTTACTTTACCTTCAACATATTTATATTCCTTTTTCGTTCTTTGAAAATGTAGCAATTTTGTTACTAATTAATGTCAATTTCTCTTTTTTTAACGCCAACAACCCTCATTTTTTTCAACTACATTTTACAACCTACAATAAAGAAGACTTACTCCAATTTCGTTTGGAAATTTTATAGTTATGGAGCAAGCAAAAGCTTTTTATGAAGAATATTTTGCTTTGAAAATAAGAACTTTTTTACCGTTTAATGCATTCAGGAATATACAATTCCCCACGGTCAAAGTAGTTCATATGGAAATGAAGTCGTTTTTCAAGAAATACATTATAATCTAAATTATTTATTAAGAACACATTATACGTGGGTTGTCTTTAAAGTTTTGTATAGAATAAAACAGTAAACAGCTTTTAAAGATTTCATTGTTTGTCGATGTATTCACCACGAAGATTAATGCACTTTTGCGCGCTCTCGAACCAACTCTGCAAGCAGTTGTTCCACTCGTTTGTTGGTACAATCAAAATTGTGTTTTTGAAGACACCGACTGCTCCTTCTGACGACTGGAACCTTTGACCAGGCAGTCCGTTCTTGATTTTCGGAAAGGTAAAATAATCTTTGGGACTTAGGCCCGGACTGTGCGGAGGATGGTCCAACAATTCGACGTTTTGTTACGTTAAAAATTCAATTGTCTTGCGTATTGTGGGCGAACTTGCATTGTCTTGATCGAGCACGATTCCATCATTCAGGGTTGATTATTCGAAGCTCAGCAATGACTTACATCCACAAATCGTTGTATACCAATCGGCTGTACAATGCTTTGATCTTGTAGGGGAATTATTATTACATGACCTACATTCGAGACAACTGTCGCGACTTTCGTCGGCTATTCTTCAACTTGAAATGCTTAAACAGACGACTGGCGTTTACTTTCTGATTCGCGTGAATAAATCCAAGATTCGTTGCTACTGACAATGTTGTATACGCCTTTAGAGTTTCCGGCGTTGAAGGGACCAAGAGTTTTATGAATTCACCCCAGCGGCATTCTTTACTTCGGTCAACAGATGCGGTATCCAACAGGAAACTAATTTCTTTTCATAAAATTTTTTGAATTGAGGTCTTTGAAATCCCCAGTATACTTCAATCTGGCGATATTTCACATGTCGATCGTCGTAGATGATCTTGCTTACAACATCGACGTTGTCCTGAGTGACTGCTGTTTTTGGTGAACCTACGACTAATCCGTTCACGTTTGAATTATTCGTACCAACGAAAAATTGTTGACTGATGTGGTGCTTCATTACCGAAAACCAACTCGGCGAAGCATTCATTTTGAGATAATTGTCTTCGAAAATTTTAAGAAATTATTCCGCGAAAATGTTTTCAGTTTAATTCCATTTTTCAACTAACTTGTCAACTTCGACAGTTTGTTGTAGCTACAACACTACACGTATCATACTGAAACTTTGAATTTAGGTTAACTAAAGATGAAGATTAATTTTTAGGGGTGACATTTGATTAATGGTGCCTTCTACGTCCTACTATGCAAAACTTGAAAGACATCCCATGCATCAATGCATACAACTTTTATATACATCATACAAACGTGCACTGAAAAATCCGTGAAATGATGAGTAAATCGCGTAATTGAAGACTATTGATATGATGCGTTGGAAAATTATCCCCTTAGCAATTTCAACTGTCAAATTTCAGATTGCTCAGTTTATTAGCTTCAGTGTGATGACCTCTTAATTGAAAACGTCTTTGAGTTTTTAACGAAATGGATAGGTGAAATTCGTACTTCTATGAAAGCTATTCTTGAAAGACTTATCAACCACAAATATGTATTCACAACGAGGTGAAGCATAGTTTGAAGAGCTCGACTCCTTCATTTTCCACTGCTGATAAATGGATTCGTAAATTCAAATTTTATTGTACAACCATTAAAGATTCGCCACGTAGTGGACGTCCAAAACCCACTATAATTGTTTATAGCGTTAAAAAACCGTGATTTGAAAACGTTTGAGATAGCTGGGACAATAAATATCTATAAAGAACGCGCAACACACATTTCGAATGAGAAAGCTTTCTACTAGATGTATGTCGTCACTGCACAATATTGATCAAAAACGTGGGCGCGTGCAAATTTCCCGTACGTGTTCGGAGCATTAAAAAACCAACCTAGACTTTATGCGCCGATTTATTACCATAAATGAGACCGGGTTCATCATTATACTTCCGAAACAAAACAATAACCTAACAAGTTTCTATTTTTACAAAACGTATTCATTTTGTTGACTACCTTCCGAAACACCAGACAATTGCAGGCACGTATTACGCTTATCTTTAAACGAATTAAGCAAAAAAATAATGAAGAGCGTCCTGGTTTAACCAAGAAAAAAATCATTCTCCACTACGATTTATTGCCGTACTCGTCTTACTCTCCGAATTATCATCTTTATCCATGCCTAAATATACCTTGCTGGTCAAAAGTTTTTAGCAGGCAACGATGTTAAAGCTGCTGTGGATGCTTATTTTAATGAACTTGAGAGTTTTGAATATAGTAAGGCATAGATACTTTAGACTATCTCTGATCCAAACTCATCGGGGTGTTAGGTATTATATAGGTATAGGTATTGTATTGAGAAATAAAACACAATTTCAAATCGCAAAATTCTTTTCTTTATTTTCATTTCACAGACTTTTTGGCACATTTTTAAGTTGACATAAAAATGAAAAAAATAGTAACTAAAACGTAACGTAAAACATACAGGATACTATGAAAGTCATTCTCTATTATCTGGTACGTCAATTCTGATGTAATTTAAGACCATTGTTCTAAAATAATATGGAGCAGCATTTCTCAATCTTTGGGTTGCGACCCAATATATTTTTATATCAAAACGGTAGTTATTTAAAAAAAACACGCCTCGTATATATCCAGGTTTTTTTTACAAACATACATATATATATCAGTATATTATATTAGGAAAAAAACTTTTTCATGATCTTTATGAAGGAAACCTGACCCGTTTGGGACAATCATTTCGGGTAATTTTAATTTACTATTCTACTCTTTATTGGTATGTATTTAACAAAAATAGCTCAGTGACCATAAGCTTTCCAACTGAAGATTGTGCGCGGACCTATTTCAGAAGCGGAGAACCTTTATAAACCATTGGCTGGTCTCTGATCTTGTGTTTGAATTCTGATGATGTACCAAAGACTGCAATTATCTTAGAAAAAAATCAGCACCAGGATCCAAAAATGCCAAATTATTTGTTGCCTAAGCAATTTTTGTGCGGGAGTCAATAATCATGGAACCTACCTTGCTGAAACTTTCCTCACGCTAGTTTATCATATAGAATTGTTAAAAGGTTTGATGCTAATATATTTAGTGCGTCACAAATGGTAGAAATTTTCAAACAATGATTTTCGAGAGCCATTGCTTCAACTTTCAGGCAAACATCAGAACTGGTTGCTTCCGAAGACCTTCCGCTTCTTGGATGAATTTCAATGCATTCGCAGACCCATTGACACTGTTTTGACTAAAATTTCACACTGACGAAATCTCGTCCTCATACACTACGATCATTCATTAGTAAATAATTTTAGGAGAATTATGTTCCTTTGTCAAATATTTGATGACACTGTAATGTTCTAATTTCGTAAAACTCATTTTTTATTATAAGGCACTTTATAAGGCACGAAATAATGAACGCAAACAGAAAATATTGTCACTACTAAACGTTACTAAGTAACTCACAATTAGTTGTTTCTATCAAGGCTAAGTATATTCTTGTTCTAAGTCACCTTGTATATACAAGTAATTTTTATAAAAAGCGTTTCTTACTTCCTGAAGCAATTTACCTAATCCCATAAATAGATAAACTATAACGAAACAAATGGTCATGAACGTATTATATGTGTAGGCTGATCATTTTAAATGATGTCAGCTATATGGTACATAAAAAAATAAAACACGTAGGGATTCATTGGATATATTTGGTATGCAAAAATATTTCTGCAATATCAATATATTCAAGCGCTTTTATTTAAATAACACCATAACATACCTGTGTGTAGAAAGTGAATGTTTATAACGGAATACTTAATATCGAAAATGTTAATGACATTTCTACTTTCAAAAAAGCCCACTGACAACCCAGATCGTTTAAAGAAAACAGTTTCTAAAGTACTTCAACTCCTCCATTGTATATGAATATAATCTTCTAGAACTGCCATATAATGTACATCTAATAAATTTTCTTGTGCTTTTAGTGTGTTTTATAAATATTTTGTATTAGTGATTGTTAAAAATTAACGGGCGTTAACAGTATTTATAATATTGCAATTTTAATATTTTTTTCCATATCATTCCTCTAACATCATATACTTATTATTCTTATTACTTTGATATTATTTTTGTTTACCTAAAATTTCTTAATGGAAATATATGCTCAAGACAAAAATTTGTCTTGAGCATAAAAGATAGCCCCATATTGGACGCCAAAATTTTTATATAAGGTTTCGTAGAATGGCCAGTCTCTTTTCCTTTAATGTATATACATGCGTTATCGGTTAAAATTCTTACATGTACTTACGTATTAAGCTGTTTGAGTTTTCCTGGTCTTGTATAGTATCGTAAATATATATAAAATCTGCTTTTACTTCGTGGTTTATCCATCGAATTAGACAAAATTAGAAAAACAAAGACTACTTTTGAAAAAATAAGTTAAAGCTGGAAATAATGAATTTAGATGCTTTAGAAGTATTTGCAAGTCTCCGATAACTATAGGTTACAAGTTATATCTCCGCGGTTGGACGTGATATTACAAACTGCCCTGCTAAATCGTAAAATTTTCTCAATACTAAGGGTCGTTCAACTGGAATCCCTGGCACATTTCTAGATAATAGTTTCAACGATCTCACTAATCCTAACAATATAGTTAAAGTTTTGCTGACTCCTTCTCTAGCAAATATACAAGCTGTGATAAGTCGACATATCCTGAAGTTTGTTCTAACAGTTTGCCATTCGTTATTCAATCTGCCTACGAGGACGAGCTGATCCATATCATGTCAACATTATCTAATAAGCATACTGCGGGTGGCAACCTACTTCCGAATTTTCTGACCAGACTGCACATTTGTACTTCCTTTTCCTTTTTTTTTCCATTACTAATAACTAATTAACGACCTATTCCAATACTATCAAATTTCGTAAAAGTGTATAAAAAGTTTCTTTATTCCAGTATTTATAAAAAAAACATTTCTTTATGGATTTTTACGTGGACAATTACAAATTTAGCTTCCTTTTCTTAAGAAGTTAGCAAGTGTTTGGATAGAAGGGGACAGGTTGATGTTATGTACACCGACCTTTTACCTGCTTTTGACTCTATAAAACATCATATTCTGCTGCATAAATTGAGTTACTTTAGGTTTCTTCCTTCATCTTTGAACTTGTTAAAATCCTACTTATATAATCGCAAATGTTATGTTTTCTACAATGCTTTTGTTTTCGGATGAATTTGATTCCAGTTCAGATGTTTCGCTAGACTCGAATCTTAGTCCTTGACTATTCAATTTACTTATTCATGACTTGCTAATGTCTCTGAACTGCCTAGTCATTGCCTATGCTGACAATATTAAAATTTATAACAATATCAAGATGTAAACTATTAAGTATTTATACTTGGATATTTTGGCAAAATTGCAGTTAGTTTTTTTGAGGTGCTCATAGTGATAACATCGTATGTTTCGAAGAAGTTCAATCGGTTAGAAATGCCTAAACGGAAAGAATTGAGTATAAAAACACGATCGTTTATAATCCCATACTGGCAAAAGCAATCGCGAAATTGCCACAGAACTTAAATTAAATCAGTCCACCGTGGGTTATATCATCGAAAAATTGTGTGTTGAGCAGAACCCATACAGGCTGACCAAGGGCAACGACCTCAGCAGAAGATCTTGCAATGGTGGTAACAAGCAAGAGAAATAGACGAAAAACAGCCCCAGAAATCATAGCAGAAATGAATGCTATTCGGCAAAAACCCATGAGTGTTTCCATAGTTAAACGACAATTAAAAGAAGCCGGTCTTCATGGGCGAATTGCAATGCAGAAGCCGCTTCTACGCAAACAATAACGTTTAAAGTGGGCACACGATCACCAAAATTGGACCAGAGATACTGGACTACTATTGTGGACCGATGAATCCAAATTTTTGGTTCACGAAGACATGTTTTCGTGAGGAGGTCTGTGGGTGAGCGTGCCCGGGAAGAATGCATAGCCCCTACTGTTAAGCACGGTGGAGGTTCAGTCATGATATGGGATTGTTTTTCTGGATCAAATGTGGGCGATCTCGTAAAAATCGAAAATATACTAAAAAAGAACAGTATAAGCGCATATTAGAGGAAAACGCAATCCCCTCTCTAATTAAAATTTCTAGTCAGAATTTTATCTTCCAACAAGATAATGACCCAAAACACACTTCCAAACCATGCCGGGAATATTTGCAGAAATTGGAGAACGAGGGAACCATAAAAGTTATGGCATGGCCTCCCCAGAGTTCCGATTTAAATCCCATCGAGTTACTGTGGGAAGAACTTGACCGAGAGTTGAGAAAATTGGCACTCACATCTGCTGAAAATTAATCGAAAGAATGCCTCGATTGTGTGCTGCAGTGATTAAAAATAAAGGAGGGCATACATACGTGTCTAAAATTTAGATGAATATATAATATTATACAACAATTTATTTTAGATGTAAACATATATATTTTTCATATATGTAAATAATAAAAAGATATTGGTATTTTAATTTCGATGTTTGTTACAATTTGCGGGTTAAATGCGAGTGACCAAATACTTATGAGCGATAGTGTATATTATGCTGTATAGAGATAGTTGTTCTATGATTTTGTTTTCCAATTAAAGATTGATGAAATACATAAACTGCTCGTAACGAAAATTCTTTTCGTGAAATACGTATTCGTAATTTATATGTTCGAAAATGGTCACTTTTAGTCATACGAATTTGTAATAAAATTTAAGCTCCTTATTCTTTCTAATTTGCTGTTATTCGAATTATTAAGTAGCTGGTTCGGAATACTATGAAGACAAAAGGAAACAAGTCATTTATATTATCAAAGTTGCACAGAAAATATATACATTAGGTTTTTCAAACCGCGAGCAATTATTTCCGGCCTAGTCACGGGTTTTTCCCCGAAAAGAGGTTGGTCTTGAACTATTAATAATCATTGAAACAAGAAGTTTGAAGAATCTTTCCTGGCTTGGGATCCGATTGAGAACTTCTCTTTCCTTGTAAAATTTCGGGTACGAGTTTGAAATGCCTCCTCTTTTGCATAACATTTATACATTTCCGTCACCTCCCCGTAGTATAATATATTGGCTAATTGCGCCCATGAAATAATGAAGATTATGTCGTATCTACACTACTTTTCTTTACTCAAATTAACAAATTTTTCAATATCAATAATACATGTAGGGACGGTTCGTCATCTTCATATAATATAATTTTTTTCTTGTCTAAACCAATACGGTTTTCATTTTAATTTTGTGTTTTAATTTTTCTAAAAGATTAGCGTAATATGGCCTTTTAGAAGGTAATTTATAAGAAAAATACCTTTTTCGGCCTAAAATATATGGAAACCACCTTACCTTTCCTGCAGAGGGAACAGCTGCCATCTTTTTTGAGATAGAATAACTACCGTGCCTCCATTGTTTAGATTGTTGTTTTGTTTCTAACATATAATGTTGAACCCAAGCCTATCTGTAATGGATAAATCAGCAAATAAAGCCTACTTCTTTTTTCGGAAATACTTCAAATTATTTTTATTTCTTCAGTATTTTTAACACCGATCATTCACTGCAGCCACATTGCAGACAGCTTCTTCATAGCCAATTCTTCATTCAAAATGTATTGTTGTTCACTTTCTTTAAAAATGTTTACCGTTTTTCAAATGAAGGTCTTTAACACCATTGCATGCACTTCTTCAACAATTTCCTGTATAGTGACAAATTTCGGGCGTCACTACGTGGTGCATCTTTAATGGTTATATGACCATATTTGAACTCAAGAACTCAATTATCATCAGTAATAAATAAAGGAGCCAAGTTTTTCAAACAATCGTTTATTTCATTGTAACTATTTATTGCTGATAAGCCTTTGTATTTTGCACTTTCTTTAGAAATATTTACCATTTTTCAAAAGAAGGTCTTTTAATATCATTGCATGCACTTTTTCAACAATTTCCGGTATAGCGACAAATTTCAGACGTCCACAACGTGGTGCATCTTTAATGGTTATATGACCACATTTTAACTCACGAACCCAATTATCAACTGTGAAAAATAAAGGAGCCAAGTTTTTAAAATCATCGCTTATCTCATAATTACTTATTGCTGCTAAGGCTTTCGAGAGGAAGGAATTTTAACACTACCCATCTCAACTTCGAGAAATTAGAAAGTCTTAACAATGCAACTAATAAATGTACCGATCTGAAATTTGACAGTTAACGGAAGACAATCACGCCACCGACTTTTCAGTCCACCCTCGTATATATGGTAGTTTATATTGTAACAAAAACGAAAGATTGTCATAAACTTGAAGATATTGTTGTTAATGTATTTAATATATAGATCGACTAGATTTGAGAAGCTACTTTATGAAAAACAGGTACATTCGTCATTTTAACGTTCTTTTTTAGTGTAATTTCTTTTTAAAGTAATAAATGTTTCCTGAATTTCTGATATATACACATATTAAATACTTCGAGTCAGATATTGTTTTTATTTGATATGTTATTACTTACGTTGCGAAAGACGGAAGCAAATGTCTTATAAGGCGTGTCGATTTTATTTTAGAAGTCCTCTCACGATCAAATTCCCTCTCCGTTCTTTATCGTAACCCACTCTTTGGAAACAAATAATCTAGAATAAACATACATTGTCAATTTACAGAATAAATATGATGTTTTTATTTGAAATGTGTACCTAATTTATTTAAGTATATCTAGGATATGTACATACATTTCTATTGGACATTACCATAACTTAAAATAAAAGCAAGAACCAAATCACTAAATATTTTCATTTCTTAATATTAATTTAAGAGTCAAATATTACGAAATGTCTTTCCACATACGTTTCACCATAAAATCGCAAATACACGACTATTATTATGCCGAACGAAATAAGTGTAATATTTACATGGAGATATTAACGGGCGGTCAGACGCGAAAACCAATGTTAAATTAAATGTTATCGACAGTATGTCATTAAATTTCCTTGGAAAGGTAAAGTTTCGTTGTAATAACTAATTATAACTTGCTATAATGATACGTACTTGTCAGAAATTCCGCAAAAACATACAATAGTTGCTGCGGTATAGATGCAATTATACTACAAAAATAATAACCATGCACGTACCGATCTACACACACTATATGTTCGCCTTCTGAGAAGAGGTAATTATGAGAAAATTAAATTCGTATTTATTTTAACGTATGTGTAATAAGTGACTCTAGAAATAAAAAGTAAATATTGGAATACATTTACTTGAAATTAAATAAATAAATTAAAGATATTCTTGACAATTGTGTGCGACGCGTTCGAAAAGCGATAACGTTCGCAGACCTCAAAAACTACATACACGTACAGCCTTAACCATATGTATTAGACATCCCAACAATATGTATTGAAAATAATCTATTATTATTAGCAGTACAATAATAAGTAATAAAATGATAACAGCGAAATTTGAAACACCCTTTTTCAAATTTCGCGGTTTTTTTTAAATAAGTAAAACACATAATTTGCATTCACTTTCAAAAACTTTTATTAGTAATTGAAGTATCAGTTATGACATTTACATGCGAAAAATAATATCTGCCAAATGGCCTCCTCTTGCAGCTCCACAGATGTGCACTCTTTTGTTAAAATTTTCAATGACATTTTGGCATAATCGAAGCTCTATCTCTCCAATAACACGAATAATTTCATCTTTCAATGCAGGAATTGATTGTGGATTGTTTTTATAAACTTGACTGTTCACATAACCCCAAAGAAAATAGTTTAACCATGTCAAATCACATGATCTTGGTGGCCAATTAACATCACCGTTTCTTAAGATTACACGTCCAGGAAATTTTTCTCTCAATAAATCATTTGATTCGTGTGCAAAGTGCGGTGTAGCGCCATCCTGTTGAGACCATATATCCTCTAGATCAATATTCATTAATTTAGGCCACAAAAATTCGGTTATTATCCGACGATATTAATCACCATTGACAGTTACAGCTTCACCAGCAGCATTTTCAAAGAAGGAAGGTCCAATTACACCACCTGACCATAATGCACACCAAACAGTAACTCGCTCAGGATGCATAAGTTTCTCATGAATAATTCGTGGATTTTCCTCACCCCAGATATGGCAATTTTGTTTATTAACATAGCCGCCAAGTTGTGCCTCATCAGAAAACATTATTTTTTGAGAAAAATCAGCTGGTTGTTCATTGATGAAATTGACAAATAAATTATGGTTTAAATGATCTAATGGCTTCAGTTCTGTGTGATTTGAACCTTATATGCCTTCAGAGCTAAATCCTTGTGTAAAATACGCCATGTTGTTGATCCACTAAGTCCAAGTTGTTGTGAACGTCGTCTAATGGACATTTCAGGATCTTCAGCAACATTTTCCCGAACCAAACCAATATTTTCTTGTGAACGACCACTGCGACTGTATTTTTTACTTTTTTGATCTTCCGCGAAACCGATCTTTTGAAATTTTTTAATAATCCTACCAATAGTGCTTTCGAATGGACGATTTTGTAAACAATAAAATTCGCGTAATTTTCTGAAAACTCTTTTCACAGAACGCTGATTTTCATAAAATAATTTAACAATTTGAACGCGTTGTTGTACTGTGTACGAAACCGTTTTTATAAATGTCATGCATCATATTTTTTAAATGCCCACATACCCAGACAAACTCAGTGCGCCATCTGTATTTTATTTATTCTTAAAAAAACCGCGCAATTTGAAACAGCCTTTATAAGCAGAAACGTATTTACAAGGAATTTATTAAAAAATATATATTGATTTTTCGTAGCACCTTCACTTTGTTTTATTACAGCTCGCACTCTCCTCGGCATACTTACTACTATGTTTTGTCACTCTTCAAACACTTTTTCTTTTAAAATATTTTTACTGACAAACATATTTTTGCCAACTTCATTTTTAAAATGTTCCACGCATATATTCAATCGGCGAAAGATCAGGAAACTAAGGTGGCCAATTTAATATCCTAAAATTATTTTCGTGGAACAATAGCATGGCTTGCCGTGATTTATGACATGGGATAGAGTCCTAATGAAAATATTATGCAGAAAAAATTTTAGTGTTGCCAGTTTCAACATGACCTCGAGCGTATCGAATAAACAGTACTATTCATCAGACTACTACAGGCAAAGAATTCTCGAATGTCGAACGTACATATGCACTGTGGGAATAATATTCTGTGAATGAAACGATTCTTCCTGCCGTCGTCGTATGTATTGAGCCATAGGTTGTTCCCAAATTATAAAAAATGTTAATAATCTATATTAAAACGAACCGCTTATTTTTTTCTAGAAATTATTGTCTATGTTTACTAGCTTTATAAGTGCAATCACTTTAGTTCACTATTAAATGATTCAATTTTTTTTTGGTCTGTTCGGGTCTTGTACAGTTTCCGCTAATATTTACATCCTGATTAAACCAACCACTTTAAGCTATCTTCTTATTCTTCGTTAGAATATTAGTCCCATGACGTTGGGCTAATTCCCCAACGAGACCTTTCGACACCTTCGAATGGTTTTTACGACTCTAATAGTTGAGCTTCTCTTGCAATTATGACGCGTTTAGTGCCTTTTTTGGTTGAACAACATTCATTTGTCTCTCTATCGCTGACAAAGATGTTCCTTGAAAACTCCATCCATCTCTGTTCCACTTCCAAACCTAACCAGCATTATTTTATAATTTATACACAATAACAAAAAAAAATAAACAGTTGAATGCAGCTTTTGGAAAATAACAATAGTTGTACGGAACAAAATTGGATGAAAAAGGAAGATATGGATGCAAAAAAAATTATTTCTTTAGTAAAAAAAAATAATTATAATTCGCGAACTTAAGACTGCCTAGTTTTCGATATTTAGCGCCATCACAACAAATATTACTCATTAAACGCTTAAATACACCAAGATAATGTTTATAATTAGTCGTTTAACTAGTTTTAATGAATTAATTACATAATACCCCTCAAAAAATAAAGGGAATTATATTGATTTTTAACTTCTCCGAACGATTATTTTGGGCTTCCTTCATCTGGTGAGCGCCATTCCACAGTTTTACGCTTGGTTGATAACACCATGTCTCGTCACCAGCAACAATCGATTTCAAAAAGTTTTCGTCTCTTCGAGATTCTCTAATTGTGTTTTCGCAATGTCCAGTTCTGTACAATTTTTGACCGTCTATCGATTTTTGGGGAACAAATTTTAAAGTTTTTCGATTACAAAATGATGAAATATTATCTTGTCACACAAGCTTTTTTCAAAATTTTTATCAGTCATAGTTTCAAGAGATTGGCCTGCACTTTCATTATCGCCTACATTCTTTCTACTTATATTTGCGGTAAACAATTATCTCCGCAAACGTTTTTAAGTATTCAACAAAGAACTTGACTCTTTATTTTTTATTCACTTTTCCATCGAGTTATGTAAACTCAAGAAAAATATTGATTTGGTCTATGACATAGTATTCAATAAACAAAAGATTATAGCAAAATTTACAGTAAAAGCGTGTAACTTTCAATTTGAAATAGAGAAAATTTTATATTAGGAATTGGGTTTAAAAACGTCTCTAAATGTATTATATTTATTGGGTATAATGGAAACCTTGTAAAAACCAATATACTACTGCATGAAAATTTCTTAAAGTCTAGATGGTTATGGGGTATGGCAGTGAACTTTTATGTGAAAAAAAAACGATTTCAATGGAAAGTTTTTCAGATTACCGTTGTTTGTGTGAAACGAAACAACGAGCAGACATCTGTTGTACGTGTTAAAAGTGAAATTCGACATGATAGTGCAAGATATGGTGATCGCGAAAGAAATCATCTCAATAAAATTACCTTAGAATTTTAAAAAATCATCCGTAAGACAAATTCGGTGATAACTATCAAAATTCCGAGAAAATTATTGAAATTCATCGTTTCTACAGACATTTGCCATCGGAAAGATCAGAGGGATGCTTCTTAATGGTTATTCACTTATCTTATTTCAATGAAAAAGACATTTCAATTAACAAAATTTACGTGTGATTACCATGCACAGTGCTACTTCTTAAATTTCTAATTAGCTTCTCTTTTCATTAGACATGCCACCCGGCGATTATATTCTATATCCTATGCTTGCTACGCTTCGCATATATACTGATTTTTTATCATGTTTTTAAATTATTTTATTTAATTTAAATACGATTCGATCTTAAACACAAAATTGTTATTAAAATAAATGCTTACATTGCGAACATTCGAACGAGAACTCCTTTTGTTTAGTAAAGCAATATCAGGTTATAATAAACTAAAAATCTTTCCTTCCTAAACAAACATATTTGTACACCTAGGTTAATTCTTAATGTTCTTAATAATGGTATCTACGATATTCCACTTACATTTCTATTTTATCTAATTTCTAATTATAATTATAAATTGAAACTTTGATCCTTCTTCAGACATTTATTACACTGCCAAATTATCTATCTAGTAACTATAATTCGTATTCGATTTCTTAATTTATTCTTCTTTGTATGTCGATTACTTTAAGCAGTTATGTCGCATATCATTTTAAAGTGCTTTTTACAATCAAGCTTTTAATAATATTACTTTCAATGGTGTGACAACAGCTTTCATTATATCGCGTCTTTTATTATTTATTAATTTTTGATATGCCCTTCCTGTTTTCTCATTAGTTCATTGCAAATTGACTAGTGCACTTGCCCTTCGTTTCGCGGATTATTTTAAAAAGCCAACCTTTTGAAAAAAGTGCTGTCGTCTTTAACAACGTTCGCTACTAGAACGTCTTTTACGGAAAAACATGTGCGTGAGTGAAGTTTCTACTAATTCTTGCATATTTTACTCCCCAACTTTATTACTCAATTTATTTTATTACTTTTCTTACAATTGCTTATATTTCTGGTTTAGCTTTAAAAATTCGTTTTAGTTAAATAATAAATGAAATTTTAAGAACAACCTTGTCGTTTTATTATAGTTAATAATCTTTCTTTCAATTTAATAGACCTCCTGGACTTTTGATACATCATCATAAATCAAATTACGTTTATCATTAATTCGTTTTTTATTATTGTAATGCATGAGATAACCCTAAACTCAATCATTACCATCCCCACAATTATTAATACATTTTAATTAAAATATCAGCATGCCTCAGTGCAAAAGGGTTAATATGCTAAATTAGCACTTTAACGAACTCGTCTTTCTGACCACGCAGTTGTAATCATAACTGTGACTAAGTATGTTGTAAAAAGTGAAAGGGAATTTTCTTCCAAAGCCATCGAAGCTTTCATTATATTTGGACAAAAGTAGATAAATACATTATTTTAGGGGTTATGGAGACTATTCTATTACGGCCTTTTCAAATTTATTGTGTTGCTCTCTGGCATCTCTTGACTGCTTTATATACAGTCGTTAAAGTTGACTTTAATTTCAACTCTTTTAGCCTATTCCTCTTCGCTCACAACTTTGTGTATCTTTGTTTTTCTACGCAACCTTCTTACCTTCCAAGCTTCATTTCCTATTGATGATTTTTGCTTTAGAGCTTTAGAACCTTTCACATGTTCTTTCCTAATTTTTAAATTTTTTAAAGTTACCTTGCACCTTTTCTATCTTAACTATCGTATTTCTCTGCGGCCACATAACTCTCATTTCATTACTATACATCTTAATTCGGGTTTAACTCTGGTTTCTCTGGAGCGCTAATTCTCATACATACATAGTACCTGTAACTCCCTTAGGAATGTCGTTGAATTTAGCACTCTCTTCATCGAAACTCCCATTAGCTATATATCAATGTAATTCATAAAAAATTTATGTAAGATATAAATATAATCTACCTTCGTTTCGTAAAACTAATACATTATCTGTTCCACTTATTATTTGCAAAAATGGAAGTTACGAAATTAGAATATGTAGCAACAATGGTAGTACATAAATTCTAATATAATAATTATCAAAACACACGCGACAAACGTACAATCGAATTCAATTAATGCAACAGAGCAAGACAATGGTCCGGGTTCAAGAAACAAAGTGAAAGAAATTCACACGTGAACATTTCAAAGTGTACATATACACAAGTATACGTTCTAAGCGACGGTAGGTGGGCATTAAGACGGAAAAACTTCAAAAAATATTACCCAATCGATTTCCTGTTCATTTATACTTCGCGATTACAAAACTCACTTATCATAAGAGACCGGGGCGATTCGAACTCGGCTTTGTCGACGACATAATAACAATACTAGGTAGGATTTGGGTCAATAAACAAAGTCTTGACATGAGGACATCGTCTTACACGTCTGCCACCACACAATAACGACTGCATCTGCTTAAGGCTATAATGTGGTACGATACGAGGCACCGAAATGTATATACAAGGTTAAATAATACATAAATTTAAATGTATAATGTTATATATGAGCACTTTAGGCATAAAAAAACAGAGATAGTGAAGTTCATCGCTTTCTAAAACAAGAAAGACAATGGCATGGTGACATTATATAGTAAACAGGTTTCTATTTTTTTTCAATTTTACGATTTAGAATTTCTATATGTAAATAATATATATTAATACAATTTTAATGACAATACATGCAAATTGGTGAAATCATAATGATTCTATTAGTTTAAATAACAATGATGTAATATAAAAAATGTATTAGATATTCATGAATCTGTTTCAAAGTTATCTTATACTGTCTAGATTATTCGTAAATTTCCATTACGTATAAGTGCCCAACTATTTTAGAAAACAAATGAGACCCAACCTATTCAGTTATTATAAATTAGATAGGATTACATTTATTTAAATCTATTTAAAAAAATTTGAGTCAAGGTTGAGATCAACAACAATAATATATAAAAGGAATAACGTTTTAGAAACACCAACTAATTAAAAATTTAGTTTAATACTTTTATGTTTATACAATACTTACACTACATTCTTTATAATAATGAAAAGGAATTTACTGATTCTTCCGATATGTTCAATGCGTTTGCAAAAAAGACATTTGCTAATGCATACATTAAATGCAACCAAAGTCTTTATCCTTACGTTACTGTCTTTCTTTTATAATACAATTTTGCCTGTAACAAAGATAATCTAATCCAACTTATCCAGAATACCAAGGAAATGATCTTTTACCAAATTGTTTCATTCGAGGTTGTGAAATCATCACACCTTCCCTAAAGACCAGTATTTTTCCTGATGTATAAAAACAAGCAAGAATTTTTTCATTTTCATAAAAAAAGGTGTTAAAACGCCTTTATCTAATTATCGTCCTATTTCTATTCTTTAGAACTTTGCAAAAGTTTCGGAACAGGTGCTATATTCATCTGCTTACTCAAACATTTAATTATTTATAGCATCAAGTCAGCATGTCTTCATTCGTAGCAGAGTAACTCTAACGAATGTTTTCAGAATTTCTCAACCAAATGTAAGACTTTAGATAAATGCGAACAATATGATGTATATACAGATTTCTCGCGTGCATTTGATCTAATATGTTTTAATTTCGCCCCTTTGATAATTACACTTATAAAGTCATATTTGGATAATCGCTTTTCTTACTTGCATACAATGGATACCGCTCTAGAGAGTTTGTTGCCATATTAGATGTTCCTCAAGGTTCTCATCTGGGCCCACTTTTATTTATCCTTTTCATTAATGGCCTTTACAGTATAAAATTTAAAAATATATTCGTAAATTTATACTACTGATGATGATCGTTGAAGTTTGCAAAGAAATCTTGATCGTATTAAAAATTGCTATAACATATTTCAATTAAAATTAAGTAAATGTCGATCATATTTATTATAAGGTCGGTGACAAAATTTCGCGTGAAATCATTGATTTAGGAGTTAATTTTGATTCATAATTTACATTAAAACCACACATCGAGTTAATATCTGTCACTATGTGCAAGTCCCTTGACTTTCTTACACATATGTCAAATTCTTTAGAGATCGTAACCCTTTTGAAGTCTCTCTATCTTGCCTAGGTTATGAATAAGATTGAATACGCTTATGGCATATCATTTATGCTTTTCAAGGTCTTTATCCAACAGAAACCTGTATCTAGTAAGTAAAAGTTTAAGTTTAGACAATAAGTGGAATATATCTGGCGAATAGGATAGGTTAGGCACCACCAGAAATCTCAATTGACCCAACATTTCACGAATAACTTCATTGGTGTAGGTACATACATTGCAATCAAGGAAAACCTTTCTTGTAAGCATATAGGTTGTTTCTCAGAAATAGCTTTCTTTCAAATTTTCCAAAGGAACGACATAACACGGTTTGACTTTCTGGAAGAAAATCTACGAAAATGATAGCTTTCGAACCCCAAAAAACCATAGCCATTATCTTACTCACTGATGGAAGTGTTTTTGCATTCTTTCGACAAGAAGCACCATAATGGTGAAGCTAGATTATATTGGGTCTGGGAAAAAGTTCGTGGCGTTTTTTCAGTAAAATTCAACTGGTCCCCGCATGGCGCGTGGACGAATTCATTTAAACCGAATATGCTCCATTATTATCGACAATGTTTCGCCATTTTTTTGGTAGATCCATGATCCCATCGGTGAAAAACTTCTGTGGTTTCTGGTCGAAAAACTGAATCAAGTAGTTTTCACAGGCTTCTTTTGAAACCAACTTAATTCCATTGAGAGAGTTCTGCAGAGATCGAAACAGATGATAGTCAGAGGGTGCTATATCCGGACTGTAAGGTGGGTGCATCAAAACTTCCCAACCAAACTCTCTCAATTTTTGACGGGTCGTCAAAGAAGTGTGTGGTCGGGCGTTGTCATGATGGAAGACAACACCTTTCCTATTAATCAATTCGGGCCGTTTTCTTTCAATCGCCTGGCAAAATCTCTCTAGTTGTGCACAGTAGAGTTGAGAATCAATTGTCTGACCAGTTGGAAGTAGCTCGTAGTGGACGATTCCCCTCCAGTCCCACCATACACACAGCATCACTTTTTTTGGCGTCAATGTTGGCTTAGCGAACGCTTGTGACGGCTCACCATCCTTTATCCACGATCTTTTACGCTTCCGATTATCGTACGTAATCCATTTTTCATCTCCGGTTATTAAACGTTTCAGAAACGGCTCGATTTCATTCCGTTTCAGCAGCGCATCGCAGATGTTAATTCGGTCCATCATGTTTTTCACGCTCAACTCATGAGGAACCCATACGTCAAGCTTTTTTTTGTAACCAGCTTTGTGTAAATGGTTCAAAACAGTTTTGTGGTCAATGCCTAGCTCCATGCCAATATCGACACTGCTGATATGCTTATCTTGTTGGACTTTTTCAAGAATTTCATCAGATTTTTCAGTGATTGGACGACCGGAGCGTGACTCATCTTTCACATTGAAATTTCCAGAACGAAAGCGAGCGAACCATTTCCGCGCAACAGATTTCGATAAAGTACCTTCACCGTACACAGCACAAATTTTATCACAAGCCTGCGCAGCGTTCTTCCCCTTATCATAATAATATTGCAGAATATAGCGAAATTTCTCATTATTCTTCTCCATTTTCAAGTGCGAATAACTTTCCAACCACTGCACCGATTACAATGTTTCTACGCTCAAACTAACGTTCGGAAGGTCATCTAAAAAACGAGCCGTCGGTGGTGTCGCTGTGACTTGTTGTTCTTTAGTTATCGGCAACCAATGCCATCTATCGGGAAAAACGACACGAACTTTTTCCCAGACCCAATATTAACCGCAGCAAACTTTCTCGAAAGATAGTTTGGTTCTTGTTAAACAATTTCAAATTATTTCTTGACGTGCGCATTCTTTCACGTATTTGATCACAATTCAAGATTCGCGACATTTAATTTATTCACAGCTTCGACACGTACATATGTTTAGTTGATGTGCTCTTCTTGCCGTCAATTTTTCGGTCGTTCAATATAAAATAGTTAATTTTATGATAATTTTCGAAGTTGTGTTGTTTTCGACAGTTCTACTCTCACGCCATCTTCGATAATCGTATTGCAACCTTTAAATTGCGCAATCCAGCAACAAACTGTAGCGTTGCAGCATTGTTATCCAAAGTTTTTTGCATATCAACTAAAATTTTAACTTGTTTCCTTAAATACATGTTGGGTTATACCACAAATTGTGAGATCACGCATTAAACGATTTTCCATTTAAATGCTTTAGCTATACTGCTGCAACTTTAAAATCAAATATCAGAAATTAATCACTACCAAATAGGATGTCCGAACTGAAAATATAATCGCAAGTTTTTCCGAAGAAGGGCGCTAATAGCCGAGTAAGTCGATAAAAGAAGTGAATGAGCTAACTTGTGTGAAATTAATATGAAGTTATTTACATTTGTTTTGAAAAACACATCACAAGTGAAATTCGAATTTTAATCAAATATGAACTTGAACTTGGAAATTGTATGACAATTATAATATCAAGATCGTCTATGAGCCAGTGACTCTCAAGATAGACTCGAAATCTTGGTCCACAATGAAGTTTTGTGGAGTTAATTTAGTGGAAAAAGACCGAAGTGGAACTACAAAAGAATCCGCAGACGTATTAAACGTTAATTAAACGTTAATCAAGTTCCAACCATTACTAAAGAATTACGTTCATGTCATAGTAAAGGTTAAAAGGCCAGCTGAGTGGTTACAACATTGGATCAATTAAATACCATTTCATAGCATTATGCGAAACAATCATGAATTTTTTTAAACTAATTAATAAGATTTGGTGAAAAGTAAATAATACACGACATTCCAGTGGCTAGATAAAAATGCAGCTCTAAAAACATGGTCCAAAGCTACAATTTCGTCAATAGAAAATTTCGTGGGGTGGACTTACTATAATTGATTATTCATATGCGTGGTAAATACAGCGCGCATCCCTTGAAAACTCACTCCCGAACGTATTTTGTTTTACGATAACACACACAGATTACAACCAATTTCGAAACAACGATTTTAACTATGAAATTCTTATCTGCAAACAATTATTCTTTCTGTAAACGTCTAGATTTATTTTTAAATAGAAAAGAAGGAAGAACGAAGAAAAGGTTGAACATGCTATCAGAACTTTCATCAACTCCACAGATTCAAAATTTAAAAGCAAAATAGTTTTAAATTCTATCCATTAAATGTTTCATACATATATACTCGTATATACATAAACCACATAATAATGCTCGTTAATATTACTATAACAATCTTTTGTTCCGTGTTAAATGTGAGTATAATTATGGAGCATATATAAATGTAGTTTTTCCTAACATTGTTCAGTGGCATGGAATACTCGTCCTTTAACCGGAAAAGCGAATTGAAAAATATTCATCAGTTCAGTTAAGATGCAATTGTATAAACCTAGTCAACAAGCAATACAGTAAACCATTACTGTTGAAAATAATGCAATGGAAAAAGAAGCATATGTATTTAATTAAACAATTGCAAAATAAATAATATACATATATATATATATAATAATAATAATAATGGTATAACCGGAACTGTTACATGAGTGTTATTACCGTATTTGAGAAAGGCATGCCTGAAAACACTATTGCCCTAATTTTCAAAATTCAAATCTAAGTAGACTTCGATATATTCTAATGGGTGGTCTCTGCGGAACATCTATATATATATATATATATATATATATATATATAATATATTCCTATGTATATATATATATATATATATATATATATATATATATATATATAATATATATATTAACGAGCATAACATCTCTATATATATATATATCGAAATCTATGTATATATATATATATATATATATCGAAATCTATGTATATATATATATGTATATATATATATATATATATATATATATAGATGTTCCGCAGAGACCACCCATTAGAATATATCGAAGACTACTTAGATTTGAATTTTGAAAATTAGGGCAATAGTGTTTTCAGGCATGCCTTTCTCAAATACGGTAATAACACTCATGTAACAGTTCCGGTTATACCAGAAACTGTCGCCATCTTCCTTAGTTTAAATATAGAACATCCTCTATATTGTTACAATTTTGGGTTCTACGCAAAATTTTAGGAGGACTTTTATAAAGTTTCTGCATTCCTAAAATTAACTGTTTTCGAAATATTTCATGTTTTTCAAAAAAACTTAAAAAAAGCTTAGGATCATATGTATTTTACAGATAGAAAGACACAGCGACAATATTAACAGATCGGATTGCTATATCCACAAGCTTTCCACATATAAGTGGTTTAATTACATACAGGTGGTGAAAATTTAATGCCAAGTTAATTAACTTCAAACTATCATAAGTTGGTTTTTCCACATAGAAAACATGTGTACACAGTGACGGATTAATTGTGTATTATTTATTTAAAAAATTAAAAATGAAAACATAACACGTATTCAAATACCGACATTCTAAATTTATTATTTATTCATAATGGAGAATGTAAGAAGATGACAAATAGAACTTGCAGAGTGTTTAACATGTGATATTTTTATTTTTTTACCAATATCTAGAAAGAATTATTTTTTAAGAAGTGAGTAAAGACATTGGAAGACTAACCAATATCATCTTAATAATTAAAAGTATAGAATAATAAATAAATAATTGTAACAATGACAAAAGTGAGAATAATAAATTATCAAATAATAATTAGAAATGCTAATTCCTATGTTCGATATGACCCCTATTCAGTTTTAAACAATTCTTAACAGTTCATGATATTTGCGCTGTCGACAATATTTCAACTGATCTTATTTAAGCAATTAGATTATCTTTTGAATAAATTAAAATGTACACTTTTTGTTTTATTGCACTCTAGACAAAAATTAAGTGGTGAGGTCTGGGGAATTTGCCAGCCAATTGTAGAGTTCTACACATCTCATCCATTGATTCTCAAACATCTCATTAAGTTGTTGGTCGACTACATTCCCACAGTTGTGGCACTCTGTGTTTGTGTTTTGTTTTAATTTTTTAAATAAACAATACACAATTAAACCGTCACTGTGGGCATTAAACAAACAGCAAATAACTGCTGATAGACAAATTAGATGTTTTGTTCTGCTAAGAATTTCACAGCCATCTTGGCAAAAAATTAAATTATTTTAATCGATTGCACAAAAACAGTAAATAACTTCAAAACTGGCAGAGATAGATTAATGTTAAAGGGATTCATTCAAATATCAATAACATCCTGTTTACTACATATGCTTCAATGAATACACCTATCATCAGGTAAATTCGTGTTATTAACAAATGATTTCTTTGTGGGGCTTATCGTACCTTTTCGATTCAGAAAAAAAATGAAAAAACATTGCCTCCCTCTTTCGTACAACACACGAATGTATTGAACGACAGAACGTGAACGCGTCTATCTCGCATGTTGACATCAAAGTTGCCTTAGCATGGCAGAGATAGATATAGGGAACTGTAATACCATTCGAAAGATAATAAATTTATATATCAGAATATAGAAAACTATGTAGGGTGTTCTTTTTGGAAACGCTAATTCATAATATTTTGAAATTAGTTAAATTGGTATTAAATTTTCATCCGCAGTATGTAATTAAGACGCTTTGAAAAAATAGGTGAAGAGCTTGGAGATCTAGCAATCAGATTTGCTAATATTGTCGCTCTGTCTTTCTTATTGTAAAATACACATAGTCCTAAGTTGGTTACCGTTTTTTATTTTTTTTAAGAAAATAAAATATTTCGAAAACAGTTAATTTTAGCAATAGAAAAACTATAAAAGTCCACCTAAATTTTTGAGTAGAACCGAAAATTGTAATAATATAGAAGATGTTCTATTTAAATTAACGAAAATAACGATAACTTCCGCTATAACCAGAACTGTTATATGAGTGTCATTATATTATTGCCTGAAATTATTGCCTGAAAACCCTATTACCCAAAATTCCTCCGAAATATTCTAATGGATGGTCACGACTATGAGACAGTCTATATATCTATATATACGTGTACTAAAATAAAATATTAAAATTAAAATAAAGAAAATAGCAAAAAAATTATATTTATTACATGTATTTATTTACTTCTTATTTAAGATGAAAATTATGAAAATTTCCATCAACAAATAAGTTTTGAGATCGTCTGCATATGCGAATATAGTACAGATACAACAGAAGATCGTTGATATAAGGAACAAACAGTAGGTGCCTCAAGTTAGAACCTTGAAGTACTTCAAGTGAGGGCAAAATTCAAATAATTTAAAAATTGAAAAATACTTGTAAAATAGGTACATAGGTACATCTATCGGTTAAATGAGAATATAAGAACTTTAAACAGAGATTGTCTTGATTTAAAGTTCTGAATTTCTATAGGCAGTAACTTCGCAATTGTCGTTTCAAGATATTTGTCTTCAATCTCGAAATTACTATTGGATATCGTATACATTTAATCATTAAAACTTTTACTCGACTAAATATCCAAACTCAAAAATTATTATAATAATGTTTATTACCTACAAATAGTATTATTTTATCTCTTCTAAATTAGTATTTTCCATTTGTTACATTGTGTATTTCATGCTAATCGTACTTATGAAATATTACTAGAAACTCCAACCCTTGACAAGGGGCTGTGCATATATATTTAATGCATTCACTGTACCGTATGCCAATATTCCATATATTTCCTTTTCATTATTTTATTTCTGTTATTTTAAGTCCTAATTGCATTTCTACTTTAAATCTACAATTTACTACGAAATTATGCGCCCATAATCTACAATGAAATAGGTGACTGCTCGTGTATGCATTTACATACATACATACATATATGTAAATATATACATATATATGTCACAGAGTAATATATTTAGAATGAATATTATTAAATGGAGACAATTTCTCCTTCAATTAAATTAATTTCCGAAAGTACAAAACCTCGACATCTTGGCCGATTGCCCTAAATATATTTACTTACTTAATTGCCGATACTTGATATAAGGTCAAAATAAATAAGTAAAACGATATCAATTAATTTTTGAATATATTAATATGGGAATAAACCCATAACAATATCATATAATTCTTTACCACGGTAATTATTCCAGTAGTAGAATATACAGTGAGTCATCAAATGCGTCCCACTATGATAAAGAATATTTATTTCTATCTAATAGCTTTAAAAAACTAAAAACTTTTAACAATATAAAAATACTATTATTTACAACAAACAATAGTTTTCGTATACTTCATTTTTATAAGATATTTCCCTATTTTAAGCCATAAATTGAGAAGGAATTCGGTAAATCATTTTCGTAGTATCACTTATTTGTGAAAAATGAACATTTGATGCTTTTACAAAGATGAGTTGTAAAAGTAAACACATGTGTTAAAAACACTACACAACGGAAAAAATCCTTGGGCCAAATAGCCAAATTTATTAAAAAAGCGTGTCTACAATGCAGATTGAAAAAAATTATTCCAAATGTCCTGAACTGTTGAAATTATACCGAGAAATAAGCAGCGTCCAAAGATTCTAAATGAGCGCGATCAGAAAACTGTTAGTACAATGAATTAAAATTTATGGATAAGTGCACTGCGGATAGCCGTACAGATGGAATTTGATATTCGAAAAAAAAAAGTATATTAGGAAGACATAAAGAAAACTTGAAGAAAAACTGGACATAAAGGAAAACTATCACGTAAAACCTTTCATTAACGACGTTAATACCTATATGCTTTATACTTTACATTGGGTAACTATTAACAACGCTTATTGAAATGCCTTTTACACGTTACTCTTCCACTGTTTTCAATTTTCTCCAGAGTAAACTTTATCATATTGATTATTTTCAGATTGATACCGAACCTATTACAATTGACGTCTCCTTACCCTATCCTATGCCTATTTAAAATCAATAAATGTCTTTTCGGTAGCTTTCCACCTGAATACCTCTTAACGTAAATATAAGCTCTTTTCTTCCTGAAACCGCTCTAATATTCTCCTGTCGTGCTTTCAGTTTTTCCTGCTTGCTTGTCTTTAATATACATTTTGTCCTACTTCTTATAGAGTGGTTGCAGGTCAGTCTTACTCCATACCTTCGGAAACTTTTCTTCTTCCCAAATTTTCTCTAATAACATTTGCATACACTTCGCCAGTCTTTATTATTATTTTACCTCCTCCGCATTTCTACATTTCCACCATTATCCCATCATTGCCTGGGCTCTTCTTATTCTTTAAAATTCTATTTATCTTCTTATGTCTGTTAATATTGACGGTCTTATCTCTTCTTTATTCTCATTCTTTTTCATAGAGAAATGAGAAATTATGTTCACATTTGTGATATCTAACGTACACGAGGTGTACGAACACTTTTGTGACTGACATATATCATATTGTTATGGGTTTATTATCTCTTGATGTTAATTCCCCCAAATACTCCTATGGTTTTAATTTTCCGTCACTTTCCTCTATCAGTCCTCCTTTTTATTTTTGCTTTTGCTGCTTCTTTTGTTTTCTCTTGACTCCCATATATAGGCTGTGTATTTCGTTTTTATTATAGTTCTTATCTGTTTTCTCAATCATGTAAGTAAATCAAAAAATGAAGATCGAATTCACTAAACTACTAAACACAATTTTTTTATCGGTTCAAATAGTAAAAAATTTTTTTTAAATTCCCATTGTATTTTATTAGTACAAAGTATCATGGTCCGTTGCAAAAGGGGCTCAGAATTTTTCCAATGTCTAGAAGACCATACCTACGATATCTAACTTAGCTGAATTTGATATTCATGCTAGGTGTTACTTTATATTTCTTCGTAGTTATGAAATATTCGAACGTACTCCGTTAAGGTAATAAACCAAAGCACCGACCTTATTTCATAAAATGCTGGAGTTAAGTCTGAGAAGAATTGTGTTTTTCAAATTCTTAATTTTGACGTACTTGCAACAGGACGGTTTCAAAGAGCAAAAATAGTTTGCAAAAATTCTGCTACTATTTGTGATGTGGTTAATCAAGACTGTTCTCTAATAACATGGACTGGATTAGCAAATCAAATATTTCTTGGCATATCAAATCTCTATCCACCCTAAAAGCAATTCATAATCTCTGAATCGTGGGATATTTTATGCAGCAACACATCTCCTTACAACATCCTAAACGTGTTTTATAAAATTACCACCTAGAGAGTTGGCTGATGACTCCATCCTCCCTGTACCAACATACTCTATTTTCTGTAAAATAAAAGTCGATGTGCTCTCCAGTACTTATTCTGGCCTTTACGGGACATATTGTGGGTAATTGCTTGAATCTTGATCACGCTAAATTAGAATACGTCCATTATCTGACTGCAATGTAGATCTGAATAATACTTGCCTCCATTCCTTATAACGCCAGTTAATATATTCATTTGCCCATATTCTAGCTCTCTTAGGTTTTTATGCAGTAAGAGAAATTCAAATCAATGAATGGTCTTAGGGCATATAAACCAGGTGTATATAAACAATTTCTTATTGTTTACATCGACAGTAGCCTTTCAATAGCAACAACAAACTTACTTCGAATCTAGATTGTATTAACAGTGCGATTTCTCTGAGCCAATGCCGACAGTTATTGTCTCTTGGTGTTGTTGATGTTGACCGATCTTGTCCTTGCCTTCGTCGAGCACTTACAGCTTTTCAAGCGATTCTAACATCTAGAAATTACACTGTAGCTCACTCCAAACACCTTGTTGTGTTCTTCCATTTTCCAATTAAGCTATGGTCCTCCAAGAATTTATCTCTGACAGACAGCGATGTGCTTACATTTCGAATGACACCCAAAATAGCAAATTTTCACCACTAATCATAGAAACAATCTTTGGAATACTGACTAAGGCGCGTGATGAAGAGCGCTTTTATACACTCTCTAGTGACGATCGCTTTAATGCATACCCAAATATGTAAAGATGTCTGTGTATTAGTTTACTTTTTCAGAAAGGTTGAAACTAGTTTATAGAAATATTGGTAGATATATTATATTATATACAATATTATTTTTGGTTTTTAATTATATAGAATATCCGCTAATTGTTTTGAGCAGTATATATAATATGATAACTAATAAGACAATAAATGAAATGAAAAGTTTGTTGATTAATGCCACTCATTTCGCAGTAAGGTACGCACCCCTGCAACTTGAAAATATATATCATTTATAAATACGATTTAAATGAATTATTTAAAAATGAAGCAAACCTTCAGAATGTGAATAATACTATAACAGCTTATCCATACGAGAGATGTGCTTATAATCCAAATTAGTAGGCAGCGATATAGACATTATTGTTATTTTTTGTAACATCTTTTATAAGATGAACAAACACCAATTCGTTTAAAACCAAAGAAAAATATCTAGTGTGAATCATTTTTAGTAGTTGACAGAAACATTAGAAAATAGCTAGCTAGCTACTTCAAAAGACCGTTCTATTTCGTTTAATTTCATGCTAAAATAAGCCGGTTGTAGTAAATTACTGGTTTATTACACTAAAGTCTCGGGACCAAATCCATAGGCTGCTATTTGGAAATGTTTTCTGAGGTTCCCTTTCGTGTTTATGGTGAACGCCGACAGCCAAAGATCTTAGATCGTTCCGTAACCACAGACTTAATTATAACTGATTGCTTGCTAATGCCGCCTATAGCTATTGTTAAGCTATTGGGGATTGAAGGCATGTATTATTATTATTGTTATCATTAAGTTGTTAATGTTTTCAATACTTTTATAATATTTTTATATCATAACCCCGCAATATATATCTTGCCTTTGTAACAAGAAATTATCTGGATTGTTACATAATATCAATTATAATAAAAAAAGGATAGAGAAGAATAGTAATGTTCAACACAGGACAGTATATTTCTGATTATTAAAAATAATTTCAACACGATTTTCATTTTATAGATAACATTACAATACTCAGTAATAAAATTAGTAGTAATGTGTTTTATTTACTAAATTATTTTCCTTATTTACTCATCGCGATAACACAGATCTGTTGAATAACTGAATAAAATTACTGAAAAGTGCTAAAACGTTATACCGTTACATACATAATTTTTATTCGAAAATGTGGTATTTTTTACTTCATTTCAAGTTATAAAAAAAGATCTTTATGCTTATTTTATTTACCTGTGTCAATAAGAATAACAATATAGCATATTTTCGAAAAAGTTGCTTGTAGAAACTGTTCTTATCGTCACATGAATTGTAATAAAAACGTAAAAATACTTTTATCTTAAGATATGATATGAGTTTAGTCCAAGTTTAAATTCGTACCGGAAATATTTTGCTTACTTTGGGTCTTTTAATTTTATACATCAAGCGATATAATTGGCAGCACTCTCTTCGCGAATACTCCTTATTAAAGTTTCTGGAACATTTTTACTTTTCATTTCCGTGTTTCTTTAAATATTTAACTAATGTATAAAGTACACTGTACCACTTATTTACCGTATTAGGGCTCTTTTAAAAGGACATATAAAATTTTTGAAATTTTGCTTCAGTAACGATATTTCGTAATAAATTTTTTAATTTTAGATATTATATAAACTTTATTAATATGTTTCTTTATGAATGAACTAGATAAGTTTCAAATAAAAAAATTAAATATTTTTTTAATCTTTAATCTTAAATATTAACCCACATTTTCAAGAAATATTTCATCAAAATATCTATTTAATTACTTTTGTTTTTACAGAGATTTATAGATATACGGCTAAAGAAAATATAAACCTCTTTATACAGAGTACTGTTACATAAATTCTAACGCATGTTATTAATTCTATAATTATTATGTCATAGAAATTACTTACCTATGAACAGAAGATATTAACGATTAAGATCCCAGTTGTCACAGTGCGACTCTTTTGACACTTAATTAATACAGTCGTATAATATTTTCACTCCTTTTATACTAGTACTTACGACTGTTCTAAATGTGTACTAATATACAAACGAATTCTTTTTAATACATCACCCATGCAATCGCGAAAGCAACTGACTCACTCAAACTGATTGCATTTTGTTTTGTTCCATGCCTACTTTACTCACAGGATCAGGTAAGCCGTGTTTGCCACATTGACGTCATCATTGTTAAGATAGAATAGTAATCATAGTGTGCTAGTCTCCATAGTGTGAGTGGTAGAATACTCGTTTGTTTTTTTTTCTATATTATTTTTGTACCATATACCTACATAGATATTTAGCGTACCTGTTATTATAGTTGGACAAATTGCTGTGCTGAAAGGAGACAATCAAAATTTCTTATTATTTAAAAAATATATAAATTAAAATTATGTAAAGTAAAGAATGTAAGAAACAGAATGGTAAAGTAACATAGTACCCACGTATCCAAATATAATGGGTATTAAGAAATTAATCGGTATATTTAATATTTCTCTTAAAAACAAACAAAATGTATCCACAGTATCATTTCTTCGTTTTCATAATTAAATGCACTTTTAACTGTGTTTATCACGTTTAGTTCCGCACGGTATATTTAATCACGCTACATAAACGTTAAAATGGAAATAATAAAATAATTTGACTAATTAACATCTTTTTATTTCACATTCTTATATTAAGATCTAGACAAAAGCAATGAAAAAAATTTTAAATGTTTTATGTAAATATAATTCATACTAGAATTAAATTTTACATAAATTTTAAATTCACTTTAAAATCGAAAAAGAACGTCAATCGTTCCTGCAAAAGATTTTCTATTTTTTCGTGTACAACTGGTTATTCTTTAATACAGTACATTCTCAGGCAAAAGTTCAAAAATAGTTTTCGTACATCTTATTGTTGCTTACGTGAATCACGAACTACTTTTGACAAACCTACCACTTTATTAAAAGCTTTAACTTTATTCAAATAATATGGAGCATTGCTTAAGAATAAAAATAATAACAATAATAAGCTTTGTTAACAATAATAACTTTTAATATCCAACAGAGTTCCAGTTATAGGACAATACTAACTTAAAAATAAAGCATAAAACATGAAGCAAGAGTAACTATAAGTAATAAGAAATGTGTGGAATGAACATAAACAAATTTATTATAATATTGAGCAATAAATGAAGATTAATCGTATGAAGGGAGGAAAAATTAATATTAAAATCTTTAGATACGGTACTAAAATTTTTGACACACGACATATAGAGGTGATATAATGAAGATATTGAAATGTGTATACCGTAAATAAAAACAGAACACCTCATGCCGAATTGAAGAACTAATCAATTAATTTGTCGTAGAAGGCTGGGCGAATCGATATTATTATAAAATAATTTATAGATAAGAGCAGTACTACAAGGAATGCCCCTAAACTGTAATAATGGTATATCGAAGTAAGAAAGTAGATATGAATGATTAACCTATAATAATTACCCTTTCAGGATATGTACAATCCAATTGCAAGCGCATAAATTTAGTAAACTTAACTAAACCATCTACAGTTGAGGTTCATGACTTTGATAATAAGGGTACCATATTATAGATCTGCATTCAAAGTGAGAATGAATTAGGAAAAAGAAAAGAGCTTCAATATTATTAAATATTCTACAGTTTCTGATGATAAAACCTAAGCAATATTCCTGTCTGACGAGGTAACAAGAGTAAGTAGATCATCGAGAGTCAATTTCATATAATAATATCGAATGTACTCAAATTCTTGACTAAATCAACGCGTTGCATGTCGTCATTATGCAATTTGTAAATAAAGACAGAACCCTCGTATCTTCTGGTAAGACATTAGAAAGAAACAATATATGATCTGGGATCTAGACGTTCGAAAGCTTTTGAGAAGTATGTATATAAAGCATCAACTTCTAGAATCTGAAGCGTTAGCAACAAATTGTTTGAAATTATACAAATTAGTGATAGTCAAAAGCTTATTAACGAAACCAAGCTGATAGGAAGATAGATCAGGCCTAACTTGGGGATTTATGGCTAAATAGATGTGTTGTTCAAAAAATTTGTCCAAATTAGAATGAATAGCAATTGGGCAATATTTTGATATAATACTATAACCTCCAGATTTTAAGATAGGAACCATTCGCGTAATTTTCTATTCAGGTAGAAAAATAGAAAACTTTAAAGCTAAGTGAAAAGTTTTAGATAGAGAATTAATAAGCACGTATCTGTAGTTATTAATTAATAAACTGATATTTAGTCAAAATCAGATGTAATTTGGTTCTTATAGTTTGTAGATAGACGCTAGAATATCCTAATTAGAGAACTTGGGGACTAGAATGCAAGGCATGCTGTTGGACGAATCGAAAGAAGCGGCGGTCGATGAAACATCAGTGAAGAAAGAACGTGTCTATGTCGTAAATTTGCAAGAAAATCTCCCTAGACCTCCTTCCTTCTGATTTTCTCCATAATACTCCCTTCTCTCCATCGTGTCTAGATGTTCCAACCACTGCAACCTTCTTCACAAAATTAATATGAATTCAGTCATCTTTGCCAAGCATGTTTTATGTTTGCTCGACCATGAATCTTCCTTAATACTTCTCTCTACCACATCGAGAATTTCTATTTTCTCATAAGTTGAATTGACCAATAGTTACTTAAAAATATATAAAGTGATGCATGGGGAAACACTTAGAAAATGAAATTATTATATTTTATAATCAAATTGCAAGTGGAGTAAACTTTCTTTGAACAAATAGTATTATTTTCTACACCAAGTATATATATATATATACCAGGTTGTCCAATAAGTTTCATCGTTCGAAAAGAGATAGCGATACTAGTAGTCCGAGGTTTTCGTATGTTATATTTTCTTCTTCGTATATTTATGGGTGGTCAAAGTAGACGTGTCCAGTTTTTTTTTACAATGGAAAAAATTGAAAATCGTGCAGTAATAAAATTCTTATTTTTGGAATCTGTAACAAAAAACAAATTCATGAACGATTGTTAAAAGTGTATAAGGACTCTTCACCTTCAATTAGAACAGTAGAAAGATCGGTTGCTAAATTTGAACGTGGTCGTACAAATCTTAAAGACGATCCACGTGAAGGACGTCCAAAAAGTGCATCGAGACCAGAAATCGTTGCAAAAATACAGGATATGGTTTTGGAAAATCGTCGATTAACCGTGAAAGATTTAGTAGAAGCTCTAGGCATTTCATTACGCACGTGAGCAATGTTTTGGCTGAAGTTTTGGATTCCAGAAAGTTGTGCGCAAAATTGGTGCCGTATTCGTTAACAATGGAACAAAAACACATTAAAATGCGATTTCCTCTGTAAACATTTTAGAAATAATGAAAGCGATTTTGTGCGCGGTTTCACCACTATGAATGAGACTTGGATCTACTATCATGATCCTCAATCAAAACGAGAGGGTAAGGAGTGGTGTGAATTCGGTACTTCGGCTCAGAAGCGAGTTAGGGTCCAGAAATCGGTCAAGAATGTGTTATCATCAGTTTTTTGCGATGTAAAAAGAGTTTTGTTCTTAGATTACCTCCAGACTGGTAAAACAATAAACTCGGATTATTATTGTAACCTTTTGGAGTAGTTTGATGTAAAAATTGGTGAGAAAAGGACAACGCACCCTCGTACAGCTTAAAAAACATCGTAAAACTCAGTGAATTAAAGTATGAATTGCAAGTCCAGCCTATTCTCTCATCTCAAAAAATCCATGTGTAGAAAAAGATTTTCGTACAACGAAGAGGTAATAGTAGTCGTGGAAGCATATTCGATGGTCTGCCGGATTCTCACTTCAGGAATGGAATCCAAAAATTAGAAGATCATTTAAACAGATGTACTGTAGTTCAGGGAGGCTATATTGAATAATAAAATGTATTTCAAACCATAAAATTGTGATTTTCTTATAGAACGACAAAACTTATTATACAACCTAGTATGTACTATTTGTTGAAAGAAACGCATATATGTATATGCACGCGTCGCTGTTTGCTTGATCAAGAAATGATGTCTTCTCAACGGCGATTAAAGCAATCTTTTTTTTTATATTAAATGTTTGGTAAAAATGCTCGGCGCATTGTTAATAGGTTACTAAAAACCGTAGTTGAAGAAATGCATTTTGAATTGACCGATTGCGTTGTTTCTACCAGTACATATTTCCAGCTCTTGCTTATTTCTATGGTTTACAAGTTAAATTTGCATTCGTACTTGTATAATCGTACTTTCGTGGTCCTCAAAATACCATTTAACTTTAAAATTCTATTCACCCCTCTTGCATAACTCTAACATTTCTCTATTTTCTTCTTCTTTTCTCCCCTATTGGTTATTAGGACTTCCAAGTACATATAATTTTGTACTTCTTTAAATTCCCGTACCTTAAAAATTTCAAAATTTTGTTGTTTTCTTCTTCCAGTTTTGGCTTTGAGTCTCATAAATTTATCCATCATTTCTATTACAGCATGGTAACTCTATCGATATTATTAGCTGTATCAGGCTATTCAGGTTCTTTAGATTTATAAGCTATTGATCTATACACTATATCAATTAAAAAAAGAAATATGAAAAGTATTAGACAAAGGTCATTCATAATATTACGAAGACTTCCAGAAAACGCACATGATCATCGAATAGTTGTTTTACATGTATAAGTTGAAAATATATTGAGTGCATGAATGACTAAGAATTTAGATCTACAGTACAGTGTAAAAGAAATACGCACCATGTATAAAAACTAACACATATCGATATTTAAACATAAACAACTTAAATTTTCAATATTTTGTATGACCACCTTTATTTTTTATGGTATCCTGCATTCTTCTTGGTAGGCTTTCCAATAATTAATTGATGAAATTTTCAGGCATATTGTACCACTCTTCCTGTAGTATGTTCTACAGATCATTTTTGTTCTTTGGCCCCCTTTCATACATTTCTCTGTCAAGATAATCCCACATATGCTCAATAATATTTAAGTCAGGACTTTGAGGTTACCATATCATAGTCTGCAATACCCCATTTGCTTCCTGCTGTGTTAAATAAGTTTCGAGGTATGCTTGGGATCATTATCTTCCTGTACAATGAAATTATTGCCAATAAGTCGCTGCCCTAATGGTATGGCATGTTCTTCTAATAGTTCCAATGTTCTGTATTTCTCGCCAGTTAATTTACCCTCTATTTTTAAAATTTCACCCACACCTGCTGCCGAAATACAAGCCCAAACGTGGATATTGCCTCCTTCATGCTTTATGGTAGTGTGTAAACATGGTTCCAATATCGATTCACTAGGGCGTCATCTTACACACTGACGTCTGTCGCAGTAAGGGTTTTCTCACAGCCACGCATCTCCTCAAGCCTGATCTGAGCAAGCATTGCTTTACTGTTGAAGCATGTACCGAAGTATCAGCTATTCGCGCAAGATCTTGAGCTAGTTCTGCGCTAACTTTCTTACGATTTCTTAAGGAACTAACTTTTGGACGTTCACCCTTTGGTCCGGCAGTGTAAGTGTGATTTACACTGCCGGTTTCAGTCATTCTTTTTATTGTTTGTTTCGCTTGACTCTTGGTGTAAAACAATAATTTTATTTCTATCTAGTAATGCTATTCCAGACACTTTCTGTCTTCTATAACAATTTACAGGTCACATTTTTTTTCTTCTAATCAAAATTTCACTAGTAAGCGCCTTTTTTAATACTCTAAATAAATTCTATTGCGGAACCGCTCTATATCGTTTCTACCACTGAATTAAACAAAAATTAGATAAATAACTCTCCCTTGAAATGTTATTTTTATTATTATTGTTATAATCCTCTTATCAGGCGGTCGATCTCACCCCTACGCGGAAGTATGATGTTATAAATTTGTAAATTTCCAGTGATTATATTTCTACCAATAAGTGATGTATTAAGTATGTATTATGTATAAATTAAATTAACCTAATAATTATTAATAAAAACGTTTTAGTAAATAAGTTTTGGAAAATATTGTTAGATTCTTTTGCGCATTACTGTATATGCAATAACAGTTATAAAAAAATATATTCTAAATAAACAATATTTTTTAAATTAACTAGAAAATCCTTATTTCCGCAAATTAAATCTTGCTTATGATTAATATTTTAGTCGTTCCCGAATTATTCATTATATTTAAAGACATGCTAAAAAATACGATACATTTACAAAGTAAGAAGTCTACGAAAGGCATTAAATTGAAAGTAAAGAGAAATGCATTAAGATACTTTTCACTCGTATCGTCTTGCACAAACAAATGAAAGTATCGTATGATATTCACATAAACTTGAGATGGTAAACCGATAATCGATACACTTTCTGCCTTGATTTCGACGGAACCGAAAAGTACTAAAGGAAGTATTAAGAATATTAATTAAAATACATCGTTTTCTTTTGTGTAAATTAACGTTTAGCAGTCTTAAATCTAAAACAAGTTTGAGGTTAAATAAAGAAATTTATTATTTATAGTTGTTTTATAGATCGACTCCTTTCACTTATATTTTTATTAACACTATTTTTGTTTTTATCTTGGATTTAAATGAATTTAAATGGAATTAATTGTAATAGTGCCTTTTTTAAGTAGCACAAATTCGAGTTACGTGGAACGATTATCAAATCCTAGATCAAAAGTGATGGTGTTTTCCTATAAATGGATTGCAGTAAAGTACGTCAAATAAAGGTATTAATTACAAAAAAATAGATTACATAGTAAGATTTCATTACAGAAACGATGACATAAAAGTAACTGTCCGAAATTATCTCAGACGTTAGGAGGCAGAATATTCATAATATTTCCGCACATTTTCATTTAATAAATTTGTTATGATGACTTGGAACCGAAGAATAAAGTATATGAATGATACGAAACATTGGAAAGAATGGAAAAATTATTTGGAAAAGTGCAAATAGATTATAATTTTGATAGAGCCTGTAGTTGATTAATTGAATCACAGAAGGTTGATACATAACCCCTTGCCACATTAATTTTCGTATTCTGTATACGTATTTCGACAATTAATTGTCACCATCAATAGATAATTAAACAGTGTCGCACCTGGAAAACTATGGCAAAATACCTGTACGAAACAAATTCCGCACACCATCCGTACCGTCGAAAGTCAAAACGGACACTATGCGACACTGTTTAATTATCTGCTGACAATGACAACTTATTTATCGAAATACGTAGACTGAATACGAAAATTAATGTGAAAAGGGGTTATACGAGGGTAGTTTGACAAGTAGTGAGAATGGAAAAGAAAAACAAATTTTTTAAATGCAAAATAATTTTTATTTTTCAATATATTCTGCTAGAAGAGCAATACATTAATTCCAACGGTGCTCCAATGCCCTTACGCCATCTCTAAAATACGATTCCGGAAGGCTTGCAAAATACTCATTTACGAAGATGATAAGCTCGTCGTTAGACGAAAATTTCTTTCTACCTAGTGCCGTTTTCAATTTTGGAAAAAGGTGGAAGTCGGAAGGGGCTAGATCCGGCGAATAAGGAACATGCGGTACTAATTGGAAATGCAACTCGTGGATTTTGGACATCGCAACTGTACTGGTATGCGAGGGAGCGTTGTCTTGGTGAAACAGAATCTCTTTCTTTGCCATTCCTGGCTGTTTAGAACGAATCTCAACATTTAATTTTTGTAGAAGTTCTGCATAATACTGTCCGTTTATTGTGGCACCTTTCTGAAAGTAATCAATGAGCAAAATGCCCTTTGAATCCCAAAAAATTGATGCCATCACCTTGTTTGCCGATAAAGTGGTTTTCGCTTTCTTTGGAGGTGCAGAAACATGTTCTAACCATTGTTTCGACTGTTGTTTAGTTTCAGGTGTACTGTAGTGTATCCAAGTTTCATCGCAAGTAACAAATCACCTACAAAAATCAACCCGATTCCGCTTATAAAAGTCCAAACACTCATTGGAAATGCGCAAACGAGTGAACTTTTGATCAGTCGTAAGCAATCGCGGCACCCATCTTGCCGAAAGCTTGGAAAGGCCCAATTCTTTCGTTAAAATGTGGTGTACGCGTTCTGTTGAAATGTTTACCATGTCTGCTATCTCTCTCACTTTGAGTCGTCGATCTTGCGTAATAATATTATGGATTTTTATAATCATTTCCTTAGAAGTCACGATTTTGGGTGCTCCAGAGCGCGCTTCATCAACACAGCTTGTTCTACCACGTTTAAATTCATTTACTCATCTACTTTTTGTGACGGATGATGGAGCAGATTCACCTAATGTTTTCCAAAACTCATCTTTTATTTCGGTAGCTTTCATGCCCTTAATTATGAAGTATTTAATCACCGCACGATACTCTGCTTTTTCCATTTTAACAAAACGGCGTGTTGCTTCTTTTTCAATCAGCTGTCAAAAATAAACTAATCAACCGATTTATCTAAATATCGGAATGTAAACATATAAATAGCCTTATTCGCCGGATCTAGCCCCTTCCGACTTCTACCTTTTTCCAAAATTGAAAACGGCACTAGGTGGAAAGAAATTTTCATCTAACGACGAGCCTATCATCTTCGTAAATGAGTATTTTGCAAGCTTACCGGAATCACATTTTAGAGATGGCATAAGGGCATTGGAGCACCGTTGCTCTTTTAGGAGAATATATTGAAAAATAAAAATTATTTTGTATTTAAAAAATTCGTTTTTCTTTTCCATTCTCACTACTAGTCAAACTACCCTCGTAGTAGGATATATTTGACTAATAGTGAAAATGTATCATATCATGTAATATAATATAACAAAGAACTTGACATGAAGGAGTGAAGCGTAAGATGGGTACCGACCATATTAATAAATCGTCAGAAAGGAAATTTATAAACGTCTTCAACGAAAAATTATTCCTAAATAAAAGAATATTTTCACGAGCATTCTGAATGCAAAATAAGGAATGAAAGTACAGTAACTCTCTACTGGAGCGCAAATTCCCAGGATGCCGCCAATCGAAAATGCAACGTAATCTGTTGTTGGACTCTTCAATTAATTGTTTTAACTAATTACCTTCAAAAAGAAACTACAATTATTAAAAGTTGAATCGATAAGATTATACACTAATTTAAATAAAAACCCAGGATTTCTTCTCTATATAGAGAATAAGTTCTGAAATTGTGTCTAAGATGTAAATAGTGGATTCCAAATAAAAGGTCATACTCACCAATTTTGTTTGATATAAACTTAAGAAATCTCTTCTGAACACGTTCCACAAGTCACTGTTGACAATGGAAATGTGAGTAAAGAATTCTATAGTTCTGGAAATTGACGTAGTTACATCAATTATAATCTCGGAAAATTAGAAGAAATTACCAGGTGTTAGTATTTTAGTACTTCAGAGATAGGAGCTAGTTGCGTGTGATGATCATATTAAAATAGGGCGATACTTCACCATATAAAAATAGAGTGATGCTTCTATAGGAATAAAATACAAAACTTTTCGCTTTTTTTATTACTACACTGCCCAAAACAATTAATGAACAGTCTATATAATTGATAGCAAAAGGTAGTGACATCTACAAATAGTTCTATAAATTAGTTTCAACCTTTTTAAACAAAACACGAATATGCAGACGTGTCGTAACATGTATAGGCATCAGTTAAAACGATCATCATTGGAGTATATAAAAGCACGCTTAAACACCCTCCTCATTCAGTGTGGAAAAGTTCGCTTCTGTGATTAGTAGCCAAAATTTGCAATTTTAAGTGTCATCTGAAATTAAAACACATCACAATCTGTCTGAAATAGTAACTTGGAAGACTATTGCAGGTATATCGAAAAGTGAAAAACACAATAAAGTCCTGTTTAAGCATTATAAATGAGTCAAAGCGTAATTTCTACTCTTTAGAATCGCTTTGAAGTTGAAGGTTCTCGACGAAGGCAATGACAATATCAACAAAACCAATAAATAATTCAACCCAGACTCGAAATGAGTTTGCTCCTACCACTACTATCTACACAAACAAGAAGAAATCGTATACATATGTTAAGTTTATGTCCCTGAAGACAACTGATTTGCATTGCTCTTATAGCAGAGCACAAAAGAACCCGTAGAGTGTGGAAAAATGAGAATATCAATTGAGGTTGTAACGAACGGGCTTTCGATATTGTGGGGAAACATGCTGCTATCAAGAACGCTGCAAGCATTACGAATTACTATTAGGTACGAACTAGATATTATTCCCCTAAGAATGTTCGACATGTTAGTCTTCGTCTTGCCACTAAAATACCAAACGTTATTTCGTAGAGATCATACGCATTCTCAATATCTATCCCTTTGAATAACAATTATTGCGAGAAAACTCTACAAAAATGAATATTTCTGTATTTTTCCCGCACCAAAAATGCATTTTATGCTCTCCAAATAAGATCACCTTAAAATTTGTCGAAGCAAGTTAAATTACAGAAATTCCATCACATAGTACAAAAAAGTGATAAATCAACTTTTTTAAAATTTATTATCTATTTTATAAAATTTGCGTTAATTATTTTGAGTAGTGTAGTATATAAATCACCTATAATATTTTTATTTTTTGTCCCGAAAAATATATTAAAGAAGTGACATCAAAAATCGTTCTGCTAATGCCTATCTAGTTGTTAATTTATATACTTTGCACTCCCCACTAGGATTCTAACGGCCGTCATGCTAAGAAAGAATCCATGTCGGTTAATTGATAAAAGTGTTGTACAATTACACAATTTATCATGTTATAAATTTATTATTTTTTTTTTCAAAAACGCTGGATAATAAAAAATGTTAATAATATTTTTACAACTATGAAGTTTATACAAGTAAAATACACTAATTATTAAGCAGAAGCAATATTGTTTGTTCCTAAGTAAATTTTGACGAATTTTATCGATTTACTCTTGAATGTTTAAAATTTGTGTTTGTTTTCCTCATAACAAACGGTAATTAGGATGCCGAACATTGTTACACTCGAAAAACAAACAAGTTTATTTTTGTTTAAAAAAAAATGTGCTGCAATTAAAACAAATACAAAATATTTTTTTCATATTTAGCTATTTAAATCATTTATCGCCATGTACGAGAACAATTTGACTTGATACGAAACAAACGAATTAGAACATTAACTCGCATTTTAACCAACAATACTGAAGTGTCATTATACTATTTTTCCAATTATATTTCCTCAAGATTCTCAAAATATTGCTCCCTGTTGTTGAAATAACTTTTCCGTTCAACCGAATTTCCGTCCTGCAAAAAAAGTTTGAGTTTGGGAAATTGCTGAAAATCACTTAAGACTAGATCTGACACATAAAGTGAGTGAGGTGAAATCTGCAATCTTATTTGATACCATTTCTTGCGAATAACTTGTGACGATAAGGTACGTTGTCTTGATGAAAGGGAACTTTTTATGGGCCACTCCAGATCGTTTTTGAGAAATTGTTTTTCCCAATGTATATAGTAAATCGGCATAATACGATTTGGCATTTTACAAGAGACTGAAAATTATTCTCCTCTAAAAAACATTAGTTAGATTCGTATTAAACAACAAGTCATTGCATTCTTTAACGTTGTTTCTGATTACGATTCAAGATTCGGGCATCCATCTTACTAACAGCTTGCACACGTAAAATTCTAAGGGTAAAATATTACGCATGCGTCCAATTGATATGCTTACGATATCTCCTTAATATCAATTCCACCGTCATCTAAAACAATATTTTTAGTTTTATTGATCATTTCAGCAAATGTTGCAATTTCGACATACCTCTTAAAGAACAGGGGGAGATTAATTAGCATTTTATTCTCTAATTCCTCCATAACGAGATTTACTATTACGGCACCCTCCTTGAAATTGAAATACGTCGATTCAAAACATAATTTTACAATATTTATGAACTTGTTTTCTGGCAGTGGTGTGTGCTTTTCTATGATTTGATAGTTTTTTCCAATCGCTTCTATTACTTTAAAGAGGGAAAAAGCTAAATGTTCTATTATTCCAAACTCAAAAGAACAAAATTTATGATTAGAATAAAATAACTAAGATATTAAAAAAGAAAATAATATTATACAATTAATAACTTTTGAAAAATATGTACGTTTATATGTATCTTCTTAAACACGTAATAGATAGGATACCACAAAATGAATGCGATCTTTTTATTTATACTATTGTAGAAGGCCAACCACAATCGTCTTCCCAAAAAATGGTAAAAGAATTTAATACCTTAGCTACCACAATTCGTAGTGTTTTAAATAAACACAAGTATCGATAACAAATTGAGAAAATTAAATGAAACTTTTCCCAAGAATAAATTTTGACTCTTGAAACTTTGCAGTAAAGTTATGGAGGAATATCGTATTGATAATATTTTATTTACCGACGAAACTTGGTTTTCTTTACATAGTCGTTAAAATTTAGGCGTTTCATGGTATTGATCACTCATAACCACAAAAGTCAAATATTTGGTCGGTTTTGTTAAGCAAAATTCTAATTGTTTCATTTTTGGTAGAAAAAACTTTAAATGCTAAAAAATATCTACACCTGCTACGAAATAGCGTAATTCCAACTCTACGAAATCTAAGAGACACGAACATCATTTGATTTCAGCAATATGTATGTTCTGCTCATAGTGCCAACTGTCAGAATATTTGCATAGCATCATCATAATGTTCATTGGCCTTCTAGATCGCTTAATTTGTCCCCGAGTACTTCTTTTCTCGAAAATTATCTCAAAACATCAATCAATTTATTGCTTCTCAATTAACAGGTCTAATAATGTAGAAGACTTGCGAGCAAACATTATTAATTATATGGGAAACATCCAATAAGAAACAAACACAAATATTCAAAAAAGCTTTTACGATGGATTAATCTATTGTTAATTTGCATCAGGTGAACGTTTTAAACATTTATGCACGGTTTCTCGTACGTCGGATGTCTTGTCAACCGCAGTTATCGTATAGATATCTGGCTGTTACGTTCATCAGACATCTATTTGTTAAAGTTATCTCCTCTTTACCGAGGGGTTATCAATAGGATATCTAGTTATGACATCTTTTTCATTATTTTGTTGGCTAATGTACCATGTAACATGGAATTTTGCTATATTTACACATGCATATTTAGCTGTTTTCTAGCCTTATAATATTGTTCGTGTTTTTTATATGTACATATATTTAATATTATACAATATTTACTTTATCATTTTAATGTACATATATCAAAATATACGAATTATATTCGGATACATACTCGTATAAAGCAACGATTGAGGTGAGATTCACACTTAATTGAAAACAAGTTTGAACCGTTGAAGCAAATGTTTCTAACAACATCGGTTTACTTTTCAGAAGCCACAATAGTGATGTCGATTTATCTTATAAATATTTTCTCGATATCCTCTTCATAACTTAAAGAATATTGTACACTATACTATATATCTACTAGAAACTACTACGAGAAACCAGGCATTACTGAAATAGAAGTTTGGAATTCTGTTTTGGTTTAATTTTTCTTGCAGCAAAAAGCAAAGTTTTAGAAAAGTTAGCTTTTCAGTTTTTATTTTGAGGGAAATTACTTTTGGAATTTATTTTCTTTTTTAATGGTAAAGTTACGTTTTTCTACTTTATAATTAATATAAGCAATTCTCGAAATGATTTCTTTTATTATAATTTCATAAAAATTTTGTACATATTTCAAATATCTATTATTTGAGATTTTAAATTATACAAAATATAGATATCATCATCATAGATAGCATCTTGGAATTCTTTTCGACTCGATGGTAGTTGCTTCTTTAGAATCAAATTGTAAAACTTCGGATTTAATTTTTTGGAAATACAGAAAATAATAAAATGCCACTTTTAACTATGTTCTCTAGCGTGTAAATATCGGCCCCAGAATGTACGGGGATGTCGGTACATTGCTTGTGGAATTGTCGAATATGTGTGCGCCATTTACCTCTGAACAGCGTCGAATCGTGTCTACCACAATATGTAGGCCTGAATTGTTCACGTAACAAGTAAGAAGTTACCACAATCGTCTCTAATAGAGCGGTCTACAGAACGCGTAGTTGCGATTCCATCAGTCATAAATATCAAGAGTTGATCTCGCGAAAGTTAAAATTTTACATTTCATTTATATTCTTGTATTCTTCTGAAAGTTCGATTGTAGGAACTGACATTAACAATAGAATTTTTTACAATCTATCGGTCAATCTACACATAACCAAAATTTTTTTTATTTTTCGCTTCCGATTCAATTCTATTTTCAATACGTTCGCGAGCAAATGGATCAAAATTTCGTAACGTTATCGAACTAGGTAAATTACAGTTCACGTATTTATTCCAGAATGAGTAAAATGGTTCGTCATCTAGTAAACTAAACGATAGATTGCATACTATCAGTGTTGAACATAAATTGAATAAAAGAAACTCATTCGGTCGAAAGCTTCGTGCTGCCCACTATACACGTGTTTTTTGTAGTCATACTTCGTGCCGCACATAGCATTTAACTTTCGCATAACTAATAAGTAAACTTATTCACTGTGTCAAATAATGATCATATTTTTGATCTATGTAACCGCGACATAATTCTGTACAACGTACAAACTGCCGTAATACAAGTGAACGCCTCTGAATAAAGACGCACACTACATTACATATATACATATCAGCAAGGGCACCCCTTCTACGTTCTCGAAGCTCTCCTAATGAAGCGTCGGCTGAATATTTGCTCTTTACTTATTGTTTTTTTGTTTGGTTTTTAAGCTTACTCCACCAAGAGGCTACCATGTGTTCCAAGAAAACGTTATTATTATATGCTTCACTAAGAAGGCGTTAAAGTTCATCGACACTTTTGATATTTACATCTAATTATTGTTGTGCATATTATTCAAGATAACTTTCGTATCTCTACTGTAAATAGAATGGTATATTTCCAACTAACGACCATTACTTGTAATTGTTTTACTTAATTATACGAACGTTTCTTACATCTGTCCAGATGCGTGACAATCGTGAAATTGAAACGGTACAGACAATTATTCCGGACATAAAACACTTAGAGAAAATGTGAAAACGAGATCTAATTTCGATTTACGGCGTTTAACCTTTAAAAACAAGATCGTACAAGCATACCGAAATACATCACTTTATCTAGTTGTACATAAATACCGTAGAACATGTGCGACCGTGTATTATCTTGCATTTCTTTCGTTTACAAATTATTCAAATATAATATGATTTCTGAATTTGGAATTTTTAATAAATATTTGTACAAGTAATACTTTTCCTACTTATAGAAAATTAATTATTTATTAATGTAGTGGAAGAGTAGCGTGAAAGGGATTTTTTTATAAACTTCTTAATATGTATTGATATTAATATGTATTTGTAACACTGCTTTTTCGAACGTCCATATCTCTTAAACTCGATTGATGTTTATATTGGGTCTGGGAAAAAGTTCGTGGCGTTTTTCCCGATAGATGGCATTGGTTGCCGATAACTAAAGAACAACAAGTCACAGCGACACCACCGAGGGCTCGTTTTTTAGATGACCTTCCGAACGTTAGTTTGAGCGTAGAAACATTGTAATCGGTGCAGTGGTTGGAAAGTTATTCGCACTTGAAAATGGAGAAGAATAATGAGAAATTTCGCTATATTCTGCAATATTATTATGATAAGGGGAAGAACGCTGCGCAGGCTTGTGATAAAATTTGTGCTGTGTACGGTGAAGGTACTTTATCGAAATCTGTTGCGCGGAAATGGTTCGCTCGCTTTCGTTCTGGAAATTTCAATGTGAAAGATGAGTCACGCTCCGGTCGTCCAATCACTGAAAAATCTGATGAAATTCTTGAAAAAGTCCAACAAGATAAGCATATCAGCAGTGTCGATATTGGCATGGAGCTAGGCATTGACCACAAAACTGTTTTGAACCATTTACACAAAGCTGGTTACAAAAAAAAGCTTGACGTATGGGTTCCTCATGAGTTGAGCGTGAAAAACATGATTGACCGAATTAACATCTGCGATGCGCTGCTGAAACGGAATGAAATCGAGCCGTTTCTGAAACGTTTAATAACCGGAGATGAAAAATGGATTACGTACGATAATCGGAAGCGTAAAAGATCGTGGATAAAGGATGGTGAGCCGTCACAAGCGTTCGCTAAGCCAACATTGACGCCAAAAAAAGTGATGCTGTGTGTATGGTGGGACTGGAGGGGAATCGTCCACTACGAGCTACTTCCAACTGGTCAGACGATTGATTCTCAACTCTACTGTGCACAACTAGAGAGATTATGCCAGGCGATTGAAAGAAAACGGCCCGAATTGATTAATAGGAAAGGTGTTGTCTTCCATCATGACAACGCCCGACCACACACTTCTTTGATGACCCGTCAAAAATTGAGAGAGTTTGGTTGGGAAGTTTTGATGCACCCACCTTACAGTCCGGATATAGCACCCTCTGACTATCATCTGTTTCGATCTCTGCAGAACTCTCTCAATGGAATTAAGTTGGTTTCAAAAGAAGCCTGTGAAAACTACTTGATTCAGTTTTTCGACCAGAAACCACAGAAGTTTTTCACCGATGGGATCATGGATCTACCAAAAAAATGGCGAAACATTGTCGATAATAATGGAGCATATTCGGTTTAAATGAATTCGTCCACGCGCCATGCGGGGACCAGTTGAATTTTACTGAAAAAACGCCACGAACTTTTTCCCAGACCCAATATAATAAACGCATTAGAAGCGAAAAAGCGAAAAGAAGCGTTCCAGTTCAGAGTAAAACATGCCTGCCATATCCCTTTCGTCACACTATGATTTGTTGAAAGAAATATAATAATTGTCGAAACAGGCAATATCTTATAACTTCTAGTAAGTACGTAGCCAAGCCTATTACTTGAATAGAAGTAAACGTAAAACATAAAATAATGAAAAGTGATTTATCGATTATGAATGTAACATTAAACAGGTTTAAAATATGCAAAGAGTGACATTAAAGCCTTAATATCCTAATCAAAGAAGGTAAATAAAACCCTTTACCATGTCAATGTTCGTATTCTGTATACGTATTTCAACAACTAAATTGTCATCAGCAGATAATTAAGCACAGTGCCGCACCTGGATCTACGGTAAAACGCGCACAGAAAAATTCTGCACAACTTCCACCGTTAAACACCAAATACACACAATACAATGCGTATTTGCGAGTTTTACGCGGAACTAGGTACTAGACTGTGACTATTTCTACTGATAATAACAACTTAGTTGTTGAAATACGTATACAGAATCCGAACATTGAAATGTTAAGGGGCTTTATTTACCATTTTTGATTGATTCAATTAACCGCAGTCTCCATTAAGATTTTCCTTCTTCCTGGAGAATAGAAAAAGCTATTTACTATTTCGGTCCCTATCATTTGAGAACGTTATGGTAATTTTATAGTGTCTTTTTCGTGTACACAGTTAATGTATTCTTTTTCGTGTACACAATTAATGTATTCTTTTCCAGGGTTACTTGCAATTGTCTGTCTTTTTGAATTTTTCCATAAATTTTATTAAATATACTTTTTTGGTGTCTTTTTTTATAATATTTCTTACAGCGTTTTGTTTCAAATTTGTTTCAAAGTCATTTTCTTCCATAACAACATTTTCAAATCTTTTTCCATTATCATAACTTTAAATATCGTCGCTGTCTTCACTATCATCATACTCGGTATCATTTTCTTCGTCACTACTATCTTGCACAATCTTTCTCTTTATGCCAGATATACCGTGCTTTCATATTAAAATGCTACAAACACCGTATCATATTGTATTCGGGTCTAGATACCGAATGCCGATCAGTGATGGGGCGCGAGTCAGTCGAACCACAACAACGACCGACTACAGATTACAGATTAATTAGTTGTTCGTGGTACTTGGTGGAAGGTCTATCACTGACTGTCCAAATTGTTTATGTCCAAAAATTAATAAATTATAATTACTTTTAACTGTACAATTAGGTATTTTTACAATAAGTTTCGCATTGAACTAAAAGACGTTTTCTAATAAAACGTTTAAAAATTAAAAAAAATCTTAAAATAGCTAAAAAATAAAATAACTTCTCGGAACTTAAAAAATACTCTTTAAACAGAAAATAAATATAACTTGCCAAAACTTCTAAAATACTTTTTAAATACAGAAAATAAATTCAATTAATTAAATTCTCAAATGTCCCTCCTGCTTGCGCTAAACAGTACCCCAATCTATTATAAAATTCATTTCGAACATTGGCCAGTACAAGAGGATTAATAATTTGGAATTGGTGTTCGATATTAACCCGTAATTCTTCCAAATTATTAGCCCTTTCGTCTTGATGCCCATATAACTTTGATTTTATGTAACCCCATAAACAAAAGTCATTAGGGGCTAGGTCTGGTGACCTTGGTGGCCATCGAATTGTACCACTATTAGATATAACTCTTTGGGAGAATATATTATTTAAATATTCATTCACAATTCTAGTTCCATGGGTCGGACTTCCATCATGCTGGAACCATACGTTCTCTAAATTGGGATTAATAGTTCTCAAAGCAGGGACAATGTCGTTTCGAAGAAGATTCAAATATATTTCCCCATTTAAATTTCCTTCGATAAAGAGTGGACCAATAATGTTAATTTCCATAAATACCAGCCCAAACATTCAATTTTTCAGGATACTGTGTCCTCGTATTCAATTGTCGATACTCGTTTTCAATAGACCAATATCGAAGATTCGACGGATTGTGTTTACCGTGCAACGGAAACGTGGATTCATCGGTAAACACGATAGTCTCATTCGCATTTACACGTTCTATTACAGTTTCACAAAGTTCCATTCTGCGGTGTTGATCAGCATGAAAAACTTCCCGATGAGTTTGGTATTTATAGGATGTGTATTTATTTTTCTTTAATATCTTATGAACTTTACCCACGCTAATACCTACCTGTTCTGATATTTTAGATATAATAATATTGGAATTTTCTTCGACCATTGCGCACACCATGACTTCCTGCATTTCTTTATCGTTATTTATTCTCCGTATTTTATCACATTTACAACCCAAAATGCAACCTTCTGATTTAAACTTTTCAACTACTAATGATATTGTTGTTAATGCAGGAAAGGGTCGATCTACATACTTTTCAGAGAAAAGGCGCTGGATACGCTGTAAAGAATTACCTTTCAAAGCCCATGTTATCATTTGAATTTTTTCTTCCAATGTATACATTATCAAAGTAATATAATTAAAAAAATATTTAAATTTAAAAGTCTTACCATAACACACTCCCCAAAATGCAAACCACGAATGACCGTTAATACGATATCGATACGCCTACAGTCAAATTAGTGGTGGGGTTGCAGCTAGTATGATCAGTAGTCAGCTATAGTCGTGATTCAAATAATTCGCGCCCCACAACTTTACATTCTGATCGGTATTCGGCATCTAGACCCGAATATATTGTGGTACAGTTTTCATAGCGAGGTAAAATGAATGCACGGTATATATAAACCAATCGATGATGCTACTTCAACAAATGAAATTATCCAAAAAAAATCTATCATTGAGCTAAAACGATGAGCTTAAATTATGATATTGTTTCTTAGTTTAACGTTTATATTGAAAAAAAATTGTTTCTACTATCAAATCAATATGCTATTACCCAATCCGCTCTTTAACGCCGGGATAGTGCAGTGGTAAGGGTTCTTGAAGATTTGAACCTCTTTCCGGGCAGTACGAACTCTAAAGCGTTTCCCAGAAGTGGTCGATACTTTGCCCAATATCCTTCATTGTTGAAGAAGAATAATCAACATTGCCTCCTAATAGCAAGGAGATAATAACAAATACTCGCGTTGCAGTGATCATGACATGTTGGAAAGACTTTCGACACATTTGGGCACTAACCACAAAAAGACACCAGCATTCCAAAACTATTGATTAAGATTCAAACAAAAAAATCTTTTACAATATAAAGTGGCCTATCCTCGTCTTTTAGACTCTATTTTGTATCTCCATAAGTACTGGCGATCTAGATATAACCTAAAAATTCTAATGACCAGAGAGAATAAACTTTGATCTCGAAAAGCTTACTCAGTAGTACAAATAATCAGGCGTAATAAAAATCCGGGAAGCTAATTTGAGAAAATAATTTGTTGCACTCATCTCAGTTCTTGAATTTGGAGAGTTATGGGTTTGACGGATTTGTATAGCATTGATCTACAGATTAAGTCACTCTTCGAAATAAAAAGGAAAATGTGAAATCGTCACAATCGTATTAAAATGTTCATGGTAAATATGAAATCACTTTCTACAAATATGTAGCGAATTTTCAATAATTATTGATGTGGTTTGAAAAGCAAACTATGTACAAGCACATATGTACGTACATACAAAATGCAGGAATGCTATATTCCGAAATTCCAAGCAATTTCAAACGAGTTTATGGATGCCAAATTATTATTCGTATTTTAACAAGACCTACATATGTATATGCAAACTGAATCTTAGAATAAATAAAATATTTATCCCTACAATATTAAGTAAAATTATTTCATGATATACTAGCGTGAATGGAAATTGTATCACCAATAGAACAACTAGTGACTGTAACTAAATTTATTTAACACTTGCAAATCATACACAATGCCGTCAACATATGATTACATTTTGATCTGAATGAAAATATCCAGGATACTCAATAACCTGCCAGCTTCAATATATAGAGCGGATATACGTCAGTCCCTATCACAAAACGTCACGTGAGCATAGTCGTAAGGGTAGGGGTGCAGTATATTTACAGTTCCAGTCGTAGCAGTCTATAATTAAGAATCAGAGATAACATTCGCTCGTTATTTTATTTCGTATATTATTTATATTTTCAATTATTTTTTGTATAAATTATTGTGTTCGATTTAGGATTAACTAGTTTTAATATTTTCTGTATTCTAAATTTTTACTTCCCTTATCATTACTATTTTTTCCGCTTTAATATTTACTGTGATTGTGTCTTTTATAACATCGTTCTCTTCCAAATTACTAGCGTTATATATGTATATATATATATATATAGAGTTATTTGATTAGATTTAGAGTAAATAAGTTTTAGGTTTTTTTTACAAATAAATTATTCTTTCTTGTCGCCAAAACATTGTTACAATTTATTTTTAGTTTTATTTGGAATTTAGATTTTGTACTTATACTACCTACTTTCATTTTTACTGTGGCTCATAATAGCTACCAGAAAACGTTCTAATGCCTATTTGATAAATGACTAGATTAAAGATCACGACTGTTTTTCAATATTCTGTGGCACAAAGATTTTTTGCTGAGCCTGTTCAATTATTTTAAAATGTTCAAAGCAGGCAAGAATAACAGACCATTTAAAAAGAAATTCATCGCGACCCATGTAAATGGACGGACAATTTTCATAGTAATTTTTATTTTATTTATTTATTTTTATTTTTATTTGTATTTTGCCTAACAGAATTTCTTCCATTAATAAGACAAAACCAGTCACACATACACACAAATATGTTCAAGAACAAAAAGTAAATATAAAATTTCCTTACATAATCATTCTTTACATGTAAGTGTCTGACTAAAGAAAAAAATATATATAAAAGTACAGAAACAAGCAGAGAAAAAATGAAAACTCAGCAATCCCCCCTACTTGTCCTGAGTAAAGCTCCCATGGAGTCATTATGAATGTCTCCAGCGCAAAATATTTTATTAAAATTACTGCACATTACATATAGAGGCGACTTTAATATTACATTCGTTCTAGAAGGTAAAGAGGAAAATGTAGTGTGTTAACGAACCGACAATCGAGGAATGTGAAAATTCAACTCTTGAAAGAGTGAAGGACAGTCGACGTCATTATGTAAAAGTTTATATAAAAATATTAAACCAGTAGAAATGCGTCTGTCTTCTAGCGAGGTGACACCAAACCGTCGAAGCAGTTCCAGCTGGTCAATACATTATGCTGGATAAAAGCCATCAACTCGAAAGTAGAGATATTTTAAAAACTGTCGTTGCACAGCTTCCAAGATGTTGTTATGGACATGATAGTAAATATACCATTCCAGAGAGACTTCAGTGCTTGTATAAAAGTAAACGCTCTACAATTGCGTATAACAAAACCCAATGACTTCTTCGCAGATACGGCAACGTTCTCGATCTTTGACTAGATTAGTCCTTGTTAATGAAGTAGCACGCAATGAATAGTCGAACCTAATTGGGTTGAGCTTCCTTGTGTATGTCATAATCATACATTTAGATATATTCAACTGTAAATAGTTACTCTCGCACCAATCATTAATTATATTTAGTTGATTTTGCAAGAAGACACAATCATTCATATTTTGAATTGAAATAAAAATTTTTAAGTCATCGGCAAAAAGAAACTTTTTGGACGCAATAACTGATGCCAAATCATTAATATATGTTCAAAACAAAAGCGGTCCTAAATTCGAGCCCGGAGGTACACCCGCAGTGGCGTGAAAATTATAAGATTTATGCTCATTATAATATACATATTGTCTCCTGTCATGCAAATATGACTCAAAAAACTTCAACAGTGCCTCACTGAGCCCAATTAATTTCAACTTATTTAATAACATCAAATGATTTATGCAATTAAATGCTTTAGAGATGTCAGTATATATGACATCAACCTGTTCGTATTGATCCCAAACGTTCCCAACGTACTGGATGAACTGCACCAAATTAGAAACCGTTGATCGGATGACATAACATTATGAATTGTCAGAGACAGTACAAATGCAAATCTCTAGAACTTTACTGAAATTTGAAAGTATAACAATAGGTCTGTAGTTGGCAACTACCGGATCTCCATCCTTCAGCACAGGACACACTAGCTAATTTCCAACAATTAGGAGAAGTTGAAGTACTTAATGCCATGTTAAATAACATTGTTAGAGGATATGCGAAGATGTCTGCACAATCTTTCAACAGAAAACTTGGAACTTGATTATCTCCAGTCGCAGTTTTGTTCGTTAGTTTCCTTAGCTATGAATTAATAACAAAAGCCTCAGTGAATTTAATATGAATATTCGAAGAGTTATAACAGACAGATTGTTGTTGATTCATTCTGACATAAAACTGGATGAATACCGATTGAAAGTACTTAGCGCAGGCGTCAACAATCCATTTGGTATCATCTAGAATTCCGTCTGCAGTTCTTATCTTCCCAGAAATCCTACTCACACTCTTTTTTGCTTGGATGTAGGACTAAAAGAGTTTCGGATGACCAACTATATTCCACATCCCTCAGGTACTTTTTGTAGGCTGCTAATATTTGACATTTCAAAAGGGTCCTGATACACTTGAAGTGCCGGAGATCGGTATCAAGCTTGTATTTTCTATATTTAGAACGATAACAGTTCTTCAATTTCAGGATATTAATAATTTCATATGTATACCATATAGGAAATTTCTTCTTTTTATTCTTTAAACGCGGCACTTATGAGCCGAAAAAAAGTTTAATAAATTATACCAATACAACCAACAACAATTAGACCAATCAACTCTAAGAAGTGCGCCATACAGAGCATTACAATTGACTTTTTTTAAGTTGTATGCTTGTTCGTTTAAACATTATTCAAAATTTGCACAATACTCTGGACAGACTGAGAGATTGACCGAAAGAATCAGGTGGTGTGGATCCATATGGATTAACGGATTATCATTACAAAGAACTGTACATTGCATATTTGTTAATACTAGACCAAGAAGGCGACCATTTTTATTTAAAATAGCATTTTGCTGAAGGGATCAGTGAATTTCATAAAGCCACATGTAAGACGGGACTTATTGTCATGAATAATTGGATTATTGAAATGCGTAATTATAAATGATCTTTGTGAAGCTCATGCAGATGCAAATATACCATTTAAGAAGCTTGACTATACAATTTTTAGAGGATTTCTGGCAACGTATACGCGTAGGCATAATACTGACGAATCAACTGTACGAAAAAAACTATCTCCTAAAAACATATATAAAAGTAATAGACAAAATTTGAAACAATACAGGCAACAATATTATTTTTGATTTAATGCCGATTAGGAAATATATTAAGAAAAAGTATAGTGAATTTAATTATTAGTATTTACACCTAGATACGTCAACAAAGGCGTATTTAATAGCAAGTAAATTACTTGAACTAGTTAATGCCAATTATATGACAGAAATCATTACTAAAAGTGTTGGAGAAATATATATAATAATAATAATAATAAGCTTTATTTTACCATCTATTATATACAGATAGAGAGGTAACGTCATTGTCTATGATGGTCTGTGTGTGTATGTACGTGTATATGTACTGTGTGTAAATGTGGTATAAACATATGTGTGCACAAAGCAGAACATACAGTTTAATATTTGATTGATTTCATCTGCTCTTGGAACTCCGTCACTGTGTAGAATCCGTTTTCTAAAAGAAATGTTTTTATGTCATTTCTAAATTTCAAAATGGGTTTTTCAGTCCACGATAATGGCAACCTGTTAAACATATCCAAATGTTTGTGTTGGGCAGCAGTAGTACGTAGCCTATGGTTGGGAAGAAGTACTTGTTGTCTGGATCTCAGTTGTATTGCTCTTCCCTCTCCTTTCCTTTTCTGGGTTGGTAGCTCTCGTTTAGCGCGCAGCAATTGCTTATATATGTATGTGGAGGTCAACGTCATTATTTTATTTTTTATGAATATAGGTCTACAATGTGCCGTTATATTAACTTGTTCGATTATTCGTAATGCCTTCTTTTGCAAATTAAAAATGTCATTGGCATGCACTGAATCGCCCCATAGTTGGACACTGTATGCCATCTGCGAGTGAAAAAGTACGTGATAAGCTGTTTTTGCAGTTTCCTTATTTGTGATGGTTCTGATTCTCCGCACAGCATATATTGCACAAGAGAGTTTTTTCGAGAGGGCGTCCACTTCATCCTTCCAGGTTAGTCTGGTATCTAAATTTATACCCAATATTTTGACTGACCCTGCATTCGCGGGAGTTTCTTTCCTTTTGGAAGTGAATGCCAATTTGACAGTTTTGGCCTCATTCAGGACCAGCTTGTTTGCCGAAAACCATGCCATGGCCTCCGACAGCGTTTCGTGAACCCCTTCTCCAAGTTGCTGATCGCTCTTCCCTCTACAGAGAAACGTTGTGTCATCAGCGTATTGCACAACCATTTGCGTGACATGCTGCGGAAGGTCATTGACGTACAGGCAAAACAGAAGAGGACCCAAAAGAGATCCTTGAGCCACTCCATATCTGGTGGTCTTTAGTTCACTCGTTACGCCATTAAAGTGAACAACCTGCCCTCGCCCTTCAAAATAGGAACGCAACAACCTCGACACCTGACCACGAATGCCATAACATTCCAACTTCCGCAAAAGCATGTCACTCTGCACACAGTCGAAGGCCCTAGACAAGTCACACGCCAACACCATAGCAACCTCATGGCATCTATCGTCGATCTACCAGCACGAAAACCAAATTGATTCTCGGCCAGGACATCATTTTTTTCCAGAAATGCCACCAGTCGCGACAGAAGTGCTGCCTCCAAAAGCTTTGATAGGACAGGCAAAACTGAAATGGGTCTGTAATTTCGAGGATCCGTAGGGTCTCCGGCATTATATATAGGTATTATTTTTGCTGTCTTCATATTTTTTGGTACAGAAGCTTGTTGAAAGCATGTGTTTACCAGATCCGAAAGAGAGTAAGATAAGCAATCAGCACATCGTTTCAGCATTTTAGTATTCATCCCGTATATATCCAAGGCATCCTTTGATTTAATTCTTTGAATTATATTTTTCATCTCATTAGGTGTTACTGGTGCTAAGAAACACGACTTATTAACCCTACGGATTCTATCCGGAATCGTTGATTGGATGCCCAAGTTGTTGGAGGTTTTTAGAGATTCTTCTGCTATAGTACCAAAAAAATTACTTAAGTCATTCGAGCTCGGTACCTGCTCAGGGCTCCTGGTCGTACGTGTTTCTTTTTTGATTACATTCCATAGACTTTTTTGTATATTATTCGAGTTGTATATATAATCGAGGTAATTATTTCTTTTTTCTTCTTTTGTTTTTCTGAGATAGAAGTTTTTGTAATTATTAAATATATTCTTTAGGTCATCACCGCCTAAACGGTTGTAAGCTTCCTGTAGAAGAGTTAGCGTTTCCTTAATCTGTCTGAGTTCGTTACTCACTATATATATATATATATATATATATATATATATATATATATATATATATATATATATAGCATTGGCTCTTGACGTTTATATCACGCAAATGTGCAATTCCAAGCAGTGAATGGTAAAAAACGACTTCTTATAACGGCAGTGAGTAATATAGAATACATAAATATACGGTGGTTAGAAATTCACAGATAATCGTCAGGCAGGACAATTCTATGGTTAATTCTGAGTCGATCTTTATACAGAAATATATTGTCGGTCGTTAAAACATACGAGACTATCGATGTTGAAAATGTGCGACAAAAAATATTTCAAATCCTTTGAAATTTTCAGAGGACACCGTCAAATAAAATTATGTAACACAACGTTGGTATAATTAATCGTTTTATGTCAATATTTGCCTTATTAAACATTTTAAATGTTTTTTTACGTTAAAGTACATATGGCAACCTTGGCCCAGAATAATGTCTGTAATATAAAAATAATTATTTGTCAAATTCTGGCGTTGTTAGTTTAGCGTTCATTATTTTCACTTCCATTACTTACCTCATTTTTGTGATATCCTAAGCAATTTGTAATGTACACTTTTAACGAATGCGCTGATATGTATCTGGTATTTGGATTTCATAATGGAAATGCGCTCTTGGAAAAAGACGAATATGCAAAACGGTATACACACAGGCAGTTCCTATCTACCAATACATTTCGAAAACTGGCTCGGAGATTTCGTGAAACAGGCACATTTGTTCCGACTCAACGTGATACAGGTACACCAAGACATCATCCTACGATCGAAGGAATTTTAAGTATTGTTCATCAGAATCCCACCACACAAATAGCCCAAATAATAAACATTCCAAGTAAGACAACAGTTCTTTCGTGCTTACGGAACGCATTTTAAAACCGTTTCATGTTATGAAAGTATTTGCAACACAATTTTAAACAAAATTCAAGCAGATCCAAACATTTTATCACTTTTTTTGGAGTTACGAATGCATGTTTAAAAGAGATGGTATCTTCAACAGTCACAATTTCCATATTTTGGCGGATGAAAATCCTGGAGCTCTTCGAGCTTTCAAAGCATCTTAAACCTTCAAATTGTAGGACAATATTTCTTCCGAATAGACTAAATGCAAATGAATACGTAATGAGTTGGAGAAAGTATTTGGATAATGTTCCATTAAATGTCAGGGTCAACATGTATTACACGCACGATGATGCACTACCTCATAATGCAAGAATTACAAGAGTACGGTTGAACGAATGTTTTCCAGATAGGCGAATTTATCGAAATGGACCAATATTACGGTCTGCAATGTCACCGGATATGAGTCCCCCCTTTGTCGGGGTTTTTTTTGAAGAAAAAAGTTTACGCCACGCCTCCAGCCAATGAAGAGGAAGTCATAAATAGAATTAAAGTCGCAATACAAATATTATAATTACTCCAGATATACTGCAACGCGTCCTAAATTCAATTCCCCAAAGGCCACAGGTTTGTCCTCAAACTAATGGCTCCTTGCTCCGGCATTTACGCTAATTATGGTTTTTGCTATTATTTTTATTAGACTTAAATAAAGCTTGTATTTTTTTATATCCTTGCTTCTAATTTATTGAAGGGTTTATACCATGTTATCAAATCTACAATTTTTTGAAGCAATTGATATGACTTAATTAATCACAATAAAACATTTCTGTATTAGGAGCGTGGACTCAGAATTAATCATAGAATCGCCCTACCTGATGATTATCCATGAATTTCTAACCGCGCAGTATATAACCTTGTAATCACTGTGATTAGCGCAATGTACAAGGCAATGAAATCGGTAATTGTAAATCATCACTATGATCAACATATTCGTTCATCTTTAGCTAGAAGTGTGTGCATTTTATGCCGATAATGCTGTAAGGATTGTGAGTTTGATGGCTGTTTTAGATGAAGATGTACAAAGTATAACTCAAGTAAAACTGTTTTGAAACAAGCAACTTGAAAACAATATTTTATTTTCCTTAATGAACCGTTTATAGATTTACTTGCTAAAATTAAGTACACTAAAACTCAATGATAGAATTAACACTTTAGATAATTATCTAAGCAAAGTTAAAAGTATTTCAGGCGATTTTGGTGCTTGTCTAAGTAGATTGATGAGATGCTTACTCGCAATCCAGATTGGACAATTATAAAAAATGTTTGTAGTGAAAATGCACAGTCAATAATAAACAAAATTATTGTAGATTATATTAGCAATATGCGCTACTCTCCAGTGATGTTGAACGAAGCATTTCTGCATTTAAAAATGTGCTCTCCAATAAAAGAACGAATTTTACAGAACAAAATTTAGAATATGTTCTAGTAATTAATATGAATAAGTTATGTCATGTATAATGTATTAATTCTAAAACAATTCAGTCGTTTAATATTTTTACTATTTTCTTTACTACGTAAAGTAAATAAATACTAGTATACTATTCGATACCAGACAACTAAATGGAACGTCTGGGCTCACCGCGTTAGGGACTAGCGTCCCTCCGCTCTATGCTACAATACCAGTCTTAATTAAGCATCGCTTTGACCGGATCAGGAATTCGATGATGGTCTAAAGAATGTTAATACATACAATTGCTTTCAGAAATCGTCCTTAGCCATCGCCGATAATTGTTCTTGGATAGATCGGCTATCGATGATATCCCATTCGTTTCTGATAAGCAACACATATAGTAAATTGACAGGACGAGAACAGCATCGGTGTATTGTTTACATCAAGGGAATTAAAGACTATGTCAGTGTCAATATTTTGCTCTTGGTGGTTATTGCAGGAAAAAATTACTTCAGTGTAGGCAATGTCCATGTATTCCTATAAGGTAAATATTCTTCAAATACATATTATTCTAATTCGCGATTCATACGAGTGACACTTCACGCTGTTATGTCACGTAGTAATCAAGGATCTTACATTATCCACTAAGCGGCATGCTTAACGAATAATGTAAGATCCTTGGTTTCATTCATCAGATTTACAACAAACGAATACATGGCGTCACATGGTTATCAAAGTAAATTGGAAATCATTTTAAACACGATGCATCATTTGCGGTCTCAGTCAAGACTCCAGTATTATTCCAAACGTCAATGATCACGCGTTTTAGATAATAGAAACTGCGATCGATCGAAGACTTTGCCGTAACTAGAGCCTTTGTCCAAGATCCCTAGATTTAGCTGTATGTCGATACCTACTAACAATCAATATTTTTGCATTTTCTGCAGAGGTACGCCATATTTTCTTTTTCTACTGATGTCATATTTACAGAAAGGTTCTGGTTTGATAACTTATAAAAAAACCACAATATTCTGGTGTGACAAACCACCCTCACGTATTCTAACGACAAAGCATGCTGAATTTAAATACCTGTTTCAAGATTATTTGACGCAAATGTCATGTCTTTAAGATTATTAACGAAAGTCTGTCCTTATTTTGTCTCTGTGTCAAGTGATTACTAACCTACACGAGTCACTTTTGAAAGAGTGCAATGGTGTTTTATATTCAAGCACTGCTTTATATCAAAACTGTAATTATAATCATCTACGACATACCCTGTAATTTGCATTTTATTTCTTCTCAATTTTCTTAGTGTTGCGATAACTGTACAGAGCAGTATGAAATAATTTTAGTGTAAAATAAGATCCCATTATCAAGTTGCTTCGGAAATTTACGGATATCGTTCACCATAAAACCATATGGCGAAGGTAATAAATTTTAATTTATCATAATTCGTACATATTTCGTTCAATTTTAATGACACGACCGATTTTAATGAAACGAAATCGCATAATACAGCAACACCTACACAAAAGTTGTAAAAATTAGTATACGCGGAACATGTTAATTGCTGTGCATTTCCCATAATTCATTCGAAAAGAAAAGAGAAATTACCAATGCATGGAGGTGACTTTTATGACTTTTACTTTTCGAAAGAAACATTGAATTTTGCGGTGTATTATGTGTGATTTAAATAAATGAAAAATATTTATAAATGCAACAGATGTAAAATACATTACGCATAACACTATAATATGTGTGCTTAACCTAAATATAGAGGAACGAGTATTACGGGTTATATTTTAAAATGTGCAAATAAAATATTATGCTTTCCTCTTTTTACGTATATAACTAATAAATTTCATAATTAATTGTTAATATATAAACTCTGATATTAAGGACACTGTCAAAGTTGCATAAGAAGGTTTGGAGAAAGTGTAATGCTGGCTATTAATAATTTCATTCAAACGCTTTTCGCTGGAAATTGCCAATTTTGAAAAAATAATGCACATTTTTTTTATTAAGCTATAATATTGTAGTTATAAATGCACTACATACATATGATACAATATTGTATGCATATACGTATATATATATATATATATATATATATATATATATATATATATATATATATACATATATATATATATATATATATATATATATATATATATATATATATATATATATGTATATATATTGTATAATGCTTTTAGTTAATCCTACTCGGCTAATGTGTTCCTCCATCCATCATAATTAATGATTATTTCCTTACATGCTTAAAGTTGAGTTTATGTGCAACGTGGGTTAGTATATCACTGCATTTCAAAGCGTTTATTTGAATTACTGTGTTTTAATCATAAACGACTTGTTTATTTTGGTACAAGTACCAAAATTTGTTTGATACTATAGAACGCTGCTGTAAGTAACAGTTCATTTTAATCTTTTGTCTATATTCTGGCTAGGTTAATTTCTCGAAAAGGTAGTGAAATAATTAGAATATCAGAAATCGCCACCGAATAGTGTTTTTCATCAACAGAGCTTAAAACAGCGACAAATTGCAGAAAAAAAACGCAATGTTCTAAGCCATAGATTTTTCAAATTATTGGGCATCGGACGAGTGGCGACGCCTACTTTGGACAAATAAGTCCAAATTTGGAATATTGGGGTCCAAATATATCTAGAAAAGGAGTTGCCCTATTAATTAAAATTACTAAAAATTAACGTCAATGAAATATTTAGATTCTACGAAATATGCTGTACTAGCACAATTAATTGGAAGTATGTAATTGTATTTTCCGGCACGATAACAATATACGAGGGTAGTTTGACAAGTAGTGAGAATGGAAAAGAAAAACGAATTTTTTAAATACAAAATAATTTTTATTTTTCAATATATTCTTCTAAAAGAGCAATATATTTATTCCAACGGTGTTCCAATGCCCTTATGCCATCTCTAAAATGCGATTCCGGAAGGCTTGCAAAATACCCATTTACGAAGATGATAAGCTCGTCGTTAGACGAAAATCCCTTTCCACCTCGTGGATTTTGGACATCGCAACTGTGCTGGTATGCGAGGGAGCGTTATCTTGATGAAACAGAATCTTTTTCTTTGCATTCCTGGCCGTTTAGCACGAATCTCAACATTTAATTTTTGTAGAAGTTCTGCATAATATTGTCGGTTTATTGTGGCACCTTTCTGAAGGTAATCAATGAGCAAAATGCCCTTCGAATCCCAAAAAATTGATGTCATCACCTTGTTGGTGTATCCAAGCTTCATCGCAAGTAATGAATCGCCTACAAAAATCAATCGGATTCCGCTTATAAAGGTCCAAACACTCATTGGAAATGCGCAAACGAGTGAACTTTTGATCAGTCGTAAGCAATCGCGGCACCCATCTTGCCGAAAGCTTGGAAAGGCCCAATTCTTTCATTAAAATGTGGTTTACGCGTTCTGTTGAAATGTTTACCATGTCTGCTATCTCTCTCACTTTGAGTCGTCGCGCTTCATCAACACACCTTGTTCTACCACGTTTAAATTCATTTACCCATCTACTTATTGTGGCAGATGATGGAGCAGATTCACCTAATGTTTCCCGTAACTCATCTTTTATTTCGGTAGCTTTCATACCCTTAATTACGAAGTATTTAATCACCGCACGATACTCTGCTTTTCCATTTTAACAAAACGACGTATTGCTTCTTCTTCAATCAGCTGTCAAAAATAAACTAATCAACCGATTTATCTAAATATCGGAATGTAAACATATAAATAGCCCACCTAAATTACAGTGCATTTGGTTTACCAATTAGAGCGCCACCTATGTGTCATTCTCACTACTTGTCAAACTATCCTCGTATTTAGATCACGCTAAGCAAGAAAATATCGCCAACTAATGTCAACCAACTATATATTTCACTTTTGAAGAATGAAATAACATTTCACAAGAATTTCCGACAAAACTGTTCAAAAGCTTATCCAAATGCGTGAAATGTGAAATACCTGCTAAAGGTAGTCATACTAAATACTGGGCATTATTATCTTTATTATTAATAATATTTTTTTTATATGCAAATTCTTTTTATTTATTAATATATACGAGGGTAGCCGTTTATATTTCGGGAACTGGCAACACTGTTAGTGTTGCCTCTGATCTTATCATCGCATCGTGAAGTTTGTTATTTTTGACAATATATTTATCTTGAAAGTTTTATTGTCCGGTCGCTATTTCTAGCGAAAAAATTGAATTAACTCGCGAACATTTTCGTGCAATTATTTTTCTTAACTTTCGGCGTGGATTATCTCAACGAGAATGCCCCAACGAGCTGATTCTTCATATGGTGATGAAGCACCACCGAAAACTACATTATATCGTTGGTATAGTGAATTCAAACTTAGACGGCGTTCCTTGGGCGAGTAATTTCGTGAAGGTTGTCCCATAAATGTTGTGTCGGAAAACATGAATGCAATATCTGAATTATTATTGCAAGACCGTCGTGTGACATACCGTGATATCGAGGCATCTCTAGGTATTAGTAACACTAACGTGCATAAGACCCTACATGAGCCGTTAAGAAGCTATGTTCATGTTGGGTACCACATAATTTATCAACCGCTCAAAAAAAGACTCGCGTCGATTGGTGCCAAGAAATTAACAACAAATACAATGGCGGTGCTTCAAAGAACATTTATAAAGTTGCCACAGGTGATGAATCTTGGATGAGCCCGATAGTAAACAGCAATCGACTGTGTGGGTATTTCAAGATGAGCCAAAAGCAACAAAAGTTCCTTTAGAGAGTTGTAGAGCAGTCAATTCCGAATGGTACACAACTATATGTTTGCCAAAAGTTTTTGAAGATATAAGCAAAACAAACCGAAAACGACAGATCATTCTCCACCATGACAATGCGAGCTCTCACAGCTCGGTTCAAACAATTGAATATTTGACCGGGCAAAACATTGAATTGATGAGCCATCCGCCGTACAGCCCTGATATAGCACCCTGTAATTTCTTTTTGTTCCCACACGTAAATAGTAAACTTCGTAGTCAACGATTTTCTACGCCGGAAGTGGCATTCAAAACTATTTTGGAGATACCGCCTTCACAGTGGCAGCAATACTTTTCGGAGTGGTTTAAACGAATGCAAAAGTGCAATGATTTTCAAGGAGAATATTTTGAAAAGCAACTATTTTCGATAATAAAAATTTTTTTTTGTTTGCTATCCCCGAAATATAAACTGCTACCATATATATATATATATATATATATATATATATATATATATATATATATATATATATGTTGTTATGCTATTCATTGCGGAAGAAAGCAGAATATACTAAAAGATAATACGTATTATACAAATTAATAAACAATATACATTATTTTTATATGTTTTATATGTCAATACAACTGATATATTTATATAAGTTAAAAATTTTGAGTTATTAATTTCAGATATATATTAAAAAAATTTAATTTAGAATAACAGATAACAATTTAGCTTATGATTATTATAATAATACTCACAGTTAAGGTGCATTTATAAATTCAGTTGTAAATGCATCTATGATACTTATGTATATCTTATTTATAATGAAGTTGTAATTATTGAATTGCAAAAAGACTTTTCATATAGTTGTAGCTAAAACTAAAAAAAATTATATATTATATTATAATGCATAAAATCATTTGAATTAAGCTATTAGTTAGTACAAAGAATAAACGATATTTGAACATGGTGAAGAAGTTAGGGCAATTAAAGCTTAAATGTGGGTAAAAATATTTTAATATTGATTAAGGGAGTGTATATAAATTAATTATTATTAGTATTACTTGGAGAATTTCTAGGCAAAAAGTTAATAGTTGTTCAAAAATTTAAGAATGTTACAAAATCATTTTAATGATAAGTATAATGAGATAACATTTTTTGAAGTAAAATAGAGCATAAACATGAGTTTCCTACAGATAAAATTTGGAAATATTATGAAATTAATTAAATATCTGGATAAGCATCATAAATTTGGCAAGTCGAATTTTTAATTTTTAAGGACAATTTAAACTGCTTTTATAATGTAAAATTTGAATACTACTTACTAATATAGATAGATAAAGTAGATTCTAAATATGCATTTTATTTCCATAGTTAAAGTTAAAATTCAATTTGAAAGCGTTAAATTCCTTAGAGATTTATTGTTATGCATTTATTTTTGTAAAATCTCTATTATCTCATTGGTAGATTTAAATTTAGTATTTAAATGAATTTCTAAAACAAAATAGAATTAGTCAATAACACAGGCCACCCAATAAATATTTTTTAGAAACTTTTTCAAAGTTCAACCTGTTTGTATGTACCTATGTATTTTGGTGTGCTGAATCCAAATTTTCAATCATTTTTTTTCTACCACATTCCGATTTTTCGCAATTTTTATCTTTTGTTGGGTATGATAGTATTAAAGTATATATCGTAGTTAAGATTGAACGGTACGTAATTTATTATCAGCGTATAATCGAGAAATTTAACATTTTAATGGTAGTGTAAGTTTGAATATGTACAGTTTTTAACTTACTAATCTAAGGTTTTGTATTTCCTCAACCTCTTCACGGTAAAAGTTCGAGTGTAGCTTTTCCTTTTATGTGATACTTCTGGAGTTGCAAATTGGAGTTGGAGGTCCAACAGTAATCTCCCATCATGTTGACATTCCAACGACCCTAATACCGTTTCTCTATCTCCTTTATATCTTGATGAAAACGCTCCCCTTGTTCCTCACTTACAGCTCCAAGAATGTCAGTAAAAAAATTTAAATGCGAGTGTAAAAAATGCACCTTCACACTCATGTTACATCCAAGCTCTCGAAATTTTTTCAACATGTGAACTATATTTTCGTAATTAGGATCTTTCTGATTGACTAAAAACTTAAAAACAGGTAATTATTATACACTTACAATGCATAAATAATGTAAAGTAAACATGCGAGGAAACTTTACGTCCTGTGGTATTTTAAAGTTCATTTTCGGATTAAGCACGTCAAAAAACATAAAGGGGAGCCAAATTTATAAAAAAGTTTTTTCATGGTTGGCCTGTGTAATTTATGGTTGAAAGAAGAACACGTTCCTTGGTAATGAAAAAATAAACATTGTTATATAAAAAAATAATAATATATTCAGTAATGATGATAAAATTAGTGTCAAACAATATATTTTAAATATTATGTGTTTGAAAACAAGTTGATACATACATACCTTCAAAGTGCTATATTAATATTTCTGTTATACAAATAACAAATAGTTTCAGTTAAGATATATATATATATATATGACAATGAAATAATAATAAATATTATACTATCATTAATAATAATAATTATATAAACATTAACAAATATAAGAGGTAAAAATTTAGAACTAAATAACCATATGCAGTAGTAATAGCATACAGTATTAAAGTTATAATTTGAAATTTTGAAGAGACATCTACACATAATAGTGAGCAGAGACTTTTATAAATGGAAATTTACATATAAAGAAGCTCCACCTGTACGTGCATACAGTAGAACGGGATTAAAAATTATATACCAGGAATTAATGCACGAACTAGTGAACACAAAACGGAAATATACGAATATGTCCAGTTATAATTTAAATTTAAAAGAAATAATGTATTTGTTTAGTATTATAAGTTATTTTTATGACGTTCGAGACAAAATTAGAATAATTTTGAGTTATTTCTTATTATAATTATACATACATCAAAGTACACCGTGTTTCGAAAAGAATATACGTATTACAAAGTATTATTTTGTCCAAACTATCGATCGCTGCGCCTCGGCTCGACTATTGGAGAAACGAATACATAGTCTAGTTTATTTAATAGCCGCTAGATGTCAGTTGTCCTCTGTGTTTCTTGGTAACCGTTATATGTTTAAAATAGCTATTCCGCAACAGAAATCTCGACTTTGCGAAGTGCAATTCCGTGATTACAGTGCAAAGACGTTTCAGGTTGAGCTACCAAATTGATCCTCCGAATGGGTGGAACATTCACAGATGGTACCGACAGTTTGTAGATACAGGATGTGTCTGTAAAGGAAAGAGTCCTGGCCGCCCTCGTGTTTCTGAAGAAAATGTTGCACGAATTCAAACTGCTTTCCAACGTAATCCTTCAGAATCAACTCGTCGTGCCAGTCGGCAGTTACGACTGCCTAAAACAACAAATTGGCGTGTTTTGAGACGTCGGATGGTTATGAAGCCGTACAAGTTACAGTTGTTACAAGCTCTGCGTCCTGATGACAAACGGAAACGTGTGGCATTTTGTAACGAGATTCATGATGCTATTGACAATGATAACACTTTTGCACAACGCATCGTGTTCAATGATGAAGCGACTTTCTATGTTAGTAGTCTGGTAAACAAACACAATATTCGAATTGGAATTCTACAGAACCCACGTGCAGCCATTGAACATGTACAAGATTCGCCGAAAATGAATGTGTTTTGTGCGATACCCCGATCATCTATTTACGGCCCATTCTTCTTTGATGGAAACACGGTTAACGGTCAGCAGTATCTCGCTATGTTACAAAACCGGTTGTTTCCGAGGCTGCACGAAGACAACATCATTTTTCAACAAAACGCCCCCCCTTCCCTCACTGGAGTCGCCAAGAGCGTGAATATCTGAATGAAACTCTACTGAACCGTTGGATTGGTCGTTAAGGAGCTGGCGATTTAGCATGTCTCAGCTGGGCTCCACGGTCACCGGATTTGACACCCTGTGACTTCTTTCTGTGGTGTTTCGTTAAAGACAACGTTTTTGTACCACCACTCCCACAGAAGGTGAAAGAATTGAAGAACCGGACCCGTACTGCCATAAAATCAGTGACGAAGGACATGCTTGCCTGAGTATGGGAGAAATTTGAGCATTGATGTGGTATTGTTCGTGTCCCTGATGGGGGGCAAATTGAACATCTGTAATCTGAAGTTGAGAGGGTCGTAAATATGTGTGTAAAGTTTCATATTCGTATGTCTTAAAGTTTAATAAATATATGCATTCGAAATACGTATATTCTTTTTTGAAAAACCCTGTATAAAAAAATTACTTGTGTGAGTAATTTATATTACATTTAATTTTTTTTAAAAATACCTATTTTGATCTTATTTAGGAATTAGTGTTAAGATTCTTATATTAAAAGCAAATTTAATTTCTTTTTGTTTATCAACTGGTAGTATTTACAAAAATAATAAACATATAATGTTTTATAACATAATTGGAGTATTATTATAATTAGATATCAGTTTCATAATTATTATCTATTAACAAAAGATGTTAAACCTTCGAAAAAAATTTGAAATTACTTATAGTAGATTTTCTCTATTAACTTAGCAGGAATACATAATCATTTATTCATAATAATAATTGGGCAAAAATTGTTCACTGTAAAAACGTGACTCGTTAGTTCAATCTAAAGACTGACCTGAATGACCATACCTTGAGACAAGAGAGAAATCAAAGACAATAAAGTAAATATTATTTTTGTATTATTAGAATTTTCATTAAATTCTGTTGGTTAGCGATGAATAATATAACATTTAAAAAGTTATTTATATATTCTCATATTTTATATGAAACTTTGAATATTTATATCTCTAATGTTTCTTACTCAAGTTACGTAAAAGGTTTCCAATCCACTAAAATAATTTAAATAAACTTACGTTTCATAACATATATATATATATATATATATATATATATATGTATGTATATGTGGGTTGACTATTAAGTAATACATATACAACTAGAATAAAACAGTAGATAGCTTTTAAACACTTCATTGATTTTCGAAGTATTCTCCACGACGATTAATGCACTTTTGCATGAGCTCGAACCAACTCTGGAAGCAGTTGTTCCACTCGTTTGTTAGTACAGTCAAAATTGCGTTTTCGAAGGCATCGATTGCTCCTTCTGACGACTGGAACATACGACCACGCAGTCCGTTCTTGATTTTCGAAAAGGTAAAGAAATCGTTGGAAATTTGTCTTTCAGTCTGATGTTATGAATTTGCTCCCTTGAAAACTATATAGGATAGAATTAGTAACGCAGGCGATTTTGATGATTAGTAGTACAAGAAAAATACCAATGTACCAGGAAAAATGTCAACAGACGTATGTATATAAAAAGGAAAAATTACTTCATTTAATAGGTTTAGATCTACTTTATATTATTTCTCTTTCGCAATCTTACTATCATTTAATCTGAAATCTAGATAATCTAATAAATACTAATAATTTATCAATCTAATTTACGGTGAACAAATAAATGTAAAAGGAGGTAACTAATACAAGTTTCATATAATACAATAATTTCTAAAATTAAACTTATACTTCCGATCTTCACTATCCGAGTCGGCCTTTGTTGGAATGCACGCAGTTGATCCTGCTGTGATAAATCAGCAGTACACGGATGAGCCATAATACTCGTACCAAGGAAAAGATAAAGGTAGAAAAGAAGATGAGAAAACCCTATAAGAATAAGTAATAAAGGTGTACGACGCCAATAAAATAAACGTACCTGAGTTTTTGAGCGAATTTGTGGATTCAAGCACGTGCGGATGCAATAAATAAAACGAATTGTTTAAAAAATAATACGCACGCGAGTACGTAGCATTCTTTTTCATAATACTCTGCAAATAAGTTTCAAAACTTGAAGAAGGAATCGCACCATAACCGCAACAATTACTTGTTCGAGAATCAACGAATAAATGAAGTGACGCTAAGGAAAGAAGAAATGTTCTAGAATAATTACTGAGCCCATTCGATACACAGGCAAGACAAGGGCTCTCAAATGAACACGTGTATCTATGCTAATCATGTGAACGGGATAACCAGATCATCCGACAAGAACGATATCAGAAAAAAAGAAACGAAATACCGATAACGGTTACTTTCCTACGGTTTTAGAAATACAAAGACAATTATTAAATTTTAGGATTAAATATCAACTAAAATAAATGTTTTATAAAGAAATATACGAATGCATGTGAAAATTAGCTAATGCAAAAATACGATAAATCCGTAATCGGAATAAATCGTTACCATAAAGATATGCGAATGTACATAACTAAGTTAAATACTAAAGACTAAAGGTTTTAAAGATAATATATTTGTAAACTAACATTGAAGGTGATAATTACAAGAAGATAAGTGTAACTTCAAATACTTGCAGAGACTACTTTTAAAAGAAGAAAAAGAAGCACTTGTAACCGTGCTTTGACGCCCACGATTAATATTAATTTCATAACATTGCTGTGAAATCAGTCACAACTTTGGCAATATCTTGCTACTTGGAGCGTATCCCACCTGACTAAATTTGAAAACGGATATTTTTTCGACAGTATAGTAAATAAGGATAATATTTACTATACGTAAAACTTGTAATTTTAGAATTATTTTTTTCACAATTTTTAATAATTTCTAATGCTTGTAATTAATTTCTAAACATCACTACTCGTTCGATTTTAATTATGTAAATGTATTCTATATTCAAAAAAGCATAATGAACAAAAAATATTTTAGAAACATATATCTATAAGTCTAACATCATACAGAAAGGTACAACCTGTTCATAAATTAAAAACAAGCGATTTCCTAGAAATAAAAAAATACTAAAATAAAAGATCTTAATCAAGTAGATAAGTCTTAATCTTAGTGCACAAGGTAGACTTTTTAGTATTCTTACATTTATAATAATAATAATAATAACGTTATTAGTGCTAATATACGCAAGTATTTACATTCGTCAATTTTAAGAATAATAATATACTTGACAAAAAATACAAAAAGTAAATAAGTCACAAAAGAAATAAAATGTATCACACATATAAACATATACGTACATATAATACAAGCAACCCAAAAATGATTCCTGTCTTCGTCGAACAAGATCTGAAGGACATGTGAAAATTCTATCTCTTGTGGTACCCAAACACAAAGTTTTGACACAAAAGCAAGTATTTTAATGTGATTTAATGCTGTTGCATAATGAACATGAACTCCTAATTTGATGGTTACGTCTACAGAAGTTAATGTAGGATTTTCTTTATGCAGTAATTCGTTGTCAACATCTGATGGCCTTTCTGATCGGAATTCATCTCGCAAACCATCTTAGATTCGAGCTATTACTGCGGCCTCTCTATCAGTTTCTTCCACTTACACGGCATCGTTGCCCTCTTTAAAATCAGACAGTATACAGTGTCTCAGATGTAGTTTTTCTTCACTCATATTTGAGATTTAAAACGTAACAAAGCTAAAATGAAATCAAAAAATTTTTCATAAACAACCTATTTTATACTAATTTACTTTTTCAAACAGCTTATACACATATGAGTAATGACCAATGCAATATATAAATGCATGTACTCAAAAACGCCAAAACTTTGCGTCCATTATTTTAAATGGGTATCCAAGCAAAATATAAACACTAATTTAAGGAAACTGTAAATATAGGCTGTTTTTTTAAGAGCTCGAGAACTTAAAATGATAATACAAGACAGAAATATTGTTGGAATGAAATTTTTTCTATTATAAACTGGTAAATAACTTCATGGCATTTATTTTTTAAATATGATCTCCGGCCTATGTCCGCCGCGACTACGAGTTACATGGTCAATTCGATCAGTCCCATTTTTGACTACTTTTTCCAATAAATCTGGACGTATGGCGTCAATAGTGACTTGAATATTGGCTTCCAATGCTTCAAGAGTTACTGGTTTGTCGGCATAAACCAATGACTTAACATAGCCCATAGAAAATAATCCAGAGGCCTTAAATCGCACGAACGAGGGGGCCAGTGAACAGGATCACTTCTGGAAATAAAGTTGTCACCAAATTGATTTTGCAATAAATCGATTGTTAAGCGCACTGTATGGCAAATTGCGCCGTCTTGTTGGAACCAAATGTCGTCGATGTTTAGCTGATTAATTTTTGGAAACAAAAATTCAGTCAGCATGGCTCGATAGCGCTCGCCATTAATAATAAGGACCGATGATGCCGCCAGCATGTAAACCGCACCAAACAGTCAATTTTAATGGATGTAAAGGTGATTAGTTAACGGCTTGAGGATTGTCTTCGCTCCAAATACGGCAATTTTGCTTATTGGCGTAGCCATTTAACCAGAGACGAGCTTCATCACTAAACACAATTCTTTGATAAAAATGCTCATCTTCGGCCAGTTTCAAATGAGTCCAATTAGCAAAAATGCGACGCAAACGATGGTCGTTTGGCTTCAATTCTTGCACGAGCTGTATTTTATAGGCACGTAAGCCAAGATCCTTACGTAAAATTTCCCATGTAGTCGAAGGACAAAGGCCAACAAGTTGAGAACGGCGACGAATCGACATTTCGGCGTCTTCTTCAATACATCGCGCTACAGCACTAATATTCTTTTCGGTACGCACATTTCTATATCTTGTTGATGATTTTGAATCGAGACACGAATTGCTTGCTCACTAGGCCGATTATGTTGACGTAAAATGGACGAAGTCTCTATGAACTTCGCGAACAGATTTATTTTTTCAAAGTAAATTTCCACAATTTGGAAGCGTTGTTCTGGCGTTAAACGATTCATGATGACTTGCCAAACCTACTGCATAGAAATGTCAATATAGTTTGACATTATCAGCTATCAAACCATAGTTATCGATATCGATAGTTCTCATGCAGCTTAAAAAACACCCATTATATTAGAAACCTTTAGGATAGATCCCACTTGAATGAAAAATATTTTAAACAATAAAATAATTACGATTTAAATAGTACTTAACCTAACTTCGAAACAAATTAATGTATGCTAAATTTACAAATCCAATTTGACACGTTCCCAATAAACACTAACTTCACAACAATTTTGTTACACATTTCCCAAGTTTCGAGCTGCTTCTTTTAAATCAACAAGTTTGTTAAACGTTGAAACACAATAGTTAAAGTACAATCTGCATATTTTCTTGATTAAAACTAGTTAATCAAAGACTGCTTTCGTAGCCTCTAATGCATTAACGTGCTTTTCTTCAATTGCACACAAGACGATTTACACTACATTCAGAGACCTAAAACTTATATATTTTGTATATTCAGTACTCGAATTAATTTTATTTAATACCTATGAAATATTAAAGTATACATTAACTCGTTTAATGCGAGCGTTATTTTTTTAATAAGAATGAACATACTATAAATATCATTAAAATATATTATGTCCTTTCTTACACTGGCATTTGTTTCGCAAAATCTCCATTTTCATTCTCCCCTACTTTTTAATACATGCATAGGTTCGCTCAAAGTATTAAACTTTCAAATTTTCTTTCCAGTTAGTGGAAAGAAATTTAGTGGATGAAATTCCTATGCTTGCTCATCACGATCCGGCCAGTAAGATTGTCGAATTAAGTTTGAACTTTTAAACTTTTCCACAATAGGAATTTACTAACGAATTTTGAATATTCCCTTTATTTGTACAATTTTTCGCAGACTGTAAATACAGTTTATATATACTTAATCTGGATTATAAACTGAAGAAACACAACATGTTTTATCCTATTGGATATATCTCTTTATATAACTGTTGTACTACAATCTTGTAATCTTAGATTGAATGGTTTGCATGGTGTTGCGGTAATTTCACTTGCAAACTTACTTGGAATATACACCACAAGAAACAGATTTAGTTTTTTTATTTCATTTTCACGTGCTTATATCGTAAAGGATTATATGTAGCTCTGAGACAGCTACACTTTAAAACTCTCACCCGTTGTAACAAAAGAAGGATGCATGCGTCTTCGTTTGCGCACAGAATTTACATTTAAATTTAATGGCCGTAACACATGATTTTATTCTTTTTGGTCTTTTTTCAACATAGTGGCCGCTGGTTCATTTGGATATACACAGCTCCCCTGGTATTCCCTACTTCACTATTCACGAATTCTATTATTTGGGTGTTAGTATTTACTAACTAATTATCGCTACCACAGGAATGAACAAATAGTATTATTGGAGTTGAACGATGTAAACAAACGTTCCGCCCGCACTTTATTCAATGCATCGATTCCATTTGTACCTTCTGAAAATCTTACATCTTAAAAACAGTAGGAAGCACGAAAGCAGCATAGAATGATATGAGAAACGCCTATTAAATGGCGTATGAATCTTCGACAGCTCTTCAGCCACAACGAGACAAAATTTTACAACTGGGAAGGTTACGGGCTGACATGAATCAGGATTTTTTACATCCTGTAAGTTCATGTGATTGAAGCTGATGCTAAACTATCGATAGAAGAATTGTTTTCTCAACAATAGAAAACTTAATTGGGAACACGAGAGGAATCAGATCACACAAAAGCCAGGAATGAAGACAAATTGACAATTAAAAAGCTTTCTGAGATTCTCATAAAGGCGGGCCATTTATGGTAAGTAAAGAGATTTATAAAAGTGACAATAACTGGAAACGTACTTCTTACTTCCGAAGAGCCCTAGAATGTTCACTTGCTCCGTACAAGATTTTATTAGATGATAAATGAAAAAGCTTCTAAAAACCTCAGATTTCACACTTCTTTAACACATTATACCTATACATTATTATAGCTAACTTCAAAATATAAACTTAATGGATTCGAATACTTTCATTTATGCGGAACTGAAACCCTAATATTCGTTAATTCAATATTCGAACTTTTGTTAGAAAGCATACCTTGTGAATACTGAAGAAGCAGATGAATTCGTTGATTCTTAATTGCAAGATGGGATCTTGATGCGAGACAAATATTTTTTGTACAATCAGTGAATGTGCTTTAATCGTTAAATTAGGTTAAAATAGATATCGGCCGCAGAATATTTTCCCGTGGTACTCTTGATTAGATAGAATGGAGTTAGTTCTTTGTAAGCTTATTGGTGTTATATCTGGAACGTTCTGTCAGTAAAATATGATTTAAAAAGAGAATAAAATGGATATAGAATTGTATATTTAAATTGGTATGACAATGCTAGGTGTCATATTTAATCAATGGAAACATTTCAGCAGTATCATTTCTTTTTAAAGTCGGGGTGTCCTTCTGTTGTTTCATGCTCTTTTATAATTCCAAGTTTAAGTCGTTTAAAAATATTTTTTCCAGGATCTCTGGAATATTGGAAGAATACCAATTGAGCGAAATAATGTTCTCGATTAGATTTTTTACCGTTTGGTAATTATTATGATTTGTGCCGTCTCTCACAGACATGAGAATTCTGTTCTTAAAATGGCATAAAATAAACACTTGCGCTATTATTTTTAGATACGAGGGTAGCCGTTTACATTTCTGGAACTGGCAACATTCTTAGTGTTGCCTCCGATCTGATAATTGCATCGCGAAGTTTATCATTTTTGACAATATATTTACCTTGACAGTTATTATTCGGTCGCTATTTCTATTGTTGACAGCAACTTGAAAATTTTACGTCAACGAAAAAATGGAATTAACTCGCGAACATTTTCGTGCAATTATTTTTCATAACCTTCAGCGTGGATTATCTTAACAAGAATGGATCGACGAACTGAATTCTTTATAGGGTGATGAAGCACCATCGAAAATTACAGTATATCGTTGGTATAGTGAATCCAAAAAGACCGTCATGTGACATACCGTAAAATTGAGGCATCTCTAGATATTAGTAACACCAGCGTGATCCTATAATTTTACAACCGCTCAAAAAAGGACTCGCGTCGATTGGTGCCAAGTTATGCACAAAAATACAATGGCGGTGCTTCAAAGAACATATTTAAAGTCGTCACCGATGATGAATCTTGGATCTATACGTATGAGCCCGATAGTAAACAGCAGTCGACTGTGTGAGTATTCCAAAATGAGCCATAAGCAACTAAAGATGTTCGCGCTCAAAGCACATCAAAACAAATGGTCGCCTGTTTTTTCGGAAAAACCGGTCACGTTGCAACCGTGGCTTTAGAGAGTTGTAGAATGGGCAATTTCGAATGGTACACAGCTATTTGTTTGCCAAAAGTTTTTGAAGAAATAAGGAAAACAAGCCGAAAACGACAGATCATTCTCCACCACAGCAATGCGAGCTCTCACAGGTTGGTTCAAACAATTGAATATTTAACCGGTCAAAACATTGAATTGATGAGCCATCCGCCGCACAACCCTGATCTAGCACCCTATGACTTCTTTTCGTTCCCGCACGTGAAGAATAAACTTCTTGATCAACAGTTTTCTGCGCCGGAAGAGGCAGTTGAAGCATTCAAAACTCATATTTTGTAGATACCGCAATAAAACAATTTTCGATAATAAAAAATTTTTTTTGTTTGCTATTCCCGAAATATAAACGGCTACCCTCGTATTTCTAAGAACATTTCTTAAATTATTCTATGCAATGAAATCGTAGTCATGGGCTAGTGTCCAAAATTTTTTTTTATTTACAATTTAGATGAATTTTTAAAAGTGTCAATTAAAAAACAGTTGAAAGTTCGTGATATCTGTTTACTTTTGAACTCCTTTTATATTTTGAATCATATTATTTTTTTCAACAATATTTTGTGTATATTCGTTAATTTTATTTTGTATCACGTATTTGTTTATATATCATTACGCCCATGTTTATTTTGACTTCCATACGTCTATATCTAACACATTGGCTGATAATTATCTTATACTAATATGTGCATATCTTCTTGTTTATTTTAATTGGGCATTGGTATTATTTTTTGTCGGTTCTTATTTTCTAGCTAGCTCCCAGTAAACATTTTATTTTCTTTAAATTTTGTAATTATGACTTATCCCATTGGATGAATGATCGAAATTCAAAAAAGATTCTTTGATAGAAAAAATGGCGTAATGAACACTCATTAGTTACTACCATCGAAGCTCAGACTCAGATACTATATGCATATAAAACAGGATGAACAGGGAAATCTTAATTATAACTACGAACACTCGAAATGGAAGAAAATTTTAAAATTAATGAAATCGCCTGAGAAAGTCTATAGAGCTCCTATAACGAAAATTCTAATTTACTTTTTAGCGTCGTCTTACAAAATATTTACATTGTTAATAATATTATTTTGTATATTATCGACTTAAACTGGTACCAAAATCAATACTCTGAAATAAAAAAGAAGTAATCAAATATATACATAATACAATATATGTGACAAAAAAAACGCATCAGCCAGTAAGCGTATATATTTTTAAACCAAATTTTGTACAGTAGTTTATTGTATTGAGAATAATAAATAATCAAATTTTCATTGACAGATTCGTATCCTTTTCAGAGAAAATTTAATAATAAGTTGCCGCTCCACATAAACGACTACATTTTGATGTTCACCCGAGTGTTCTTCTAATAAGTTGTTCTATGGACTTCTGTGTAAACTTCATGAACCGATTTGTAGGCCAGCATGTAGCTGTTATAAGTTTATTGAAGATCTAGAAACCATACCAGCCCTTCAACCTATTATATCCCAGAAATTTTCTATGATACATAGGTTTAGCGATCGCACAGACCAATTAAGATTATTGGAGATCAGAAATCGTAATGTTACAGATAATGGATATTGCGTTGCCCTTAGATATATGTATGATAAAGCGGTCTTCAGGGAATACTAACGAAGTCCAATTTCTTATGCTAGTTCCATATATCGCCGCATTCATTAATTTGGATTGATTTCTATTGTCCAAGAAAGCTCTCAGTAATCGGCATCATGCCCTTAGATTAGGGTGGTGTAATGAACGAACAATTTGGAATAAAGAGTGGACTAATATCGTTTTTTCAGAAGAAATCTCGTTTTTGTATTCGGGTCCATGGTAGTCGTAGGCGAGTCCGACATGGGGGAAGAGAAAGGTTTTCGAATTTTTCTGTAGAACGTAAGACTATATTTATTAGAGGATTGATGACAAGGGATGGAATTAGAATAAGAAGTAGAACTCCTTTAGTATTCCTTTGACGCCATTTAAATGCTAAATAATGACACGGTTTAGTAAAAAAAATATCCGTTCTCATACTAACATTATATTTATATTATGATTTTGCAAGAGGCCAGCATCAACATTCTCAATTGGCCTGCGCATTCACCCCATAGAACATATCTGAGATATGATAGGTCAAAGGGTTGATATGCTTCCTAACTCTTCAATAAACTTACATCAGCTACATTGTGCCATGAGAGTTGCTTGAAACTAGGTGCCACAGGAGGCTATGGAACATATTAGAAACATATTCGGGTGAATCTCAGAATGTATTCGTTTACATGTAGCGGTAATTTATTATAAAATTTCCTCTAGAAAGGGTATGAATTTTTCAATCAAAGTTTAATCATTTGTTGTTCTCAACACAATAAATGTTTGTACAAAAAGTACTTGAAAAATATAGCCTTGACATAGTATAGAATAGCAAGCTATTAATTTAGATATAAATAAAAACTAAACGGTTTTTAGTAATGAATAAATAACTGCATCGTATATATTTTCTTTAGGATAAACTAAATAAAGAATTACTCATTTCTCTCACTCGTGCACATAATGATCAAACTATTTTTCAATACAACGATTAATCAATTTTAAAGAATACTTTCACAAAACACGATAACAATTTGGAAATACTAAAATAACGAAAGACAGAAAATATATGTTACATGAGTATAGTTTTATAATATTTAAACGTTTATGGTAAAAGTTGGCAGTATTAGGCCGTAAAGATAATGGCAACGACGGAAGTTTTATGACGTCCTTCCTCAAAATACACAAATTTTGTATGTTTTTAATATAAATTCCTCTTTCTTTTTACTATATCTGCCTTCTGTAATGTATTTTGTTTTAATTACCTTTCCATTTCACCCACGTCTTTATGTCATTCTTCATTTCATTCATATCATTTATTGATTTTTTTCTCTTTGTATTTCTTCTATTCAGTGTAACCATATTTTTTCATCTATATTGCTCTCTTTACTAACTCAGTTTCATTCATCTTCATTACGTACATATCTATACCGTCTCGAATGTGTTCGGGAGATCTAATACTTATGGCGGTTACTATAGCATCATGTTTTATTATTATAGAACAAGTTTAGTTCGTAATATCGTCAATGTCGATATTACGATAAATATTGGACTATTCTCCTTCAGGTGAGATTCTCCAACAGGCCATAATATTCTGCTTTAAATTTTATTAGACATTTTTACCTAGCTACCATAATGACAAAATAATTGAATACACAAATATACACGGTTTAGGATCCGAGCAACCAAATGTTGTTTTTAAGGTAATTTGGAACCCCACATTCGAATCCCTAACCCGTTTTTAAGATTGGTTCTAGTTTTTGATATATTCAATAAATTCATTTTTTTATTATTTTTGACAATTAATTGGCATTTCATTCAATTAAAAGTGATAAAGTAGAAATGAAGAGCAGTTGAACCAAGTTGCTTGTATTGTTTGGGATCCGTTTCACGCATTAGAGTCCAATAGTAGTCGCTATTCATGGCATCATCCCAAAAACCTTGAAATTACCTTTCGATTTTCGGTACATCTTAGTGTAGCCGCTCTCTTTGCTCATCCCTAGTATCCCCCAAATTTTCAAGAAAAAAATCGAGATTAGGATGCAGAAAACGAACATTGGGAGAGGCATGCGAGCTCCAATCCTCAGAAATTTTGCAACAAAATGCGGGTGATTTGCTTGAAATCCAAGAATTTGCGATTACCGAGAAAACTGTCAACAACACTTCGAAATAATTCCCATACTGCTACTTTATCGGGCGTTAAACATTTTGAACAGTTCCCGTCGGCTAATAGTTTTCGAATATCAGGTCCAATAAATATTCCTTCTTTGATTTTTGCGTATGATAATTTGGGAAACGACATGATTGAGAACAGAAAAGCCAGTTTTTCATGGTTAAGTGTTTTGACGAAGCTCTTGATAAGGGTAAGTTTGACGTCAAGAGGTGGCAGGAAAGTGTCCTGTAAGTTCATAAATGGTATAAAGGTGATGTTTTGTTTTCCTGACTTGTTAGTACAACTTGGTCAATCTTTTCTCACATAATGATTGTCAGTTGCACGGCTATCCTACAGGTATAAAGAACAGCAAAATTTGCTGAATCCAGATTGCGTCTCAATTAAAAGACCAACCGTCTGTTGGAATAACATGTATGTAAATCAATTTCATCAGAATTACTTTTCTAACCTTTAGGTTGCCACAAATTTTCCATTTATTCTCAATGTATTTGATTTTTCGCATAGTGTCGCAGCATTCTTTCGTTTTACTGAATGAGCAATCGGAATGGATGGTTTTTATTTCCATTGTGTAGTAGAGTAACCTCCAATCTTTATTTCGAACTGTCAATGAATAAACGCCATTCATTTCGATCGTACGATGTATTCATCACATCGAATAAACCGTTGATGCTATCGCAGAAACAAATGTTCTTTTTTGTGAAAAACGATAAAAGCGCCTGATTTCTGTTTCTGTATACAGTAATTTGTGTTCGAGTGTCAACATATTTCCACTCCTGCTACCGTTATGCAAGCAACTCTGCTTTCTGTTTCGATAATACTTTTCTTCCATGACGAAATCACTTCCATTGCTCTGCGGTGATGAAGTTAAAATTCCCAAGTATTTACATTTATACTTGGGACAAATTGTCAATGGATCATTGCTGGTACATGGAACTAGCTTGGACACTCATGACACGTCAGGATACTTATACTATGCTAGTTTTCTTACATTTGTACCGACGACATTTGTCAAGCAAAAATAGCAATCATCTACACGATTTTTCTGTTCTCTCTATAGTATTGGCAATGAAAATAAAAAGTATATATTTTCACTAAGTGATCACTTGTAAAAAACAATTTCGGCACCCATGACTTGTGAGTGTTTGCTACAGAGAAACCATACAAATACGCATCTTTGAACGTACTTTTCATTATTTTGACACTTTTTCCGATCATATAATATCCGCAAAGGTAACAAAAACATTTAGATTCGACTTCGTAACACTGTTTCTGAATCTTCGCAGGTTCCTAAATAAAAACAAAGCATTTCGAATAAAATTAAAATTATTTTTCTAGTGACGCAATAATATGACCAATGTTAACAAACGAATTGAATATCCGAATTCATCAAATAATATTAAGAATCGTTCCCATCTGCTCGGGTTCAAAAATTGATCGGAATTTGCAAACTTGTGATATTTTGGAACTACATAAAATAATCATTTGCATATGAAATCATAGAATTTAACAAAGAGCATTATTGAGCAGTAATTCTTTATAATTTCAAACGTAACTTAAATCGTAAAGATTATTTTGAAGTAATTTGTCGTGTTCCCTAACGATGGTACTGTGAAGTTCAACGTGATCGCTTTTCCTTAAATGACCGATTCGAGATTCAAAAACGCCTCTTACTAAGTAAAACTTTGTTCAGATAATGATTGAAGTGAATCGGTATGTTACTATAAGGAATAATTTAGCAACTCTAAAGATTAGATTAGATTTACACAAACATTTGAAGGCACAAGTTTTGTGCCCATTGGATTCTCCACAATTTGACGCTAGTTCAAAAAGAAGATCCTGTGAGATGATATAGATCTATACTACACCTTTTGCTAATGGATCGTCTCATCTACTGATTATAGGTGATAAAACTTGGAGTTTCTGCTTAGATTTTAAAAATAACAAAGTTAAAAAAATAACAATCGGTGATTGGATTTTTGAAAATGAATAGGCTGCAGCAAAAAAAAATCTAAACGGAAAAAATATTTGCCTAATTTTTTGGAGTTAATGGAACTGCTTATACTGTAGTTTCAAACAACCTTCACACTGTTGCGAAGCGACTATAGTTAGTTTTTCTCAAGTTCTCCGGTGTTTGCAAAGCAATGCTGAAGCTCATGTTATTGCGCAAACTATTGAAAATTTGGAAGTCCCGGAACACTAAAATAATGGGACATTCGCCGTATAATCTAAACCAGGTATGGGCACCTTTGACATGTTGTGGGCCAAACTTTAATGTATTGTACAAATACGTTCGCGGGCCGCGTTTAAAAGTAGTGCGTTTTAAAGTAGTATTCATAATTTTTAGCGATAGATATCAGACATGAAATAATACGACAATGTCTTGCGGGCCGGATCAAATCTTATAACTGGCCGTTTTCGGCCCGCGGGCCAGTTGTTGCCCACATATGATCTAAACCATGCACCCAATGATTTCTACGTGTACATGAAAAAGAAATTATCAATTATTAATTTAAACATAATTTGTGATGTAATATAAAAAATACTGTCAAAATACCCGTTTCCTTTCCTATTCTATAAATCGTATTAACAAGAGTGTTTTATTTATAATTTAAAAGTGCATTGATTTTATAATTATCCTACAATACTGAATATATTTTTTTAAAATTAAAACTATATAAATATTCTTTTTAATGTGTATGTACATCTAATTATTTCGAATACAAAATCTTCAAAAATATATACTTAGACAAAATTAAAATAGCAATATCAGAAAGCAATTTGGCTTGAGAGAATACCTCGTTTTTTATCTCGAAGTTTTGGCGGACACCGTATTTATTATTAAAATACAAACCGCAACGTAAATGCACATAATTCAAAAATTGCTTGTAAATTCTTTTAGCTACATTTTTCATTTTTATTGCTTCCAAGTAAAAGAAAATAAAAACCATAAATTTTTAACATAATACCATGTTAAATAAAACGTATTACATTCTGAAATATTAAATATACCGTTGCATCTTATATAAATTTCTCCGTACAAAATTCCTTACCAAAAGAACCACCATATACATAAATACGCCAACACTGGCTGAAAACGTGGTACCATATAATTTAAATTTGTGTGGGTACCTCTCACGTGGGTACTATGGTACTCCGGTATTAGGAGGACATAAGAGTGAGTGTATGGTGTTGCAGAGCGGGTACCTGGGCGGCCTGCGCTCCAGCTTGGGCGGGTGGACGCAGAAAGTCAAGTCTTGGTACTGGGGCAGACCTCTAGTAAGTGCTTAGCCCCTCAGCACAGCATGCATAGCCCTCTAGACGGGCACACGTCTTGTCTTGTTGCTCACTCGTCTTTTTTGCCATTTATTATTATTATTCGATATATATATATATATTTATGACTGCACTGGCAACTATAAACACGACATAACAACGAGTTGACCTTTTTATTGTTAGAACATCTCAATGAGAACGAACTCTCTTTCTCGGTCAGAGAAATCAACGACAAATTCTCTGACGGTATCGCAGATATAAACACAGCAATTACCTCTTGAATAGGACTACTTAGTTCTGGCTGTAATGTAACACATCTAATGCATATGTAGCACATGTACATTACGTCTATTGGATTTGTTACGTTACTATTATCGAGATTGTATGATACTTTGTTCTATTTACATAAACATGAGCTTCGTATTAGTTATTCTATGCTTTTAGGTTTCACTGTTTAGAGATTCAATAGAGTTTTAGATTTTAGAATTGTGTTAGTTACATTTTCTTGTATCAATTAGATTACCTAACTACTTCTTACAGATGATTTTATGTCTAGTCTTAAATTAGTTAGTAATGTATAAACCATTTATAATGTTCAGATGTTTTTATCGTAATTATAATGCCTTAATATACAAAATATCTATAAGCAAAACAAGTAAATTAAACTCCTTTCCACAATAATATTCGTATTCTGTATACGCATTTCGACAACCAAATTGTCATCAGCAGATAATTAAGCGTCACGCCTGGAAACCACGACAAAATCCATACGAAACAAATTCTATACACGATCTGTACCGTAGAACGCCAAAACAAGTACTGTATATTCGTTTCACATAATTTTAAAAGTTGTATTCCAGTCTTAAAATATCTTTAAAAAAGTATTATACCTGCATGCGTTTACTACACCCTCCATTGTCTATCATATAAGAGGTCAAAGAGAGATGAGTTATGTATAGGTCCCACGTCAGTGTTCAACACATTGCCCTTGTTCTGCATATGCTTTCATATATATCTAATTCGCGATAATTATACATATTCTTTACTAAATGCAAACAATCCGCGGTTACGTTATGATTATTTTTCAACACATGTCTTGCTAAACCGATTTTTTCTGGTCGATCGAATTTGATGTGGACAATATGTTTGTTCTCTATACCGGGTCTCTATCGATCGTTTTGTTTGACCAATGTATTTTTTACTGAAATCCGGACATTTAATTTTGTAAATTCCCGATTTCTTGCTGTCCACGACTTTGTCTTTTGCATTTCATAAGAGGGATTTAATGGAGATATTAGACCAAAATGTAACTTGAAAACCGCATTCTTTAAAAACACTATTTAAATGTGAATGTGAACGAATTTTTATAAAACCTCGGTGTTTCGGTTATCGTACCATGCCTCTTGCCGGGCCTTAGAAGAACTGTTCTGGCGACGTTTCAATAAGATCCCACTCATCTTCTTTTCTTGGCTCTCGTTCAGCTTGAAACAGACGAATGCCGAAAGAAATGGTTTCATTAATTATGCGCACCTTTTAACTTTATGGCAAATCCATTAAATAAATGGCTTCAGAAGAACATATTTACGAAAACTTTATGACGCTGACTCATGTGGATTGATCTCTCTTGTCACCAGTCAATGACGTTAATTCAACCTGTTCCCAGTTTTACCAAGATTCGTTTTCAATATTTGTAAGTTATGTTCCAAAATACAACAGATTATCCGCCATGATTCAACTATGATGCAATAGGAAATATTAAATCAGAAGGCTATTATTTAAAATACTGCAAAACATCTTATAATTTGGAAGATTTATCTAAATACAAGCAGGTTAGATCTCAGATCAAATTAATAGGACTTACAGGATAAATGCTGAAGAGATCTCAGAACTTAGTGTCTTCTGAAGCAAAGAAATTCTGATCTTTCATACAAACTAAACGCAGCACTTCTAAGATTCCAGGGTCTGTTCAATATGATGGTGATCCACAGGGAATTGTTAATAGAATACCTACTATACTTTCACCTACTCTATCAATGTCTATATTTCTAAAATGTCTAATGATTTTATTGATTTAGAAGAGTATCCATTTATTATGAATGCTTCCACCCTAAATAAGTTTGAAGTGGATAATGCCAGCAAAAAAACTCAAAAACAAGCTGACTTCAGGACCTGACAGTATTCTCAGTTTTCTGGTAAAGGATTGTAATTAGAATTGTTTTGAATACGCCTCTATAATATTTAATACAGCAGTTATTCCTTAAAATGTGGAAAATATCGAAAGTCTGTTATATATTATTAAAACTGGCTGAAGCTATGACATTATAAATTATAGATATTTCTCTTTTATGTAATTTTGCCGAAATATATGAAATAAACGTGTGTTCACGTATTTATGCTGCACTTAAAAGTCATATATTGTCTTTTCAGCACGGTTTTATGGAGAAGCGGCCTACAGTGTTTAAGTTCCCCAATTTACCAGAAAAGTACTAAACAATCAAAAACAGGCCGATGTGTTTGTACGGACATATCTAATTAAAAGATTTAGAATATATGATCATGTTTTGATGAATAAGCTAAAAGTCTTTGGGTTCCGTGTGTTATTATTAAAATCTATTCGTTTATATCTTGCATTCAAAGCACAGTATGTTACATAAAATGGATTCTAGTATATTCTAATTTAGGAGTACATCAAAGATCAAATTTGGGTTATATACTCCTCTAGCTATTCTTTAATGATCTGTTTTGTTCAATTGCCTGCTATCACCGAACTTTTGCCGATGATCATAATATTTTTAGCATCATTAAATAACTAAGTAACTGGAGACAATTTCAAAATTAAATTCATAAAATAGGACGATAGTGCAATAATAATAAACTACAGATTCATATAAAGAAATGCAATGTATTACTTTTACTAGGAAATTACGTCCGATTCACTACTCCTACACTTACGCTAACACTGAATTTAATCGGTGTATTACATTTAATCAAACTTCATAATACATAATTTCCAATCATTCAATCACATTCCCATACTCAAAACATTATACTACTCATATGTTAGATGAAGACTGGATTAATTTGGTACCCATAATACACAGAACAAGCCTTTAAAAGGTTCAGCGTCGATTTCTAAAGTATCTATAGGTATATCTTAAAGTTGAATAAATACATCCTGCGAGAGGTTATAATAATGTTGTTTCATTAATTAGTTATATTAGTTAGTATAATATCTCTACAGTCAAAACTTAGCCTAAATCTCATTACATTTTCAATTGATGCATTGCCTCATTTTGTACCACATTCTTCTCCAAGATAGCTATTAACTTTTCAACTTCTAGTAGCAAGAACGAATATAGCCTACACGTTGCCAATGTGCCGTGATTTCCGTTGTGCCAATCTGCCATGATTTACAATGTTCCACGATTTCAATATCTTATGTGCCTGACTTCAATTGTCCAAGCCTTTGCGATGTTCTTAGAACTGCTGAGGTAATCTTTTACTAATGTCTTCTCATTTTCATTTATATTATAATAACATCAGTAAGCTTATTGCGTTTACTAGAGTTTAAACTTGTTTAATATGATGTATTAGTAGTTAGATATTATTACAAGTTTGGGATATTTTTGAACAAGTGTTTGTCTGAATTTATTCTATTTTAGTTTATTATTGGAATGTAAATTTCTGTTGGGCAATGAATCATTATTATTAATCAATCAAAATGATTACCTTTTGGACCTATACAAATTTTCACGTTGTGGGACAATCACCTATTTGTTAATATCTCATATACAGTCACAGTAAAGTTTTTTGTAGCTCTCTAAATATGTATCTTAAAGGCTGCTTTTCAAAGCGATCCATAATTAATAATTAAGTCGATTTAAATTTGGTTATTTTACAGCCAATTCTCGACTGCAATAGACTTTAATATATTGTTTCTTAATTTTTGTATGGTTTGTTTTGATTTTATTAGCAGGAGACTGAATCCTGTTGAAATATCTATCTAAATATGGGTTCTTTTGTTTTAGAAAAGTAGTGTTTATCTTTCTTTTAATAAACTTCTATTCAAACGTTAGCATCTTTTCGCAAAAATACGGAAGTTACGCTTTGATATACGCCCTAGTAAATTAAAAAATACTAGAAATTATGCAAGCTGGTAACCGCACCGCTCTCTCCGAAACCACGGTGTTTTTTCTTGAGAAGTCAACATAAATATCATTTTGCCGTATCATATTATCGTAATTCGCATGCCACTACAATAGCTTACTCTTTGGATTATAGTTTCGTTAAGTTTCTTTATCAGTAAGTCCACCTGTACACATTGCCTTTATTAAACAACGAGTTTGATCTGGTTGAAATATCGAATTACATAGACATGACTTTCTGTTTCCTAACTGGATTTCACCGGGTCTGCTCTCGTATTGTGTTGCTTGTTGCCGATACGGAAACTCTGTGCGAACGACCACTCGGTTGCCTGGTTTTTATAGTACAATTCTTAACGTTTTATTGCATGGTAATAAAGATTTCCATAATTTTAGGTACTTTCAGCTACCCAAAAATTTCACTTGCGTTTTTTTCCGTAACGTAAGGAAACAATTATTGGGAGGTACCAATTCAACGATAAACGAAACTTCAAATACAAGTTTTTAATAATAATAATAATAATAATAATAATAATAATAATAACCTTTATTGTCCAACAGAGTATACCCACTAACAGGGCAATGCATATATATGTATAAAATACGTATTTTCAGTAAACAAAAAATAAATAAATAAATAATAGACAATACAAAGGGTACTAGGAAAGATTTACAATATGGTGCAACAACGAATCGTAGGAAGCTGCTTGTTGCTGCACGTTGATACATGTTCATACGTGCATAGTAGCCGCCGCGCCATGTCGATGGGCTCAGTTATTCATTAGCAGTGAGAGTGTAAAGTGCTTGCGATGGTATAGTGGTCATGAAATGAGATAAGGGCAGTTTTGGGTTATAATTTCATGCGTGGTTTAAACATAGACCAGTGTTTCGAAGAAATGACTCTTGCATTAGGTGATGTTTGTCCACATCGCACAACGATATTCAGGTGATATAGAGAATTCCAAAGGGGAAATTTCACTGTGGACAATGCTGAGAGGCCGGGAAGGCCACAAACGTCAGTTACGGAGGAAAACGTTACTACTGTGATGAAAATGCTTGGCGAGGACAGGCGAGTAACCTACCAACAGATACAGGGTACTTCAGGCCTAAATGCATAAGCAATTCGTTCGATTCTGCATGATCATTTGCACGTGAAGAAACTTTGTTCTCTCTGGGTGCATCATCGATTGACTGAAGAGCAGATGACACGACATGTGACTTGGTACCGGGAGATGCTATAATAAAAAAGTTTAATAAGGGACAATCTCGGTATGTGAACAACATCGTGACAGGTGACGAGACTTGGCTGTACTATTACGATGTGCCGACCAAAGCTCAAAACAAAGTTTGGGTCTTTGATGATGAGGACACACCTGTAGTTGTCAGAAAATCCCGATCTGTAAAGAAGAAAATGATTTGATATTTTTCAAATCGAGTGGAATTGTGGAACGCGTCGTTTTGGACACACAGAAGACAGTCACAGCTAAGTGGTATACTGAACAGTGCCCGCCTCAAGTCATTGGATCTATAAAGAATTTGCGTCCAAAGTCAAGAATGGACACCTGATTCCTCCATCACGATAATGCTCCAGCTCACCGCGCCAAAGCCTGCACCGAATATTTGACCACGACAGGATCGAAACTTCTCGAGCACCCTCCCTACAGTCCAGATCTTGCTCCCTGCAACTTTGCTCTGTTCCCGCATGTGAAAATGGAGCTAAAAGGGAGGCAGTTTTCCAGTGATGAGAACCTTCATCACTTCAACAACCAAGGAGTGTGCTTTACTCCCTAGTGAAACTTGGCAGAACTGGTTTAAAGATTGGTTTCGGAGGATGGAGAGGTGTATTGAGTGTAGAGGAAATTACTTTAAAAAAATTAAATAAACAAAACTGTATTGCAAAACTTCCCTAGTACCTTTTGTATAAGAAAAAAAATTGATTCTAAATGTAAAATAAATTAAAGCAACAACAAAAATGAAATAGTAACAAGTCCCTAAAATGTTTAATAAAACTTCTAACCGAATGAGCTGTGAGACACTTCAACATAATGATCAATAATATTATTGATTAAACTAAGCGAAAATTTGGCACTCGTCACATGATAATCTGCGCCGCGAACTTGATATTCACCGTCTTGTACAGAAATCTCTTCTGACTCGCTCAATAAGAAGAATGAATCCATATTCCAGCTTGTTTCGAACCAAAGTATAATATAAGGTTTATATGGCAGAATATAAATGAGCATGATATAAATCTATAGCAAATATCAGTACTCTCAAATATTACTAACAAATCAAGTATTTGTGACACTCTAGAAATTTGCTGAGATTCCACAAAATAGTCGAATACCATCACACTGACACAACGCGTGTAAGAGAGAACTGTTCATTTATTAATATTTAAGTGAACTTTATTTAATTGATGTATTGACAAATTCGATCTCGTTCATACGACCATCGCGAGCACGTTTGCAGCGATCGATTCTTTGGAGCCAATTTTCCACCACTCTTTCACACATATCGGCCGGAACTTTGGCAATTTCGTGTTCGATATTGTCCCTGAACTCCTCTAACTTTTTTGGTTTGTTGGCATAAATCAACGATTTAACATGAACCCATAAAAAAAATCCAACGACATTAAATCGTATGAGCGAAGTGGCCACTCGACCGGACCATTTCTCAAGATTACACGCTTGCCGAACTTCCCCTTCAATAGACCAATTGTTTGACCAGCTATGTGGTATGTGAAATCATCTCGTTGGAATCACATATTACTGATATTAAGTCCATGCAATTCTGGCCAAGAACATTCTTCCAACAATGCGCGAGAGCATTAATTTGAGAAAGTTTTGGTCGTAATGCAAGACAATCAATACACTAATTAATAGTGTTATAAATTTTTAAATCATCCGAATATCCTAGACACTCACATCCAAGACTCTCAAGCAAATAATTCATATAAATATTAAAAAGCAAAAGTCCAAGATTAGATATTTGCGCCACAACGGAAGTAAGAAAAATATAAAGAGAATCCGTTGTAAAAGACGCAGTTTTTCTTACCTGTCGTATATGATTTTATCAATCTCAACAATGAAGAAGTAAACCCTATAACTTCGAGCTTGGCATAGAGCATGGCATTGTCAATTGTATCAAAAGCCTTAATGAAGTCCGTGTAAACAATACTCACTAATTTTGTCATTGTGGATCTCCCTGCCATAAATCCGTGTCGACCAATTGCTAGGTAAAGGTTTCTAGAGGAATAGATTCTTTTATAGAGAATGTGCTCGAGTATTTTAGCAAAATTAGTCAGTATACTAATTGGTCTATAATTACAGATATTAACACGTGAAAATACAGTCATGTACAAGAAAACCCAGAGTATTATCATCGCCAGCAGATGTATCATTCTTTATTTGGCGAATTGTATCTAAGGCAACTACCTCAGTTAATGGACTAATAGAAAAAGAAGAACGATGGCTAAGGGGTACAGTTGAGGTTTGTACACAAGGTTGAAAAACGTCAGCGAATTTATTTACGAAAGCATTAACGATATCCAGCGGTTCTTTGATTATGTCATTATTATACATAACTCTCGAAATTCTTAAAGCACCTCGTCGTTTATTAAAAAATAGCAAAAATACTTTTGGATCATCAATAATATTTTCTTCAAATTTTGCTTGATGTTCATCAAAAGCCAACGTTATGTTTTCCTTGATTAATGCCCTTAATTTTTTGAATTCATTATATAAATTATGTGTCTTTTCAAGGAAATAAGATATTTGATATTATTTGCGTACCACATTGGGTATGATCTATCAAAGTTACTAGATTTTAAGATCTATGGTATGTATTTGACGATATTAGCATAAAAAGTCTTATAAAATACACTAGTTGGAAGATTGGAGTCATTATAATCTAATAGACCAATCGGTATCAGCTAGGTATAGAGTGCTAATAAATTGGCCTTACGAAAGTTATATCTTAAATTGCCACTAGACTTAAAACTATCAATTTTGTAATTCGTAGTAAATTGGACTACTTGGTAAAGCGCTGGGTGATGTGGGTCCTTAGAAACTACGGTTCGTATCACGTGTAACTGCAAAGTCAGTCTCAAGATTAGAAAATATTATGTCAATCGGCCATTATCATATTACTTATGTTGTATTGACGAAGATTGAGTGTGTTCATAAACTGGTTTCAGGTTACAATGTTTTATCATCATATAAGCCGTTGTAACATAAAGCCCATTAAAATCACGCAGTGTAAGAAATCGTATGTTCAGAATAAATAAAGAATGTAAAGAATGCTTCATAACTTTTAACGCTAACATCAGGCGGAAAGTATAATATTGGCTACATAGACAGGTGTTGCAGCTAATATGAGGTGAAAGTTTTAACATAAAAGACACTGCAGTTAATTTTTTTTTTAGTTGTTTGGATAAGGAAACACTTTATAAGCTTATGCTTACATCAGACGGAAAGTATAATATTGGCTACATAGATAGGTGTTGCAGCTAATATGAGGTGAAAGTTTCAACATAAAAGACACTGCAGTTAATTTTTTTTTAGTTGTTTAGATAAGGAAATATTTTATAACCTTATGCTCGGTCACAGACTTATCCCAGCGATGCTCCAAATTAGCAATTCTTCCATTCTGGATCGATGTATCCAAATCTTCGAAATAGCTATTTACAACAGCGATTAGCTCGATAAACCTTTATGATTTTAGAAGTGTAAGACTCAGGTTTGGTCGCGAAAGCTACAACGAAAATCTGTCAAAAGATTGTGATAAACTCTAACGATTCAGTTTCTTCTCCAGTGTAACAAACCGCAGCATTCGACGCACGGAGTATTTTTTCATATTCAATTCTTCAGTTAAAATTCCGTGCACATTGTCATTTGAGATACTTATTATGCTATCTCGTGCATTTTTAATCCATGGTGTCTTCCAATACGATACAGGGAACTTACCCAATCATATCCGGACAGTAGTCCTTTTTGAACGTCCTTGTGTTTATATTTTATGCTCATACGACAACATTTAAAACCGGAAACCAAATTTTTAACCACTGAAAACGAAGGAACAAACTCTAAGAGTATCAAATTCAACAATCCAACTTTCGGTTGCTGTTAAGCCTTTCAAATGCAAGTATTTTGTCACTGCTCACAACCCAGTTCTTTCTAGTTTATTCAAAGTCACATGAAACGTTCACTTTTACGCATTATCAAATACACCAATTGATAAATTACTCTGTACTCTCATATTTGACCTAATAAGGGATTGTTCTACAGAAAGGTAAAGAAAATCCCGCCAATTCGCAATTCGCGCCAAATCTTAGTTAAGTTTTGTTGTTGTCAAACCATCCTCGCATAGTCGATATAATTCTGTTTCTTTCGTTCCATTTAGTATATCCTTAAATTCTAACAGTATTGGCAGGAGTAGATTTTTTATCATAACTCCCATTGAAGTCAGCACGCCTGAACTAGCAAAAGTCGAAATCGCTCACATAACAGTATAGCCATGGATGTACAATATATAGAAACTTCATTTATTGAAGAAAATTGTCTCATACGACATAATTTTCTTTACTTAGTAGAAATCAAACGTGTTGTCCAGCGAGATAAATATGAGAACAATTTTTGCTACTTCAAGTACAGAGGTATGAACTAGTGAATTTTCTTAAAGGCACAATGTCTTCTGTGACAAATGTTTTTTCAACATTTCACCGTTCATTTGTTGTTCAAGGCTAGTATATTATTCACCCTCGTTTTGAACCTTTTCACGGTAGTCGATGAATATTATCCGTCCCGCATACTAAAAAACAATCGTTGTTATTTTACCAACCGATGAAACGATTTTCGTCCTTTCGTAAACACTTCGTTGTTTATGTTGGTCATTTCTTTCAGAAATATAATGACGAATTCAAAATTCATCAATTATTATAAATTAAAAGAATTCATTTGTTTTGTTGTGAAATGATTCAAATGCTCGATCTGAACATTATTACAACCTCGCTTCCATTCAGAAATTAAAAATCGCATTTTGAAACACGAAATTGCTTTATTTCTAAATGATCGCGCAATTCATTATAAAATGCATGTCTCGTAATTTGTTATAGCATAATCTTAAAGAATCGTCTTTAACAAACAGCGACACAAAATTGGCAAGGATACTGGAATAAAAGTTGTTTGTAATCTTCTAATATATGTCATTTATGAAAATAACATGTGCTTTGAATATTCGAAATATCATATATCTGTTGTTTACATCAACGATCAAACTTAATCAGAGAAACAAGTCTTTTGCAGATAACGTGCAATGTCGTTCTTTTGTTTTTACGCAATAACGAATAGATAATCCGTAAATTCAAAGATATAAAACTAAGGGCAAAGATTATCGACTTCTTCCCAAAATGGTTTTCTTAAAGAATCGTCTTTAACAAACAGCGACACAAAATTGGCAAGGATACTGAAATAAAAGTTGTTTGTAATCTTCTAATAACGGGTTTTTTTTTTAGAGGTATAGAACTAAAATAGTTGGCAACACTTTTTTAACTGGCGGCCATTTTGTCAGCTGTTAAGTGATTTATATTTAGTTTGGTTTGTCATTTCAACATGAATAGACTGACGCCTGAACAACGCTTGCAAATTGAGCAAATTTATTTTGAAAATCATGGTTCTGTTCGAAATACGTTTCGCGCACTACGTCAATATTACGGTCAACATAATCGTCCATCAGAGCAATTAATTCGATTAACTATGGAACGTTTTCGCACCACGTATACTCTAAATGATAACACGCATCCAGAGAGACGTCGTACAGTGCGTACAGAAGAAGTCATTGCTGCTGTAGAGCGTAGCGTAGAGAAAGACCCGAATCAGTCTATCCGCCATCGTGCACAGGAAGATTTTGCGGAAAGATCTAGGTTTGCGTGCTTACAAAATCCAACTCGTGCAAGACTTGAAGCCACACGATCACCTAGCGAGGCGTAGATTCGGTGAATGGGCCCAAAACAAGATTGCCGTTGATCCCGATTTTCATAATCGAATTTTGTTTAGCGATGAAGCTCACTTTTGGTTGAATGGATACGTCAATAAACAAAACTGCCGTATTTGGAGTGATGATAATCCTCAAGTGTATGTTGAGACTCCGTTATATCCAGAAAAACTGACTGTTTGGTGTGCTTTATGGGCTGGTGGTCCGTACTTCTTTAAAAACGAAGCTGGCCAGAACGTTACAGTCAATGGTGACCGCTATAGAGCCATGATTACTGACTTTTTCGTTCTTCAATTGAACAATCATGATGTGCAGGAGTTGTGGTTTCAACAAGACGGCGCAACATGTCACACAGCTCGTGCCACAATTGATTTATTGAAGGAAACGTTTGGTAACCGCATAGTTTCACGTTTCGGACCCGTGAATTGGCCTCCAAGATCGTGCGATTTAACGCCGCTTGACTATTTTCTGTGGGGATATGTGAAGTCGCTAGTCTACGCCGATAAGCCCGAAACGATTGACCACTTGGAGGACAACATTCGCCGCGTTATTGCCGATATACGGCCACAAATGTTGGAAAAAGTCATCGAAAATTGGCCCTCCAGATTAGACTACGTCCGAGCCAGCCGTGGCGGTCATATGCCAGAAGTCATATTTAAATTATAATGCCAGAAGATTATCTTTCGAATAAAGTAAATTTCATGTCAATTTAAAAAAATCATATTTGTTTTATTCCATTTCAAAGTTCTATACCTCTAAAAAAAACACCCGTTATATGTCATTTATGAAAATAACATGTGCTTTGAATATTCGAAATATCATATATCTGTTGTTTACATCAACGATCAAACTTAATCAGAGATTTTTTTTTGCAGATAACGTGCAATGTCGTTCTTTTGTTTTTATGCAATAACAAATAAATAATCCGTAAATTCAAAGATATAAAAGTAAGGGCAAAGATTATCGATTTCCTCTAAAAATGGTTTTCTTGAAAAGTCGATTTAATGAACCTATCGGTATAAAGAAGATAGAGTTCAACAATTTCTTCTAAACAACCTCGAGTGGTCAGAGTTCCTCTGATGAATATCAGAACTCTAGTAGTTTGGGATAAGCAGATATTTCAACAGAAAGTCGAAGAATCTAGATTTGTCACTAAAATCTATTCTATGATATTCCATTGAATTACCTTCAATGTTTAGCGGTTCAGTGGCGAATGGTAACACAAGATGCGGTTAATAGGACCTTAAGATAATGAGATAGTAAGATTTTATTCCGCGGTAGACGGTTCAAAATGGTACTGGCCTTCCGAAGCATCAATTTTAAATCGAGTAGTAACCCATCACATAGTTCTAATAAACAACCCAACAAATTCTTTTATATTTCCGCTTGCCAAAGATAATTGCAGATAATACCTTTTATTTCGGCCAATGTATCTCCCAGTGTTTTCCAAAAAGAAATACGTATAAATGACATATGTTCAGAAATATAGAAAAAATGAAAACTTTCTTAGAATACGAAAGTACATCAACTGTAACAAGAGATATTTTGAAAAACTAAAATATTCAGAAGAAAATAATGCGTTTTTTGAACTAAGTTTGAAATTAGTATGTTGTTGCTGACGCTTTGTATTATTCGTTTCGGTAAATACAAAAACGAATCTTTCATCAGTTTCCGATCAACTTCTTTACATTCCTTACCAATGTATTATTATATTATCTTACTCCTCTATATATTGCATATAACAATAATCTAAGAAAATTGTTAGATTTGTCTAGAAATCTTCATGTTGGTTCGTCAAAAATAAGATTTAACTAATTTTGGAACCTAAAATTTTCTGACAATGATTTGTTAAACGAGTTTGATATTCTCCATCTAAATATTTCAACATAAGTTACACTTCTCGTTTTATCTTTATAAAATAGAATATCTATTTTGCATTGAAAACCTTATCATAACACTACATTCCATTCGACCATGGCTAATACTTTTCTCATTCTTACGTAAATAATAGAGACGAATTATTTTTTTCATTGGAAGAATAACATTTTGCCATCATTCCTCCCATCATCGTTTGTAAAACTATTCTTTGCTTCTTTATGTTTGTCACTTAAGTGTTGATTTTTTTTTCACTTTCGAATGTCCAGATTTTTTCAAAATATTACTTATTCCGTTGGTTTCACATTGCGTTCATTACTGTCAGTACGATATTTGAAGCTGCTCAGCTCATTGCTCTCGAGAAGAATATTGTCTTAAGCGATCGAACATTTTCCTTTCTTCATAATTTTTAAAACTTTTAAGCAGATTACTTGCGATGTAATAACATCTTTGAAAAACTAAAATTTTCGATTTGAGCCAATGTCGAATTCATAATTTCGCAAACGACATTTTTTTAAACATTCCTAAAGTAAGTTATATAAACTGAATTATCCAAATCATCAACGCATATGCACCACTATCAAAACGTATTAATTTTGACAGACTTATACATTTTATCTATCCTTTCTGAATAAATTAAACTTTCCTTGCACTCGTATTGTAGTTATTTCACTAATTTTTACAAAAACTTCATATTGTGTAGGAGCCACACTAATGCGAAACTGTATACGTAACATATTCATATACAATCTGTATATTTAATATCTTGCTTTAATTTGTATTTATATTAGTACATGGGTTATATTTTTGTTCGAGAGTGAGTGAAGGTCATTGTCGCACACGTCTGAATTTATTTTTATATCTAATACACGAAAAGGAGTGTTATCTAATTTGGAGATTGAATCTGAAGGTTCCCTTCCTTTCCTCGACGTCATGGTAACTCGTCACCTGGATGGTTCACTAGGACATTCAGTGTACCGCAAACCCACACACACTGATCGATATCTCAATGCCCTCTCCCATCATCATCCCGCCCAGAAACAGGGCGTTATCAATTCCTTAATCCAAAGAGCTGTCAACATATCTGACCAGCATTCTATATCCCAGGAATTAAGTCATGTTACCAAAGCTCTTATAAATAATAATTTCTCCAACCATAATATTCAGCGAACCATTGATCGATATCTTAATCCCAAAATCTCACAACTTAATACACAGCTTACATCATCTCTTCCCCTCTCTAAAGCCCACCTACCCTATATACAAGGTGTCACTGACCGCATCAGTAGGGTTCTTCTCAAAAACAACATCAAAACCATCTTCAAACCCCATTCCAAATTATCTGACCCTTTTTCCGTAAAAGACCATGTTTCTTTAGAATCGCCTGGTGTGTACAGGATTCCTTGTTCATGCGGCAGGGCATATATTGGTGAAACAAAGCGGTCTGTCGGCACTCGTGTTTCTGAACATGAGCGTTGTACTAGATTGCTGCGCATAGCCGGTTCTGCACTTGCGAGCATAGGCTGGAAACCGGGCACCATATTCAGTTTAATTCGACCAAGATCCTATCCCGCACTAACCATTTCTATGGTCGCAAAATCCGTGAAACTATAGACATCTTTAAACACCCCAATAACCTCAACCGCGATGATGGCTACCCCCTACATAACGCTTGGCAATCGTGCATATCTAATCTACCCAACCGCAACCGTAACGCTCCATTGACCCATGACCCATTATCCATATATAAACGCGCCCCCCATCGACTTACACCAGTTTCAGTGCAGTAGTTCAGCCCTGAAGATGTCCCATACAAATGGGTACGAAACGTCGGCAGATATACTAGTGACGCGGTTCCAGCCCGGAAACTCAGAAGCAGATAGGAGTGTTATCTCTTCAGATGGAAAGAAAACTAGCAAAGTTTATAGACACCACCATTGCAAATCTTAGAAGCTCTAAAGTTAGACGATTAAATATAGCTTAATAACAGAGGCCTAGAATTAAATTTTTTCTGCTGATTATAATCTGACCTATTTTTAACTAATTTTGGCACGGTGATTTCAAATATCAAACCCACTTATTCCTATCACGTCTGGTTTTTCTGCTTAAATTGTTCGAATTAAAAACATTCCAAATACATTCAAGTCGCTAGCATAATGGGCATATAATTAGTAACTCTGTCCCAATAATACCTACAAAAGTTAAGTTACCATTAAAGCGACTGTTTCCAGTACATAAGTAAAAAATTTTCAGAATTTGGTTACCAAAAAATTAAAGCTAGTATTACCAACGATTTTCTTGGGAACAGAAATGCGTTCATTTACAAAGATTTAGAACGATGAGAAACAATGTTTGAAAATTTCAATCGTTTAGATTGCAACACAAACATGAATACATATACATACGTCTTGACAGATTTTCCGACAAATTAGGTGCTGTAAGCGATGAACAGAGAGAAAGATTTCATCAAGATTTAAAAGTTCAGAAGATCAGTACTAAGGAAGACGGAATCCTGACAGGTTGGCCAACTACTATTGGAATATTCGTAGGGATCGCCGAAACAATAGAATAGAAAGTGTTCCAAGTGGAAATTTATTCCCTGAAGCCTATGTGTTAAATGGCTATTATATATAAATACTATTGTACGTGGAAATAAATATTGCATAATTATTTATGTATGTAATTGTTATAATTTGTTTATTTCATATCAGTTCGCGACAACTTAATCGCTTTTAATAAATCTTCAAAGAGCAGGATATGGTATAGACCCAAATTTTATCGTGGTGCGTTAAAACCAGTATGATTTTCAAATTTAGAACACCTAGATTACAAAATAACAAGTCTCATTTAGGAATCAGCAAAAATCGTGTTGACCCGTGTAATTAATGTAACCAAATTTATAATTAATACACTTTACACTTATACATTCAGATTTCTTCTTAAAAACTTCTCATTTCAGAATAAACTTAATTATGCATAAAACTTTCTAAAACAAGGACGGATTACAACATTATTTGAGCTTAGAAACCTCAATATCCTGGAGTTGAAATTTTAAAAATCAAACAAAGTTGCAATTCATATTTATTTTCGTATTGTAGATATTTTCCAGTCGCCAAATCTTCATTTTAAGAACCATCACTCTCCATTTTTCATTTACGATGAAAAATTTATTTATACTAGTGGTTCCGAGACTTTTTGAATTCTTGGCGCACTTGCATTTTTACAAGAAGCCCTATGTCAAAGAATGGCAAGTACACTTTATGAAATAGACAACATTTTTTTTAAATTGAGAAATATCGTAACGAAACAGTATTTTATTTAATATTTCTTAACGATAAGTTAAGAAACAACAATAAATAATTAAGACGTAATTTAGCTAATCAATCGACAAAATTTTAATTAGGGAACACTCGTGGCAATTTAATCAATGACACATTGATAAACAAATATTCAGTGGATACTACCAAAAACAAATGCTTGTCTTGTATTATAATATTTACTCGCAAAGTTTATATAAAATAGAAGATTTAAAATTTCTGCTGCTTTGTGAATTTTTTATTTTAAAGAGAAGACGAAAGACATAAAAATCATCTGCATGAATTTCTATCACTTTTAACCATTTACTGTCTTAACAAATGCTTTGTAATTTTCTTAATCTGTCTATACACGACTTATACAAAAAAAATCCGCTTTTTAACACATGCTTGGGATTTAATACACTAAGCGGGACAATTTATATATAAAAACATGTTAATACATAATAAATACACTCACTAAAAGATAGCACATGTTTGCTGCTGTAATGTAAAAAAATTTGCTTATAATTTTCTACATTTCCAATTAGTATTGTAGTTGTGTTATATAATACTTTACCTATTATGCCAAAACTAGAAATACACGATAATTATAAAATCGTTTTTAAAAAAGCTTAAAGCAAAAAATATTGTGTTTGTATATATCAAAAATTAACACAAAGTTCACCATTAGTTCAACTGTCTTGCTGAAAGTTCACGATATTCTCATTGCTCTGAAGATAATTAAAAAATTTAATAATTAAACCACAAGACTTTTTTATACTTCAAACGATATACGAAGATACTGTAAAATTATAAATATAGAGCCTTTCAATGGAGATGTCGTATCTTATACTCGTATAGTAAGTAGTTAATAGCGTCTATATCGTAAAATATCTTGACGTCGAATTTTGATATTTTTAATCAATACAAAGGGTACTAGGAAAGTTTTGCAATACAGCTTTGTTTATTTAACTTTTTCAAAGTAATTTCCTCTACACTCATTACACCTCTCCATCCTCCGAAACCAATCTTTATAGCAGTTCTGCCAAGTTTCACTAGGGAGTAAAGCACACTCGTTGTCCCAAGCCCGCAGAAGGTGGTCATCACTGGAAAACCGCCTCCCTTTTAGCTTCATTTTCACATGCAGGAACAGTGCAAAGTCGCAGGGAGCAAGATCTGGACTGTAGGGAATGGCGATGGTTTTGGCGCGCTGAGCTAGAGCATTATCGTGATGGAGGAACCAGGTGTCCATTCTTGACTTTGGCCGCAGTTTCTTGATAGACTCAATGACTTTAAGCAGGCCCTGTTCAGTATACCACTTATCTGTGACTGTCTTCTGTGTGTCCAAAACAACGCGTTCCACAATTCCACTCGATTCGAAAAATACAGCTGTCATTTTCTTCTTTACATATCGGGGTTTTCTGACAACTACGGGTGTGTCCTCATCATCAAAGACCCAAACTTTGTTTTGAGCTTTGGTCGGCACATCGTAATAGTACATTCAAGTCTCGTCACCTGTCACGATATTGTTCAGATACCGGGATTGTCCCTTATTAAACTTTTTTATTATAGCATCTCCCGGCACCAAGTCACAGGTCGTGTCATCTGCTCCTCAGTCAGTCGATGCGGCACCCAGACAGAACAAAGTTTCTTCACGTGCAAATGATCATGCAGAATCGAAAGAATTGCTGGTGCATTTAGGACAGAAGTACCCTCTATCTGTTGGTAGGTCACTCGCCTGTCCTCGCCAAGCATTTCCCTCACAGTAGTAACGTCTTCCTCCGTAACTGACGTTCGAGGTCTTCCCGGTCTCTCAGCATTCTCCATAGTTGTCCCCTTTGGAATTCTCTATACCGCTTGAATATCGCTTTGCGATGTGAACAAACATCACCTAGTGCAAGAGTCATTTCTTCGAAGCACTAGTCTATGTTTAAACCACGCACGAAATTATAACGCAAAACTGCCCTTATCTCATTTCGTGATCACGATGCCATCGCAAGTACTTTACACTCTCACTGCTAATGAATAACTGAGCCCATCTACATGGCGCGGCGGCTACTATGCACGTATGCAAATGTCTCAACACGCAGCAATAAGCAGCTCACCGTTCATTGTTGAATCATATTGCAAAACTTTCCTAGTACCCTTTGTAAGTCTTGACTAATTTATAATAAAGCACTACACGCTTCGTCAATGTGTGCCAATTATTCAAAATTATTATAAAACTGCCCATTATGTTCGCAATACATTCCGTTCTTTATGTGAATTTTATGGTCAACATAATCGTTCTAGCGAAAGAACAATTCGTCATCCTATACTTGAACTTGAAGCAACTGGCTTAATAGCACATTTTTAAACACGTGTATGTCGTCGAACCGCCTGTTCGGCTCAGAATATTACTGCAATGTGTGAAAATGTAACACAATCTATCTACGTGTAGAAAAGATTTTGGAGTCCATCCCATATAGTTCAACTCACACGAGAACAGCAACCGAATTGTCATAAAAATTTTGCAGATTAGACGCCTAGGCAAGTGGAAGTGAACGGCAATTTTCACAGGAAAATTTTTAGTGACAGAACACATGTTTTTTGGCCCGAACGAAATCCACGAAAGACTCAAAAACTTCTGACGCATGTAGAAAAAATGACAGTCTGGTGTAAATTTTTGGCTGGCGGCAACAACCGACATTGTTTCTTTCGGCATTGCGATTACTATCAATTGCAGAAGAAACATGTTGATGATAGGTAATTTTTTGTGACTTGAATTGGAAGGTATGTTCCCTGCTGATATGTGAGTTCAGTAGGACGGCACCACTTGCCATACAGCACATTTAGCAATCAATTAATTGAGGGAAAATTTGGTGGGTTATTCTTTCAAAAAATTCCAATCTCAATTGATTACCAAAATCTTGCGACTTTGGATTATCTATCTCTTGTTGGGGCTACGTTATGATATTCGTCTATAGAAATACACTGCGAGTTGTTGCTGAATTAAAAAGTTTCTTCGAGTTATTCGACAAATTGATCCCAATTTGTGTACTGAAGCACTCGAAAATTGAATCTTTCATAGTATACGTTGTGTTAGACCAAGCCAATGCGGATATTCGTGTGACATAATCTTTCGAACATAATACTAATTGATATATTAAATAAATGAAAAATGCTTTCACTTTTTACTACAACTTACTTTATTTACTTTTAAATATGTGTTATATTTATTGAGATTATCCAAAGATTTCAAAACCAGATGATGCAAAACATTGTTGACGCCCCATGGTACGTGCCAAACTACGTTATCCAACGAGACATCCCCATCGCTCCAGTTAAGGAAGTGATCGGATTATACAGCGACAAATATCGTAGAAGAGTTTCACAACACCCAAATAATTTAGCCCAACAGTTGTTTAAAGTGAACAGTGTAGTGCGTCGTCTGAAAAAAGTAGAACCTTCCGATTTGGGAAATGGACCCACCAGAAATGACTTTAGTTTAGTAAAACTCACATAAAGAATTCTCTGTTTTATTCAATTACAACAGGTTTATAACTTAAGTCCATAGGGAAGTTCGATGGAGCTAACCTATACTTGTCACGTACAGCCAATATAACTAGCTTATTGCCTTTGGGCAAATTGCTGTATGAAGGAGACAAAAAAAATATTTATTGAGGGACCCTTTATATACCTACCTCAGAAATTATAGCAATTTAGTGAACATGTATTGAAATTCGTTGAAGGATCAAGTAGAATTTATTTTCTAGCTGCATCCTACGGCCGCATTATCTACAAACTCTCATTAATTAATATATATTCGATAAGTTTTGCATTCATGTTTAGAGTAAACTGTAAAACATTTACTGAAAAGGAAATAATTGAGTATCAAGTTTAGATGAAATACGTTTTGAAAGGTTTAACACAAATTTAAATAGAAATCGTAGTAGTATTTAGACTTAGTTGTATATTGATTCAAGGTGATGAGCGTCTGGAAAAGCCAATACCAGCCACAACCGATGTCGAAATTTGCGTTAATTCCAATCATATAGACGTTCATTATTTGAAAAGAACGTGAACTGTTTTTTTAAATCGTTTTAAATCAAGGAAAAAATGTACCGATCAGTGATTAAGTTCTTATTTTAAAAGGATAAAACAAACGATGCAATTAAAGCTGAACTGAAGTCTACAAAGATTCTACATGGAGACTAATCTCTCGATTCCAACCATCAAATGATGAATGTCTGAGTTTAAATATGGCTGAATTAGTATATTTGATGAACAAACGCAACAGATTGCCAAAAAACGTGTGTATTCCAGAAATTATTAAAAACTTACATGCCTTTATACTAAATACTACAGAATAAAATTTGACGAAGTAGTAGAGACTGTTCATACTTTGTACAGATTAGTGCTTTCGAATTTGCACAATGAATAGAGTATGACAAAATTATATACAGTATTAGTGCCATGTTTATTAACTGTGGAATGCAAACGCGAATAAGAACAAGTTGTAGCCCTTAATTTAGCGAAGTTAAGATATGATCCGAAAAACTTTTTGCGCCGAATAATAACTGTCGATCAGGCTTGGATGCCATACACCGACCGGAAAGATTATGGCTACCGTCTTTTGCGATCGCAGTAGGATTCCTCTTATCGAGTATCTTAAAAATGGTAAAACGATAACAAGCATACATCTCTTTTAGATCTATGGGATGCAATACAACGCAGAGGCTCCCATTAATAAAGAAACAAGTACTTTTCCTTCAGGGTACGTGTTCGCATTTTAACTGTTTCAGTAGTAAAAATTCATGAACTACTGCTTCCGCATCCAGCTTATTCACCAGATTTGGCCACCTCAGACATTTTCCCAATATAAAAACTTGGTTCGGTGGCAAAAAAATTTGAATCTAACGAGAAGATAATCACTAAAACTAACATATTTTGAAGTTTCGTAAAACTTACTTTTCTGACGGAATAAAAATACTTAATGTAAAGAGTTCCAAGGAGAATGATTTAAAAAATAAAATGTAAGTTTTTAAAAATTTTCTTGTCTGGGTTCACAAATTACTGAACCGCTTTTATACTAAATTCGGGAACATGTATACATTGTAAGGATCTAATATATGTATAATACGATATAATATATGTATTTTACATGAACATTAACATGAAAAGACTCTCAACCAGATTAATACCACGATTCTAACAATCGACCCAAAATATCAAAAAATAGACATTGTAAAGCACTGCTTGGAATTTCCCAATTCTGAATTCACAGAACCACTGCACGACGATGAATATACTAAAAGACCTGGCACGTTAAGTATTTTGGAAAATGTGGCTTGTATTTGAAACATGATAATGGCGGCTGATATATCTACCAAACAATAAACTCTAACCTAGGTATAGAACCCGCAAAAATACATCAGGAAGAATTGAATATACGTTTGCAATTAAATTTACCGCCAATTAAAGGAATAGCCAGAAGATAAGCCAACCAACAAATTTTGTTATTATTTAATGATGTGACTAGATCATTTTTTAAATTATAATAATTTGTGAAAGCTATTAAGCTGAATAATCTGAAAAGTATTACGAAATCTTGATGAACATAACAGTGCCTATCTGAATAAGCAACTTAATATTCCATCACGACAACGCCAAACAATATCAAAGCCATCGAAGCTCCACCATACCCACATGATCATTCAATGTGTAACTTTTGGCGGTTTTAACGGTTATTCTTTAACCTTAAAAAAATTGTTTTAATTTGGAGAATAGGATTGATGTCTCTCTAAGAGAATATTTGACTCAACTTCGCCTACCTGATAAGAAAATTAATCTAGTTTATAGACTTTGCTCGTATGTTAATAATTTCAGAGTGTTTTTCGTATACAGGGTAACCATGTCCTTTTCTAATTTACTTATTATTTTAGAAAATATAGAAAGAAATTTAGGAAGAGAACCCATTTATTTTTACATAAGAAAAGGGCTGTTTGAAATTACTTTCAGAAAAGAAGTTGTTCCTACCTCTTCATTTCGATTTGATTATCTAGAATTAGTAATATTTGAAATAAGTCAAGTTTTATTAAAAAATATTAATTCTAATTTTCTTGTGGAAAATCCCTTAGCCCCCATAAAACGATCAAAGGGAAAAGAAGATGAAACGTACTGCCGGAAAATTTACATGTTGTTTGCTAAATATATACCAAGGAAAATATAATTCATTTCCAAAGAAAAGATTTGGAAGCAATCCACAATTTTGAAATTATGTAAAAATGTTTTTCTTCGACATCTTCAGCACTATGGATCCCATCTCGTGCTTTCAGCTTTGTTAAATAACTTTCTAACCTTAAGACCGACATTTTTATGTCACCAAGGCAAATGTGCTCGTAATTACAATTTGTAATATAATCTGTTAGCATTTCGATTTTAGGTTACATTGACTTTTATTTCTGAATCAATTCAATTTGTCGATTCAATACATATATATTTTAAGTATAAGATTAAGGAAATACTCACTTATCAATAATAATTTACATACTATCTAACTGACTGTTTACAACAAAAAAAAGATGCTTGTGTAAATTTTATGTTATGTTCATCTAACAAGAAAGGTTGACTTTTAGAATATATGTAAAGTTGCCGTTGCGTCTCACGCTCTACATGCTATTTTATAAGAACTCACTGTTTACTTAATTAAAGGTATATTTTAATCAAACCCAATTATTATATAAACAATATATCAATCAAATATCAAATACAATTATCTTCGTAACAATGCCACAAATTTGATTTGATATATATATATATTTGACCAGAATAATTTTATTACATAATAACACTATAAGACTATAAGTATCGGATATTTCGTAAGAACGATAATAAATTTAGAAATATTTGATTTAACATCAGTTCGTTTTTGTTTTAGCAAATTTTTTTAGTATCTAAACAAATTATCTTAACTTGCTTGTTTTAATGTCGTCAGAAGAAAATAAAATGTTGCATTTTTAGCACAAGAAAAACACCGAAATATTCAAGTTTTATTGCAATAATTCCTATAAAAAAAATAGAGATTAATAGTGGATATGAATAGAACATCTAAAAATGTTTGACATCTTAATGACATCATCCAGATTAGGATGTGGTAGATTTCTTGGGAATCGTATCCCATTCCTCCCTGACAGCAACTCATAATGCTTGAAGCATTTTTGATAGCATAATTCGTGCAACAACACGTCTTTCTACAAATATCCCAAAGCGAATTCTATTAGATTACCTTCCGGCGAATTGGTTGGTCTCTCCATTCTCTCTATTTTCATCAATGCAATTATTCACGATATTTGCTCGATGAGGATGAGCGCTATCTTGCATACAGATGAATTCTTCTCCTACTACTGTTGCATACGGAAGAAGAATAGGTTGCAAAATCTCATTCAGATATTCTTGTGCAGTGAAACCTTCATTTTCTACTAAATAAAAGTTGATATGCCTTCAAGTACTTATTCCGAACCATACCATTGCCCCACCAACCCCATATTGAGGTCTTTCTTATTCACACCAAATTAAAGTACGCCTTGTATGTCATTGAACAATACCCTCTACCATCCAATATAATCCCAGACATATACAAACGATTAGTATTATTTGCATTGATAGTAACTTCAACTAGCTTTATTATATCTGACATATCGTGTTATGTTTCCATTTCGAACGATTCCCAAAATTACAATTCTTCGTTACTAATCACAGGGTTATACTTTTGAATACTTACCGTGGAGCGTGTTGAAGCCCGCTTTCATATACTCCAGCAAGTGTCGCTTTAACGAATTTGTGAACATGTAAAAACCATTTGTATATCCATATTCTTGTTTAAAAAAGATTGAAACTAGTTTATATAAGTATATATTTGTGAGTGTTATATTAACTAGTAATAATTTTTATTATCAAGTTTTTTATCTTTTTTTAACAAAAGCCTTTTAGATAGAAAATACTACTAACTAAACTAGTTTATATAAGTATATATTTGTGAGTGTTATATTAACTAGTAATAATTTTTATTATCAAGTTTTTTATCTTTTTTTAACAAAAGCCTTTTAGATAGAAAATGCCTTTTAATTATCATAAATATGTACGAAGAAGGTTTGTTCTTCAGTTTTTTTAACAGAAATAAACAGTTTTAAATAGCATTATACTAAAACTGGAGAAATGATGATCAGACTGATACAGCCTTGTCAAAAAATTTATATCAACACCGAAGAAATTCAGCAGGTCGAAATATTCTGCTATATCCGAAGTAACAAGATAGGAGTACAGAAACGCATTGCACACCGAATTCTAAAAGTAATCTGAGCTTACAGAGTACTAAGTAAAACATGAACATGGACATAGAACGGAAAGAAAACTATACTAGAAAGATATAAGAAGAAAACGCAAGTTTTTGTGAAGAAAAGTTTACAGAAATTATTAACAGTTTTCTGGTCAAACATTATCGACAACAAACTGTGACAAAAAAGCACACGCCCATAGAAATGAAGGTTGAGAAAGAATATGTAACTCAATACAGGGCACATTAAAATAAAGACCAACGATATTACAGGACATGCTTTTGATAAGATGCCAATTGGGAACACAAACAGAGAAGGACCAATATACACACGGGCGACAAAGGAAATATAAAAGGAAGTCTATTTAAAAACTGTACATACATAAGTTACCTTATGCAGAGTTTTTAAATATGCTTATTTCTACTTAGAAGTATTAGCGTGTGTTCATAAATCTTTTGTGCAAATAAATTCATGTTACTCTTGGTACAAAAAGTTTCTGAGGATTATATCTAGACCATTCTAAGGAGCATACATTGTACAGATACCCATATAACACACATACGTTTGTCCTTAGATTTCTTGTACAATACTCATATCAAGCTTGTTTGAAAGAAAGAAGAGCTCCAGCCAATTTCATCCATCATATCCTTGAAATATTATTATACTTTACTTATGTAACTTTATCTTTTACTTGAAATAGAGAGATTGGAACTTTAATAGTGATGGTATAGAAACACGATGTAGCAGAATAAACCACTTATACTGCGCATTGATTACGTACTTATATTACCTCGAAGCAAATGAATTCTTCCTTCCCATGTCATGCGCTTAAGTGACTACGAATACATTGGATGTTTCGGCCTTTACTTGAAAATTTATGACCAAATTAATAAACACACAGATTGTTATAATTTTCACTCATTTTACTTTAGATAATGTACATGACAATTTTTCACCGCATGGTCTCCATCAGATGTTTAAAGTAAAGTAAATTCTAACCTACAGTGTAGCTAGTTGGCTGAAGTCTTTATGAACAATTTAGAAACTACTATTTTAAATAGTCTATTAAACAAAAATGTTTTGTCTTGATATGTATATGATATAGCATATTTTACAGTAACGAATAGAGAGGTAAATATAATTTTAAATTACATTGATTCCATATATTGTAACATAGAATTTTTACTAAGACTAAAACAAATGAAAGTTTAAATTTTTTAGACTAAACTACTAAAAGACTGAACAATAAATTTGAATTCTTAATTTACCACAAAGAATTATATACAAATACAACTACCACATACACAACAGCTCAATACACCCTACACAACATAAATTAACAGCATGTGTATAATAGTATGATTCATAAGTTGATTAATATACCTATGTCAAAAGCTAATTTCGAAATAGAAGTAAATATAGTTAAATAGATTTCGAATAATAATTGTTATAATCCCCAAATAATAAGTAATATTCCAACTAAAAAACTATATGGTAAGGCTATTTCAACGGTTTACTAAGACACAAAAAAGGATGTCAATAAATACAATATAACATTGGACTTCCGAGTATTAATTAAGTTAGCAAAATTTCTTGAAAAACAAAATGTAGAAGTAGTATTTGGAATTAATAATTCTTTAGCAAAGTACGTCAAATTTAACAAAGACCAAACCCATACTAATAATAAGTTCGGTGCCTTTTAGTTAACATGTAATACAAGCCCAGGTGTTTATGTAGCTCAAACAGGAAGAGCTTTCATTAAACGTATATCAGAACATAGCAATTCATACATAAATAAAAAACTGATTCTTCTTTCGCTAATCTTTAATTAATATTATCGTAATTATAGGTCAAATTTTAAATATAAACTTATGCATATGGAAAGCAAAGGCTGTAAACTAAATTTATTAGAATGTTCAGAAATTAATAAACTTAAACAATCAAATTACCTAATAAACTACAAATTAAGGTGGAGGATTCACAGCTATTAAATTTGTTTGGATTTTAAAAAGCTTAATAACCCAGAAACTTTTGCCAATTGTCTAATTTATTGTCATTTCAGTTTATTATATGAGCATACTGTATAAAAATCATTCCCTTAGTGAATTCCCTCGTGAAACAATTGTTATGAACATTAATTAAAATAAAAATAAAATTAATGAAAATTGTGTTAGCTAGTAATCCAACGTAATGTTATCACGATTATTTCAAAAGAACAACTTGCAAGTTAGGTGAAGATTGGCTAGAGGTCAAACAGTACGACAGTGTCACCGACAACTACCATCGTTTAATGATGAAGAAGTATCACCATTATACGATTTGTGAAATTGCTTGAGATGATAGGATAGGTACATATTTCGTATAGCAAAGAAGCATTTGGACATAAAAATATTACAATGCAATGAATTTCGCATGAGTTGATGGAAACATAAAAATTGCTATAATACTCATTTGGAACGCTATTAACGCGAACGAGCTTTTCTACACAATGTAATTACACCAATGAAACATGAGTTAAATCTATCCTAACTCTAAGTGAAATGTAAATCGAATCAGTGATGTTATGACTTTGCGAATTTTTCGATTCTCTCAGGCAATGAAATTTAAAAATTAGAGAAAAGTGTCAATTTTCACCGTTCCCACAGCCCGAGTCTATGTATGTCAATTCGCTATTACGAAAAGCAAACTTGCGATCATATATATCTTCCAGTTCCAAGAGATGCTCGTGATAAATTGTTTCATCAAACAAATAAGTGTAAGTTCCATCAAAAGGAGGAGTTGCTGCAATTGAAAAATACATTTTAGCATTCTACCCACACTTAAGCCGCTATGATTTTGGCTTTATTTTCAAGATGAAAGAACCATTCCCAAGAGTCACTTCAGAACTGATTCAAGTTCTACATTTAACAAACCGTTACGTCAGAACCATCAATATAGTAAGCCGTGTTAAACATATTCTGCAACATCATTCACGAACTGTCCTATATTAATAGCTATACCGGAAATAGCACACAAAAAAAAATTTTATTATTGAAAATAGTTTCATTGCTTTTCAAAATATTCTCCTTGAAAATCAATGCCCTTTTGCATTCGTTTAAACCAATCCAAAAAGCATTGCTGCCACTGTGAAGGCGGTTCTACAAAATATGAGTTTCAAATGCCTCAACGTATAAAGTTCTATCTGTTGCAAAATAATTCAATAATTCCTTAATCATCCATTTCTGTTGTAATATGGGCCCAGCAAAACACTGTTCGTCGGAAGAAAGAGCAATTATACTCGATCTACTTAATAGTGGCAAAAGTTATAAGTTTATACAAAATACGCTCTCGTGTTCTGAGAAAATAATTGCAAACACTAAGTACTAGAGAAAAGTGAAAGAAAATCATGGTGGCAAAAGAAGAACTGGCCCTAGAGAAGACAGAAACACTGTAGCTTATAACAAGAAGACACCGTTCATAATCGAAAATAGTTTTATTTAATTCTAGTGCATACCAACAATACGTACGAAGACCACCATTGACAACATTACAACCCCAGTTCCCCAAAAAGAGGATAAAATTCGGAAGCTCAAACATCATGCTGTGAGAGTGTTTTTCGTGGTATGGCATCGGTCCTCTTCACAAGATAGAAGGCATAATGGATGCTGATATCTATGCGAACATATTACAAACTGCGCTTCTACCATATGAAGAGGAAGAAATGCCATTAAGATGTTTGTATGTGCAGGACAGCAATCCGAAGCATGTTTTTCGTAAAGCGAAAACATAGTTTCGACATAATATTCGCGTTTTGGGTTGACCGGCACAATCGCCAGACTACATATACTTCTGCGAGCGATAGTTCATATACAAAATACATTATATCTAAATTGAAGGTTTATTATCACAAATATAGAGCAAACTTAATTTTTTTTGCTGAACATTCCTTCACAATATGTATATTTCCTATCTTTGCCGTTTTTTAATATGAAATCTTTTCAGATATAATATATATATAAAAAACTAATCATCAATTCGAGCAATTCTGAACAGTAAACAGTGAGTTTATATGAATTTATTTTTCAAATTATTCGTGCTATTTTTAATATAAATGTTGTAGTTCTTTTTGTTCCTTTTGGGTCGTCCAAATACATAAATACATACATGAGAGTACCTACAAAAAAAACGATACACAGAACAGAAAATTGTTACATGTTGACTTGCATTTTGTGAGTTGTTCATAGACTCTCCATATAATCAAAAGAGAGGAAAAAAAACTGTATACATACTTTCTTCTATTAAGTATCAAGATTAACTTTCACCGTCCACACTCTGCATGGGGCATGACGAAGTCACTGTTAGCGAAGTAGTAGCTATTAGAATACGAATGACCTTATAGTGAGTGACGTAGATGATATTGTGTACCTTATTTTAGTTTATTTCTTGTATTATTTTTAGGTGTATCTCATTATTGATGCTTTCCAAAAATTAATATCAATTTTACTTTCTAAAACAGTGTGTTACATTTAATCCTTTTTGCTATGTTTGTTTTTCATATTTATAGGATGTAAAATAGCATTTTAAATACTTTTTTAAATCATATGTATCTTCCGTCAATTACATAGTACAACAAATTTTATTGTTGTTCTCGTTACTTACAATGATATATTTATATTAACCTGCAAACCTAAAAATTCAATTAATACAGAGCTTAAATATTAATATTAGTTATATTTGTGAACTTAAGAAAAAAAATACTTGGAAAACTTTTTGGCTATGGAGTTATAGAAATGCATATACTGAATACTAAGTATTTTCATTCTTATAATCCTGAACAGAAAACTTTTGCTTCTTTCTTAAACAACTTTAAATCTCTATCTAGCTCGTTTAAATCTAATTTCTTAATGTAATGTAGGTTTTCTTTTTGAAGTAATGCAACATTTTCCTCAACATTCATTCTCCACATATACAAAGTAATAAAAAAATTATATGTGCATCTTTCGGACAATAGCGAAAACACTCATATAATTTTGTTTGTACTGAAGTAGAACACCTACGGTCATTCAAACAGCGGCACGTACATATAAAGTGCAATTGTTATATACATATAATGTAAATAATGAAAATAACTACTGCCGAAGAAAGCAATGACGACGGTCATTTCACTCAATTCAAAACTCATCAGTAAGGTTGAACCCTCCGTTTCCTATAGCTTGCATCATGTCAGTGACGCGAAGATGCCTCGCAAAAGTGGATTGTTAACTACGATGTAAATAAATTTCTAAATCGTTTTCCTATATTAAAATTGCATACACTGTTTATTTTATTTATAATCACACCTACCAAGCTTTTACGGCGAGACTGTTCGCTACTACGGACGCGGATTACATTAATTATAACAAAACAGATACAGGGTCTAGCAAAACGTATTTGTTATGATTAAACGCATATGTAATTGCATATATACACACGTGTATATATATATAATTGCGTGCATACATTTCACAATGTAAATTGATGAAAACTCGTAATTTTCTGTTTATCGCTATAATTAAGGCAAAAGCTAATGAAAAAATCATGCTTGTAAGTAAGGAATCGAACCCCAGTCGTCCGTTTACCGGACGAGTGCTCTACCAATGAGCAACTACCAAGACTGTGAAATTAGATTCTTTAATTACGCCATAAATCTCATTATGAAAACATATTTTTAATAGAATATTCGATTAGCAGAAAACTGCTGCTTTTCAGATACTTGTTATTGTTCAATATTACTCATCGAAAAGTCTGGCTTTGTTCCTCAGTTCTAGGCACTTAGCAAGTGTTATTATCCTTCAAACATTAGTGTATCTGCCGCCATTCAACGATAACATGCTTACCAACGGCAATTTCCATATACAACGTACGTAATGAAATCATCTGCCGAACAAAGTAATGACTACGACAATCATTTTAATTTGGTATCGGCTTAATAGCCGACCTAATCTAGATAATCACTTTTTTTTCGATTTAAAGTGTAATTTTTTTTTTCTGAACAATCCATTGAATTCTACTTCTCACTAAATTTGAAATTCCAAATAGCACATAGCTTCCCATTAGATATATTAGATGAAATTCTCGTAATAGATGTACAATATATGTAGTGGGTCACATATATAGAACCCACGATTAATCCCGGCGTTCAATTTTGAAACCAAAATAAACAGCATACGCTGTTTTGACAATTTCTAAATTTGCGCTCGACATGTTGTGATGGTCTTAATGACATGTTCTATTACAAATGGAAAAATATTATAACATCCTTTGCACTAAATAAAATAACACTTTCAAATAAGTACTTATTATGGTTTGAATATTTCTTCTATATAAATTACGATATACCACTTTTGAATACAAGTATAAATGGACGTCGCAATATCAATCGCAATAGTTAACAGACCTACTCTATTTCCAAATCAATCAATTAAGAATTGAATTGAGAGAATATGATTCATTTTGAATAATTTAGAAATGTCTGCGAAAGCAAATCATTCTATTGATGAACAATTCTTACCACAAAAATTTTAATATTGTGCAAACAATATGACATTGAATGTGAACTTTTTCTCAAATTAAGCTTGATCTCATTCATCAGACTACATTAACTCACAAGACTGTATCAAAAGTAGCTCATTAAACTACACAGTCGTTCAAACAACAGCATGAACCCTATCGTCATCTTGCATGATCCTTTTGGACGATTTTCACGAAGACTTTGCAGGAGTCGTGACAAAAAACTAATGTATCATTATACATTAATAGCGAAACGGTCCCCCAACTCTACAATAGAATTATATCCATTAATCCCAAAAAATATAACAACCATCTTTTGCTTCCGGTTGTTTTTTCGAACAACTTTTGTTGGAGGAAAGCGACTCATTTTCAAAGATACAAACTGTCGAGTCTTGCTTTTTGCGAGATCGTAGCAAATGTCATAACCTGTGAAGATGTAAATGAGATGATCCATTGGTAAATTTATTGTAAATTTGCACCGCCTTACATGGTCTTCTTTTAAAGATTTACATAAAATATTAATTGCCTTCACACCAATCTTTGGCGTTTCTTAAATACTTCTTACACTAACTGCCGATCTTTTTTAATTATATCCCTAATACATATATATTCTTTTCGGTAACAATAATTTTTGTCGTCGAAATTCATTATACCACCGCTTTATAGTAACTAACGAACATGACTTGTCCGAAGACACCCGATTTATGTCGCCATAACAATCCTTATGTCTTAAACCACGTTTAAAATTAAAAAATCATAGCTCACTAAATTCCGTAATTTCTTGCGAACATGATTATTGTACTAAAAGACCTTATTACTCATTCAGATGTAAGACAGAGTAGCAGTCGAGTTAGTTCATTGGTCTGCGTCTACACTCTTCTCTACACCCATTTCTCTTCTGCTAAATTTGGTTCCAGTCCACTCCTCTCTTTGTCACTGCGCTTCTAACTTCAACCATCCAGAACTATCGTGGTCTGCCTTTTTCCCTTTCTTGGTTGTTTTCTCTTCGTACCTATTTTTTCTATCTCATCTTCTGTAGTTCCCTCTTGTATTGTTTTCGTACAAAGGTATTTGAAATTTTTGGTTTATTATAGAGTACTTTGCTCCAGTTATATGTTGTGTGTTTTATCCTCTTTATTTATTATAATTAGCTTCGTCTTATTCTCATTTATCTTTATGTCAATCATATTTGACGTTATCTGCTTATGATCTAGTATGTTTTAGTTTCTTTCTAGGTCCTTCCATCTCTTCACCCTATTTTGTTTCTGTTGTCTGGATTCTTTGTATATTTGTACTTTGTGTTTTCTTATACTTCTTATGGCCCCATAGAACAATTTTCTATTGTCGTTACATGCATTTTTCATCTTCATCATCCGAAATTTATTCAAGAACTTTTCTTAACTCTCTTTACTAATTTTTGCATTTATTTTCTATCATTTTTAAATTCTTCATGAACTCTATTTATTCTAATTTTTATATACTTTCTCAATTTCTGCACCTTCTTCTGGACGGCGTATTTTGTGTTATCTGCTCACCAGTGGGTTTTCTTGTGTTCTCTGTTTATGGCTTACTGTTTCATATACTTGTTTCGCTGCATTTAATAATGTTCTTTTTGTATTTGTTCCACAGGTTTCCTATTGGTTTCCATCATGTAAGATAAAGTAAATAAATGTCAGCCAAATGTAATGAAATATCATGGCTACTAAACAAGTTTGGCAAAAAAAAATCGAATATGAACATAATCGCATTCATTAAGTATGGAAATGTACATAAATAATATTGTCAGAGAAGAGATTTGCAGATCTATTTTCTCATCAAACGCTAAATACAGAACGATATCAACAAATGCTAGGAATATTTGTACGCAAGTCAAGGTATTAGATAAAGGGTATTTTTGAAAATTACGATTGTGTAATAATATATACAGGTGGTTAATTAAAAATATTTTAAAAATTTATAGAAAAGTTGTGGATACACAATTTTAACCATAAAGATTACTTGAATTGAGATTTCTCTTCTTTCAAATATTTAAGATAGTCGTATACATAAAATTAACATATGAGATTAAGTAATTAATATGTGACTGCAAATATACTGGGTGAGGCGCTTTTTTCCAAGGCGCTATGGACAGAGAAAAAGTCGTAGAAAAGTCGGTTCAGCGAACGCTATAGTCGCGGAAGTTTCTATCTTGTACCTTTCAGTAAAAATATGAAGTGAACAAGCTAAGAACGTATGTTTGCATTCTAAGACTATTTTTCATACACACCGGTGTAGTGTGTATTTCATATTCACTTCGGAATTAAGTTCAGAGATCCTATTCTTAATCAGAAGCCGATTATTTCGTGGGAAGAGAGCTTCAGAACAACCGGGAGTGTAGTAAAAAAATTCCCAGAATAACAACCGACAATAACAATGCAAAAAATGGAGAGGCAGTTTGACAGTCGATTTTGAGATTTTCGAGCAGTTCATTTCCATCAAACTGATTGTTATGTCAAAATTGTCACCATGTAATTTCTAGAACTGAATAATAATATCGGAAACATTATTGGAAACTTTACTCTTTGATGCACTTGCTTTCTTTAGTGAAAAGGAACATTTTCATCTATTCGGATATACCAAAAAACAGAATATACACTATTGGAAACAAACAATTTAGAGAGGTACATATAAGGCCACTTCACAGTAATGAAGTTCCAGTAAGGTATGTGTTGCTGAAAGTTGTAGTTATTGGTCCTAGAAAGATAATCAAGCAGTTACTGTCAATTCGCAGTAATATGCGAACATGATTCAAAACTTTTTCGAACCGGCTCTTGAAGAAATACATCTAGGAAATGTGTGGTTCCCAACCTACGATGATAAGTTTGATGGCAATGAGACTCATCTCGATTCGTGGTGACACTATATGGGCAACGCACTCACCGGATCTAATGTCCTGTGATGTTTTTATAGGATGCCTCAAGGTAGTGGATTTTAACATTGTCCCACAAACCTGCTTCAACCGAAGAATTTTATTCGAGCCAAATAGCCAGATTTCCAATAAGACATGTTGAAATATATAAAAGAGAACTTCAGAAATTGATTGCATTAGTGCATAGAGGAAGGTGGCCACCATCTTCAAGACATTTTGTTTGGAACTACATAATCTAAAACTTCAAATTCTGTTCTTTAATTACCAAATAATACATTTTGTCAAAAGAAATACTTCCTTTTTATTCGCCTTTAAAAGAAGGATATTCTCCTTCCCACTTTGTAATAAAAATTTAAAATTTTGCAGTATTTAAATGTCTCTGGTCTTGGACATATCTAACATAATACAAAATTTAAGTTATATATTTTCTATAATACGTTAAGTAAATGATGAATAAATTTCATACTATACTGAAAATAAATAAATATTTATTGAAATCTTTTCCGCGCTATTTTTTTGGAAGAAGAAATGAAAGAAATATCTGAGTTTCAAAACATTGACAAATATCTTTAGTTTTATTACATTTATTAAAGCCAATGCCAGATATTACTAAATATTTACCTAATCATAATCTCTGCATTACGGTGTTTTATCCAATTTTTTAGTGAATATGTTGTAAATAATCATTTTCAATCTCACTGTGTAAGATGCTTAAAGATGAAATCTTAAAATCTCCGTCACCTGAAAAACCAAACAAATAGTGAAAGTAGTCGTTGGAATTTTCCATTTTAATAAATTTCTATTTAAAGAATTTTATATATAAATTCATGCCCGCATTACATAGGCGGAATGTTAAATATATTCTCGTTGTCTTTTGTATTTCGTATGATACCGTAGGCATAATAAAGTTGATTGATACAAAGATAAAATCCAGGTTAAGATATCTTTCTAAGAAAAGAAGCAGTATTTTAAATTTTCTTATTTGTATGTATATATTTTATTCTACTTAGTCTTCGTTAATTAAACCTTATGTCACTGATATTACAGAATTTCCAAGTAACGGTGGGTATATACCTGATGTCGTTAACGGCTGGACCACCCATTCATCGCCACATTTTCAGACGTGTGTACAAACTACCGCGCCTCCTTCGCAACGAAATTTAAATGAAACAGTAAATTACTTCACATTAAAAAAAAAAGAACAGGGCATTACCTTGAAGTTCCTTTAATTATGTGTCAGCGTCTCACGTGAAAAATGTCGTACTTTAAAGACTGGAAAAGGATGGTTTCCATATTTCAGTTTTTATTTATTGCTTTCAATTCTTTTCAACTATTTTAATAGAAAAATATGCCCATATGAGTTTACTCTTACTTTAATTATATAATTTTGTGAAAGCATCAAAATAATATATATTGATATGAAATAACATTTTAGATATAGTAAATAAGACAATAACGAATAAAATAGAATGTAGAAATAAGGTTGTAATTAGTTTAAATTCATAATATGCATTGAATTCTAAAAATATATATTTGAATCATAGAAAAGTACTTACAATAATTTTATAAAATGTTTTAAAACTCATATAATGCAGTATTAATAAAAATTCCTTTATATTTGACGTAAATAATAGTATTCGAATCCAAATAAAATTGGTGTAATTGGAAATGTTGATACCTAAAAAAGGAAAATAGAACATTAATAGGAAACTATTCAAAATTATCAATATAGTAGAGAAATATAGTGGAAAATTGGGGTACAGTGTTAAAATACTGTAGAATGGGTGAGAATAAATGTACTAAAATACAACAGTAACTCATGTGTAAAGGAAGTCCGATTATAAGTTTGAAAGAGTAAAATAAGAATAAATGATTCAAATATATATTTCTTTTTATTATCATTTTTTGGGGAGCTCTTATCAGTAATTTAAAATCTCTCTTTGTAGTTCAAAAGCAAGCAGTACGAATACAGAATAATATGAGACACAGAGATAGCTACAGGGGTGCTTTCAAACGAGAAAATATGCTAACAGCTGTAGCAGTGTATATATATGAATGTATTAAATTTGTCTGGGCTCAAACAGAAATTTTTGAATCCAGAACTGTAACATTAACTTACAATACCAGGCACGGCTTAAATATATATATATATCCTCGCCATAGACTGTCGTTATATCAACGTGGAGCATACTACCCTTGCATGAAATTATTTAACGAATTGCCTAGGGAAATAAAATCTTTGGAAAATTACAGTGCAATGAAAGGTAAATTGTAATGGGTGTCCCAAAATTAACGCAAGATTTGAATTTGTCGCCATTTGCGCAGTAAAGTGTTGGCAAGTCTGAAAAAAAACAATTCGACAGCTGACCGTTCAGAGTTAGTAAAAATGGAGCGTTACACGATAGAACAACGTGTCTTCATTATTGAACAATATTTAAAAAATAATGAAAGCTTGGCGGCCGCAGTTCGAAAATTTCATACAAAATATGGTCGGAATAGTGTTTTAACTTCGTCAAGTGTGAAGAGATTAATTCTGGATCCGTTGGAGACGCCAAACACACTGGTCGTCCAAAAACAAGCCGTTCAAATGTCGATATCGAAGCAGTGCGTGAGAGTGTCGGTGACAATCCAGGAACCTCAATTCGGCGTCGTGGACAAGAATTGCAATTTTCAAGAAGCTCTCTACAGCGTATACTCACCAAAGATCTGTGCCTCCATGCTTACAAAATTCAATTAACACAACAACTGAAGCCTAATGACCATGCACAGCGAAGAGAGTTCATTGAATGGATTATTGAACATCAACAAATGGATGCTGATTTTTCGAGCAAAATCATCCTAAGCGATGAAGCCCATTTTCTCCTTGATGGCTTTGTTAATCGCCAAAATTGCCGCTTTTGGGGTTCTGAGAACCCGCATGTGATTGTCGAAAAACAAATACATCCACAACGTTCAACTGTTTGGTGTGAGTTTTGGACTGGAGGCATAATTGGACCATACCTTTTTGAAAATGAGGCTGGTCAAGCAGTGACTGTTACTGGTGCTTCATATCGTAACATGATGACACAGTTCTTTCTGCCGAAATTGGATGATATAGATGTGGCCAGTATGTGGTTTCAATAAGACGGTGCCACATGCCATACAGCCCGTGAAACAATTCAATTATTACATGAGACATTTCCAGGTCGTATACTCTCTCGTTTGGGTGATCAGAATTGGCCCCCCTGATCGTGTGATTTAACACCATATATTTCTTTTTATGGGGTTATTTGAAATCACAGATCTATGTCAACAAGCCCACAACCACCCGTGCATTAATGGAGGAGATTCAACGCTGCTTCAACGAAATTCAGCCATATTTATGCAAAATTATCATGGAAAATTTCTACAAACCAGTGCGTATGTACATGCAAAGCCGTGTAGGCCATTTGCCCGATGTGTTATTCTATAAATAACCCTATCCTATGTACTTTATGATTTAATAAAAAAATAACAATCAAAACACTAAAAACTCTGTTTTCTATTTAATTCAAATCTTGCGTTAATTTTGGGACACCTTTATGTATATTCGAGCCTCCCAAAAATTGAAATTAAATATTTTCGAAGAGTATTGAACAGAAACAAGACAATAAATATGTAAATACATGTGTAGTCAAAAGGGCAATCATTATAAAGAATACAATCAATTGGACGCCTGAAAAGGAAATCTGTAGAGAAACCAGTGAAAAGTGTGTGAGAAGCTAAACGAAAATAAAAGAAAACCGTCAATAACAGAATCAAAATCTATTTCATATAATCAACGAGTAGAGGACTTTCACGAAAGAACAATCACTTTATGTATGGCCAGAGTTAAAGAACTTCCCTTTATAAACTCAGCACTCAGCGTCACTTAGAAACAAACATCTTATTTGGCAATGTAGAAACTTACAGTTTAATCTAAATATGATTCAGGACTAGCTCAAAATCCACACATGTAACATTCGCCATCCGAAAAGATACGTGCATTACAGTAAAAATAAATATGTTAACTCTCTTAGGCTGAATTTGACAACTATCCTGGGATATTTTTGAAACGGCATCTCATATATATTATATATATTTTTATATATATATATATATATATATATATATATATATATATATATATATATATATATATATATATATATATATATATACATTTGCCAAATGGAGGCAACTTAAGTCTCAAAGGCTAATAGCTGTATTAGATTATTCACCGCAAGTCACAACATTCCATAGCGAATAAAGCCCAAATCAACTTACAAAGCCAATCTGAACGTATCAGCTATTGGCAGCTGCAAATTCAACATTGTCAAGATTTCAGAATTAGGTTTTAGACATGGGTATTAGCGCTTTTGTCTGTGTGCCAAATGAAAACAAAAAACGTGATATTCCAAATGTTTTAATGGATGAGGTGATTAAGAAAACTCCAAGGCCTATACATTAAGGTAAAAATATAATAAAATACAACCATACATTTAAATATTCACGTTCAAAAATTTAATCTTAAAGCTTTTACAGGTGTCCATAACTTATTATATTTACCAATTGTGTATGCGAATATATTTACTTATTCAGGTGCACTACTTACATCAAACACTAGGATGAAATCTACAAGTTTATATCCAAAATATCCAACACCTATGAAGGTTTACAAAATTAATTATAAAATATGTAAATGCTGTTCAAAAAAAAACTTTATTTAACTTTAGATTTAAAAAAACTAAGTACAATTTTTAATTAACTGGAGATATAATAACCCACCATAGTTTATATACATACATTACTTTCTATAGTTCATAGTTCACAATTAATTTTATAAACTTTAATTTAAATAAAGAAAATTTTAGCCAAGCTATAAATTTAAAAATTAAAATTTTTAATTAACTTTAAATATCCCAATTATTAATTATAAATACCTTTCATTTTTATAAAATATTTCGAATTCTTTCGTGTATAAATTACAGGCAAACACTACGCCAACGCTACGATCAAATATAAAATTTATATTAAACAAACATGTCTGATTTACTTGGAGCGTAGGGCAAAAATTCTAACTAACTATAGATGCGTATATTTCAATTGTTTCCACTAATACTTACTTTTGTATTGTTTAGTTAAATAAAAAATTTTATTTAACGCTTAAATTTTAATTAGTTATTGAAATTTCTTTGATGTTTCTATTGAGTCGTGCGCCAGGCACGACTCAAACAAAGACGGCAGGTCTTTGTTTAAAATCATGACATCACATCAAATGCACAAATTGTCTTTCGTGAGATGGTTACCTCGCTATTTATTCGCATAAACAAATGTTTATTTTGACCAACATTTTTAAAAATATGATTTTATAATAGTTTTCACAATATTGAAATGAACTACTAACTCCACATATCGCCATATCTTTATATTCTTTTATCAATATTATTATTTATATTATACCATTCTCTTAACAATGCATATTATATAAATTACAGAAGGTACCATGTCGCGTTTATTAAATGTTTCAAACTAATATATCTTGAAATTTAATGGATCCTTTGATGTTTCTGTAGTGGCAAAATTAATTGTCCCGACTTTTATCCAACAACGCAAGTTTTGCGATGCATCTACGCCCAGAACGTGTGATAATTTATAGCTACAATTAGCATTATACAAAAAGAAAATTATATATTCTGTAACAAACATTATTATGTTTGTATTCGAAAAATAAATCTTATTATATGATAGTGAAACTTTTAACTTATACACGAAAAAATGTTGTAGGTAATTTGTGTACCCTATAACAATCTGTTCTAATATATCTTTACCTATACACAAACATGATGCCACTATCTTCAAGTATTAAAACAATATTTTATAATGAAGAACATATAAAAGGTGTTTCAAATTGCGCGGTTTTTTTGAGAATAAATAAAATATAGATGGCGCATGAATTTGTCTGTCATGAATTTTATGGTTTACATAATGGTCCATCTGACACTGTTGGTCGAATTATTAAAAAATTTCAAGAGACCGGTTTCGTGGAAGATAAAAAAAGTGAAAAACACAGTCGTAGTGGTCGTTCACAGGAAAATACTGATTTGGTTCGTGAAAGTGTTGCTGAACATCCTGAAATGTCCATTAGACGACGTTCACAACTTGGACTTAGTGGATTAATAACATGGCGTATTTTACACAAAGATTTAGCTCTGAAGACATATAAGTTTCAAATAACACAGGAACTGAAACCATTAGATCATTTAAAACGTCGTTCATTTGCCAATTTCATCAATGAACAACCAACTGATTTTTCTCAAAAAATAATGTTTTCCGCTCAGGCACATTTTGAACTTGGTGACTATGTTAATAAACAAAATTGCCGTATCTGGGGTGAGGAAAAATCACGAATTATTCATGAGAAACCTATGCATCCTAAACGAGTTAATGTTTGGTGTGCATTATGGTCAGGTGGTGTAATTGGACCTTACTTCTTTGATAGTGCTGCTAGTGAAGCTGTAACTGTAAATGGTGATCGATATCGTCGGATGATAACCGAATTTTTGTGGCCTGAATTAATGAATATTTATCTAGAGGATATGTGGTTGCAACAGGATGGCGCTACACCTCACTTTGCACATGAATCAATTGATTTATTGAGAGAAAAATTTCCTGTACGTGTGATCTCAAGAAACGGTGATATTAATTGTCCACCAAGGTCATGTGATTTGACGCCGTTAGACTATTTGCTTTTGGGTTATGTGCAAAGTCAGGTTTATAAAGCAATCCACAATCAATCCTTGCTTTGAAAGATGAAATTATTCATGTCATTGGTGAGCTAGAGCGTCAATTATGTCAAAATGTCATTGAAAATTTTAACAAAAGAGTGTACGTCTGTGGAGCTGCAAGAGGTGGCCATTTGGAAAATATTATTTTTCGCATATAAATGTTATAACTGATACTTCAATTACCAATAAGAAGCTTTTGAAAGTGAATGCAAATTATGTGTTCTATTTATTCTTTAAAAAAAACCGCGAAATTTGAAATACCCTTTACTTTTATAACTAAATTATATTTAGTATAAAGTGTACATTACCTTTTGATGTAGAATGATAAAATACTTTAAAGAATCGTTGAAAAGTACGTTTCCACCTCAGACACATATCACGTATATTTTATACATTATTCTATAATTCATTGCGATATCCTAGAAAGCTTGTAACTCTGAAATACATAACAGTATATACGAGTATCAAATCTTAAGTCAGAGAGTGGCAATTTCTATATTCAGATGTTTTATAAAGTTCTAAATCAATTAAGAAATTTCGAGCTAGTGATTAATGAATAGTGAGAAAAACAACATTGGAGTACCCAGACAAGATATATTTCTTCCAATTTGTTGATCACGCGTGATAAATATGGATCGATCAATGAATTCTACCTTCACTGTTTTCTTAAAAATACGATTCATTTGCTCGAAACATATAAAAAAACTTGTCTTTTATGGATTTATCTAAATTCTCTAATCTAAATGCAGCGACTTGAATAAAACTAGGGAATTGTTAGACTCCATGCAATGTAAACAACACAAACAATATTTGTTCGCAGAGAAACGAAAGTTTTATTTGCGCCAACTTTGTACTCACGTACGTGTAGCAATCTATAGACATCGTAAATAGATACGTACGTATGTACACAGAAACAAACTTAACTTTGTCTGCAAATACTTTAAAAATGCAATATCCAAGTCGATTTCAAATGTGAATTTTCTCAACATGTTAGAGTTGGTACATTTCCATTGACGTGTTTTTTAAATATTTATTCTTTAAGTATGGCACACGCGAGAACGGACGTTCATAGAACTGGATGTTAAGTATGGAAGAAATATACACAGACGAAACTCAGAAAACTAAAAATAGAAACGCTGTAACTATTATTATAAAATGCATGTCCAACATAATTATTCAGTGTAAGTCATTGGACCATTTTAGCTTGCAAAGAAAATTTACAATCAGAAATATATTATTTTAATAATATTCAATACATTACAAATTCTTATACTGATATACATAAACTCTCTCGTCTTTCATTTCTTAGACTGTAAAGGTGTCGTGGCAGCAAGCTCTCCAATAACAACGATCGACATCCATCCCTTCCACGCATATTTATTCTATTTTTCTTCCACAGAAAGGTTTTACTATTTCATTATTCAATTTATTCCTTTTTCTTTTCTTATTAATACCACTTGCCGATTTGACTTTCACTTTCCTGTCTTCGCAGATTTATATGTTAGTCCATGTATTCGAAACATTTCAATACTTCAATTAGCTTGTTTCGATTGTCTCCAGCACTGGTTTAGCATTTAGTTACTCAACCTGAGACGCTGTTCCTGGTGCATTTTTTCTTTTGCAAAATTAGATACTGGTCTGCATAAACGGATCTTTTTTAAAATAAAAACAAAAGCTTATATTTTAGTAAAATTAATTTATTTTATTCAAAGTAGTCGCCTTCAATACAACATTTTGCACGGTCAATTAACATGTCAAATGAATTTTTAAGTTCATCTTTAGAGATGTCCTTCAAGATCGCTGTCGACGCATTTTTAATAGCTTCGACGTCGGCATAAGGCTGTCCTTTCATTGGCAAATGTAATTTATAGAATAGATAGAAATCACTGGGGGCCAAATCCGGTGAAAACGGTGAATGGTTGATGGTTAAAATGCCGTTTGTAGTTAGAAAATCAGTGATAAGCGTTGAGCGATGAGATGGTGCATTATCATGTAACAAACGCCAGTTACCATTTTCACAATATTGAGGGCGCACACAACGAATACCCGCCAAAAGACGCATCATAACACCAAGATAATATACAGGGTTGACTGTTTGATGAATTGTTACAAACTAAAACAAATCAATATTGTCTTCACTTTCGACTTTTCCAGACGCTTGGTGTCTGGATCATATTGAAAACATCACGTCTCGTCGCCAGTTACAATAGAATACCTGAAGTTTTCGTCCCTTTTTGAGTCTTTAATCAATATTTAATACAATATTGAATTCGGAATAATTTTTGATCATCAGTTAGCTTGTGTGGTACAAAGCTTACACAAATCTTTCTTAGTCCCTAATGCTGTGTCAAAATGCTATGAATTGAATCTTTGGAAATATTTAATTGCATTCCCACGTATCGCAATAAGGATTTCGGCATCATTTCTGATAAATTTACGCACAAGTTCGATGTTACTTGCCGTAACCACTGATTTTTTTAAACCAGGATGTTCGTCGTCATTTGTGACCGCACGACCGTCTTTCTATCATTTATACCACTCGTACACACTCGTGCGTGATAAACACGCATCACTATACACTTTCTTCATCAAACCAAACGTTTCAGTAAACGATTTACCGAGTTTAAAACACAACTTTATATTTGCTCTTTGTTCGAAATTCATTTTCCGACCAATGCCAAATACACACTGTTACTTTATGCGCAATTTCTCTGCTTCTAATGATGCAAATGTCATAATATTTTGACATAACGTTGGTGAAAGATCTACCTTACCAACGCGTATTTTTTTAATAGATGGCGCCACCAAAAATTACTATTTTAAAATGCTCGATTTTCTCTGCAACAGACTGTATATAATTGCCTTACGGCCACTCTGAAAAAAAATCAGTATTATCAAATAATTTAAATTGCTGTAAAAGAATACCTAATACCATCATTCTTCCGCGTTTGTATGTACAGTTTCCTTTAAACATTTTATAGATATCTTTAGTTTTTATAAATGTATCTATATGTTCTGTTGTAACATTATATGTCTCTTTATGACGTGACTAATAGTAATATTAATCATTTTCCCTTGTCTACATCAATAAACAGGCATTTTTCTCACTCATTTTACATTCACGATTTAAAAATATGATTACGAAAGGAAACGTAGTAGTTTAAAACTGAATTCGTGAAAAACACGAACAACGTATCCTATAGGTACGTTAAACATTTACTTTAACTTTCCTCCAACTTAAAGTACGATGCTGCATCTGCTCAGACTTAATTAAATTAGAATTTGCATTAATTCAAGAGGTAGAAACTACATCCTATATACTTCATTATACTGCGAATTCTAGTGTAGGAATCCTAATAAAATTTCATTACGCTATTTGAAAATTCTCGTACATATGAAGAAACGAAGAAATACAAGCACTTACGATGCACTACGTTTTTTTTAATTAAGCAAAACATTTTACGCTTGTGTATATGTGCACATTTTTCATTAGCAATATCAATAAAGATCAAGGAAGTTTAATTCTGTTACACTAAATAAAGGAAATAGTTACAGTACTTGCACTCTTACATAGTTACTTAATGTAATGAATGGATTGCTTTAACTTATTCTTTTAAATAACTGCTTATAAAGTGTGTTTCAAATTGCGCGGTTCTTTTTATGAGTAAATAAAATATAGATGGCGCACTAAATTTGTCTGGGTATGTGAGCATTTAAAAACTGTGATGTATGATATTTATAAAAATGGCTTCGTACACGGTATAACAACGCGTTCAAATTGTTGAATTATTTTATAAAAATCAGCGTTCAGTAAAAGGAGTTTTTAGAAAATTACGTGAATTTTATGGTTTACATAATCGTCCATCTGAAAGCACTATTGGTCGAATTATTAAAAAATTTCAAGAGACCAGTTCCGTGGAAGATCCAAATAGTGAAAAATACAGTCGTAGTGGTCGTTCACAAGAAAATATTGGTTTGGCTCGTGAAAGTGTGGCTCAAGATCCTGAAATGTCCATTAGACGACGTTCACAATAACTTGGACTTAGTGGATCAACAACATGGCGTATTTTGCACAAGAATTTAGCTCTGAAGGCATATAATGTTCAAATAACACAGGAACTGAAGCCATTAGATCATTTAAAACGTCGTTCATTTGTCAATTTCATCAATGAACAACCAGCTGATTTTTCTCAAAAAGTAATGTTTCCCGATGAGGCACATTTTGAACTTGGTGGCTATATTAATAAACAAAATTGCCGTATCTGGGATGAGGAAAATCCACGAATTATTCGTGAGAAACCTATGCATCCTAAACGAGTTACTGTTTGGTGTGCACTATGGTCAGGTGTTGTAATTGGACATTACTTCTTTGAAAATGCTGCTGGTAAAGCTGTAAAACTATCAATAGTGATCGATATCATTGGATGATAACCGAATTTTTGTGGCCTGAATTAATGAATATTGATCTAGAGCATATGTGGTTTCAACAGGACGGCGCTATACCTCACTTGAATGAAAAATTTCCTGGACGTGTAATCTCAAGAAACGGTGATGTTAATTGGCCACTAAGATAATGTGATTTGACACCGTTATTTTCTTTGGGGTTATGTGAAAAGTCAGGTTTATTGCAAGATGAAATTATTCGCGTCATTGGTGAGATAGAGCCTCAATTATGTCAAAATGTTATTGAAAATTTTAACAAAAGAGTGGACATCTGTGGAGCTGCAAGAGGAGGCCATTTGGCAGATATTATTTTTCGCATATAAACGTCATAACTGATACTTCGATTCTCAATAAAAAGTTTTTGAAAGTAAATGCAAATTATGTGTTCTATTTATTCTTTAAAAAAACCGCGAAATTTGAAACAGCCTTTATAATGCACATTATACAACTACTTAGAAATAATTCTACTGAAGGAGTCTATATAAATGTATGTCATTAATGAAAATTACGTAATTTTCTTTAGGGCAGAAGAAGGGTTTTGTATAAGCGATTATAAATATATCAGCAGTTTGGAAACCTTTGCATCATATATTTGCTTATTTCAAATGCACTTTTACACCAAATTTTCGAGAATTCTTATCGTTTATAGAGAAAATTTAACAGTGAGTTTTCGCTCCACCGAATTCATTCTGATAATCGCACTGTCATGCTTCTAAGAAGATCTTCCATGGACTCCTGTGGAAACTCATTCTATGTACCTTGTAGGACATCATGTAATGGGACTGCAACTTAATTCAGTTACATCTTTTGCAAAGAAATGCCTTTTATTTATTTTATAATCAAAATGAATGAATATATTATTCAAAGTATTGTCCATCGGAAGCTGCAACTTTTGCCCATCTTTCGGGCAATTGATGGTTTCCTCCCCAAAAGAACCGTTCATCCTTTGAGGCTAAGAAGGAACTAAGTCAATTTTTGATTCCTTCAACTGAAGTGAAGCGTATTCCAATAAGGGCATTCTGCATCGATTGAAATAAATAGTAGTGAGAAGGGGCAATGTCTGGGCTATAAGGCGGGTGAGGTAAAACTTCCCAGCCGCTGTTTTCCAAATAGCTTTTAACTGGTCTTGCAACGTGAGGCCGAGCGTTGTCAAGGAATATTATAGACTCATGTCTGTCTGGTCACATATTCTTGTCGTTTTTCGGCGTCGTTTTAACAGCTCATAATGGATAACACCCGTCGAATCCGACCAAATAGACAGCATTACCTTGGCACCATAAATATTTAGCTTCGTCGTTGATGTTGATAGCTAATCAGGCTTTTCATAAGATTTTTTCGTTTTGGATTATCATAATGAATCCATTTTTCATCACCAGTAATGATTCGATGCAAAAACGACTTCTTTTTATGGCGTTCAAACAGCATTTGTAACGTGCAAAATCGTCTCTAGGATTCAATTCGTGTGGTAGCCAATTTCCTTGCTCTTGGTTGAATCCCAATGCTTTTAAACGTTTCGAAATGGCTTGATGACGTTTTTGCAAGTTCTTCTTGCGTTTGACATGAATCTTCATCCATTAATGTCTCCAGTTCTTCGTCTTCACACTTTTTTGGTTGACCTAGACGCGGTCTGTCTTCAACGCTGAAATCAGCGCTTTTAAATCGTCGATACCATTCACAGCATGATTTTTTTGTTGGAGCTGTTTAAACCACTTTCAATTCTTTCCTTCAAACAAAACAGCGAATGCAAATTTGAATAAAAAATTCTAAGTTATCTTTTCAATCGAATATGATAAATTCAGGAGAGTTTTTACCATTTCACTGACTAATTTCTTCGTCGCAATGCACGAGTGCATCTATCTCTACTCTTTACCTATTTTTTAATAAATTCTTCTTACCATATTTGCTGAACCTAGATGTGATATAAATAGAACGTTTTAATGAGACCAAATCATTACGGCGATGCTCTTGTGAAATATATAGAAGCCGGATGAATGAGGATTCAGTAGTTTGCTTGTGAAATTAGGGAAAATGCGTGCAAAACAAAATGCAAATTTTTCATTTATTTTTCTTTTCTATCATTATTAGTAATCATTCTGGGAACTTTTGAAAAGACTGTGTATTTTTCACAAATAATCTTTTATTGTCAACAAAAAAATCAGTAAATATTGACCAGATCTCACGGGAGAATAAAGTCTGCCGATTATAGAATCCATAAATATCGTAACGTGATCTTGTAATATTGTACATTGTCGTCATCACGGTGAAAACTACGCAAAATGAAACAGTGTCCCTTAAGAAAACAGAACGTAGGGTCTGCTTAACCTGTCTGCAAATATTTGCCGTCGAAGTCTCGCCAACGTTAAATCCTTCCGAACAACCCTCTAAATACACACGTGGCAACAACATACAAATACACTTGCGAATATACGAACCCAGTGGCGTGCAAATTTCGATACCTCTAAACCGAAAACATAGAGGTAATATTCTCATATGTTGGTAAACGTTACTCTTTATGCGTACATGCTATACACTTTGGTGCTTTGAATTACAAACATTTAAATTATAGTTTGTTTATTTTGTATGCAACGATGCGTTTAAAGCTTTAACACAGATTTGTTTTGCAAAACTTATAAAAATTAAGACAAATAATACTAAATCTAATATTTAGTTGTTTACCTCCTTTTTGATCAATGAGCGAAGAAGTTTTAACAAATATCTCCAACAGTTAACCCCATTTATTCAATTTTTTCTGTAACAATGGCAGCATAAGCCGCCTTTATCACAGTATACAAATAATTAATTTATTTCAAAACAATCTTTACTTGTGACTTCAATATTTCCTTATCTTACTTTAAATTACCGACCTACGGTAGTTTGACAAGTAGTGAGAATGGAAAAGAAAAACGAATTTTTTAAATACAAAATAATTTTTATTTTTCAATATATTCTCCTAAAAGAGCAACACATTTATTCCAACGGTGCTCCAAAGCCCTTATGCCATCTCTAAAATGCCATTCCAGAAGGCTTGCAAAATACTCATTTACGAAGATGATAAGCTCTTTGTTAGATGAAAATTTCTTTCCACCTAGTGCCGTTTTCAATTTTGGAAAAAGGTGGAAATCGGAAGGGGCTAGATCCGGCGAATAAGGCGCATGCGGTACTAATTGGAAATGCAACTCGTGGATCTTGGACATCGCAACTGTGCTGGTATGCGAGGGAGCGTTGTCTAGGTGGAACAGAATCTTTTTCTTTGCCATTCCTGGCCGTTTAGCACGAATCTCAACATTTAACCTTTGCAGAAGTTCTGCATAATATTGTCCGTTTATTGTGGCACATTTCTGAAGGTAATCAATGAGCAAAATACCCTTTGAATCCCAAAAAAATTGATGCCATCGCCTTGTTTGCCGATAAAGTGGTTTTCGCTTTCTTTGGAGGTGCAGAACCACGTTCTAACCATTGTTTCGACTGTTGTTTAGTTTCGGGTGTACTGTAGTGTATCCAAGTTTCATCGCAAGTAACAAATCGTCTAGAAAATTTAACCGGATTCCGCTTATAAAGGTCCATACACTCATTGGAAGTGCGCAAACGAGTGAACTTTTGATCAGTCGTAAGCAACCGCGGCACACATCTTGCCGAAAGCTTGGAAAGGCCCAATTCTTTCGTTAAAATGTGGTCCCCCTTTGAATCCCAAAAAAATTGATGCCATCGCCTTGTTTGCCGATAAAGTGGTTTTCGCTTTCTTTGGAGGTGCAGAACCACGTTCTAACCATTGTTTCGACTGTTGTTTAGTTTCGGGTGTACTGTAGTGTATCCAAGTTTCATCGCAAGTAACAAATCGTCTAGAAAATTTAACCGGATTCCGCTTATAAAGGTCCATACACTCATTGGAAGTGCGCAAACGAGTGAACTTTTGATCAGTCGTAAGCAACCGCGGCACACATCTTGCCGAAAGCTTGGAAAGGCCCAATTCTTTCGTTAAAATGTGGTGTACGCGTTCTGTTGAAATGTTTACCATGTTTGCTATCTCTCTCACTTTGAGTCGTCGAACTTGCGTAATAATATTATGGATTTTTATAATCATTTCCTTAGAAGTCACGATTTTGGGTGCTCCAGAGCGCGCTTCATTAACACAGCTTGTTCTACCACGTTTAAATTCATTTACCCATCTACTTATTGTGGCGGATGATGGAGCAGATTCACCTAATGTTTCCCGTAACTTATCTTTTATTTCGGTAGCTTTCATACCCTTAATTACGAAGTATTTAATCACGATACTCTGCTTTTTCCATTTTAACAAAACGACGTATTGCTTCTTTTTTAATCAGCTGTCAAAAATAAACTAATCAACCGATTTATCTAAATATCGGAATGCAAACATATAAATAGGCAACCTAAATTACAGTGCATTTATTTTACCAATTAGAGCGCCACATATGTGTCATTCTCACTACTTGTCAAACTATCCTCGTATGTTCATCATTAATAATTTAGTCTTCTTCACGGGCCCCAAGTTTCTTCGAGATCGGAATTCAAACCTTGTTGAACAGTATAACAAATGTCTGAACAAAAATGAAAATTATATAGAAAAGTAGACGTAAATATGTATAGAATGTGAAAATAAATATATTTTAATGATATTTACAGTATTTTCTTATTAAAAAGCGAACTTTATTTAAAAAATAACCATCGTACAAAGATTAGAGAAAAATCGATGTCGAACGATATATGGTGTACTTGCATGTATGTGTGTACTTCCTTGTACAGGATGCTATATTTCGCGAGTCCAAAATGTGTTAGTTGAACACTATATTTACCGCAACGCGAGAAACTGAGACACGGTCGTACTACATATTACATATATTCTAGGGATAACTGTCTTGTTTGCGGTAATAGAAGGAGAACGTGTCTCTAAATAGTTGAGCCTTTTGAAAGAATCAGTGGAAAAAAAGGCAAGTGCACTGGTCAACTTGAAATGAACCAATGAGAGAACAGGAAAGGTACGCGATGTATTGAATATAATAACCATGTAGAAAGATAATTGCACAGAATCAAAAATTTTTATTTTAATTTCTAATTGTAATTAGAATTTAAATATTGTAGAATAAAGTTTTTATTAAATGTAACATTTAATCACTTAATATTTATATATAACCCCTTTCCGCATTAATTTTCGTATTCTGTATACGTGTTTCGACAACTAAGTTGTCATCAACAGCAAATAATTAAACAGTATTGCACCTGGAAAACTACTGCAAAACCCCACACGAAACAAATTCCGTGCACGATCTGTACCATCGAAAGCCAATACACTACTTTTCCAGGTGCGACACTGTTTAATTATCTGCTGATGATGACAACTTAGTTGTTGAAATACGTATACAGAATACGGAAATTAATGTGGAAAAGGGTTATATATCAACCTTAAGTGATTAAGTTAATCAACCACAGGAAGTTAATCAACCACAGACTCCATCAAAATTACCTTCAAATGTAACATTAAAAGGCTGTTCTATGGAACGGTGCTATGTTCGTCCTATGTAATGGGTTTCTTAGAAAATGAAAAAGAATCTTTCTTTTGCGCAACTTAGCAAGAAGGTTTCTCATTCAAATATTCTTTACTCACAAACGTTGACTTTGATAATAATAATTTTCGTGTTTAAGATTGAATCGTTTTTAGATTAAATAAAAATAATTTAAGCCATGAAAAAAAGTATATATGTATGTAAAGCGCAACAATAGCAAATAAGTAAAAATTAAGTTCTGAGAAAAATAACCCGGACGCATAGTAAATTACATGGTTGTACAGGATTCATAACTAATATTTTCGAACGCAAATATTGCTATCAATACAGAATATTATTTTAATTTCTTATCCAGTCTATTGCAACAAAATCTCATCAGTATCTAATCTGAGTTATATCATACACTCCGCGCAACATGAATAGGACCAACTGCATATATGACATTTGTAGTTGGTATAAACATGGTAGCGCGCTGGAATTGTTATTTTCGAAAATAAGAGGGTTGATAAAAAGATGTATGTAGGTACCAAATATAATTTTTGTAAAAGTCAGTGCAAATGTACGTTACTAATGACAATAAGTAGAGTAATTAAACGCCACTTGAATACGACCAATCTACAAAATAAAAGATTCGTTTGCAATAACAAAATACTTTACTGTTCAATAATGAGTACTTTTGCCATTATTTCTTATAACCTCAAATAGTCGGGATGGAATGGAATTATACAGGGTTCTCAAGTAGTCAACGGGAAGTTCCGCCCAACTTCGTTTCAGCGCCTGCTCTAGTTCGTCAGCGCAACTGAATTGGGTAGCATTGGAGTACAATTTACGCGACAACCATCCCCAAACATTTTCTATGATGTTCAGGTCGGGGGAGAGCGATGGCCAATCGAGAACCTCCATGCCTTGTTCTTGAAACCAGCGTCGAACAATGCGCGCGGTGTGAATACTGGCATTATCCTGTTGGAAAATAAATGGCCCACCTGCCATAACGTTGGAAAATTTGTCTTTCACCTGTTGCAGCAGCTGGACGTACTTTTCCGAATTCTGTCTGCCCTTCACTATTACTAAATCAACAGGTCCGTTATAGGAAACAGCTCCCCATACCATGACTGAACCAACATCGGTTCGCCTTCGTGACTGAATCACTTCATCTTTACGTAAATCGTGGAAATAATAAGAAAACCCATCCGGGCCATCTAAATTAAACTTCTTCTCGTCACTGAAAATAACAGTTTGCCATTCTCTTGTCCACCCCATTTTTGCTTGAGCAAACTGAAGACGTGCAGTGCGCTGAAATTCCCTTAAAGGAGGCCGTCGTTTAATTTTCAAACGTTTTAAATGCGGACAGGTCTTCAGTAACTTCTGTACAGTTCTTACCGATGCATTCGTTCCAACGTTATTCGCGATTTGTCTTGCCGTTAATGCCGAATTCGATGCTTCGCGTAATATGGCTCGACGTTCTCTCCTAGTTGTAACGGATGTTGTTCGCCCTTTAAAACGTTTTCCATAATTCTCGGGATCCCTAATAAAATTGTTCACAACCTGGTGTGATCGACTTATTTTCTTTGCAGTAGCCCTTGAGGAATACCCTTCTTGATGGAACGCTTTAATTTTTCCAATTTCTTCCATACTTAAGCACTTCTGTCGTCCCATCGTTGCACAATACCCTTAATTACAGATGTTTGTTTATCCGGATACACGTTGTAACTCGACACTCATCCGGTAGCTTACTATTAAATACTGGTCGTATCCAACCGGCGCGGTGCATTTTATATGTATGTGGTACTTACGTCACCCAATGCATAACGTTAGGCACTATTGCGCAATAATGCGTATTATTTGCCATATCATACCATTACAAACTTGCATTGTATTTTTAGTAAACGAATTGTTTTTCAAACCACCGAAAGCTTGCAACAAACGGGTGGTCCTATTCATGTTGCGCGGAGTGTATAACACAGGCCTACAATCAATCTTTTTTTCCGCCGATTATAATCTGAGACTTATTTTTATCTACTTTTGGCACGGTGTTTTCAAGAATTGAACCCAATTTACCTTATGATGTCAGGGTTTTCCTCTGACTTTTTTATTCGGTTCAGTATTGTTAATAAATATAGAAAATGCGGAATTGTTCGAATTGAAAAACATTCCGAATACATTCAAGTTGTTAGATGCGAGTTTACATTAAAAAAACTTACTCAAGCAACAAGGTACGAAGATAACTTTGTGTCGTACCAGAAAAAAATATTTTAAGCACGAGTGTGGATTTGTTTATTGCAATAATGGGACGAGTCAAGTGACGTAACTTAAATGGAAGTTACACAATCACCCAAATGAGTGGCGCTTATTTATCGACAATTCAATCAGAAGTCTCAAGTGCGACTTACTACGAAATGGAAATGTATATGATTCAATTGCTATTGGTAATTCAGTCCACTAAAGGAAAACGTATGAAGACTTTAAAAAGGTTTTGAAGTTACGAAAATATGCAGACCATAACTGGATCGTATGTGTGGATCTTAAAATGGTTAGTTTTTTACTAGGATTTCAAACAGGGACAACAGAGTTCATGTGTTTTCTATGCTTCTGGGACAGTCGAGCAAGGAAACCAACACTGACTTTAGAGAATATCCTTGGACATAGGAGAAAATAACGTTATAAGCCAACCATTAGTGTAAGGGAAAAAATTATTTTTCCACCTCTTCTCATCAAACTAAGACTTATGAAGCAATATGTAAGCGCTTTAGATTTTCAAAGTGAGTATTCCCAGTAAATACGTGAAAGATTTCCACGACTTAGTTACGAGAAAATTAAAGCTGGGTGGACCGCAAATTAGAATTTTAATGAGACCCAAATTTCATCATAGTGTTGAAATGAAATTGAGAAAGAGTTCTGGACTTCTTTCACGATGGTTGCTAACAATTTTCTTGGACACAAAAGAGTTTGTAATTATAAAGATTTAATGGAAACGATGATTGGAAATTTCAACCACCTAGGTTGCAACGTGAATATAAAACTTCATGTCCTACATAGTCATCTTGACAGATCTTCTGAAAATTTATGCGCTGTAACCTTTAAACAAGGCGAAAAATTTCACCAAATTTCAAAACTATGGAAGATCGGCACCAAGAAAGATGGGGTCCTTACATGATGACCGACTACTTTTGGAATATTCGTAGAGGTTTCTAAAATATACAATACACCAAAAAGTGCTCCAAGAGGAAATGTATACTCTGAAACCTATGTGCTAACTGGCTATTTTGTATAAATACTCTTGTACTTTGTACCAAATATTACGTAATTATTTATGTATGTAATTGTCGTATTTAAATAAATTGTTGTAATTTTGTACTTCGTTTATATTAAATTAGTTCTCAACAACTTAGTCGCTTTTATTGATTCTTCAAAAAGCAAAATATGGTATAGAGCCAAATTTTGACATGATGCACAAGAACCGGTATGATTTTCGGATTTAGCACGCCAAAATTACTAAATAACAAGTCACCGAAAATCATGTTGACCAGTGTAATCGAAAGTTATTACCACAGAATAAGTGAACATACCGCCCGATGAACTAAAGAAGTTTTAAACTGATTGCTTTGGGAATTACACTCGCATCTAACTTATTCATTTGATTTGGCGCCCAGCGACTATAATCTATTTCCAGAATTGAAACGCTTTTTCTCGGTGTGTGATTTTAGTTCTTAAATCTCATGAAATGAACTGTAAACTAACTCTGGAAAGCTTTTATCGATGGCATAAACAATTGGTTTCGAATTGCAACCAAAATTTTGTTTATCTAAAAAATTAATGTTCATTTTCCTTCATTTCAATAAAATTTCACAACATTGCAAGCATATTATATACGTTTTTTGAATATCATTGCAAAAATTCTGACAAACTTTAATTGATTTAATAATTTTCACTGTCCTTAATGACCCAAGCAATCAAAACAGTCCAGTCAGAATATACATATTAAATATGTAATTTTGTTTTGTAATTTAAATCAAGAATAAAAAAAGACAATATAATTCATGAAACAAATCTGAAAATTTTTGGAAGATTTTTGGTAATCGACAGTTATAGTTCTTAAACTAATCATTAAGAAAGTAACAGGCATTATATACAATGTTTAGCGATTTCAAGGCAATATACTATATCTAGTATTGCACAAGCTGACTAAATTTACTTTCGTGTTCTTTTTTGAGAAGTTATTGTATTTTTACATAAAAAAATTATAACTAAAGTGAATGTTCAAAATTCCGTACTTTCATTACGACGCAGACTACATCTTCTTTGAAAGGAAGCAAAAACCCGCGTCCTTCTGAAATTATCTGGTAACAGCGTTCTATTCGTTAGCACAACTGTAGAACGCAAGATACTAAAGTTCAACCGATTTAAATCCGGAGACCTTGCAGGCCATGCAGTAAGACCCCCTCACCCTATCCATCTCCCAGAAAATTCATTGTTCATATGTTTCCTAACAGCAGAAGAAAATGCGGTGGACCACCATCTTGCATAAACCACAGATTCTGTCTCAGATTTAAAAGCACGTCTTCCGAAAGTTTAGATAAAGTATTTTCCAAGAACTCGAATTATGCAAGACTTGTAGAACATTGTGACCTAACAACCTCTCCCCTATCATGCCTAACCAGGTGTTCTTGTCACACCAAACGTGATTGTGTGGAAATTAAAAATTCCACTTTTAATAAATCTAGCTTCATACGTAAAAAAGAGTGCCTGATCTAGGAGTTTTCATACTTTAAAGCAGGTATGGGCAACCTTTGACATGTTGTGGGCCAAACTTTAATGTGCAAATACGTTCACGGGCCACGTTTAAAAATGGCGCATTTTAAAGTAGTGTTCATAATTTTTAGCGATAGATATCAGACATGACACAATACGACGAATGTCTGGCGGGCCGGATCAAATTTTACAGCGGGCCGGTTGTTGCCCACATATGCCATAGAGTATGCCTTGGATATATATGCTCCAACGCTCATACTCTGTAAAATAATCTATCTTACCATAAAACTTACCTAAGAATGATATCAGAGCAGACAAATACTTATAATCTGAGATAGGTGACGTACCTGCAAAGAAAAAAATTTGCTTAACATTTTGCATTTAAGATTGATATTTATTTTAATTAATGCTTTAAAGCATTGCAACCCATTTTCTAGAAACCCAACCTACAGCACCCACTTCATTTCCGGTGTATTGAGATTTTTCAGAGATACTTGACTAACTAGAAAGAAACATCTCAAAAAAATACATTTTAATTTTTCTTTAATTCAATCTCTTCATATTTATTTCAATATCCCAATCATTCCAACAAGCAGTACACGTTCATGACGAAGTAAATTTTACGAGTCGAAAAGAAACTTTTATAAAGAAAAACATTTATTATTAAATTCGATATTACAAAAAGTGTTTTTAATAATAGGACGTGTGTGGAGGGTGGCTCTCGTAGTCGATTTCTGATGATAACGACAGATAAGTTAATCAGGTCAGTTCGACTTATTTTCAGGCGCAAGGACTTCGACAATTGCAACTCGTTTCGATATTTGGTTTTAATTCCTACCACACACAATAGAAACTTCTACACCCAGTATATTCTTTTGTTTTTACTTTCGCCATATCTTTTGAATTTTAATTTTTCGTCTTAAAAAACTGGCGATCCACCAATGAGTCACGACCCAGTTTGAGAAGCGTTGACCTAAGTTGCTGTATTCCGAACACTGCTTTCGAATGAACCCTCATAATTTTCTGCTTGTCACATTCCTAGAACCAAGACCAGAATTAATGAAGAAATCTTGCCTTTTGGCTAGAAATCGAACCCCAGTCGTCCGCTTGCCGGGTGGATACTCTACAATTGAGCTACCAAGGGCTGTGAGATTTTTTTCTTTAATTACGCCATAGATTTAATTACAGAAACAGACCTGTTTCGAAATGTTTTTGGTCGATTGTTAACAATAGTGGCATTCTCTTGTCTCAGACATTTTTCATCTGAAATCCTTACACTATCCACTAGCTCTCGCATCTTATAACGATCATTCACTGCATCGTGAACTTCTTCAATAACATCTGTTGTAGCCGAATTGACCTTCCAGGACGTCTATCATCTTCAATCAAAAAAACAACCAATTTAAATTTCGCTTCCTTCTATTTTGTTGTTGAGAACGAAGAAACATAACAAGAATTGATTCCGTCTCAATGTTTACTTTAATTATTTCTTTCAAAGGAAAGTATTTAATTACTGATACTTAACTTTTGTCATTTTAGCAAATGTACAATTAATTAATATGTGCAACGTCGCTCATTTCATAGCTAATAGATGTTATATTCTTTACTTTTTAATGTGATATGAGTACTTTTCCTTCTATTCGAGAGATGGACTTATAATTCTCTCTCATTACCTTGTAGTAGTATCGTTTTACTAATATCTACCTAGTGCGTAGGTTTCCGACAGAGCCAGATTACCTGATGATCTTTGGCACTAAGCGAAACAATGGTCGCAGTCATTGCTTTGTTTGACATTGTGTATATATATATATATATATATATATATATATATATATATATATGATAGATATATTGGCAACGGGAAATTGCGATGCAGTTTCAGAAAATGAACTTTATTTGATACTGTGACCATTATTTATGTACTAGGCTATGAATATTTCACACCATCTTTAAATCTGTGGAGATAAACTATTATTGCGGTTAGGTTACACCAAATTAAAATTCTTAATTAATTTTTTTTCTTGCTTTTATTGTATCTACCTTACCACTGATTCAAATTTTTTACATGCACACATTAACATATAATGGCCTCCGAGTAAATCGTCGTCGAAATTTCGGATCGAATCAGTCCCAGTGTCAACCTTTCCATTTAGCCTGTGTAAATATCCTTAAAGCGGTACGCCCGCTGGCGTTTACATCGGCGGTTATGTATTTGACAAGGGCTCCCTATATCCGAATCCCTATATTCCATCAACTTCCGAAGAGATTACACTCCGTTGGCGACTTCAGATGGAAAGTATACAAAATAAAGTCGTACTTTCAATATTTTCCCTGATTTTTATTTGTGTCGACAATGTATGTATGTGTATGTTGCACGTGTGGTACAGTTTCCCACCGAATATAAATATTTGCTCAAACAACAGTAGTTTTAGGAATTGCCTTCATTATCTGGATATATTTCACATCCCCTTGTTTGTATATGCGTATATTATTTGTTCTTGTTACTTATCACTCGGTATTTTTGTTTTTAAAACATTTTCGAAGTAATGGAAGCAATCTTTTCTAATTATATATACTATGTGACAAAAAATATACGAATCGCCCAGTAAAAGTACATATTTTTAAACCAAATTTTGTAAGTTCTATATTTTCTGTGTTTATAATAATAAATGATTAAATTTTCATTGGAAAATTACCACTTACTTTATACAGAATCTACTTTATAGAAAAAATTTTCTGGTGTATATAAACGTATACATTTCGCAATTCACCCACGCATGCTCCTAATAAGACGTTCTTGTGGAACATCATGCAGCCATTATAAGTTCACTGGAGGGTTGGAAAGCACAAAAATCCTTCAGCATATATCCCAGACATGTTTTGCTCACATCAGGTTTCGGTTTGGCGACTGCACAGGCTAATTGATAATATTGATGTTAACCTCTTGCAGGAATCGTAACATAACTGCTGCAACATGAAGACTAGGAATACTTTGCTGGAATGTGGCATAATTTAGATCTTGAATGTACGATAAAACGAGTGGTTCCGGAACTTCGCAAATGTACCTTTGAGCATTTCAATGGCCTCGAAGAAATACTAAGGGAATGCTACTTCTTATGGTAACTCCACCCCAAGCCATTTTTACGTTATACGGAAAAATTTAAAAACTGATTTTCTTCTCTTCGATGTCGATGGTTTATTTAATTAATCTCCAAGGAAGCTCGGAGAATAATTGGCTAAGCCACCCACATAAAAAAATATCAACTTTTAACTCAGAGGACGGCTATAGACTTAGGAATATCAAGTGGAATTTACTACAAGAATATGTTATGGTTAAAGAAGCACAAGGGTTACGCACCAGTAAAACTCCAATATATGAACATCAGACGATCTTTTGCGCCAGACCAGCTCCAGAAGATGAGTGAGATCTCGTTGAAACTTTGAGAGAAAGGTCCTTCTCGGGATACTACTCACACGCGGCGTAGGATCTAAGAAAACATTTCTTTATCGCAATTAAAGAACCAGTATTGTAGGTAATTCTAAAAATTCTTCGATAAGACGACTACGCAACAAGACGAGTAAAAGTTTTTGCTAATATCTTGTACATAACAAAGTAGAGATAAAACCTGGTGTATAAACACTTTTTACTGACCCGTCACCAAAAACTGACACTAGATTTTGATGACGGAAACCGTTAAAAGAATAAGCAGTTAACTGACGCAAACATTTGCTTTTACTCCGATCCATGGTTTACTACTACAAATTTTCAAAACATCCCTCTAGAATTGTCATTTAAAAATACTCTCTCGTATGACTCAATTCAAAATTGTCATCATTAACCTGAAGTCAAGTAAGTTAGCTTCAATTGTTTGAAACCGAGCAAATATGCATGCATAAGATTTTTCAAAAATGACTGTAGGATGTTCTTTTATTGTAAAGAAGAAATTGTAAGGAATATTTCTAGTTGTTTTATTTTAAATCAATGTAATATCAATTACAATTAAATGTAAAAGATTATCCAGTGTGCGCAAATGTCTACCATAGTTATGTTGCTACACTTGATGTTTTCGCGGACGTACGATGAAGAAATGTGTTCTTAGATCCTAAGCCCCGTATGAGTTGTGTCCTGAGAAGGACCGTTCTCTAAACTTTTCAACGAGATCTCACTCGTCATCTTCTGGAGCTGGTCTGGCGCTAAAGATCGTCTGATGTTCGTCCAGTGTTGCGCCTACTTACATGATTATATCGCATTATTACGGGAATTGAAATTGTCTACAATTCGTCCAAGCATAGGAAGCTTCAATATCCTTTATGGCAACTTGAATGTTATATTTTAAGACTTGAATATTAGCCAAATTATTAGAATAGACTTTGCTTTTTAAGTAATCTTACAAACAAGAGTCTTAGGGTGTCAAGTCGCAAAATCCTGGCGCCCAATTTATATCAGCATTCCAAGAAATTACACGCCCAAGGAATTTCTCGCGTAGTAATGCATTGGTTTCCGTATCGTTTGGCACGTAGCATCATCTTTTGGAAAATATGCATTATCAATGTCAATTTGATTTAGATGAGGTCATATAAAATCTCTTTATATAGCATTATAACGTTCTGCATTTACCAGTACAGAATTGACATGATTGTCCTCAAAGAAAAATGGGCTAATTATTCCCCCAGAGTATAAACCATACCAAACCGTACATTTTTGCTCATAAAGTGATCGTTCATGAATAATTCGTGAATTTTCTTCCCCTCAAATTGGACTATTTTATTTATTCATTGTTCTATTTAACGTAAAATTTGCTAAAGACTATCTTTTTGAGTAAAATGTGGATCTGTTGCTCTTTGTTCTAACATCCAAGAAATTTAATGTGTCGCCTTTAATAAAAAAAAGTTACGCTGTTAATGTTCTGGTATTCTTAAGAAATGCTACTATTCCATTTTTCAAGACGAGGTGCGAATGTAAACGCTAAATTATAAAACCACATTATGGCAATGACAAAGCTCACACAATAACAATAATATAGAAAAAATTAATGAATTCTGATGGTAGCATCTTCGACAACCTCCTAGTAGTTTCAACTTTGTCCCATACGAGTCCGCCTCCTTGAGCTCTTGATTTAAATGAATTTAATATGCATGCACCGGCAAGTTCTTATATAAAATTTGCTATAAACTGGTTGGAGTAATGTCTAAATTTTGAGATCATTGTGGATGAGTCATTTGTTATACTCTTTGTACAGCGGCGATATTTTCATCAGAACTTTCAGTGTTTGTTCTGCCTGAATTAGGTTTGTTTCAAACAGATCCAATGTCCTCAAATTTTTTATCTAAATTTTGAATTATTAGCCCAGCAGGGCGATTAACAGCCCAAAAAATACCACGAATTCTGCGATGAACTTGTTTTATCAACCGACCATTTGCATAATCAATTTTTATGATTTCGATACACTTTTCTTCAAAAAGTAGCACCATGATTTGTTTCATATAGGACACACACTAGTGTCTATGAAGTTTCGTCTGAAATAAAATAAATACTTTGAAGCAACAGCCATTTGAAATCCTATAGTCATTTTTGGATAACCTTATGTAATATCTGTTTAATATGCATACTTGTAAGTACAGGATAATGAATATAAAATACCAAAGAGAAGTGTCAGCTTAAATGAGGCATAACGACAGTAATCAGCATCAACAATGGAACCTCGTAATACTCGTCTACCGGAACAAAGATGATATTAACAACACTAAACATACGTATGTACAATACATACATACAAAGCATCCACACAATATACAACGAAACGTACATATGGCATTCGTGTAATTAAAGCTTAGAGCAAACGTCGTCTGATAGGGAACGTCAAACTGCCGGTTTTGTATTGCTCGCTGCTTTGTAGCGTATTCCTGCTTTTCCCAGTACGTGTGCATGGCAAACAGAATATCAGTTCAAACGGATTACGAGCAGTTATAATTGCGTTGACATTTATACGACTTTTGAAAATGTCTGGCGTCCGTTAACTTTTGAGCCAATTAAACGCTTTTTAATAGCACAAAGTCGAATCGAAATAAATTTCAATTTATTTTGTATTTTTTATTGGTAAAAAAGTCACATAAATTCTGTAATTTATTCTGAAAAAAATTTGTAAAGGACATTACTTTATTATTACGTATTACGTACACTATTTTTCACGGAAGATTTGCCAAATGAAAGAATTAGGAAGTATTAAAAAATACACATGAAATGGAGTTACAAAATAAAATATATTATTCCAAATATACACAAGAACATAACACAAAAACAAAAATAAGTGAAAATTATTTAATGAAGTAATTAGTATACTTTTATTAATTATTCTAGTCTTTCGTCGAAAAATCCTTCGTTAGAATTCAGTACTACCTGAATAACGCGTGACATTCTTCTAATTAGTTTTCCAATTGCTTCACTCGATATATGTATTACTCCATTGGCTTTTGGTGTATTCCAAAGCTATTGCTTCGAAATAGAACCAATATTTCCCGATCAAGTTCGTCCCATAACAACTAGACATCATTATTTGCAAAACATTTTCTATCTGTTTTTATGCCAAATAGTCCTTGCATATTTTAGCAGTATGTTTCGGATCACTGCCATGCATAAATATAAAATTTTCTCTAATTTAGGGCAAAACAGACAGAAATGCAGTATTTTCTAAAATCCCAAGATTTTCTTGGGCATTATTCCGTCAATACCAGCTGTACCGGAAAGTCATTACCGGTTCTTCTAACAGATGTCGCTAGGCTTAAGTATGCAATGTTATGATATGACACATATGTTATTTTATTCTACTGACATCAAGCTTCAAAGCCATACATGTTATATTTTGTGAAAGTAGCACTGTCATAGATTTATACCTCTTTGAAAATATCGAGTTTCGTGCTTGAAAAGGTGCATTTGAAAAACAGTGAATGTTCTGGTGGATCGAAAAAGTTCGAAGATGTGAAACTGTAGGAGTTATTGGATGAAGACCCAACCCAAAACAATTGGCAGAATCGTTAAGTATGGCCCAAGAGACGATTAGCGACCGATTACGAGCAATTAGAAAAATTCAAAACATGGAAAAATGGGTGCCACATCAATTGAATGACAGGCAAATGGAAAATTGAAAAATCGTCTGTGAAATCCTGCTTTAAAGGTATAATCAAAAGTAATTTCTGCATCAAATAGTGACGGATGATTGAAAATAAATTTATTTCGAAAACATTAAGCGAAAAAAATTCTGGTTATCACCTGGCGAAGCCGGTCCACCGACTCCAAGGCCAAATCGTTTTTGTCGCAAGACAATCTTCTGTGTTTGGTGTAACCAGAATGGTGTGGTGTATTACAGACTATTGAAACCTGGTGAAACAGTTAATACCGATCGCTACCGATAACAAATTATCAATTTGAACCATGCACTGACAGAGAAATGTCCAGAATAGGTCCGAAGACACAATAAAGTGATTTTACAATACGATAACGCACCATCTTATACAGGAAAACCGGTCAAAGAAGCTTTGAAGCACTTGGATGGGATATAATATTGCACCCGCCGTACTCCTCAGAACCTGCCCCGTCCTACTAGCACATTTTCGCGTCAATGGGAAACCCGCTTGCAGAACAGCACTTCGCCAAATTCAAAGAAGTTAGAAAATGGCTCGATGAATGATTTCGTTCAAAGGACAAACAGTTTTGTTTGGGGTGGCATTCATAAATTGCCTGAAAGATGGGCCAAATGTGTAGAATCAAATGGCCAATACTTTGAATAAATAAATTTTTCCATTTTCTTGAAAATTATGTAGTTTTTTTCACAAAAGTAACGGTAGGTTTCAATAATAAAATTTATTTGCATGAATTCTTGAACTGACGAAGTTAATTTTCTATACAGAATTATTTTGAGAAAATACTTGTCCTCAAATATGAGCATATACGGTTTACATATCACAATTACCCTTAATTTAAAATTTCTTTCGCAAAATTTTTCTACTTGCATAAAATTTCTAAATTCTCAAAATCCTTAACGTAAAATAAGAAAATTACTGAATGTACGATGTAAATTAATTACACAAAATGCTAAAGGTATAATATTCAAGTACAAAAGGAAAAAGCAATCTACTGTATATTACACAATCCTTAACGTAAATTAAGAAAACTACTAAATATACTATGAAAATTATCTTTTGAAAATGCTGACTGTATAAGGTAAATTATTCTATAAATATTCACATGTGAGAGTAAAAGAACCAAGAAATCAAATGTATATTTTTTACATTACTCACATTAGGGACGTTTACCTTTGCTCATGCCAGTTGGCAATGGAGAAAAATAAGAAAAGAAAAAAAGTAAGATTAAAAATTACTGGTGCGATTGAAAAACTACTTACTAACTTAAACTATTGAATTATTAAAGTGGAAACAAAAGAAAAGCTTACTGATATATGAATTTATTTGGTTACATTACCATTTACGGACTTAGAATTAAGTCGTAGATTAATAACGGAATTAGATCGTCACACTTCACCATTCGGCCAAAAGTTATTTAAAATAACTTTTGGCGTTTAAATATTGTGTATAAAATCACCGAACATTTTACGGAAAATACAAAACGTACACCATTTGTTAATTTCTCTATTTAATTTAAAGCTTTTGTCTCTTTAATTCCGCTCTCGTCAAGCGACACGATCTGAAAGGTGAAAAACCATTTCAATTAAAACTGCGCCAGGGGAGTCAGCCGCAAAAGGTATTCCGCTTCTGCGACGTCACCCGTCGACGTTCACGTCAATAGAAAACCGTTCTTTTTCGGTCCTGGAAATGTCGGCTTGTCTGTGTCTGCTGAAGTGAAAAGAGTCTCCTCCGGAACTCTCTGCGGATAGTATCATCAGGCGGCATCCATTCGAGCGGTGTCTCTTCTTCGCAACGGGAATTAACTAATTCCTTTTGGTTAATGGAGATCCTTTGGTGTCTGGCCTCGGTCGACCTTAGTAACTTCTCCGACGGTGTTAATGTTGTTTAAATTACGTAATTGACTTTGAAGAGTGCGAAACGAGTAATTAATCGAAGAGCGTCTCGAAGACTACTAATGTTTGACCACATTAAGTGTAATATTAGTCAAAATTTACGTTTAGTAGTCCAAATGGTAAATTGAGCGCTAATTTAAGCAAAATACATTTCAAATAAGTTTTTAAGAGACTCAACAAAGTAAATGCAAAACCAACAATCAGAATTTGATTTAAATGAAATATGTATTTTGTTACGAGTCTTAGTGTATACGTTGTTTCTTACTTCAAACATATTGCCATGTATTTTACAATTACAAGGTGTATAGAGCACACTCTTATGAATGATGAAGTGATATATAATATATTCGTAATGTGTGGTCCCCGCATGGCGCGTGTGTCATACTAATATTATTATTATCGACAATGTTTCGCCATTTTTTTGGTAGATCCATGAAACTTCTGTGGTTTCTGGTCGAAAAACTGAATCAAGTAGTTTTCACAGGCTTCTTTTGAAACCAACTTAATTCCATTGAGAGAGTTCTGCAGAGTCGAAACAGATGATAAAGGGTGCTATATCCGGACTGTAAGGTGGGTGCATCAAAACTTCCCAACCAAACTCTCTCAATTTTTGATATATCATGATGGAAGACAACACCTTTCCTATTAATCAATTCGGGCCGTTTTCTTTCAATCGCCTGGCGTAATCTCTCATGTGCACAGTAGAGTTGAGAGTCAATCGTCTGACCAAAATTCGTGTGTGTCCCACCATACACACAGCATCACTTTTTTTGGCGTCAATGTTGGCTTAGCGAACGCTTGTGACGGCTCACCATCCTTTATCCACGATCTTTTACGCTTCCGATTATCGTACGTAATCCATTTTTCATCTCCGGTTATTAAACGTTTCAGAAACGGCTCGATTTCATTCCGTTTCAGCAGCGCATCGCAGATGTTAATTCGGTCAATCATGTTTTTCACGCTAAACTCATGAGGAACCCATACGTCAAGCTCTGTAACCAGCTTTGTGTATGGTTCAAAACAGTTTTGTGGTCAATGCCTAGCTCCATGCCAATATCGACACTGCTGATATGCTTATCTTGTACTTTTTAAGAATTTCATCAGATTTTTCAGTGATTGGACGACCGCAGCGTGACTCATCTTTCACATTGAAATTTCCAGAACGAAAGCGAAGCGAACCATTTCCGCGCAACAGAATATGGTCTTCACCGTACACAGCACAAATTTTATCACAAGCCTGCGCAGCGTTCTTCCCCTTATCATAATAATATTGCAGAATATAGCGAAATTTCTCATTATTCTTCTCCATTTTCAAGTGCGAATAACTTTCCAACCACTGCACCGATTACAATGTTTCTACGGATGAAGGTCATCTAAAAAACGAGCCCTCGGTGGTGTCGCTGTGACTTGTTTTCTTTAGTTATCGGCAACCAATGCCATCTATCGGGAAAAACGCCACGAATACAATATAATTACCTATATGATAAGCAGTCTCTTCCATTGTTAACTTATTCTTGTATGCTAGGAAATTTTTTATACTATCATACTTTCTTTATATTACTTTGTTTAATTGTAATGACTTTGTTGGGTTGCAGTCGTGTGCACGGGCAGAATAATTCAATTAGGTTAGGTTTTTATTAGTTCTTAGTATTAGGCAATTACTTTGTTATTTATATTTCTTTATAACTTTAAGGGTTTGGTGTTAGAGCAGGGGATGACTTCTAGTCATCCATCTGAACCACCCCTTAGGATTTTCCATTCAGTTTAATGTTTTGTATTTATATTACTTGTATAATTACTTCTTGGGAAATAAAGGCATATTATTATTATTATTATTATTATTATTATTATTATTATAAAGTATTTCCTTAGTACAAAAAATTGAAAAAATGGATCATATTTATACATACATTGGTTACTTCATTTTGGCATTTGAATTGGAACCGAGTCCTTGGTACTTCTGCTGCCGACACTTCGTCTTCACTGGAGATATCTGCTGTTGTCAGACTGCAACTGAGTTTCTGTGCTACCGCAGTGCAACAAGAAGAACTTAAACAGCAATTGAAGTTTCAAGATGGCTCATGTAGTGTAGACGAAACGTCGGCAGTAGAAGTACCGATGACGCAGATCCAACCCGGAAGCCAGAATGAAGTAACCATGAATAACGATCATTACCTGTAACATTTCTTTATGTATGAGTTTTATATTCTACAAATGTATACTAAGACTTGTTGCTAGAATGCAACCTCCATAAGAAGATATATCTTTTTTGGGTATTGTTAATGACAAGTATGAATTTAAAACGTTCTAAGCAATGCATATACATTAGCATAGATAGTCTGTTGGGTAGAACACTCACCGCTAACCAACATTACAAGTTGGGTTGCCGATATATTAAACTTCCCAAAGGTGAATTTTACAGTTTCTACTATCCTTTCCACGTTTGTCTTCTGTAATATTCCATTAACTAAAAAAAGAACCAAGGAAATTTCACCCCTTGTCAAAGTGCGCACTAACACATTTAAAATAGCATTCCTTCTTGCATCCGTTGTTTTATCTACCGTCAGCCATATTTTTTGGTCTTTTAACTCTGCTTTTATTTGATCCGTAATCGTGGGTTTTACCCGAGGAAAATTATACTGTAATTGACGTCTGTTAGCAATCTCCATTCCGGAACGTATTTCGCACTAAAGCTTCGACATTCTTCATTGTCTAGAATATTTTATAGAACGTTGCACACATATAACATAAAAATAAAGTCATATAGAAATTTATAATATGGTACATCACGTTGCGTATTTAACCGGTGTTGTTTGCTATTAACATGTAAAAATACTGTACGATCAAATGTTGATATTGCAACCAATACATTTAGTAATAGTGCCAGTGTATTCTAATGTCGAAAATCGGATAAGAAATCTATAAACACTCGTCGAACATAACAAAGAACGCCGTCGATTCGCCGTCATCAATCTAATCCGGCATTCATACACATACCATACTCATATGAATCTCGACTTCGGGTATATCCGACCGCTTTGGAAATAGATCATCACCACCAATGAGTGCGTACTCATTCCTGCACTCTTAATTGATACTTACCCATCAGAAACCTTTGAGTGAGGTCTTTTTAATACAAAAGTTAAGAGTTAATAAAGTCAAGAAAGTTATTATTATATACGATGATAGAAAAATTCTACATCCACAGCATGTCAAAACATTTCTGAACGCACATTGGCTTCTCTTCGATGTTATATATTGGAAATATCAATTTAGTGCATCTAATATTTCCCTACGATAAACACAGTTACGTTCTGTGTAACTGCAACTATGCACTTCAAACAAGAGTATTGGCAGATGCTGATAGAAATAGTCTAACGATGCCAAACGATCACTTGCTCTTCTGTTCAAGCGGAACAAAGTGACTTTACACGTCTTGTTGCTATCTATTAGTCTCTTTAACTGGCTAGTTCTTATTTACAACTGTTTACGCATGTACATATATAAAATATCGGTATTTATTTTGAAAACTCTATACTTGCTGTATGTTTTAAGTTATTTAATATTCAATATCATTTTCCTTAATCTCAGTTTACGAATTTGTTGCCCTATTGTGCGACCAATTTTATTTGGCCGGCGGAAAAAATGTAAACTAATATGCGAAATTTTTTACCTCTCATCTCCTTAACCTATATATATATTCCGCTGAAGTACAGTCAAGTACAATATCATATCTATTTTGATCTATTTGTTGTTTGAGTTTATAGGTTAATTTGTGTGTTTCTTGTAATGTGTTTGTTGTATAATCTAATAGGCTGCAGTCATAACCTCACATTCACATGTCAAACTTTTGAATTAAGGGCCCCAAATTTTTTTCTCGAAGTGTATCTTTTAAAACGATCGTGCGCTTAACTGGCCAAATTGAATTGGTTGTAGTATAGCTCATGTGAAATATAGATTCTTAAAATAGATAATTGATTGATAGATAATTAATTACTTTCAAAATCTATATATCATTATTCATTAAACTTATATGATACTTGTAAGCAATAATCTTAAAATTAACTTTCAAAGACCATATCATAATCAACTCAAAATCATCTATCAAACATCATAGATAAATTTACTATACACACCCACAGTCAAAATAAAATTAATTTTGACATAATAAAAATGTACTTTACTTTATAAATATCTTTTTCTTTAAACATTTAAATTAACTAATTTAAATTGCTACATATATGTATATAATTAGTCACTTAAGGTCAGCCCTTTCCACATTAATTTTCGTATTCCGTACACGTATTTCGATAATTAAGTTGTCATCATCAGCAGATAATTAAACAATGTCGCACGTGCAAAACTACGGCAACTCTGAATGTATGAACGGCGCTATTGTCATAAACAAAAAAAATCACCTGTAAGCCAATTGACATTCATCCCCAGTAAGCAGAACTTATCCTACCACTGTTTTTACTTCTTGAGACGTATCTTTTATCAAATCTGGTATTTATAGATGTATGGACCAATATGAGGGCAGCCGTTTAATTTCGGGAATAGCAAACAGAGAAAAACTTTTTATTATCGAAAATAGTTTTATTGCTTTTCAAAATATTCTCCTTGAAAATCAATGCACTTTTACATTCATTTAAACCAATCCGAAAAGCATTGCTACCACTATGAAGGCGGTATCTCCAAAATATGAGTTTTGAATGCCTCAACTGCCTCTTCCGGCTTAGAAAGCCGTTGAATACGAAGTTTATATTTTAAAGAATGCTATAACATTCAATAAAAATAAAAAATTTCAATTGACAAGGTGTTTAAAGAACTGATCCACCGCTCCAATCGGTTCAGAAAAGCTCGGTGATTTCAACGTTTTGTGCTTGAACTTGGACGTCCATTCTGTATGCTTGCATGTATGCGACGACGGCTCACAATTTTAGACGATATTATTTTTCTTAATTATATTGCTGCTATGCTTTGAATTTTTTATGTGAAATCTCGTAATAGTATTTCTAAGTTAGTACTCCTGGGCATGATACTCCTCAAAATAGATCACTGTGGCTAATGGTGTAAAGACCAATTTCCTCCAGTCTTCTGGCAGTAGTAAATCTACTGCATTACAGGTTTGTAAAATTCAGCAAGTGGAAGTTGTTATAAATGCTACATTTTCCAGTAATCTGTTTTGAATTAGTGCTTTAGCTTTTGGACGACCCGATTTCGGCCTTGTTCTGGTGTGCCTTTCAATTTCGTATCGGTGAATTATAGTCCTAATATGGACTGTCGACTTCTAAAATTTATAATTTATATTTTAAAGAATGCTATAACAATTCAATAATAAACGTCTTATGCTTGAATTTGGACTTTCAGCTTGTATGTATGAGACGATGGCTCACAATTTTAGATGATATTCTTTTTCTTAATCATATTGCTGCTATGCTTTGAATTTTTTATCCGAAATCTCGTAATAGTATTTCTAATTTAGTGCTTGTTACCATGGTGTCAAGACTTTGTTTATAAAAGGATCCGACCAAAGCTAACTGATGTTAAAATGCCTTTTATCTGTTTCGTTACTTCATCAATCACTTATTGCTTTTGGATATATAGCTGGCATTCTCATTAAGCATTAGACATTCATTTTGCTTTTATCGTTCTTCCTATTGTCGATTTGATGTTGTATGAACACCACCAAACCGTAAAAAAAATAGTATGCGAAATTAAAGTTATTCAAATTTCGACCATACGCATGGTGTACACTTCACTTTAAATTATCCAATTTTATTCGAATTGTTTTACGAAATTTGTTTTCCAAAATAAACTTTATTTTTGTGTAAGGTTTATTATATGTGGAACATCACCCTAAAGCTCTCGCAATTAAACTCGAAAAAAATGTTCGAAACAAATTTCGGGGGAGTATTTCTCTCAATTCCCCGAAGGCGAAGGTCCGTGGTATAACATAAATAAAGTTTCTCGCGGATGAATTTTCATCCCACCGTATATTGTGAAAATAATCTAATGTGAAGAATATTACCCTTTCCGCTGACAAAAGGAGTAATAATTAATGAAATTTTCTTGTAAATCAGTTACAAAGGCTGTATCGAAACATAGAACGAGTTAATCCTTATTCTCTCTTATCTTTGTTTTTTAATGTAACTGCTCACCAAATTTTAAAAAATTATCAAAATCCTAAATGATTTTTAAACCTACATCTTCTGTTTAATTAACAGATTAGTTTACAGTATTCTATCCATTTGCAATACTGATTTTGTTCTTTATTTTACAATAAGTATCAGTGTCAATGTATTCCATTGTTTGTTTCATGCGTCATTTTTTCGGGTCTTTATGTTCATTGAAAATATACTCATCGATAATGTTGAGCAAGCTTCCGGGTTCGCAGTGAGGTACAGATTCGCCGGGAGTATGCAAATAACACATTTAGTTATGGATCCTATATATTCTAACGTAGGGAAACGATTTTTAAATTTATTTATAGCCGTTGCAGTTAACAATCCAGCTGTTAACACATCTTCGCGCCACTGACATGAAGCAAGCTATGGAAATGTTACTTGGAGGATTCTTCAAACTTACACACCGTACAACTAAACTAAAATATATATTCGAAAATAAAAGATTCAATAAGCTTTCAAACGATATATAACTTTTCCAAATGTTTAATTTGGACAAAACGGGGACTATTAGTATGGTTTATGTCAGAGCAGAACCTTGGTTAAATAACTGAAATATATTAAGAAACTAAATACATATATACATACTATCTTCTGGTATAAGGAGTGGGTACGAAACGTTGGCAGTTAAACCAGTGACGCGGTTCCAGCCCGGAAGCCCAGAAGAAGATAGTATGGACCACGACCGTGGAAGTCTACGTACCAGATTAAATACATATATATTTCGTCGAATGTTTTAGCAGCCGTTTGTTGAAACGTTATTCTTCGCAATATTTCGCCGCGTCTGGATGATTTTGTCGTGAGAACGACATCTTTCGGCTTAACATTTCAATGACATCTCTTTCACCTTTTTCTTAAGGGTCTTCCCGTAGCAGTGGAAGCCTGAAGATACTCTCAAAATTACTTGTCCAGGACAAAATCATGAATCTGAAGAACGACAGTTCATACCATATATACATATATATATATATATATATATAGACACACACATATATATATATATATATATATATATATATATATATATATATATATATATATATAAATTCTGCATTCGAATCTAAAGAAAAAATACATGGCATTGTATTTGCCAAAAAAGTTTTGGCGGTTCACAGTTACACCTTAAAGTTGCAACTCGAAATTATTTTATGAACACTCTGTATAAAATTTGTCAAAAACAAACAGCGCCAGAGTAGAGCATGGGTAATCTTCTACGTAGTAAATATTATCGTTTCCGGTGCCAAAATAGTTTCGGAAAATAATAAAAATAATAACAATGTAAAACTATATTTTTAACAAAATTCAAATGTCTCTGAAATTGTCAAATTTAGGTATAGGGAAAGCTTAAGAAAATCTTCCTAGATTATTTTCAAATTCAAACGTCTAATAAAAAGTGCATTCTTCCATTTAAAATAAACGAGTTGGTAATGTATAACCGGAATTCGTTATCGGTTAAACCTATTGAAAAAGTAGGAAAAACTATTTAGGAACAGTTATACAAAAGTAACAGAAAATAAGAATAGACATTGAAAAGCTAAGTCAAATTTTATGAAAATCGAAAGAGCGCCTTGCGGACGTTACCTCAGCCTAGAGTTAAAATTAAGGTTGGTGAGATCTTACGTACTGTCAGTATTATTTTACGACATTGAGATTTGAACCCTTAAGATAGATATCAGAAAACTAAACGTTCGAACTATGAATATACTGAAAAGAACTAAAAATATCGTGGTCCGAAAATATAACAAATACAGAAGCGATGCTATGAATGCGGAAAAGCAAGTAAATCATAATTATTATCAAGAATATGAAAATTACAATACCTAGAACATTAATGAGAAGAGATAGATTCATCTTTTTGGAAGTAATTATGCAGGGGAAGATTCATGGACAAAGAAATATCGGAAGAAGCAATTTGAAACCAAAATCTTGCACTTCAAACTATTGCAATCGACAATATTAAAATTAAGAACAGTATTGATGATTACCAGTGATTACCAACAAAGAAAGTGCTTAAAGAAAAAATAGTTCTGTCCTGCTTCAGTCATCGTGCTGCAAAATATTTTAACGAAAAAAACTTTCTTTTACCACATTTTGTATAGAAACCAGATGAATTCTAGGCTAAATACATCAATCAATGCAGATATTGGCGAATATATCGTATTATGGGTTTAGATATATTTTTTTTTGTTTTATTGACAAATGGTATTTAACGAAGTGAAAATTGGTATTTAATATAAATTCAAATACATATTCATCATATTGAAAAGTAACTTTACCTAACTCAATATCAATAAGAATACAAATGACAAAAATGCAAAACGTATACACTATTTACGATAGATTAAATTTTATTATACATTTATATCAATGCTATACAACGCGGCACATAAGGATTGTATGGAAACCTTTTATTGCGAATAAATTTTAGTAATACTTGAATTTACACTTCGCGCATAACTTTTCCATGTCACTAGAAGCAAGACCATACTAACTACTGAACATAAAACTAGATTATCATTATTATTTGTCGTTGTGCTCTGTTTTCACTAAAATATTGAAACGGATTCTATTCGTTTTGCAAGAGAGAAACACGAGAGATTTGGGAGCCGTGCCAAGCCATTTATCGTTTCTACTTAACGTCCCTTTACGGTATAGCGTGGTAGATGTTCTTTTTTGTGAGTCCCCATGTGCGACGAAATCGAATGTAAAATATTTCCGGATACGCGAGCATTAGAATTCAAGTATCATAAAGCCATGAAAAACTTTTAAATGATCTAAAGAGAATTCTTTCTTCATTAACTACATCGACGAAATGGAACTTATGCAGAATTATTGCCTGTTAACAAACAATTAATTGGCGACCCGTAACAATGTAATTTTAAAAATATATGCTATATTCATGAAGATATAACCATAAGCATAACTTGATAACAGTACTCGATACAATTAACAAATTAGCTATCCAATTATGTTAGATACTAATACTGATTCACACTCAATAATTTTGAATAGAAGACAAATCGTAAAACAAATAATGTATCTAGCTGACAATTTCCTTAATTTAACGTAATCAAAGAAATCAACTTGCAACGTCAAGCAGTACAAAAGAAGAATTGTAAAAATATAATGAAGGGTGTGTTGCTACCCATCCCGAACGTCCCTGTTGCCGCATTTGAGAATTCCACCCGGCGTTGAGCTTACAGGGGCGGGAACACAGAAAATTAATTAACAAAGATGTTAGAGGGACGCCACAACATTAAAAAAATCCCGAAACGCCGTCTAACACTGAAGACGAGTCTATGTTCGGCAAAACATGCAATAATATATTTTGCAGATAGCAAAAATAACAATATAAAACCAAAGCAAAGGGAAAAAAAGCAAAACAGTCATAAGCATTACGTAAGTAAAGATGAGTTATTACAATAGAAAGATAAAAAAACAATAATGCTAACACCAATTCGCTAATAATGTCGACAATAAGGTTAAATTATTGTCGGCGGACAGAGACAAAAAAAAATTAATATTATTTCATGTATCTTTTGTACAAAATTTAACTTAAGAAATCATTCTCATGCATGTATTGGTTCCCAACCAAAAATAGCAATCAATTTAATATTACCTAATCAAAATCTTACCAACCGTATACTATTAAATTATCAATAGTAAATTACTGACTGTATATTTTTGAATTATCAATGTCAAAAAAACTATAATATTAAATTATTATCATTAAAATTACTGACTGTACACTATTGAAATATTACTGTTAAAAATATAGTTTAACAAGAGAAACATTCAACCTGCAAATGTTGAACGACAAAATAATGGTTACAAAGTTTACAAAGCACCTGATAATTGTACTGTTTGTATTTAAACTTCTTTAATATTTTAAATACAGAAATCTGACGTATTAAACTCTTTAGTTATTAAATGGAAGGATGAAATGGGATTTTCTACAACATGACTCGAAATATTTAGTACTACTTCCTTTTATATGAAATCTCAAGACACAGCCTTCGGCGTCAAATGTTTTAATAATAAATACATGCTATCGGTCCGTCGGGGTAATTATAAGCAAATATATCGCAAACTTGCCTGAAACTGTTGTAGCTTTCATATTTAAATTCTTTCTTTTCTTCTCTGTTATACATACTAGCTTAATAAATATAACATAAGCTACAACTCTTCAAATAACATCTTTATTGCTAAATTAATCTACAACCGTTAACTATTTTCTTTCACAACATAGAAGTAAACAGGGTATTTAATCTAAGTATGTTCAAGGATATAAAATACTCGTGATTTTATGAAACTATGTTTTGAATCGTATTGTTACCGAACTTTTATTTAGTCTATATAATATTATTCTTATATTTTGTTGGGCGTATTTAATGTTATTTAAGTTTAGAAGTTATAAAAAAAATTACAAAATCTTGGGATGATGTAACAATATATTATTTTCACGAGAAAGCACCCTAGGAAATTGAAATAAACGTGTGACAATTCTACAAATAAAACATAAAAATGATTCTCTCCATATAAAGAGCGATACCCTTTAATTCGAATATCGAAAAAATCTCATAAAATATTTATGGGTTCAATAACAATCAGAATTATTTAAATAATGCAAAACAACTTAACGCTGCCTAGCCTGCTTACAGGGATCAATGTACATAATTTTCGCAATGCTCGTAACAAACTCTTTTTTGCAGAAATAACTGTGACGCGCCTAATGTCAGGCGGCACACAAACTGACTGATTATTTGGCAGATGGCTTGGTATAATCCAGATTCTAAGGCTGCACGTAACTCTCTTGATTGATGATTTTATATAAACGCAGATTTTATTACACACTTTCCTCTCCATACGGATAATTGTTTTATTATTATTTATATGCACGTAGCTCACAATTGCACATACCTCGTTCATTAATTGTAATTGCATTATAACGAGAGACAATATCGACATTTACATTTGAAAAAAACAAATTAAGCAGCAACTTAAATGAAATTAAAATTAAAATGTATACAGAAAAATATTCTTTTAGCAAATCCATCATTCTACAGAATAATTAATAGCTCAGGGGTAGTACAAGCTGTAGTTGCTTTCTTCATCAACGAGATTGTGAAGTGCCCTATCCACATGTTTTTTTCCTCCAGAATTCTTTCGCGGCTTCTTAATAGAGTAGATTATTTAATTCAGCAAAATAGGTGCTACTGCCGCATCATTAACAACGGATTGTACACAAAAATATTGTATTTATTGTGTATATATTGTAAATAAATAATTAGCATGAATAAAATTCAGCTCCTCATATTTAGACGACAAACATTTTGGAATGTACATATGTACACAAATATCTTTTCAGTAAAAGATATTAATTTTAACTATTCACCCGAGAGCCATATTTTTATATCTTTTCCCCTTTTAGATAAAAACATACGTCGGTACATATAATGCATATTAAAACAGTTTTATGTATACAGTTTTATTTATTACTCATGACGGTGGTATAAATCTTCATTTAATTCAGGAAAAACAGCTTTTTTAAGCAGATATAATGATTAAATATGGTTATACATGCAAAGCACATATATAATTACATATGCTTATAACTTTTAATTTAACTACGCTATAGTTTTATCAGTATTTTCTGTAATTTATATATATTTGTTTTTTTCATATTTATTCAACATTATTATTACATATTACTTATTCCTTGCCCATCAACCTTACGATGCCGTGCATCTTTCGAATCTTAGCCACCTTTTATGTCTGTTTCCAAACTACGTTTTTTGATTGTATGTTTCACTTATTTCACTATTTTAAAATCCATTCGCAACTATCTCTTCGGCGTTTACGTTTTGCTCGCCTTTTATAGGGCGTTTTTTTAAGAGGTTGAGAACTTAAAATGATAACACAAGACAGGAATATTGTTGGAATGAAATTTTTTTAATTATAATCTGGTAGATAATTCATGGCGTTTATTTTTTTAATATGATTTCCGGCATATGTCCACCGCGGCTAAGACTTACATGATCCATTCGATCAGTCCAATTATTGACTACTTTTTCCAATAAATCTGGCCATATGGCATCAATGGTGGCTTGAATATTGGCTTCCAATGCTTCAAGAGTTGCTGGTTTGCCGGCATAAACCAATGACTTAACATAGTCCCATAAAAAGTAATCTAAAGGCGTTAAATCGCACGAACGACGGGGCCAGTGAACAGGACTACTTCTGGAAATAAAGTTGTCACCAAATTGATTTTGCAATAAATCGATTGTTAAGCACGCTGTATGACAAGTTGCTCCGCCTTGTTGGAACCAAATGTCGTCGATGTTCAGCTGATTAATTTTTGGAAACAAAAATTGAGTCAGCATGGCTCGATAGCGCTCGCCATTCGCCGTAACGGTAGCTCCTTCCTCATTTCGAAAGAAGTAAGGACCGATGATGCCGCCAGTGTGTAAACCGCACCAAACAGTCAATTTTAATGGATGTAATGTCGTTAACAGCTTGAGGATTGTCTTCGCTCCAAATACGGCAATTTTCCTTATTGACGTAGCCATTTAATCAGAAATGATCTTCATCACTAAACACAATTCTTTGATAAAAATGCTCATCTTCGGCCAGTTTTAAATGAGCCCAATCAGCAAAAATGCAACGCAAACAGTGGTCGTTTGGCCTCACTTCTTGCACGAGCTGTTTTTTATAGACACGTAAGCCAAGATCCTTACGTAAAACTTTGCACTTGAGAACGACGACGAATCGACATTTCGGCGTCTTCTTCAATACTTCGCGCTACAGCAGCAATATTCTCTTCGGTACGCACATTTCTTTGTCTTATTGATGGTTTTGAATCGAGAAAAGTAAAATTAGTGCGAAAACGATCAATAACTGCACGTTCACTAGGCCGATTATTTTGACCGTAAAATGGACGAAGTGCTCTATGAACTTCGTGAACAGATTTATTTTTCAAAGTAAACTTCCACAATTTGAAAGCGTTGTTCTGGCGTTGAACGATTCATGATGATTTGCCAAACCTTACTGAACAGAAATGTCAACACAGTTCGACATTATCAGCTATCAAACCATAGTTATCGATATCGATATTTCTCATACAGCTTGAAAAACGCCCATTATATCTGCTTAACTTCTCTATATTCTTCCACTCGCACCATATGACCGAACCAATTTAATTGCCTTTTTTCGAATTTATTTGATACGGATTTTACGCTGCACCTATTCCATATAGTATAAATTTCAATAAAGTTCGGCACTTATTTTTTCCATTCGACTCTTTTCACAAATTTAGATTTCACTTGTCTCTATCGTTTGAAGCAAATATTTCACAAATATAAGTTAAAAATCAGCGCATGTACACAGTTAAATATTTTTATCTTTATATGCCTACGGATTTCCTTTTTCCGAATAAAAGCTTTCCTCAAAGCATAGTAAACTTTTGTAACAATGAATATTCTACTGTCTATCTTCGTCCTAATTTCACCACGCGTATTCAGAATCAATCCCAAATATCTAGTATTGTCAGTTTGTTGCATTTTCTTGTCTTTTATACTAACACCAATTACTTTTTCATAATGACCAGTAATTCAGTTTCCTCTATATTAGCGTTCAGTTGAAGCGTTCATTTCGTACTTTAATGTTATTTTGTATGTTCTTTTCGGGTTTCTCTAAATCACCTGGTTGTCGGCACATATAATTTATTATTGCCGCTTCTTCTATACTTCTTATCGACCACATCCACAACTGTTATAAGTAGAAGAGCGCTCAGAACCCAACTTATCTTAAAACAAATCTGTACTATATGATGAGTGGCCCAACTTGAAGAAGTTACACTGGCGGAGGATAGGTTTGATTTGGGTGTTTTGTGAACTCGCTCAATGTCATAAAGGAGGACTTCTTTGTGACGTAAATGTAAACATTTTTTCATTATAGCTACTTCACTTTTTCCATGTTTCAAAACAAGTTAAAAACAAGTCACTTTCTATTCAAATAATAAATGTCCTTTCGATAAATTACTTATATTTTGAAAGATTTCCAAATTTAAAAAAAACAAGATTTTGTATTAGTGTTGTCCTCTTTTGTTAGGCCTATTACTTGCTAACCCACCCACCCTCCTAATTAGGTTATGGTTATCAAAGATAAAAGTAAAAAGTAATACTAATCCAAGTATTCTGTTGCCAACTACAGACAGATGTCATTGCTCGTCTCGTATACGAGGTGTGACTATTAAATAACGAGACTGACGCTGGTACAGATGCCAACGACTGACAGGTATTTATCGTGAAGCCTTCTCTTTCGAATACAGTGCTTCTCGCCTCTGTAAACAAATCAGTATAGCCGTAGCCTTCGTTCGCATTAGAGTTGTTTTTTTGTTTTGCCGGAAAAATGTTAAGTAACTATTAATCAACATTACTACCTTCACGTTCTTACTCAACTCCGTGAAAGAATAAGGAAAAAACGACCCAAATTGTAGAAGGACAAGTCATGGATTCTCCACCAAAACAATGCGCCGGCTCATTCCGCATTGTCAGTCAAGAGGTTTCTAGCCAAGTATAGCATCCCAGTGTTAGACCACCCGGCTTATTCGCCGGATCTTGCGCCGTGCGACTTCTATCTGTTTCCTAAGGTGAAATCTGAATTAAAGGGAACAAAATATGAGTCTCAAGCTGTGAAAGCGAAAGCGACATGCGTCCTGAAGGAACTGACAGAAGAAGACTTCCAGCACTGTTTCGAATAATGGAAGATTCGCATGGAGCGTTGTAGGGATATAGGAGGGGTATATATTGAAGGTGATAATAAGTAAATATGTATGAAATCAAAATGAAATGTTTTACAGCGTCAATCTCGTTATTTAATAGCCACACCTCGTATTTATGAAAAAGTTCATATCTATACAAATCTTGGTTAATTGCAATTGTTAATATTATTACATCATCAAAAATATCTATGATAATCTAATGTATTTATTTTGTTTCAGCTCCGAGTAAGTATTATCACCCATCTAAACCAATCTGATACAACCAACTATGGCTGCATGTATTATTTTTGTGAGTACCTAGATTTCTAATGGCTTTACGCGCCGTTCTGCCATAGGCGACTTAAATTTCATTTTTATTTATAGCATATACAATTAACACTCTTAATGATTGTCATCACATGCATTTAGTATAAAATAACTTAAGATAATACCCCTTATTATCTTTATTTATTTCCCTTTCTCGTGAATCTCTAATACTCCCCGTACCTATAAATCCATTGAATAACCAGCGAAACCTGTAATTATTTTGTAAGCTATAATTTCGAATAATAATTTTATTCATTATCATAATGAAAGTTTCCTGAGCATAAAGTGGGCTTATATTCATTATTAAAGAATATCATCAATGGTGTTATTGTATAAAATGTTGTACTTTTTTGTTTTATTTGTAGATCCTAGCGTACATAACAATGACCTTTTTATTATAGTAAGAAACATAGAATCCAAGAAATGTATTATACCACCGTTTTTTACTATAAATTTAAACATACAATTAGTGTTCAACTCGTCCTTAAAATATGATAAATGAAGGGCGTTTCAAATTTTTAAAAAAAATAAATAAAACACATAATTTGCATTCACTTTCAAAAACTTTTATTAGTAATTGAAGTATCAGTTATGACATTTATATGCGAAGAATAACATCTGCCAAATGGCCTTCTCTTGCAGCTCCACAAACGTCCACTCTTTTGTTAAAATTTTCAATGACATTTTGACATAGTTGAGGCTTTGTCTCATCAATGACACGAATAATTTCATCTTTCAAAGCAGGAATTGATTGTGGATTGTTTTTATATACCTGACTTTTCACATAACCCCAAAGAAAATAGTCTAATGGTGTCAAATCACATGATCTTGGTGGCCGATTAACATCACCATTACATGTCCAGGAAATTTTTCTCTTAATAAATCAGTTGATTCGTGTGCAAAGTAAGGTATAGTGCCATCCTGTTGAAACCACATATTCTCTAGATCAATATTCATTAATTCAGGCCACAAAAATTCGGTTATCATCCGACGATATCGATCACAATTTACAGTTATAGCTTCACCAGCAGCATTTTCAAAGAAGTAAGGTCCAATTACACCAACTGACCATAATGCACACCAAACAGTAACTTGTTTAGGATGCATAGTTTCTCGTCAATAATTCGTGGATTATCCTCACCCCAGATACGACAATTTTGTTTATTAACATAGACACCAAGTTCTAAATGTGCCTCATCGGAAAACATTATTTTTTGAGAAAAATCAGCTGGTTGTGCATTGATGATTTTGACAAATGAACGACGCTTTAAATGATCTAATGGCTTCAGTTCCTGTATTCTTGAACCTTATATGCCTTCATAGCTAAATACTTGTGTAAAATACGCCATGTTGTTGATCCACTAAGTCCAAGTTGTTGTGAACGTCATCTAATGGACATTTCAGGATCTTCAGCAACACTTTCACGAACCAAACCAACATTTTCTTGTAAAGACCACTACGACTGTATTTTTCACTTTTTGACCTTCCACGAAACAGGTTCTTTGAAATTTTTTAATAATTCGACCAATAATGCTTTCAGATGGAAGATTATGTAAACCATAAAATTCACGTAATTTTCTAAAAACTCTTTTCACAGAACGCTGATTTTCATAAAATAATTCAACAATTTGTTGTACCATGTACGAAGCCATTTGTTTAAATGTCATACATCACACTTTTTAAATATCCACATACCCAGACAAATTCAGTGCGCCATCTATATTTTATTTATTCAAAAAAAAAAAACAGCGCAACTCGAAACATCCTTTATAATAGCGACATAAACTTGTACATAAACAATATTACTTGTAATTATTATTAACATTTAAGCTCATCTACAGGCTGGTCAGAAATTCAGGTAATCGTCAAGTAGGGTGATTTTATGACTAATTCTGAGTTGACGATCCTAATACGAAAATGTTGTATTGACATTAGTTAACCATACGAGTTGTCTAAAAGAAGTCTAGATTTGGCAACATGGTATAAAACCGTCAATAAATCAGTACTAGTAATGTGACAAAACACGAGTTTTAAGTATAATGAAAATGACAATAACAAGGATAATTAATGTAAGTGCTGAAACTGACAGCCATTGGTTTGAAAACAAAGCTGTAGCCTTTGTAAAATTGAATTTTGGACGCGCTGCAATCTACAGGCTGGTCAGAAATTCAGGTAATCGTCAAGTAGGGTGATTTTATGACTAATTCTGAGTTGACGATCCTAATACGAAAATGTTGTATTGACATTAGTTAACCATACGAGTTGTCTAAAAGAAGTCTAGATTTGGCAACATGGTATAAAACCGTCAATAAATCAGTACTAGTAATGTGACAAAACACGAGTTTTAAGTATAATGAAAATGACAATAACAAGGATAATTAATGTAAGTGCTGAAACTGACAGCCATTGGTTTGAAAACAAAGCTGTAGCCTTTGTAAAATTGAATTTTGGACGCGCTGCAACATATAATTAATTGTATTGTGATGTTAATTCTATTTATTACTTCCCCGTTCATTGGTCGAAAGCATCGCGTAAACGTATTCCTTCGAAAAACCCAAACAAAGAAGTCACTCTACTAAGCTCAATATCGCACAGGGATTAGACTTGATAAGCGCATCCATTGCTAATAAAGACCTCTCGTATGTTAGAAATAATAATTTGTGAATAATCTTCATATATCCTGAATCGAACGTTAGGATTAAAATGACTACTAGTGTACTACATAGTAGATTTTCACCATTTGTATAAACAGCTGCTAATAATCTCTCATATAGTCAATTTTCATGTATCCCATCTCAAACACAGATATAATAATATGAGAAATTCTACAAGGTCTGTTCTTACAAAAAAATAAACAAAAAGCAAAACCGATTTTCATATACATGCGGTCTCTTTTTTAGTGATAGGTAAATATTAACATAATTAATTTAATGACAATGAAACAGAATGCTTTAGGTATCTTTTTATTCCTTTAAAAACCATACAACTACTCTCACATAGTGTAGTAAAGTACTAATTTACTGTCGACCTTGAATTGGCAAATGTTCATGCTGAAACCGACTCGTAAAAAATCTACGATTCGCAGCTGTTCTTTCTTCATACGTCTTTGAATTACCTCGAAGAGATCTCGTTGTATTGTCTTCATTTTTTACCATATTAAAATAATGACGAATGTTTTTTATTACGTCTTACCTATGTGAAGAATAATAAATGGATTGTCTACAGCTGTTTTCATGTATTCATGTATTTTTAAGCACACGCATAGGTACAGATACATATATGCACGTATACACTAGTATACAGCCATGCTTAGATTAAAAGTGAAAAGACATATATACTGTCTTCTATTTCCTCCATTTTTCCCTAGACGTTTTTCTTATATAATTACGATAGACGTTTATGAATTCGCCTTATAAAAATTATTTAATAAAACATTTTTAACGTTTCGACAATTTGTTTCTTTAATAGCTTCTTTGGAATAATAACCTTAGGAAGTTATGTAACATATTTTTCTGCTTCAATACAAATTAATTGTAAACTAGAATTGTTGTACACATTTTGTTGCATTAAAAAACTGTTTCAAAACGTAAGCCATTTTATAGAGGAAAATTATTCTGTTTTATGTGTATATACATAAAAATTAAAAATACGTCTAATAATTGAAAAAATGTTGATATGGGAACCCCATTAATTTCATAAATTTGAAATGATTTGACAATAGGTTCAAAATAATGTGAAAAACATATTTTCTTATTAAAATAATATATAAAGGCATACTAACAGAATGGTTAAACTTGGTGACATAGCACGATCTAGGCTAAATATTCCTTAACTTTCTTATCCCGTAGACTACTTGCGAAATTTCTTGTCCTATTAAGGTCAAATATGTTTCTTACAACTACATTAATATTGGTTTTTGAAGAGTGGACAATGGTAAAAAGAATCACACCCTAATAAATTCTAGCATAAAATTAAACAAGTTCAACGTATACAAATGCAATACGAAAACAATCTGCTAAAGGAATAGATGAACCTTTTGCTTTGGTAACAATTATTCACACACAATAATTGATTTAAATTTAGTGAGGTATATATGGCATCAGATCTCCACGGTCAGTGTTTACAATCGATTGTTTTTTCATAAAAAGATTGGTTACCTCACCGAAACCTCCATCCAAATGGTATAAAGAAAAAGCTATCCAAAACTTTTTTGCAGTGTAAGCAATATTTTGCTGAAGCCAGAACTACTGATACTCCAACTGCACCTTAAGTTCTTAGTTAATGCTTATTCCAATCAGTTCTTCTTGTATTGTAACATCCAATTCTTCAACATCACCGTAAAGATCGACAATTTCCTGCGGTATTTCCATAGCCAAAATATTCCCCAATCTGATTTTGAAGCCTGTGTAAAGCTTATTTAAACGTTGAGCAAAGGCCAAAGCGTTATCATCCTGGACGTCTGTCAATGACAAGTTTGAAACTGGCAAAATTCACGCTTTTACAATGCTTCGCTTTATTAGATAAATTCTGGCAAGGAAAGCTGGAACTGTTTTTATTAAATTCAGACTCTAATCTTGTAACTGCAGTCTAATCTATCTTATCTATCTTACTAAGCGTAAGCTGAGTGTCAGGATCGGTAACTGTCAGTCCAGCTACACTGATATTAACAGAGGTGTACCCCAGGGATCTATCTCGGGACCCACACTATTTTTGGTCTACGTAAATGACCTTCCGAACATTCTCCGAAATGTAGAACGAGTCGTTCCTTATGCGGATGATATTAGTGTAGTTGTCAGGTCTTCAAATGTTGGTGATATTTGTGATGTGACCAATGAAACATTTAATAAAATTAACGATTGGATGGTTTCCAACAAGTTAATTTTAAATAGGTGAAAAACAAAATTGGTATATTTTCACAATAGGATTAAGCATATTTCCCATATCCAAATAAACAATGAGATTTTCGACTGTGATTCTTCTTCAAGAATCCTTGATTTGCTAATTAACGAAAACCTTAAATGGTCTGCACATATAGATGAAGTATGCAGAACTCTGGCTAAGATGTGTTTTACCCTTAAGCAGCTGCGCAGATCCTGTAATTTGAGTACTCTGCTTATTTTCTATCATGCTAATTTTGTTTTTTGCATGAGATATGGTGTGATACACTGGGGAGTGTCGCCGGAGGTGGGCACGGTGTTCCTTATGCAAAAACGGGCCCTGAGAATTATCTTTGGGTTGGGCTATAGGGATTCCTGCAGAGAACATTTTCGAAGTAACTAGATATTAACTATTTATGATATTTATATATTAGATCTCCTATGCTTCGTTTTTAGGAACAGAAACGCTTTTTCGAGTGCCAATGTAAATCATAAATACGATACAAGAACTGATAATTATTTATTACCTGACTCACACGCAAAATCTATATTCCAAAAAGGAACATATTTTATGGGATGTAAATTACACAATAAATTACCACTTTGCATTAGAAATATCACAAACTTCTCTATTTATAAAAGCAATCTTAAGCGGTACCTGCTTACGATAAATTGTTATTGTATAAATGACTTTCTATGTCCAAATTTGTAACATGTTTCTAACATGAGTGTACGTAGTATGTATTAATTGCTATTTTCTTGTATGTACTAATATGTCCTGTATGCATATTGTTTAGAAATAAAATTTAATTAAAATTTATTATTATTATTATTATTATTATTATTATTATTATTAAATTTCTTTTAAAAGGGGGACGTCTGGCATCCGAAAATTCTAAAAGAGTCTGGAAAAGTGAAAGAAATCTTGTCAAACATAAATCTTTCGGTAGCCAGCGTACTTCAGTGCTCAGCATACTTCAGTGTAGAATTCAACATTTTGCTACAAATTTTGTTTACCGTGAAATTTTTAGCTACTAATGATGTCGATGAATGACGCAGTAGATTGCAAACACTCCGATTACCTTCTTTTTCAAAAGCCTTATAAAACCAGAATAGCGCCCAAACGTCGTAGTGTTCCATCTGCTACAGCCGATATTAAATTTGATAAAGTAATCGCTTTTTTCGTGAAATAATCTTATATAACACTCAATATTGGTTCACCTTTAATGTCAGTTGCCAAAGGTCTTTAAAAGAGTAGTTCTAGTTGGATTTCTTGGTTCATAAGAAAACTAACATATGCCAATAATAGTACTTCATTAAGAGGTAAAGTCGATTTGTCTAGTTGGATAGCGAAATGGTTTGTTTGCAGACAATTACTTAATAAGCATTTCACACAGTGACTCATTTCGTCAATACGTTTTTGAAGTGTATTATCGCAATTCTTTTAAGTATATCATATGCAGGCTTGTATATTAGTTTTTAAAACCTCTTCAACAGCTGGCTAATTCAGCTGCTTCCCCATACTATAAGGTTTTTCTAATCTGGCTACGTGTAATGAAGTATAAGATAAGATTAGTCTTTAAAACCTTTTCAACGGCTGGCAAAATCAGCTGCTTCCCGACAGTATAAGGTTTTCCTGATTTTGCTACTTGTAGTGAAATATAAGACCCGCAAAACAATATCATTTTTTGACCTTAAAGCGTAGCTTTCTTTTGACATTTTTAGTCAGTGATTTAAAATATATTAAACCTTTACCTGTTTTATCAGAGTGACATCTTCTTAGGTGGTCCTCTTGCTTGGACAGTTTCTTAGTGTAATTGCATAAAATTGTCTTGCACGTTGTAAATGGACGGACAGCAGAGATGGAATAGCTGAAACAAATAATTATCTATCTGCTGTTCTTTTTAATCCCAGCCGTGTTGAGTAGTAGATACATATGTGTCGACACAAAAATTATATGTGGTCTTCTGCTTTTATGTACCAACCTTTAGAAAATTATTATTAAAGATCATATTTTTTTTTAATTTTATTTAATAACAACAAACTTTTGGCTGTATTGAAGAGTAACAAAAACTGAAATACAGGGTGTTTCAAAAAGAACATACGTATTTCGAATGCATATATTTATTAAACTTTAAGACATACGGATATGAAACTTTACACACATATTCCTCTCAGGTCCAGATTACAGATGTTCAATATGCCCTCCATCAGCGACACGAACAATATCACATCGATACTCAAATTCCTCCCATACTCGGGCAAGCATGTCCTTCGTCACTGATTTTATAGCAGTACGGATCCGGTTCTTCAACTCTTCCAGATTCTGTGGGGGTGGTGGTACATAAACGTTGTCTTTAACGAAACCCCACAAGAAGAAGTCACAGGGTGTCAAATCCGGTGAGAGTTGCCAGCTCCTTGACGACCAATCCAACGATTCGGTAGAGTTTCATTCAGATATTCACGCACTTGGCGACTCCGGTGAGGGGGTACCCCGTCTTGTTGAAAAATGAAGTTGTCTTCGTGCAGCCTCGGACACAACCAGTTTTGTAACATAGCGAGGTACTGCTGACCGTTAACCGTGTTTCCATCAAAGAAGAATGGGCCGTAAACAGATGATCGGGATATCGCACAAAACATACTAATTTTAGGCGAATCTCGTACATGTTCAATGGCTGCATGTGGGTTCTGTAGACCCCAAATTCGAACATTGTGTTTGTTTACCAGACTACTAACATGGAAAGTCGCTTCATCACTGAACACGATGCGTTTGGCGAAAGTGTTATCATTGTCAACAGTATCATGAATCTAGTTACAAAATGCCACACGTTTCCGTTTGTCATCAGGACGCAGAGCTTGTAACAACTATAACTTGTACGGCTTCATAACCAACCGACGTCTTAATAAAACACGCCAAATTGTTGTTGTAGGCAGTTGTAGCTCCCGACTGGCACCATGAGTTGTTTATTGAAGGATTACGTTGGAAAGCAGGTTGAATTCGTGCAACATTTTCTTCAGAAACACGGGGGCGACCAGGACTCTTTCCTTTACATACAATCCTGTATCCACAAACTGTCGATACTACCCATTCGGAGAATCAATTTGGGAGCTCAACCTGAAATGTCTTTGCACTGTAATCACGGAAATGCACTTCGCAAACTCGAGAACACAAAATGATTTCTGCTGCGGAGTAGCCATTTTAACCATATGACGGTTCCCAAGAAAAACAGAAGAGAACTGACATCTAGCGGCTATTAAATAAGCTAGACTATGTATTCGTTTCTCCAATAGCCGAGCCGAGGCGTAGCGATCGGTAGTTTGGACAAAATAATACTTTGTAATACGTGTATTCTTTTTGAAAGACGCTGTATTTTGCAACTTTAGATGTAGTTGTAAATAATAAAAGATTTTATATTGTTACTAGGGATTTTTAAAAGTTTTTAACGTTATTAAGTAAAAGTAAATATGCTTTATCATGTTAAAAAGGAATCATTCTATTATTAATAACACCCTATCAACTACATATGTTTCATCGAATTCACGAATCGTCAGGTTGATTTGTGTTATTAATGAACGATTCCTTCAGAGTGTTTATCATATCTTTCGATACAGAAAATAATGAATAATATCATATCTCCCTCTCTCGACCAATACATAAATGTATTGACCGACAAAGCAAGAACGCTTCTATCTCACATAGATCGGAGACTATGTTTCCAGCGTGTAATAGACAGAAACTTACGTCTAGGCTTTATGCCAATTAAAGAATGTTAAAAAGGAATCATTCTATTATTAATAACACCCTATCAACTACATATGTTTCATCGAATTCACGAATCGTCAGGTTGATTTGTGTTATTAATGAACGATTCCTTCAGAGTGTTTATCATATCTTTCGATACAGAAAATAATGAATAATATCATATCTCCCTCTCTCGACCAATACATAAATGTATTGACCGACAAAGCAAGAACGCTTCTATCTCACAGATCGGAGACTATGTTTCCAGCGTGTAATAGACAGAAACTTACGTCTAGGCTTTATGCCAATTAAAGAATGTTAAAAAGGAATCATTCTATTATTAATAACACCCTATCAACTACATATGTTTCATCGAATTCACGAATCGTCAGGTTGATTTGTGTTATTAATGAACGATTCCTTCAGAGTGTTTATCATATCTTTCGATACAGAAAATAATGAATAATATCATATCTCCCTCTCTCGACCAATACATAAATGTATTGACCGACAAAGCAAGAACGCTTCTATCTCACATAGATCGGAGACTATGTTTCCAGCGTGTAATAGACAGAAACTTACGTCTAGGCTTTATGCCAATTAAAGTTTCTGTTAAAAAGGAAACATTCTATTATTAATAACAGATCAACTACATATGTTTTGTCGGTCATACATTTATGTATTTGTGTTATTAAGGGAGATATGATATTATTCATTATTTTCTGTACGAAAATAATGATAAACACTCTCGACCAATACATAAATTAATAACACAAATCAACCTGACGATCTCGTGAATTCGATGAAACATATGTAGTTGATAGGGTGTTATTAATAAGATGAACTTAACATTCTTTAATTGGCATAAAGCCTAGATGTAAGTTTCTGTCTATTACACGCTGGAAACATAGTCTCCGATCTATGTGAGATAGAAGCGTTCTTGCTTTGTCGGTCAATACATTTATGTATTGGTCGAGAGAGGGAGATATGATATTATTCATTATTTTCTGTATCGAAAGATATGATAAACACTCTGAAGGAATCGTTCATTAATAACACAAATCAACCTGACGATTCGTGAGTTCGATGAAACATATGTAGTTGATAAGGTGTTATTAATAATAGAATGATTCCTTTTTAACATTCTTTAAATGGCATAAAGCCTAGACGTAAGTTTCTGTCTATTACACGCTGGAAACATAGTCTCCGATCTATGTGAGATAGAAGCGTTCTTGCTTTGTCGGTCAATACATTTATGTATTGGTCGAGAGAGGGAGATATGATATTATTCATTATTTTCTGTATCGAAAGATATGATAAACACTCTGAAGGAATCGTTCATTAATAACACAAATCAACCTGACGATTCGTGAATTCGATGAAACATATGTAGTTGATAGGGTGTTATTAATAATAGAATGATTCCTTTTTAACATTCTTTAATTGGCATAAAGCCTAGACGTAAGTTTCTGTCTATTACACGCTGGAAACATAGTCTCCGATCTATGTGAGATAGAAGCGTTCTTGCTTTGTCGGTCAATACATTTATGTATTGGTCGAGAGAGGGAGATATGATATTATTCATGCTTTATCATAGCCAGATATTGAGATTTGATCATATTAACATTTATGGAGTATCTGACACTTATATAACTGACTATATATTGCCTTAAATGAATATTTTTACTTTGTTAGGTCATTATATTTACGTAACGCGAACATAAACTACAAACTAATACTAATTTATTAACGTAGAATATCATACCTTCATATATAAAAATAAAAACTAAGCCTGTATTGTGGACTTTACGGTCCTGCATTTCCTACGGTTTTGGGAGACCTTGTTTACGGGCAAATCCGTCCCTGGAGACGTGTAATGACGGCCCAACCCGGGCCTCTGCCGCCGTTCTAGATGATATAACACGCCAACCCTAGCCCTAGCACGGTCAGCATGTGTGACACAATCTGCTTACTTTGTGCCTACGAATGGTCGTATCTCATTCGCCTTTCTTGTAAACGACAAACGGTGGACTACCACTTTTTTCCTCACTCTGCGAAAAAAAAAATTTACTTGCCCAGAGGTGAAAAACTACAGACACGCTCGTGTATCAAAATAAATATTTATTAGTCTGAGGAAGGCCGGTGGTGCCCAAGGGTTATGAGTAGAGAGATTTTTATGATTCCGTGTGAATGTGGCTACTGAAAATACCGAAATTAATATTTTCTTTTAACTTGAGACTGTTCGTTTTGTATGTGTGTAAAGACAATTTTAAAAACAGAGTACGGCATGTGAAATAACAATATCCGATAAGATGGAATATCCCATGTTCAGTATAGAATCTTTACCTAAGCAAACACCATATACAAATATTCTTACGCCCCAGTAGTAAAGTAACAACTTGCGAACTGAATAAATTTAAATATTATAGATACATAAGCTACACTTCCCAGAGCAATCAATACTTAAAAATAGCAATCTCGTCCTTTTTAATATGTTTGTTTAATTCTATTTATAATTTTTACTCTTTTTTATTAGGCGTTTCGAATACGAGGGTAGTTTGACAAATAGTGAGAATGGAAAAGAAAAACGATTTTTTTAAATACAAAATAATTTTTATTTTTCAATATATTCTCCTAAAAGAGCAACACATTTATTCCAACGGTGCTCCAGTGCCCTTATGCCATCTATAAAATGCGATTCCGGAAGGCTTGCAAAATACACATTTACGAAGATGATAAGCTCGTCGTTAGACGAAAATTTCTTTCCACCTAGTGCCGTTCTCAATTTTGGAAAAAGGTGGAAGTCGGAAGGGGCTAGATCCGACGAATAAGGCGCATGCGGTACTAATTGGAAATGCAACTCGTGGATTTTGGACATCGCGACTGTGTTGGTATGCTAGGGAGCGTTGTCTTGGTGAAACAGAATCTTTTTCTTTGCAATTCCTGGCCGTTTAGTACGAATCTCAACATTTAATTTTTGTAGAAGTTCTGCATAATATTGTCCGTTTATTGTGGCACCTTCCTGAAGGTAATCAATGAGCAAAATGCCCTTTGAATCCCAAAAAATTGATGCCATCACCTTGTTTGCCGATAAAGTGGTTTTCGCTTTCTTTGGAGGTGCAGAATCACGTTCTAACCATTGTTTCGACTGTTGCTTAGTTTCGGGTGTACTGTAGTGTATCTAAGTTTTATCGTAAGTAACAAATCGCCTACAAAAATCAACCGGATTTCGCTTATAAAGGTCCAAACACTCATTGGAAACGCGCAAACGGGTGAACTTTTGATCAGTCGTAAGCAATCGCGGCACCCATCTTGCCGAAAACTTGGAAAGACCCAATTCTTTCGTTAAAATGTGGTGTAGGCATTCTGTTGAAATGTTTACCATATCTGCTATCTCTCTCACTTTGAGTCGTCGATCTTGCGTAATAATATTATGGATTTTTATAATCATTTCTTTAGAAGTCACGATTTTGAGTGCTCCAGAGCGCGCTTCATCAATACAGCTTGTTCTACCACGCTTAAATTCATACCCATCTACTTATTGCGGCGGCTGATGGAGCAGATTCACCTGATGTTTCCCGTAACTCATCTTTTATTTCGGTAGCTTTCGTACCCTTAATTACGAAGTACTTAATCACCGCACGATACTCTGCTTTTTTCCATTTTAACATAACGACGTGTTGCTTCTTTTTCAATCAGCTCTCAAAAATAAACTAATCAACCGATTTATCTAAATATCAGAATGTAAACATATAAATAGGTAACCTAAATTACAGTGCATTTGTTTTACCAATTAGAGCGCCACCTATTTGTCATTCTCACTACTTGTTAAACTATCCTCGTATGTACTTAACTTGTAAATAACAAATGTACAAGCTGCCTACGTAGGTTACCTAAGTGTAAACTCACAAGGATTATGAAATAAATATAATAAACTAGCTGTTAGAACAATAACATATAACAGCGATAAAATACAAGGTACATACATAACAATATCGGAACCGTAGTAAAGACAAACGTCATAAGTCAAAACACTATTTTATCTGTATTACACGTGACGCATATGTGCATAATACATATACTCTGCATACGTGTATTTCTATTTTTTACGATTTCTCGCCAAGATGTAACGCGTGACTCTATTAGAAAAACGTTTGCGGCCTTTCTTTCTTCAGCACATGTGACTACTGATGAATTAGAAAAATGCCGGTACATGTTCGTATTTTGCAGCGTTGTTGATACACCGGCAAACTTTCGTGATTTAAACTTTATCTTCTATTTTACATTTTTATTATTCCCATTGATTCAGAAGAAAATAAGGAAAGATATTTAACATTTAATATATTACACAAGTACTCGAATTCATGTTTAGTTACATATCTTTAAATAAATTTATTTAACTTATGCAAAATGTCGACAGTTAAACATGCGAAAATTTATTATTGTAATAAACATATTTCAGCTACTCACAGATTCTTTTTGTATTTTGAATTATATTTAACCTCTTACAATGTTTCTACAAATACTTTTCTTTCAACGGAAGTATCCTGCTGTCACATCGGAGAAAGTGCGCCCGTCATTGCGTCTTTCATCATCGGCGTCGACATAAAAAGTTAGCTCCCTCATTCTCGAAGATCCATTGATCCATTGTTCCGTAATGCGGCGCACGAACGCCATAATTTACTTGTTGAATTCTAATGTTTTGACATCGGCTGGCGCGTGGCCAAATAACACATTGCGAAATGCTCAGCACTACTAATGTGTGTATGTGTACGACGCGTACGTGTATGCGTGTTTGTGTGTATGTGTGTATCTTGGGTTGTTCTCGCTGTATACGTGGCGGCATAATGCTTGTCTTCATCGAGATCAAAAGAAATCCTCAGCTGCATAATTAAACGGGACGGCACGCCGAGGAATTCCAACAATTAGGTATTGCGAATCGGCGCAACGAAACAAAGGCTAACGCATATGGTTTCATATGCGATATTATGTTAGTATTACCATATATCGGAGTGGTGACTAAGGTCAGATAAAATCATTTATTTTGGTTTGAATTATAATAATAATTATAATAATAATTACTATAGGATTTATCATCGTCGTATATCGTGTCTAGCACATGATAATTTTCTTATTTTTACGAAATTTTACCAAAGTAGAACACAGAGTCAAGAAATAGTAATATAATTATTTGTCCAATAGATGGTTAATTACAGGACACATTAAATACGTAACATACACAATAACAATTGTAGAAAACTAATTGAATTGACAACAAAAACGAAGCAATACGAACGAAGAGAAGTACAGTGAACGCGCTTTTCTCCTAAATTAAATAACTAATTTATTACTGCACGTAAAAGGACAAATACTGAATCATGGTAGATGCCTAATGGACTTAATGGTTGAATAAAAAACAATTCTATTGTCGACATATTGATTAAGACGTGTTTCACTACTAAAGGCTTAACAGTTATTCCTCCCTCGCCATTCTTCATATTGAAGCAACTGATGACAGAAGTGAAAAGAAACTATTCTTCCACGTCTTTTAGATAGTAATGAAACTAGCCAAACAAAGAAAAGTATAGTAGAGGCACTCTTTTTATGATTCGTGCCCAACTGGGTCATAATTCTTTTCAACTTGTCACGACCACGGGGCCGACAGTATGTATTCAGTGTATTTAAAATATTCTATAGTTTCTTACTAACCCCTCCTCAGCATAAGAAGGGAAGTAGTATTGATTATTTTTTCTCAACACTGAGGGATATCGAGAAAGTTGTCGACCACCCCCAGGACTAGAAATTATTTCTTAAAAATCGTACTGCCTGAAAAGGGGTTCAAACCGGCGACTTTTTTAGATAAATATCTAAAGTCTAGCGCCCTTATCACATGCACTATCCCAGCATTATCTCGTAAATTGAGTAACTAATAGTTTAAATGAATAAGTTTTAGTGTACATGAAAAAGGTGAGTAACTGACGCCTGAAAAAGTCACATAGCGGATGTTCTTTGAAAGAACGACCTGTCTAATTATTTATGTACTGAACATCGATATCAAGTCCATCCAATTCTGGGTAAAAATGTTCTTCCATCATGGTCCGGTAGCGAACTTCATTGACCGGAACATGACTGTCATTTTCATAGACGAAAAAATATAGTATAATCACACTTTCGATTTGAAATGCACACCACACGGGCACTTTTCGTGGTTATAATGGGGTCTCTTGAAGCACATGTGGATTTATTGCTGTCTAGTAACGCATATTTTGCTTATTCACAAAGCCAGTAAGGTAAAAATGAGCTCCATCGCTGAAGATGATTTTTCGATGAAATTCAGGATTTTCTTCAAATTTTAGCAAGATCCAATCGGTGAAGTTTCAGCGCCTCAAATGATCAAGAGGCTTCAGTTCATAATTTAATTTGATCTGGTAAGGACGTAAGCCAAGATATTTACTCAAAATTCGCCACAATGTGGTTTGAGAGATTCGCAATTCCTGTGAACGGTTTAGAATCGACCGATCTGCCTCATCTTGAACTGAACCACTCACGACTGCGATATTTTTGGTACTTCGACCGGTACGTTGTCTCACTGGCACAGGAATATCCAATAGTGAATATTTTAACTCGAATTTATTCACCATAGCACGCACAGCCTGTCTAGCGGGACGACTATTACGACTAAAAATTGGAATAAGTGCTCTTAAATTTGCGACCAGTAACTCATGAGCAATTTGGAGTTGGTGCAACCGATCCATCCAGGCGGGTGAGTTCAGTTGCTACTTCCGAAATGCGTGTAACTTCGACAATTTTAAAATCAGATAATCTCTATCCATGTGTGTTGTGATAATGGTGATTGCTATGGAACGATAATTATTACTCGAAACGCTCTTAAAGTTGCGACCACCAACTCAGAAATTCGGTAGTAATTCTTAATAATTTCCAAACATTGCTCGTTTGTGAACTTCACCATGATAGTAATGTTAACCTTGATTGACGTTTTGACGTTGACAGATCATGAGAAAGGTTCAAGGTTTGGCATTAAAAGACAAAATTATTATGTCCCTATTGGAAAACCCATTACTAAAGGGCGTTTCTATATAACGACTTAATGTACCTATTTATTTAATTATGTTTACTTTTGCTTAAATTGCTTAATTTTTTAAAGGTTGATGCAACTGCTCCATCCTAACCGGGTGAGTTCAGTTACTTCCGCTACTTCCGATATGCGTCTAACGTCGTCAGCTTTAAAATCAGATAACCTCCATCCATGTGTGTTATGATCATGGTGATTGCTATGTCATAACAAATATTACTCGAAACGCTCTTAAAGTTGCGACCACCAACTCAGAATTGCGGTAATAATTTTTAATAATTTCCAAACGTTGCTCGTTTGTGAACTTCACTATGATGAAAATGTTTGCATTGACTGACGGTTTGATGTTCACAGATCAAGAAAAACGTTAAAGGGTACGTTCGTATTAGAAGAGAAAATTGTTATGTCTCTTTTGGAAAATCCTTTACGTATTTAGACCAACTATTGTTTGAACAGATCGATTCTATTTTCATAAATTTTTTTACCTAAATGGCAAATCACAGCATTAGAAAAAAAAAGAAACTCTCCCAAAATTATTTTTTATCATTTGCACTTGTACTCTTTCAAAATTAACTCAATAGCCACAACATTTCAAAATATAAGTTGCAGTATGAAAGTTTCGTAATTGTTTTTTCTACAAATTGGATTGCTAGGAGCGGAAAATCTCATGGCCCATCTGTTACCGATATTGCATTACATAAATTCAAACTCTTTCGTTCTTCCTCTGTAAATTAATTTACGCGGCGCTCTGATCCCCTTCCAAAGTGATTTGAGGGAATTAATTGTGCACTCAGTCTAAGGTCAAAAGTTAATCAGAAATGAACGTATAAAAAGACACATTCGTAAATGTAATGCAATAAGAAAATTAAGTTATTTAGCGTTTTTTTCTTCTATCTTTTGATTTGTTTCATCTTGTATTTTCACATATAAAACAATCAATTGAATGTCAATGGAATATAGAGAAATCCATGTCGAATGGCACTTCAATTGAATGTTGCTTTGTATGTTTTTGTAATCTTGTTCGAATGAAATTTTCATGTATGTGCTACGTATCGTAAAACGAACTTCATTCGATTGCTGTAGTTGCCTTCCTGTACCAGTTTCAAATGCAATATACGGCATTTGGATATTTAAAGTAAAACGAAATATTGAATTACATTTTGAAAATTTCAAAATAATAGAATTTATAATAGCGAGAGAGTAAAACTATTGGATTGTCGGAAAAGTCATAACACTTTTCGTGTAATTTATTAGTATAAAAGAAAGGTCAATCAATAATGCATCGTCCGTTTTCTTTGACAACCTTCTACTATAAAAAATTCTAATATTAACCGCTTTATACATCGCGTATGTACCCACGAACTCACTCTTTTCGAAAATGAGCTCTGACCATTAGACCACGGAGTTAATTCGAGGCCTCCTAATGTGCCATAAATTTCTTATTAAACGAAATATAATGCAAAAACTTCTGAAATTTTTTTTTCCGAACCTTTGCGTAGAACGTATCACTACATTCAAAGAAGGAGGCAGATGCATAATATATGTATATACAAACATTATACAATATTGCAGAGAAATTATTATTTCTTGCATAATAGACATTGCGATACCAAATGATACAAACGTTAAACAAAAAGGACAAGAGAAAATAGTAAATATACACCACTTGTAATTGAACTAAAAGAGCTTTGAAACCAAAAAGCAGTAACAATAGTACGGATTGTGATGTCAGTAGTAGGTATTACAACAACATTATTTCTCAATAATATGCAAACTCCAGAAGTAGGTCCACGTACATACACAAACATACAAAAAGCAGTCATTATAAGAACAACAACAATAGTCAGAAAATTTCTCAATTAACAACTGATCACATAACCTATTAATGGTTTGATCAACACAATCGCATCTATTGTTGGCTAAAAACTGCTTCACAGATAGGGCATCGTGAGCTGTTGCGTTATACTGGTGCAGAATCCACGACTCGTTCTTCCACAAATCCGGTTTTTCCTTTCTTACTCTTCCCCTTAACTTAATTAGGATTTATTTGTAGTATTTCCGATTAATGGTTTGACCCTCAGGCATCCAGTCAGTCATGGTAACACCCTTGGTATCGAAAAAAACGATCAACATTGCCTTCAATTTCGGCTTGCTCACTCATGCTTTTTCCTGTCTTGGCGATTCGGCGGCCTTCCAATACATCGATTGACGCTTTGTTTCCGAGTCATGTTGGAAAAAGTTTTTCATCACATATGGCGGTTTTTGTGAGCAAGTCTATTTCTTCTGTGAGTCATTCCATGATGCTAGAGCAAATATTTAATTCATCATTCGAAATGTGTCTTAATGCTTCTTTGTTAATATTTACCATATCGGTAATCATCTGAATGCTCGGACGTCGGTCTTTCCACAAAATTTCATTAACTTTCTGAACGTCCCCGTCAGTTCTTGCAATCACAGGTCGACCAGGACTAAAGCGTGCAGAGAGACGAAACTACGGGTTGTTGCTTGGGAAGTATCAAGGTCAATGACATTCCAAGTACAGCCTCGCCCGATACGGCTGCGTGATGGAAGGAGGGCAGTCTGATTATTTAATTGTCATACCTCGTACACAAAAACAACACAAATACGTAATAAATATCACATTTGTTCTAACGTAAATTAACTAAACGCACACATACCTACTCTCAGCAACTCTTACACGCCGCCAAGAATTGACAGCTCTATAAATGACCTACGAAATGTCATGTCGGGCAAGCCGATAATTATAGTTCATTTCATCATTTTTCACCTTGATGTAACTAATTTTGCATTTAATTTATGATTTCATTAAAAGAGTGTATTGAAAAATGAATTAAATGTTTTAGAAAACTGAAGTTCAGTTATCAAATATAACGTATACAAAACTAAAAATATGTATCAAAAATCTTTCAACATTATTTTGTATTTTAGGATGTTAATAATTTTATAATCCTTGTAATACAGTACATATTTAAATCATATAGTAACATGAAATCTTGAAGCTCATCTTTATTAATAACAGTATCACAAGAAAAGTTCTTAGCAGCAACTTAGTTACTTAGCTTGTACTTAGTTAATAAATTAGCTTTTCTGAAGGGATTCGTTCTCAATATATTCCCTTGGTTAGGAAATCCATCCTAAATTATATTAAGAACGAAATACCTTAACTAAATAATTGCCGTATGTCAGTTTATTAACTACGTTCACATCCCTGAATTTGATTGACCTAGTTATCGATAATCGTTAATTCCCAGTACCGACCAAAAACGCCATCATTTATTTCATCATATTAAATCGAGACTCAATACTAAACCGCACCGGGTTCGTAAACACTGCTCTTTATTAGATAGAATCGAGCGTGTTATTAATAATTATGCGTAATTATCGTCAATTTTCGCAGCAAATTGTATTTTAGTAGTAGATATATGAACTGTCGTTTGTTTGCTTCGATATTGTAAATATGAACATTAGACTAAAGCTTAATGAGTTCACAAGTCATAGTATATTTGATGGAATACTGATAATGAACTCTTTTGACCAATAATGGAACGCGTGGTATTGAATTTTTTAAACCCAGCAATTTGTGAGCCCATCATGTCGTTAAAGAGATTGTTTAACCATGACTGTTGTCTGTAATTTCTTCTTTGCACTGCGGAATAATATCTTCATTACATTTCTGCTATTTCTCAAATATTATCTACCTTCTGTTTATTCGAGCGAATTTATGAAACCTTTTCATATGGTCCATCAATTGTCTAAGGCTGGACATATAATGCCCTTTAGCCTTTTCGTCTTCCTTGGCTATGAGGCTTGTAGTGTCTTCCTTTGTCTCGCCCCAGATGACAGAAACAGACATCCGAGAATCCCAGCAGGAACAGTCAAATCGAGCACAGAAATCCAGCAATGACATCAGACACTCTAAACAGAACGCAAACATGCCCAAGTATAAATAAAAACCCAAGTCAGTTATACACACACTACAAACGATTGCAAATCGTATGCAATAAAAACGATTAAACTTGTACACCAGTCAGAAAGTAAAAATAAATAAAACTGTATTTTATTACATAAAAAAAATTGGTCATTCGAGGAACTCTGGGTAAAAATCGGTCAAAAAGCCTAGATAACGTCAAGTACCCCTAGCTTGACGCACCTGATGCCCAGGTTTTATCACGGGGTAACGAGCACGGTGCGGAAAACGATCCTCAAGATTCAGTTCTTTCAATAGAGTTTAAGAAACATTTTTCTTCCTAGGACCCATCTTTCTGGTTCCCTCCACGTAGATATCTCTAACTACGTTGGTTAAATGACGGTGATAGCAAATCAGTAAGCGAAGAAAAAAAGCAAGGGCCACCCTATTCGTTAAACTAGTCCGCTCAAGACTGATTAACAGGGAACTTACGATATTAGCAAACTTATACGTTTAAGCTTTGTTGTTAGGTGTAAAGACGGAGCTGGATGATATTCCTTGTAAACTCTTGCGTGAAGTTACAGAGGCTTCTTTGCGACCTCTCGCTCATATAATTAGTAGATTATTTCGAGAAAATATACTTCTTCGGACTTTAAAGGCTTCAATGGTATTTCCAATTTGTAAAAAAAATCTCATTTAGAAGTGGTCAATTATAAACATGTGTCTTTAATGTCAAGTTTTGCAAAAATGTTTGAATATGCCATGTCTTCAAGGTTGCTTGGTTATTTGGAAAATAAACATACTATATCAGATGGACAACACAGATTTAGGAAAAATTATTCTTCGAATACAATCATTCATTCCATCCTTAGCGGAATTTTGGGTTCATTGGACCGTAATAAGTACCTGGCGGCCATTTCTTGCCAGTTGAGCCGTGCCTTTGATTGTATGGATCATAGGCTACAATCTTATGGTATTGGTGGAGTTGTGGCTGCTTGGACAGGATTGATTTCGTAAAAATTAAGTTAAAAAAATAGATGAGAATGTATCTGGAGATTTTTATTCACATCTTCTCAATGTCATGGGTATTCCACAGGGGTTGATACTTGAACCAGTGCTATTTTTATTGACTTTACATTTTTGTAAATTAATTAGTTTTATACACGAACAATACATCGAGAGTTGTTTTGGCCATAGACCCTGTTTGGTTGCGGATGGAGAGAAAGAAATGAGTTGCATATGACTTAGACAAGACGAAGATTATGATATTTTGCACACCGCAAGCAAAAGGAGACTTAAATATGGATGTCAGAGTTAATTTACTTGGGATAGAACAATTAGCCTCGACTAGGCTTTTGAACGTTAATATTGACAATGCATTATCTTGGGAAAATCACTGCCAAAACATTGCAAGGAAATTACAAAAAATATGTTATCAAATAAAAAATTTATAACCTATATTAAATGATCAATATTTAACTTAAGTTTACCATGCTCAAGTCATTGCAATAATTCCAATTCTCGTTTTTTACCCATGATTAAATCCAAAATTCGTTAATAATTTAAACAATAAAGATTTTACAAACAATTTTAAAAACTAAAGTAAAAATAAATTTTACAAACTTCATACTCTTCTTTCTTTTTAAAGCTTCCGTTACTTTACACATACATACATACACCATTCATACTCATATACGTAGAAACACTGAAATAATTATCGCGAAATGAAACGCCTGTCATGTCTGGAATCCGAATTCCGCTGACGTTTTCTGTGATCATATAATGAGTGAGCCTGCGTCTCTTTGAAAATTTGATGTAACGTAATTTACAGTCTGTCATGGCGCGCATAACCTAAATATTTAGAATGTTCATTCTGCACAAGACGAATTACTCGAGAAACTGCCGGGAAATGTGGGATTTTTTCGCTACGGAAAACTAGTTTTTGGACATGAAATTCCGAAATGATAGATTTAGACACATCAGTTTTACTTGCAAAAATATATGTGATACTTCAGGATATTGTTTTCTTCCTGTTTTAAGGAAACGTACATACATTAGTGAAGAAGTAGAAGAAACATATTAATTTTAAATTATTTTAAAAAGTGTTCAATAAAAGCCTACCTCATTTGTTTATTTCTTCTAAACGATATGAATTAACATGAACAAAAAATTCATTAATCAGAAAGGATAAAAAACTCTTACCACGTCAACATTCGTTATCTGTATATGTACATATTCCAACAACTAAGTTGTGATCAGCAGAAATTAATCACCGGGTCCGCGGTAAAGCTCAAACAGAAAAATTCGCGAACTACATTTCGCGGAGACTAAACACACATCACTTAATAATAATAGTAATAATAATAACTCTCTCTTTAACCACACTTCCAAGAAAATTTACTTTCAAAAAAATCATTTTTTAACATATTCAAAAGCAAAATTTAAAACAAAAAGGTTCAATCGTTTTCAAATTATGACTTTCCTGCAAACATGTGAGGTCCCAAAAAATAAGCTAGCTCGAAAGGAATGGAAATACCACTGCACGATTATCTCCACACAGCATTTCTAGAAAAGGACGAATTGTGTACAATTATGATGAATAAATATGGTTGCAAACTGCCAAACAGTGACAATAACCTCTTACGATACAATTTTGTGGAGCTTCTTCATAGTTGATCCACTACGTTGAACATATAAAAGAAAATTCACTTTTTGACATACATACGGCACAATTCGCTCCAGAAACAGGTTGTTTCTATTGCGTACCAAGAGCGAAATCAAGACTTGCAGCCAGCGATTTCTTTCATTTCGTTTGTTTGGTATCCATTAGTTAGGCTATCTATTTTTTGAGATCGTTGATTGACTTTGAGTTCTCCTATAACATCTTTGCAGTTTGACATGGGTCAGGTTCGATTATTAACTTCATTCGCTGACAACTTTTGATGATAGCCTTTTTAGGTAATCCTTTTTCATCCTCTCCACTACAAAACTTTTTAAACTAAAATATGTGAGGCTTTCATGAACAATACATATAAATACATATAAGCAACAAAAATATGATTATAAGAGTGGACTGAAAAATCCTTGAAATAACAGATACATGGTGCAATTTCAGACCGTTTTTGTGATGCACCCGCAAATTGTCACCCTAACAACGTCAACTGTCAAATTTTATGTTGCTACTTTTATTAGTTTCGTCGTGTCGACCATTTAAAAAAGTGTATCGGAACCTTTGACAAGAATGACGAGAATTTGTGCTGTCATTAAATAGTTCTTATTAAAAGGCTTGCAGAAACAAACATTCATATTCACCATTATTAAATGGAAGATACTCTGAAGAACTCGACTTCTTCGATTTCCACTGGTGATAGATGAATTCGTGAGTTCATACGTGGTCATACAGTGGACGTTTGAAACCAGCCAATACACCATTGAAAAAGTGCATGATATTTTCAATATTGCTTCTAAAGAACACATAATATACATTTTAGATGAAGAATTGGTTATGAAGAATGTGTCCGCGACACCGATGCCGTGATTGCCAGGACTTGGTCAAAAATTAGTGCGAATGAAAATTTCTCATGAGTGTTTTCGAAAGAACAATGTAACACCAGAGATGAAACTTGGGTTCATCATTATAACCGGAACGAGTATACAACGCCGATAAACAAACATCTGTAATTAAGGGTATTGTGCAACGATGGCGACCAGTGCTTTTTGGATTGGAAAAGATAGCGTTCCATCAATCCAACAATTTTATTAGGGATAAATTAAGAGAAATATAAACAGTTAACGGCAAGACAAATCGCGAATAACGTTGGAACGAATGCATCGGTAAGAACTGTTCAGAAGTTAGACCTGTATTTCTGCCTCCTTTAGGGAAAAGTACCTTACAAGTCAAAAATTTTGAAAAGGACAAGAGAATGGCAAACTGTTATTTTCTGTGAAAGAAGAATTTAATGGCCCATGGGTTTTCTTTTTGGATTCAAAAGATATTCTTCTTGTTGTCTACCTTCCAAAAGACCAAACCATCACCGACGCATATTACGCGAGTCTTTTAGATAAATTGAAGAGAAATATCGTCCTGATTTAGTCAAAAGAAAATTATGTTCCACCAAGAAAATGCAGGGTCCTGCACAACTGTTATTTGCTATGACAAAAATTAACGAATCAACCTGACCTTCTGTATAAATTTGACTATTTGACTTGAAAATAAGAAATAATGGCAAAAGTACTCATTATTGAACAATAAAGTATTTATGTTATTGCAAAGAATCTTTTATTTTGTGATAAAATTTGTGCTGTGTGGCGGTGAATTACTTTATCGAAATTGTCATTAGCGCGGAAATTTGCACTCACCAAATTAGCACTGTTTTCCAACCCTCTTATTTTGAAAAATTACCAGCGCGCTCTTTTCAATACAAATGTCATATATGCCTATTCATGTTGCGCGGAACATTTTAGATGTAAAGTTATGAAGAATGTGTCCGCGACACCGATGCCGTGATTACAAGTCAAAAATTTGAAAATTCATGAGTGTTTTCGAAAGGCAATGACCAGAGATGAAACTTGGGTTGAATCATTATAACCACAAACAATCCAACGATATAAACAGTGACGGTGTGAAAAACATCTTTTTGACCGAATTAACATCTGCGATGCGCTGCTGCTGTGAAAGATCGCGCATTGTTAATGAAAAGTTATTTGTGTATGACAAAAATTAACTGAATCAACCTTCCAACTTATTGATTCGCCTTTGTGCACAACTAGCACTGAGATTACCACCTCTTTTCACATCCTAAAAAGTACCTTACAAGTCAAAAATTTTGAAAAGGAAAGGTGTTAAGAGATGAAATTAGAGAGTTCTGAATTTTACCCAGGCTTACAGGAAGAGGATATAGCATCGTTGACTACAGTGCAAACAATTATATTAAGCAACAAACGAAATTTCAAACAATTTTTGTTTATTTTCATTCCACAAACTTTTTAACTTACCCTTGTATATTGATCATTTATGCGTTTATTATGTATTTCTTATAAATATTTCTGTCAAGAGTAGTTAACAGAGCTCACAAAAATACTTTACAAGCCTCATAATTTTCTTAAGAAGTGGTACACATAGAATTTCCACTAGATGGGATTAACGTGTAATAATTTTTCATTTTTATTTTGAAAAGAAGAAACCGTATGGTATCAACATTAATAAAACCAACTAACCACACAGCGTACTCCATCCCAACGACGCTAATCCTGAAATAATAACACGCTTGCATACAGTGGAAGCCCAACAACAAACTCATAAACGAATCCAGTACAGCGTTATATTAACGACAAAAAAAAACAAAGGAAAATGCACTCAAAGTACAGAAAACGTCAAATGGCGTTTATTACAACTTTAGACTTCATATTTTTGCAGTTTTTTATTACGAAACAATTATCGTTTTTGTATGCAGTTTCTTTTTTTTTGCGACCTACCTTGTGCCGGATTATTGTATTATTTAAACCGAATGCAAATTGTACCTACATACATACTTCATGCAAAAAGTGCAACACGGCATGAAAATTTTATCGTGTTTGTGAGAAATTATATTTTGTTTAACCTTGTGTAATGTACATTATGTTACGTAAATGTCAAAGTGCCCCATTAAATCGCTTGTGCTTATTTTTCCTTTATTTACTATTTAGGTAATGGAGTTACAGTAAATGTAAAGTGTAAAGTTTTAATATTTATGGAATTATTGTTATAAAACTGAATATTTCGTATTATATCGTATATACAAAGGGTACTAAGAAAGTTTTGCAATACAGCTTTATTTATTTAATTTTTTCAAAGTAATTTCCTCTACACTCAATACACCTCTCCATCCTCCGAAACCAATCTTTAAACCAGTTCCGCCAAGTTTCACTAGGGAGTAAAGCACACTCGGTGTTCCAAGCCCGCAAAAGGTCGTCATCGCTGGAAAACCGCCGCTCTTTTAGCTTCATTTTCACCTGTGGAAACAGTGCAAGGTCTGGACTGTAGAGAGGGTGCTCGAGAAGTTTCAATCCTGTCGTAGTCAAATATTCGGTGCAGGCTTTGACGCGGTGAGCTGGAGCATGATCGTGATGGAGGAACCAGGTGTCCATTCTTGATCTTTGCCGCAGGTTTTTCATAGATCCAATCGCTTTAGGCCGGCACTGTTCCGTATACCACCTAGCTGTGACGCGTTCCAAAATTCCACTCGATTTGAAAAATACAGCTATCGTTCCCCAGATCACCTAGAGAGAACAAAGTTTTTTCATGTGCAAATGATCATGCAGGATCGAACGTATTGCTGGTGCATTTAGACCCGAAGTACCCTCTATCTGTTGGTAGATCACTCGCCTGTCCTCGCTAAGCATTTTTCACGCAGTAATAACGTTTTCCTCCGTAACTGACGTTCGTGGCCTTCCCCGCCTCTCAACATCCTCCACAGTTAAATTTCCCCTTTGGAATTCTCTATACTACCTGAATATCGTTGTGCGATGTGGACAAACATCACCTAGTGCAAGAGTCATTTCTTCGAAGCACTGGTCTATGTTTAAGCCACGCACGAAATTATAACGCAAAACTGCCTTTCTCTCATTTCGTGACCACGATACCATCACAAGCACTTTACACTATCACTGCTAATGAATAACTGAGCCCATCGACATGGCGCGGCAGCTACTATGCACGTATGAACATATCTCAACACGCAACAATAAGCAGCTTCCTACGATTCATTGTTGCGTCATATTGCAAAATTTTCCTAGTACCCTTTGTATCGTAGGGAGAGTAGAATAGAATAGAATAGACCATTTGTTCAATATAACTATTAATATTGAATATGTCAATAACTAAAAAAATTAAAAAAGGGTAGAAAAGTCCATACTACATTTATATTTGTATTCTTGATGCGATTTCGACAACTAAGCTGTTATCATCAGTAGCAATTAAACACAATACCGGACATGGACTTACAGTAAATCTGCGCATAAACCACGAAAACCACAGGAAAATCAAATAAACACAGTATTTATTTGATTTTCTTCTATCCCGTCTTCGGAGGGAAAAATTTGTATTATTGAAGAAGACTACAATTAATAATAATAATAATAACAATAATAATAATAATAATAACAATAATAATAATAATAATAATAATAATAATAATAATAATAATAATCTTTAATGCCCAACAGTTACACAGACCATTTACAGGACACAATGCAAACAAAAGTAGATGCAGTTAATGTAATATAAAGAAAAATAAGATTCCAATTAACAAAAAAATATACAAACTTATAATAATGTAATCCAAGTCAAAAAAAGCTGAACGAACAATAATAGATGCAAATTAACGAAAGGGATCCTCGTATAATACATTGGCATTTCTGGACATATGAACCAGAGGAGCCTTGTAGAGAACAATGGTTCCTGCCCTAGCTATTGAGAAGGTTGCCGATGATCTAGTGTCAAAACTAGGCACGAGGAAATCAACCTGGGACAACAGCACCGAAGAATCAATAAAATTATTTATTAATTTATAAAGAAAACCGCCACTAGCTTTCTCCCTGCGTATACCTAGAGAATCAAAATTGTGCCTAGCAAGCAAACCCTCATACGTCGAACCAAAGGCAGGATAATGTCCATCAATCCTGTAGGATAAATATTTGAGGAACCTCTTCTGACCACGCTCCAGGAGTAACTGCTGGTAATCGTAAAGCGAGTACCACATAACTGAAGCATATTTCAATCTGGACCGGACAAGAGAACCGTAAAGAACCTTCAAAGTGTGCAAACTACTAACAATTAACAAAATAGTAGGATATATGCCACAGCAGTAAAGAAGAAAAGAAAGAGACATTTTTTGTTTGAATAGACGTGAAATTGTTACCCATGTTCCAGAAGGTTACTATCTTGCGTCAATGAAAGTATTATTAGAAGTTTCATGATATGGAGTGCACAAGTTCATTTTTGTGAGAAAATTGTTTAATCATGTGCAAAAGTGTATTACGGAACAGTACTTGAGATCCTTTTTATGTTAAACCACTAACACAAAAATTTTCAATAATTAACAGTGAATATTCTTGCAAGATTCAGCACATACTCTAAAAACAAAAAGTACTCAGGGTTGGCTAGAAAGAAGAGCACCCAACTTAAACGAGATTTTTAGATAAGAAGGTTAGCCATCATCCAGACCAGATTAGAACCCTCTTGATTATAATTTGTTCTATTCGTTACAGAAATTTGGAGAATTTATTTATTTATTTATTTATCTTCCCTATATAAGCAGTTCAAGAGGCGTTGAAGCAAGGAATATTCAGACCAGTCCAAGCCTTGCGATTCGTTGCTCGACTCACGATGCCCCCAATCGTTTCCTAAAATTATCAGTCCTATTTTGTCAACTGCTCTAGCTGCAGACTCCTTACAGAAAGGGAACTGTATACCATTATTTATATTGTGCCGATATACTCCAAGACGTGCGGAAAAGACGACTTTCGCGGTACGAAATCGTCATATGGTCACACTAGACCAAATTTGAGAAAACAGCATCGATGAGTGAGTAATACATCTTCCCATCGGTAATATATACTATCAACGGACACACGTATGATAAGATTGCAAACCATTGCATAATGCAGGTAACGCTACGGACCGGTTCAATGGAATATGTTGACACTTTAAATATACATAGACAATAAATTAAATAAACAAAAGAAAGTATACATATGTGAAATTAACAAAACAAAGTAAATGTAAATAAAAAAAAACATTTAAAGTTCTAAACAAGTAATAGTGAAGAAATGTTATAATTATTTTTCAATAGTCTTTAAAAGTTTTAACAGATTTTTAATTTCTGGAACACCTAATGTCATAGGTGACCATTTCTATAACATAATGTTTGCAAGTTATCAATAATAATAAAGTAAACTAGCTTGTTTTTGGAACTAAAGCTGATTTCATAATTTCATAATTACAGAAGCATGTATTTGCAATATCTATAATTCTTTAAGCTCTCATTAAAACTCTATGAATAGGTCTTAACTCACTCTCACTGTTAAATAAATCAACTGCCGGTATTACTAAAAATTATATTCAGACACAACGATGTACACATTTCGTAATATATACAATCAAGCATAGGTATGGAACACGATGGAAAGTCGTTAAATATACACAACGTTCATTAACTAAAATTACTTGATAATATGTTAACCCAATATTTGGATTTGAACACCAGAGAAACTGTTGAATAAGGTGAAAGATTCACGTGAGTGAGCTCGTTATATATGTGTGTCTATGTATATTTAGGATGAACTCTTAAACGCGTCGAGATTTCCGTACTTCCTTCCTCATATTTATTATTTAATACGTGTAGAACAACAAGGAATTACGATTATATTTTTATTATTAAATCTAAATTTTACTTTCGCAATATTTTTGTGAAATCTTGGGCCTATCTGCCCAAGATTTCAAGTGGATGTCATTTATATGGATTCTTTAATTCTTCCTGCACATTGGATGCTCGAAACACGATTTTTCAAAATGAATTAAGTATGAAAAATTTATGTGAAAGATTGATAAAGGTCGATGAATCCAAAATGAAGCAACAGTCGAAATTATGAACTGAGAATAGCATAATAAGTACGCTGAAGGAAGTAAAGACCGTACGTACACTCGCCCAGAAAAGTCATGGCTATCGTTTTTTGAGACTGCAGTGGGATTCTTTTTATAGACTCTTCAAAAAGGTAAAGCGATAACAGACGAAAACTACCCATCTCTTTTGAATCAACTGCACGATGCAGTACAACTCTGAAGGTCCCGCCTAATGAACAAACGAGTGCTTTCTTTACTTCAGGATAATGCAAGTGTTCACATTTCGACTGTTTCAATTGTAAAAAATAATGAACTGCATTTTGAACAGCGCAGAAATTTTTAATTAATTTCTGTGTATTTAATTAACGATGGAAGAGCAGAAAATAATATAATTTTCATTAAATTTCCCATAGTGAAAAGCTTAATTATATGTTTATATATAATTATTGACATCAAATGCTATCAAACTTAATAATAATTCGAAAAGCAGATTTAGATTTCTTTATTTTCGGCTAAAATACCTTAAGTGTGCACAAATCACAGGTCAAGTGAAAACAGAAAAGGAGGAAACAGGGAACAATATAAAGGTCGGCTTCGTATTATCCTAAACCTAGATTACCGCAGAATAACGTTTTAAAACTGTAATTACCTTTGTTTTTTTCCGGAAAAGTTTTGAACTTCAACCATGGTATATTAAACAGATTAGCAATAAACGAAGGAATTCCGTTTCAGAAGAAATAGAAGGGAAAAGTGGGGGGAATTGTGTCATCACGGTAACTCGAAACGACCCCTTCACTTTAAAAGATTAATAAAGCTTACAGTTTTTTTTTTGTATCTTTTTTCTCTTGTAACCGGTAGCCGAAAGCTTTCGTGGTATTTATGAATACAGCGTGACTTGCGGATTAATATGAGAAAGGAAGCTTTTGTTATTTTATCTGCAAGGTGTCTCCTTTCTTTGCCAGTATTAGTGTAGGTAGTACACCTTACCGTTATGCAGACTTTATTTGGAGAAACGAATAATTTTTGATTGGCTTTTTTATTACATCACGAAAACGAATAATGGTTTATTAACGCATTCAGTATTTAAATGACTAATTACTGGTTCTTTGTTTTGGTATAAATATTTATATATGCTCTTATGAAAGACGAAAATAATACATTTTGCAATAAACAAAATGTACTTTTTAACGTTTAACAATTGAATAAATTTCTAGTAGTTTGCCTAATTAAATTTTATATAAAAAAATTATAAAAAATATAAATCATAGAAGATAACACTTGCTTTTTTTCAATTCAAAGCATTCACTTTTAAATATAAATTGTTTTATACATCCTTCAATTGTTTTACTAGCTTTTTTCATTGCGACTAATCAAACGGTTGTTAATACTATTCGTGATAATTTCAGTTTATTTCTTATAAAATCTGGTTTTAGAGATTGTTCTGTTCCTTTGGCAATAGTTCAATTTGAGCAACCGATCTCACTATTAACCCTTTCACGACCATAAGGCTATTTGCATAAATATAATCATTTGATATATTCAGTATGAATCAATTAGTGCCAGAAAAGCATATTTTGAAACTAAAACATGAAAAAAAATCATTACCTCAATAAGTATATAGAATTTCACCCTTACCGACCAAAGGGACACCAGTTTCCCTTCATGTTATTGATTATTTATCAATATACTCAGCAAAACTAATTATAACTATGTATAATAATAATGCACTTACCAGGCCTAGTATATATTTCGATATAAAATTTTAAAAATCACTTTTACAACTTTTGCACAATTCTCGAACACAATGTCCAGAAAACTGTAAACTTTCACACACAGTAAATTAAAAAACATGCAACCGAAGTTGTTTTAATTAAATACATTAAGAACAGATACGCTTACAAGTTAATTAAGAATAAAATGGCACCTATTTTTCTTTTCGCTATTGAGCTATCCAGTATTTTTGCTTTGGGACACCGGTGTCCCTATGGTCGTTAAAGGGTTAAATGTGTATAGATATTTTGGTATTTAAAATGACATATACATACGCGAAAGAAAATAATTCCAAGTATAGCAAGTCTGTAAGAAAACAAAATTCCGAGAGTGGTACAATTTGTACTAATACGAGTATTTGGACGATTTAATTGATTTTTAATGTACAAAGGTTTCATTTAAGAACCATTAATTTTAGACATTAATATGTCAAGATAAATTAATTAAAAAAGGTAAATACCTTTACCATATCAATGTTCGTATTCTATATACATATTTCTACAAGTAAGTTGTCATCATCAGCAGATAATTAATCACAGTCTCGCATTTGAATTTGCGGTAAAATTCGCACAGAATAATTCCTCACAACTTTCCCCGCTAACAACAAAACACACTGATTTATTTCACACACAATTTAATACCTTTCGTAGTAGGTAGTAGGCCTGTGGTTGATTAACTTAATCACTTAAGGTTGATATATAACCCCTTTCGACATTAATTTTCGTATTCTGTACACGTATTTCGGCAACTAAATTGTCATTATAGGCAGATAATTAAACAGTGTCGCACCTGGATAATTACTCTAAAAACCCCGTACGAAACAAATTCCATACACGATCTGTGCCGTCAAAAGCCAAAACGCATATTGCGAGTGTGTTAACAGAGAGTTAAAAATACAGTCGTAGTGGTCGTTCAAAAGAAAATATTGGCTTGCTGACGTGTGTTGCTGAAGATTGAAATGTCCAAAAATGTTTTCCGATGAGGCACATTTTGAACTCGGTGGCTATGTTAATAAACAAAATTGCCGTATCTGGGGTGAGGAAAATCCACGAATTATTCATGAGAAACCTGTGCATCCTGATGGAGTTACTGTTTGGTGTGCATTAGGGTCAGGTGGTGTAATTGGACCTTACTTCTTTGAAAATGCTGCTGGTGAAGCTGTAACTATTAATGGTGATCGATATCGTCGGATGATAACCGAATTTTTGTGGCTTGAATTAATGAATATTAATCTAGAGGATATGTGGTTTCAACAGGATGGCGCTTCACCTCACCAGAGACAAATTTGCAGGACGTGTAATCTCAAGAAACGGGATATTAATTGGCCACCAAGAACATTTTCTTTGAGATTATGTGAAAAGTTAGTTTTATAAAAACAATCCACAAGCAATCCCTGCTTTGAAAGATGAAATTATTCGTGTCATTGGTGAGATAGAGCCTCAATTATGTGAAAATGTCATTGAAAATTTTAACAAAATAGTGGACGTCTGTGGAGCTGCAAGAGGAGGCCATTTGGCAGATATTATTTTTCGCATATGAATGTCATAACTGATACTTGAATTACCAATAAAAAGTTTTTGAAAGTGAATGCAAATTATGTATTTTATTTATTCTTTAAAAAAACTGCGAAATTTGAAACACCCTTACGTATTTTTTCCCATATTTCTAGTTCCTAAAAATTAAAATAAAGTTAAGTAATTAATTAGCTACTGAGTTCAACGTTTAAATTCTGGATCAAAGCAGTGAAACTAGCAGGTAAACTCGATCGTTTAATGCTATGGGTGGTTTCTCAGAATTAATGTTGTTGTATAATGTTTTATTTATTCTTAAAAAAAACGTGAAATTTGAAACACGCTTTACAATCATCGCCGTACCAACCAATAAAATTTCCATACTGACGGTAAATCAACAACATATCTTTTCAGTTTTAGTTGCGAACTTTTAGTCCTTTACGTCTATGTTGACGACATTCAATGCAGATAAGAAAAATAATGTGTCACTATGGGAACATTTCCGGAACGGCTGCTTCTTATCTTCTTGTTTTCGGGCATTTACGAACTCGTCTGATATGTGCAATACTTGCAACAGTGCACGCAATAATCAATAACCAGATTTTAATTAGAAAATCGTTTATTATTCTTTTTATAAAATATGATTTCCATTTATCAAAATGTTGTCAAACGATATATACTGACAAACTTTTGCAAATACATTGACAATGTTGAGAGCACACATTGCGTCTGACCGAAAACAACTTCAGACATTTATTAGAGATCGAAGGAGTACGACAAAAATGCAAGGGTCTGTGTTTCCGAATAATAAATCTTATACAACACCAAATGATATTATACCTACTTCAATTACGTTAGAAATATAATAGTTCGGTCTACGATATATTTATTTGAACATAGCGGAAAATTCTATGGTTTTACGCAGAAAAATTTCAATTAGAATAACTTACTTGTAAATAAATTGAGTCTTATTAATAAGGTTGATAACTATGAACTTTTATTCATATACACTCCCGCTCATGGAAGTATGGACACTTGATTAAATTTTATATAACGATCATAAAAATTATATTAATGCCAATAAATAGCGATAGTATTTTTACTTAATCCTATAGACTCTTATACCTGTCGGTGTCGAGTCATGCTGGAGTCGAGTCCTCCGCTTCCCCTCTCCATATCTCCCTCCACTTTCCTCTGTTGCTCGCCAAAGCCTTTACGTTCTCCCATTCTATACCCCTCTTCACAGCCGCCGCCCGCACTTCATCCCTCCACGTTCTTCTCGGTCTACCCCTCTTCCTCTTTCCAATCTCCCTAGCCTCAAACACCTGCCTAATCAACCTCTCCTCGTCCCTTCTCATTATATGACCCAACCACCTTAGCTGACCCTGTTCTATCGTCGTTTCTATTGGGATTATGTTTAACTTTTCCCTAAATACCTGGTTCCTAATTTTATCCATCCTCGTTTTCCCCTCTATTTTTCTCAGGAATCTCATCTCTGTGCTTGTAAGTCTACTCCTCTGCCTCTGTGTTGTTGTCCAAGATTCGCATGCGTATGTCATTGTCGGTTTTACCACTTTTCTAATTATTTCCGCTTTTATCTGTCTTGGTATTTCCTTCTTGCTTAGGAAGCTGTTCTTTATGCTGTTATATAGCCTACCGGTCTTTGCTATTCTTTCATTTATTTCGTCCTCCAGGGTTCCTTTCTTGTTTATTATCACGCCTAAGTATGTGAATCTATCCACCTGCTCTATTATCTCGCTATCTATCTGTATCCTGTGCTTCCCCTTCCGTGCTCCAATTATCATTGTTTTAGTTTTCTGTTTATTTATTTTCATATTTAGTTTCTTCAGTTCTTCATTAATAATAGTTACATTTCTTTGCAGTTGTTTCTCTGTTCTCCCTATTATCACCATGTCATCCGCATAACATAGTTCTGTCAAGCGTATACATTTTAATCTCCAGTATCCAACTGGATATACTTCTAGTCTACCTCTGCTCTGCTTAATTGCTTCATCTAGAACCAAGTTAAAAAGTAGTGGGCTCAAAATGCATCCCTGTCTCAGTCCAATTTTGTTAGCAAATGATTTGGATTTTTCATTTCTTATTCTTATGTAACTCTCAGTTTTTTCGTAGAGACTTTGTATGTTTTGTATTAGCTCCCTTTCTATTCCTCTACTCCTTAATATTCTCCAAACATCTTCTCTTCTCACTCTGTCAAATGCCTTCTCCATGTCAATAAAACAGGCATGCATCTGTCCTCCAGATCTAACCGCCCTTTCTGACAGTAGCCTGAGCACAAATATCTGGTCGTTTGTTCCTCTTTCCTTTCTGAACCCACTTTGGCTCTCCTCCAGCTCGTTCTCTAATCTACTTCTAAGTCTATGCTCCAATATTCTGGCATATATTTTTCCGACCACGCTACCAAGCGTTATACCTCTAAAGTTTGCACAGTCCATGCTATTCCCCTTTTTGTATATCGGTGTTATAATGCCTATCTGCTAATCTGAAGGCACTTTATGTTCCATTCTTGCCTGATTCATAATTTCCAAAAGTTCTTGTCTTCTCTCCTGGTTCATATATTTTATCATTTCTGTCGTGATTTCATCATATCCCGGTGCTGTACCCATCTTCATCCTCTGTATTGCTTCTATTAATTCTTCCTCCCTTATTCTTTCTGTCTGTCCACTCTCTTCCTGTGTCATATTTTGTTTTTCCTTATTTTGGTAGTCTCTCAGAACGTCTGTTTCGTTCTCCTCCAATAGTTCCTCGAAGTATTCCCTCCATCTTCCCATAATATCCTCTTCTTTAGTAAGTACTTTTCCATTTCTATCCCTTACGTTCCTCAACATATTCGCTCTCGGCCTTCTCATTTGTTTAAGTGCATTGTAAAACAGCTTCTGATTTTCTTTAAACGCTTTTGTTAGTTTGTTGCCGAAGTCTATCCATGTTTTTTCTTTACTCTCCTTTATCGCCTTTTTAGTTTCTATCCGTTTCCGCTTATATTCGTCATAGTTTTTCTGCGATCCATCTGTCAGGTATCTCTTCCACATCTGTTTCTTATCTTTCACAATTCTTTGTATATAACGATCATAAAAATTATATTAATGCCAATAAATAGCGATAGTATTATTATGCCTTATCCTTAAGAAGGTTTCTAATACAAATAGGTATTATATTTGTATATACATATTCTCTAAATAATATGATAGAAACAATTTTATCTAATAATAACTATAATTACCTGACATTGCATCTCAATAGTATTACACGATAATTCCAACTATATATAATCAGGATTAGTGGTACGGTTATTAAGAAGGGACTAAAGTCTAGAAATTTACTTGAAATGAGTCGGTTACTCTATTACTACCACCTTGTGCCCATCAGTAGATCACTGAACGTGCTTGTGTGAAGTTGTCTATTTTGTAAGCGAATAGTGTAATTTCTGTTTACAAAATGACACGGGGAAAGCCGCTTGATAGTCAAACACGATCAGCGATACTTACTTTGCATCATGAGGGGTATTCAGTTCGCGGTATTGACGAACAATTGAAAGTGATAAAATCGACATTGAATCTCACGATTCGTCGGTTTCAAGAAACTGGCAGTCTGGAAAATCATAATCGGCCGAGACCATTGAGAGGTGCTTCCAAAGCTGACGACGAATGGATTAAATCCATTAGCAAAAGAAATGGAAAATAAACAGCACCTGAAATAACAGCCGAATTTAATCAAGGCCATGCTAAAAAATTTTCTGTGAGTACAGTGAAATGACGATTAGTGGAAGCAAATTTACGCGGTCGCATTACCATTGCGAAGCCATTACTACGACGTGGAAATAAGCAGAAACGACTTCAATGGGCAAAGTTACCCCGTAAGTGGACAATCGATGAGTGGATGAACGTACTGTGAAGTGACGATTCGAAATTTGAAGTGTTCAGGCAAAAGAGAAGAATTTTCGTCAGACGATCGGCGTGAGAAAAAATGTTGCCAGATTGCATAGCTCCAACGATGAAACATGGGGGTGGTTCTGTTGTAGTCTGGGTCTGTTTTTCATTAGCTGGAATGGGAGATTCGATAAAAATAGATGGTATTATGAAAAAGGGGAATTATCGAGAAATTTTGGAAAATCACGTTTTACCGTCAGGCCTGCGATTAACCTGTAATAATTTGGAATTTATGCATAATAATGACACTAAACATACGTCATTGTGTAAAAATTACCTTGAGGCGGAGAAAAATGAAAATATTTTGAAAGTAATGACATGGCCGCTTCAGAGTCCGGACCTCAACCCCATTAAATTATTATGGGATGAACTCGATAGAAGAGTTAGAATGGAATGTCCAACATCGAAGGAAAAACTTGGGAATATTTTACAAAAAGAATGGAATAACATTGCACCAGATGTAATAAGAAAATTAATAGAAGGAATGCCCCGAATAACAAAAGTTGTAATCGCCGCGAACGGTTGTTTCTTCGGTGAAAAGAAAGTATAATTAATATAATATATAAGTATATTAGGAATAAGTTTAATGAATTCTATATTTAATTTTTATTATATAAAGAATCAATGAATATTAATTTTTGTTCAATTTTGTTGATATTTTATTTTTTTTCTTGAATAATATATAGTTGCTGTCCATACTTCCGTGAGCGGTAGTGTATATAAATGCTGAAAAGTAAAACTAAAAATTGAAGACCCCACCGCACTCACATATTAGAACAATATTGATATTTACTTATTTATCACTAGAATTGCCACTGAAAGCTTTGAGTCAGCGGCGCATGCGTTGTACAAAACATTTAACGGATAGAAAAACGGAACCCATCTACCCTTTTAAGCAGCGTTTTCATTATGCAAATATACAAAGTCGATAAAATTGATTAAATATTTTGCTACGGTTACGTTATTACCCATCGCAATTTAGTTTCATTTGATAATTCAAAACTTTGTGGCCAACCTGTATATGACGGTTTCGGTTATACTTTATTTTTAGTTCGTTTAACAGTCCCTCACATTGCAATTATTTTTAATATCGTTTTTTGTGTTTTTTTTTCTGTTTGGTAGGCTGCACATGTCTACACTACTTACGAAACAAAAAACAAAAAGACTTGAAAACGACAACTAAAATATAAACCTTTACACACGCAAAGATGATATTTTAAAAAATTGCAACGTAAAGAATTTTTAAATGAATTGTGAATAAAATGTAACTAAAGCGGGAAGATATAGACACCGCCCATGGGCGGTGTGCGAAGCTAATACGGATATCTCCGATAATACAGGGCGTCACCGATTTATATCGGGCGTTGCGATATCAAAAGCGCATACAATCATTGTATATATAAATAATAATAAGACATATTTTATGTTATTATTGTTGATAAGCACTTACATATGAGAGAAGTATTAACAGTCTGAATTTTCTCGACTATACCTTGTCTCAGAATAAGGAGTGATTCAAATATTGCACCAAAGAAATTTCATTGGTTCTTGAACAGGCTAGTTTAATAGGGATAAATGAATGCCAGATATCCGCCATTTTTCATAACACTGTAAACGTTTAATTACATTTCTGCATTGTTTTACTATATTTTTCTGTATTATTTAATAAAATCTGTACTTTTAAGTACAAAAATAAAATGAGTGATCACCAAGGTTCTAACAAACAGTTAGTATCGGCAGCTAGAAAGAGTAAACGACTGGGACATCTGACGCATGAAGAAAAACAAACAGTTTTGAATATATATAAAATGTTAACGCTGCAAACTCACCAATAGGAACGACAGCAATTGTAACGAACATCTCTGAAACGCTAAGTAAGTTGTAGGTATTGCTTCTACATCAATATACAATATTATAAAGAATGTATTGTGGGGCTGGCCAAATCAACTGTATATCGAGTTATCCAAGATTATAAACAGACCTTTCTTTAATGGCTATTGATTCTTTTTGGCTGAACTGTTATACTGAAGATTATAATGTATGAAAATTTTGTGAATAATTGGAAACTGCCTCCAGCCACGTACTCCAGCGTGCAAGAGTTTGTTGTTGGGGTGATTTTCGTTTCCCAGGACAGTGTTTATGAAATTCGCGTATCCGATTCAGAAATTTCAGGAAAACTTTCTTGGTGCTGCTTATTAGAACTGGGCAATTTTTTCGAATAGTTTATGTGATCTGATGTAATGCATAAAGCAGGAACGTTACATGTAATGAAATGAGACACTTGTGTTTAAGGAAGTATCGCTCAAAAAGTATTGACTAGCCGCCATCACTAACAAACATCATTACTTGGTTTTTGTCAATTAAAAATTTTGTAATGTACTTACCCTCATACTGTTAATATCTTCACCGGAAAACTTGACAACTTTACTAACTAATGAAGGAAAATAACTATTGAAGAAGTTCCAGTGTATGTGCAATGATTTACAATCTGTAATCTCATTATAGTTTAACCACAGTTTTTAATTTTCTAAAGCAGATATAAAACAAATCTCCATTTTTTCACGCCCAAAAAGTAAATAGTTTTTTAAAGTTCAAGCACGCGGTAATATCTAATCTATTGTCTATCTACAGTCCAACACTGACGAAACGGCTCCTTCTCCACTATCCTATACGATAGATTACAAACCGTCAACAAATAAATTATATGTAACACAAAGTCTTTGTGAGATGTCGGACATTTTGTATATTTGCGTTTTTGTTTGTTTGCAAGTATATGTGTCTAAAGCGATCTCCTTTCTTTCGACAAAACAATGATATATGACACACTAAACAAATTTCTTTAGCAGCACTGTATTTTAAGTGTGTGAATTGTCCGATAAATGTATTTCCACGTTCCACCTACAATAGCCCGTTATTACTCCGTTTAGCACTTATAATTACACTGCAACGCCATATCAAATAGATCGTTATTAACGCAATAAATACCCGTACGTAACTAAACTTAGTACATTTTACAATACTCCCGAGATATGTCGATGACGAACTTGACTAGCCCGAGACATCCCTACCACCTTCTTTCGACACTCATGTATGGTGTCTAAATATCCCCACTTTAAATAAATTGAAACTTAAATTATGGAAGGAAACAACGTAACCATAATAACTGCAGCCTATATAAACAAAGAAACCAAAAAAAGAGTTGAAAACAAGAGCTAAAAATATGAACTTTTACACACGCAGAGAAGATATTTTAAAAAAGTTGCAGCGTTAAAGAAAACGTTGTTTGTTGTAAGATAAACTTTAAATAAAATATAACGTAACCGTCATATACAGGTTGGCCACGAAGTCATAAATTATCAAATGTAACTTAATTTAGGAACCGTAACAATTTGTAGCGTCAGATATGTTTCTACAATTTCTTCATGTAACTATGTTCACTATGAGGAATTGAGAAATAAATATTCTGTATACAAAGAACGACCGTTCAACATCTAACGATGAAATACTTATATATGTAAGTAAAATGATATTTGTTGATACTTAACAGCTCTGTAGGCCCAGTATTACCAAACATTTGTTTTAATCTGATAAAATCTGAATCACTCGTTAACACACTATCTGATTTAGCAACTAATATTATATTAGTATAATTAGCTTACATCTGATGCTGCAAATATTTAACCAATCTTACCCACTTTGCATCTACATACCGAAAACTGATAACCTACATTTTTTCAAACCACGCGCCGCTGGCCGAACGCTCGCCGTGCGAAATTGAGATTGAGTTGCCGGTTGTTTTCTTTTATATTTCCTTACATTTTCCTCCGTTACTTGTAAACACCTTTCTTATTCCTCGTTTCTCAGCTGTAGTTCGCAACTGGTTCTTCTATGTTCTTCTTGATTTATCTCCCTTCTTTTTCCATTTCTTTTCGCCGGGAGTATTTGTTTAATTAATCTGTTCTGATTTCCTCGCAGATGGCCTAAACCTTAGTTGGCTTTGTTCGATCATTATTGTGACAGTGACAATGTTCATTGTTTAACCTTCTATTAATTAGGATAATTTTCATAATCTGATTTAACATTATGGAATTGTTAACTTACTTTTATCTGTTTTTATATTGTCCAAGATTCACACACATGTCAGTGTTGGTTTTGTAATTCTTCTTACGATTTTTGGTCTTATTTGTATGGTATTACTTTGTATTCTTTGTAGCCCTGTCTGCTAGTTTTCTCTATTCTGTTATCCATTTTCTAGTGTTCCTTGTTTGTTTATTATTACTCCTGAGCATGTAAGTGTATTTACATGTTCTAGTATTTCGTTGCCCATTTGTATGTTTTGTTTTTTATTACCATTGTTTTAGTTTGTATGTATTTATTTTCATATTTAATGATTTCACTTCTTCATTGAGAATAAGTGGCTGTCTTTTAAGTTTTGCATATACAACTGGAATAAAACAATAGGTAGCTTTTAAAGACTTTATTGTTTTTAGAAGTATTCTCCACGAAAATTAATGCACTTTTGGATGCGCTCAACCCAACTCTGGAAGCAATTGTTCCACTCGTTTATTGGTACAGTTAAAATTACTTTTTTGAAGGCATCGACTGCTCCTTCTGATGACTAGGACCTTTGACCACGCAGTCCATTCTTGATTTTCGGAAAAGTAAAGAAATCGCTGCGACTTAAGGCCAGACTGTACGGAGAATAGTCCAACAATTCGACGTTTTGTTGCGTTAAAAAATCAATTGTCTTGCGTACTGTGCGCGAACTTGCATTGTCTTGGTGGAGGATGATTCGTCGTTCGGGGTTGGTTTTTCGAAGCTCAGCGATGACTTGCAGCAAACAAATTATTGTATATCAATCGGTAGTAACAGTTCTTTGATTTTATAAAGGAATTGTGGCTACATGAGCTGCTTTCGAGACAAATATCACGACCATCTTTTTAGAGACACTTTGAGAACGGATGACTTTTGTCAGCTTTTCTTCACCTTGGAACACCCAAACAGATGGCAGGCGTGTATTTTCTGGCTCGTATGAGTAAATGCAAGATTTCTCACAACTGACAATGTTGTATACGTTTTTAGAGTTCCCGGTGTTAAAGCGATCCAGAGTTTTTTGACACCAATTCACCCTAGCTGCTTTCTGTTCTTCGGGCAACAGATACGGTATCCAACGGAAAACTAATTTTTTACATACAATTCTTTATGCAAAACTTTTTGAATCGACGTCTTTGAAATCTCCAATAATTCTTCAATCTGGCGATATGTCACATATGAATCTTCATTGATAATCTAACGCATAGCATCAACGTTTTTGATTAACTTGCACATGGTTAACCTGGGATGGTCGTTAAGACTAGTCCGTCCACGTTTGGATTCTCCATACCAACGAGAAATTGTTGACTGATGTAGTGCTTCATTGTCCAAAAAAAGAAACCAACTCGGCGAGGCATTCTTGTTGAAATAATTGTCTTCGAAGATTATAAAAAATATTCCGGGAAAATGTTCTCGATTTAACTCCATTTTCCAACTAACTTGTCAACTTTGACAGTGCGTTGTAAGCACAACACTACACGTATCGCACTGAAACTTTGTATTTAGGTTAACTAAAGATGGAGGTTAATTCTTAGTACTGACATTTGACTAGGGGTTCCCTCTATGTCCCACTATGCAAAACTTAAAAGACATCCCACGTATTAATATATTTTTGCAGCATAGTACGGTGAAACAGTATTTAGTGCAATAAAAAATTGAAAACTTTATTTAAATTCTTATTTATTTTCTTCTAAATGAAGTTTCAACTAGTATTTCCTTCGTCAATTAAGAATTTTAATCATTTTCAGTACACTTCCTGCGTGACAAACTAAGACAAGTTAAAAAATTAATTAAACGTCACCAGCTAATTTAAAAGTTAGAGAAAGTTAGACTACAGTTTCTATTAGCTATACAACTTGTATAGAGAAGAAAATTTCATATAAAAGGAATGACTATAAAGCAGTTCCTTTTCTCGTTATAGTATAGGTAGAGATCTAAATTAAATATACAAATGCGGCGTTATGAAAATTCCTCACAGTTCTTTTTTCTCAACTCCTTGCCTCCTCTTCTCCTTTTCTCTAGTCCACAGTGTTTGTTCTCTTCTTGTCTGCGACGACGTCTTTAATATTTTAATCGAGATTACGACCGGTTGAACGTGGCGTCGTCTGCCTCGGCACTCTTCCGCTCACTTTCTCGAAGTTTTTATCAAAGTCGACTGATAATGCGACATTTTGTACTCTTTCACTCGCTTTTCGGCCAGAGCCATATACGATACTCCTGGTCTCTCTGCAATGCCGTAATTTTAAATTATACGAAAAGAAGACGTGACGTCACGTGCCGCAGAAATGTTAATTTAATGCACTCTGTTTGAAATTAGTTTTGTTTGTTAGTTTGTTAGCTGCGTTGTCAAAAAGAAGCCACGGATAAGAAAAATATGAAAATCGTGATATTTTCCTTTTTCTTTTACCATCGTTATTTTGAAAAAACTTAATACGAGCACATTTTCAATTTTTACTAAAAAAGTAAATGGTGTTTCAAATTGCGCGGTTTATTTAAGGATAAATAAAATACAGATGGCGCACTGAATTTGTCTGAGTATGTGAGCATCTAAAAAGTCTGATGTATGACATTTATAAAAATGGCTTCGTACATGATACAACAACGCGTTCAAATTGTTGAATTATTTTATGAAAATCAGCGTTCTGTGAAAAGAGTTTTTAGAAAATTACGTGAATTTTATGGTTTACATAATCGTTCATTTGAAAGCAGTATTGGCCGAATTATTAAAAAATTTCAAGAGACCGGTTCCGTGGAAGATCAAAAAAGTGAAAAATACAGTCGTAGTGGTCGTTCACAAGAGAATATTGGTTTGATTTGTGAAAGTGTTGCTGAAAATCCTGAAATGTCCATTAGACGACGTTCACAACAACTTGGACTTAGTGGATCAACAATATGGCGTATTTTGCACAAGGATTTAGTTCTGAAGGCATATAAGGTTCAAATAACACAGGAACTGAAACCATTAGATCATTTAAAACGTCGTTCAATTGTCAATTTCATCAATGAACAAGCAACTGATTTTCTCAAAAAATAATGTTTGACGATGAAGGACATTTTGACCTTGGTGGCTATTTTAATAAATAAGATTGCCGTATCTGGGGTGAGGAAAATCCACGAATAATTCACGAGAAACCTATGCATCCTAAACGAGTTACTGTTTGGTGTGCATTATGGTCAGGTGGTGTAATTGGACCTTACTTCTTTGAAAATGCTGCTGGTGATGCTGTAACTGTCAATGGTGATCGATAACGTCTGATGATAACCGAATTTTTGCGGTCTGAATTAATGAATATTGATCTAGAAGATATGTGGTTTCAACAGGATGGCGCTACACCTCACTTTGCACACGAATCAATTGATTTATTGAGAGAAAAATTTCCTTGACGTGTAATCTCAAGAAACGGGGATGTTAATTGGCCATCAAGATCATGTGATTTGACACCGTTAGACTATTTTCTTTGAGGTTACGAGAAAAGCCAGGTTTATAAAAACAATGCACAATCAATTCCTGCTTTGAAAAATGAAAATATTCGTGTCATTGATAAGATAGAGCCTCAATTATGTCAAAATGTCATTGAAAATTTTAACAAAAGATTGGACATCTGTAGAGCTGCAAGAGGAGGCCTTTTGGCAGATATTATTTTTCGCATATAAATGTCATAAATAATACTTCATTTACCAATAAAAAATTTTTGAAAGTGAATGCAAATTATGTATTTTATTTATTCTTTAAAAAAACTGCGAAATTTGAAACACCCTTACGTATTTTTTCCCATATTTCTAGTTCCTAAAAATTAAAATAAATTTAAGTAATTAATTAGCTACTGAGTTCAACGTTTAAATTCTGGATCAAAGCAGTGAAATTAGATGTTATCAATCGTAGTAAATCTTTGTCTTTTGGTCGCTAGATTTAGCACTTTCTTATTGGTCAACACTTTGCAAGTCTCTGAAGAGACTCGTACAAACAAAAACATCTTTACTATAATAAAGTTTATTGTATTTAAAAACTTTTTGAAATATTATACGCGAAGTTGCGGAACAATCTTGTTCGCTTGAGATGTAATGAAGAATTCTCCAATTGTCTGCCACCTTCTTAGCAGGTAAACTCGATCGTTTAATGCTATGAGTGGTTTCTCAGAATTAATAATTGTAGGCACAAGTATTAAATGTGACAGCATAATTCCAGGGAAGGATAATAAAATCTATGTAAATGTAAGATATTTTATCGATAGTAATAGTTTAAGATTTAAGGGACAAGTAACCAGATGGCATTAGCACATCAATTACTGCAAGGGAGATCCCAACATAATAATAAATGCCGAAGTACTAATTGTTTGGAAAATATGTTTAATATTACATACATCCACAAAATTATTTATTGATAAAATGCCTTTCAATTTTAAATTTATTGAATATACAGGCGTTTCATTGGCAATTTGAACATTATTTGTACCACACAAGCTAACTGAATTCAACATTGTACAGACTTGACTAAAGGCTCGAAAATGAATGAAAATTTCAGGTATTCTATTGTAACTGGCGATGAGACGTGGTGTTTTCAATATGATCCAGAGACCAAACCTCAACGATCAGAATGAAAGCATTCAAACGAAGAAAGACAGAAAAAAAGCAGTTTGGAGAAATTAAAAGTGAAGACACTGTTAATCGGTTTAAAGATTCGAAGGGCATAGTGCACAAAGAGTTTGCACCAACTAGTCAAACAGTCAATGCTGTATGTGATCTAGGTGTTATGAAGCATCTTTTTGCGCGTATTCGTCGTGTGTGTCCTCAATATCGTGAAAACGGTAGCTGTCGTTTGTTGCATGATAATGCACCAGCTCATCGCCTGACGCTTATTACAGATTTTCTAACTACAAATGGCATTTTAACCATCAACCATTCACCATATTCACCGGATTTAGCCCCCTGTGATTTCTATCTATAGTCCAAACTACATTTGCCGATGAAAGGATAGCGTTATGCTGACGTCTAGTCTATTAAAAAGGTGTCGACAGCGATCTTGAAGGACATCTCTAAAGATGAACTTAAAAATTCATTCGACATGCTAATTGATCGTGCAAAACGTTGTATTGAAGCCCAAGGTGACCACTTTGAATAAAATACATGAGTATTACTAAAATAGAAAGCTTTTGTTTTTATTTTAAAAATGTTCAGTTTTCTCTGCGACAGACTGTATAGCGTAACTCGAAATATGTACTACAAACAAAAGGGCGTGTACGTTTTTAAAAGCGACTACGGCACAACCCCACTACTCGCCATCTCTCTTGGCGATTACAGTATAACACGACATATAATACTTTCAGTATCCATATTATGTATGTTTATGCAGACATTATTACGAGACGGTTTTTGACATTTACATCTGTAATTAGCTTTTCCATTTTCTTTAAATTCGAAATTATATACACAAATAATTACAGTTTACTACCGTGTTTATATTTTATGTCTGCAATATAATAATATTACTCGAACTATGTAAGCTAATAGATAATTATAGCTTGGAACTTTCATGATTGATGTAGCTCGTAATTATATATTCGAAGCGGTAGTGTGTAATTTAGCGTTTAATACATTGTCTATTTATCCATAAACGTATCCATCCCAGTCAAAATTATTAATTAATTTCTATTGATATAATTATTTATTGATATGAATTATAAAAATTCCAGATGTAAACTATTCTACTGCGCTTGACATTTGTAATTAATTATTAACTAATTAACTGAGATGGCCTTTACTTAATGCAAATCCATGATAAAATTAAACACAAACAATTGTGCGATTTTCACAAAATTTCTTTATTTTAAAAATGGTAACAATTGTTTCACCAACATTGTGACTTCTTCTGAAAGGCAAATCTAACAAGAACAGAATATATTCTAGTCAACTAAACTAATTTATGAGAGGGAGTGATATACAATTACAAGGAAATAACTTTAAAATTATTCGAATCTACTTGATCATTGAATAGATTATTATTTTTTATGTTTATTTCTACAGTTTCAACTAATGATGACTTTATGCCCGTAGTTTCTGCTTGTGGAACGGCGAAATCTGGTGGTGAAAAAATTAAACGAATGATTACTTAAAAAACACGCCTCTTACGTTATTCACAAAATCGTATTATCAGAATAGTTACCTTATAAATTAATTAAATAAAATGCAGTAAATGAAATTCTTGTGGTAGTAGTTGTACTGTTAAGACCAATAGTATCTATAACACTCAGACCTACTTATAATATAGGTAAATTTCTTGTCAATTCAATTAAAAAACGTAATAATTCAATGATTAAAACATTGCTCTATTTATGTATTACATACAACAGGTGGCGCAAAAGTAATATTATGAATTGGTTGCCATTTTTGCAGATGGAGCCAAGTGTCACTGTGCTTTGACATTTATGATGTAGATATATAGAGAATTAGTTGTCAACAAGCGATGGAGCGATACACACCTCAAGAACGTGGAATTATTGTTACCGCTTATTTGACAAATTTTCAGTCTGTTGTTTTAGCACAGCTTGAATTTTGTCGTAGTGTCCCATGTGCTCGAACAATTAAGCGTTTGGCTAAGCGCCTCATGCAAACTGGGTCCACTACAGATGTCGCAGGAAGTGGCCGGCCTCGTATTGCTCGTTCGACCGATAACATCGCTGCTATTTCCGACGACGTCAGAGAGAACGAGACGACGATGCACACAATTAGGCATCAGCAGACGTTCGTTCCAACGAATTTTGGTGAAAAATTTGAAAATACTCCCCTACAAAGTGCAAACTGCACGAATTGCTACCTGCCGACCATCAGACAAGATTAACTAACTGCCATACTCTGTTAAACTCGGTGCAAGAAGAAGATGATTTCGTATCAAAAATCATAATGAGCGACGAAGCCCATTTCCACTTAAGTGTTATATTAACAAACAAAATTTACGTTTCTAGGGTATAGAGAATCCACATGAAATGCATGAAGATCCATTGCATTCCCTCAAAGTGACTCTTTGGTGCGGCATTTGCCGTGAAAAAGTGATTGGCCCTTATTTTTTTTTAAAGACACCGATGGCACCACCGTAACCGTAAATGGTGAGTGTTACAGGCAGAAGCTAAAGGATTTTTTTTTGCCGCAAGTTGCTGCATTGGGTCTTGATCATTGTTGGTTCAGTACGGAGCAACCGCTCACACATCTTGGGCAACGATGGAGATTTTAAGACACAAATTTCCAGGTCAAGTGATCTCCCGTTTTGGAGATTTGAACTGGGCGTCCAGATCGCCAGATCTAACAGCACCAGACTTCTTCCTTTGGGGCTTTTTAAAATCTCGTGGTTTACCACAACAAACCATGAATCTTTCAAGACTTGAAGGCTAATATTGAAGAAGAAATCGTCAATTTGGAGCCAGATGTTTTACGAGCAACAATTCAAAATGCTGTAAAACGAGCGCAATTATGCATCAACTCGGGAGGTGGCTATTTAAGCGATATAATTTTTTCCAATTTTACACTTTCGAATAAACTTTTTATGAAAACAGAGCTCTTTTTTTCCATTTATAACAAAATGACAGCTAGTTCAAATTATGACATTACTTTTGCGCCACCCGTTATGTAACTATTTACAAATCTATGCATTTTGTATTGTGTTTGTTAATAATAGTTTTTATTATTCCGTGTTATCATGCTTGAAGTACAACTTTCGAATATGAATTTATGACAACTGTCACCGTTGTTGAATTTATTGTAACCAAAACAGATATATAATTTCATTGTTCAATTCTCCGCAAAACAATAACGCACCGTAAATATTTTCCGCATATACATGCGCCTGTATTACCACTGTCATTGTGTTATTATTATTACTATTATTATTGGTAATACACGGATCGGTTTTGACCATCAATAACGGCGTATCATGGTCCGTCAAGTTCTCCGTTCTCACCAGCCTTCCACAATGGAAGCAAGGCAATACCGTATTCATAATAATTACATGTCTCTGCAACGCCGGCTATCTACGATTAATTTACGGCTTCGATAAATCGATTTTCAATTATTCTCGCAGCTGCATCGCTCACAGACACGGTGTTCTATTGTTTTAGCATTGCGCGGGCCACGGATCAAAAGAAATACGATAACCAGAAAAAGACGAATTCGAACAATGAAAGACCGCACACGTATCGATGTCTGAGTATTTTTACAATGAAAGAATCTGATGCAAAGTGCTATTTATCATTATGATTATTGTGGCCTAGATGGAAAACTACATGAATCGGATTATATTTAAACACATTATAAATAAACAAAAACGGTCCAACTTAGATAATATGTAATCGATTTATCCAAACAGTCATAACGTAGTTTTGGGGAGGATAATTACATTGAAGTTTGAAGACAAAGGTAACAACACATACTATCTACAATTTTGTTGCAATCCTTGTTTATTGACCCTATATTTGGGCCATATTGTTACCAAACTTTTATTCAGTATTTAAACAATATGTTTCTATTTTGTTGGACTTCTTTAATGATAATTAACATTGGGAATTATTGAAAAAATTACAAGGACCTGGAGTGAAGGAATAATTTATTATAATTCAACAGAATGCACCGGCTAGCAGACTGTAATATATATGTGACTTTACGAATATACATGAAGATGTTATTCACTCTACAAATAACATCTCACTACGAAGAAGAATGCACATATATAAAAAGCGAAAAATATTATAAATATTAATACGTTCAATGATAATCAGAATCACTCTAAGTGGATATTTCTTGAAATATAAAACAAAATTAACAATGACTAAAAACAGTAAATGCCCCAATGTATTCTAGCTATATGCAAGAATAAAATAATAAAGAAAATACAACAAAATTAACATTACAATTCATAAATACAATTTTTTACCTTATATTGTCTCTCTAAATCTTGTTTTATTTTATACACGTGGTCTGTGCTTCGCATCGTCTTTCGCCAAATGCGTTGATTCGCGCACTCACTAATAATTTGCTCTTGAATAATATTAAACGCTATCTACAATTTTCGTAATGCTCGCACCTAATTCTTTGAAGCTGACTGGTACACCCCATATCAGACACCACATACTCTGGGCAGAATGACCTAACATGGTCCAGATCATACTCTCTTCTATTCTACTTCTGGCCTTCTGGAGTTCTTAGGTTAATGTCTCTTTAATTAATATACGCCGTCTGTATATATATATATATATATATATATATATATATATATATATATATGTATATATATACAAATTTATATAACACGCTCTATAAACAAAGAGGTTATCCTATTTTCCGCATACCTTCGTCTCCGCAGACGGATAATCGTTTTATTATATGCACGTGCTTCACAATTGCAAGACATCTGCTCCATTACTTATAATTGCATGTCATAAACGGAGGCGATGTACATATTAGGTACAATAACTAAATATAAATGATGTATACTAAAATATCAGTACAGGATTATATAAAAAAAATCACTTTTGAAATTAAACAGACAATATGAAAATAAGAGAAGCCTATAATATAAATAAAAGGAATAAAAATTCATTCCTACAATACAATGCATTTATGTCCTTTGTCTAATTAAAACCTTTCTGTGAATTTAATAATACATTTAGGGCAAGTACACATACATATATTTAAACGAAATCATATGAACATCACAATGTATTTATATTAATTGAGACCTCCATTCTGAGAATTAATATAATACATTTACACAGCATCTTTACATAAATTAAATTAAAATAAAAATGTATAAAAAAAAATAAAAGTACTCTCTTCAAAGAATTACGATTACCTTTTGAGAAAACACCAGATAGTATTATTATTATTATTATTATTATTATTATTATTATTATTATTATTAAAAAAGATCGGAATCCTAATCCCAAATATATACAGTCTACAAATTCTCTCTCAATTTAATTTCCTGGTATCGAGGCCATCTACTCATTCACATCACACCCTTTATCTATCAACTGCGAGGATTAATATCGTTGGCAATTCGCCATTCTACATAGTGTGCCATACTATAAACTTGATTGTCGATTATTGTGATATTCACCATTACACTTCAAGGATGGTGTCTGAGTGTTTGACATCTTATTTTTGTCATAGTAGTTTTAAGTAGCACTCCACTGCATGTTTGATGAATGTATATGAACTAAGACTACAGAAACGAGTGCTTTCGCAGTACCGTACGACTCGGTTACTACCAATATTAAAAATAATAAATGTAATTACTTACTATTTCAGTTTTTTTTGTGTTGTTGATGTAGAGTGACGCAAAAATTCGCTGTAGTATTGTGTCATTAGCATGCCTTCCAGTAGTGATTCAGTTATACTCCTACGGCGAGGTGAAAATATGTTGGTGTTGCTTGCGTTTAATGATGTAATGTTCGCGAATTTACAAAGGATGTTCGCATCATATTCACACTCCTGGTTTTCAGTTAAACTCTTGTTTATACGCACTGTAGTTCGAAAATTCTTATTTATAACCGCACACAATTTATTGGTTGTTAATCTTCCTATGCTATCTATTAGATTTCCTAACGAGGCTTTGAGGTAATATAATATCTTTAGAGCTTCATGTAATGATAGCTTGGTGTTCTCTAATTTGGAAATAGTATCTAAAAGAATTGAATAATTTTCGGAAAATTACTCTATTTGAGTATTGATTTCGGTATCTGAAACCAGACTCTGACATACTAAAATTGCTTGATAATCTTGCGGATTTAAATTTAAGATATATAGTTTAATAATGTTTAAAAATTTCTCATAATATAAAACAGCTTTAAGCCACGTTACTCATCCCGTCAACACCGGCTGTGGTAGCTGAGGACTGTCCGGACAAGCCTGTTTAAACTCACGAATGCGTTTTAGAATATAAGCTTTTTTGGTAGAAACTATAAATTGATCTACTTTTGGATAACTGTTTCTAATAAATTCAGCTACAAGATGACATGCATGGAGCAAACAGGTTGCATGAAGCAATTGAGGATGAGATTGTTTTAGTAACTTTCCAGCTTTAACCATATCGGAACCCCCATCTGTAACCAACATTACAAATTGGGTTGTCGATATATTGAACTTCCTAAAGGTATGTTTTATAGTTTCTACTACAAAATCATGGGGACTGCCCGGTCATGCTTCTACGTCATCGGTTCGGCCGAATATTCACGCTGCGAAGGTTTTGCTGTGTATTTGGTGGAACCACGGCGATGTTATTTAATATGAGCTGTTGAAACCGAACGAAACCATCACTGGGGAACGGTATCGAACTCAATTGATGCGATTGAGCCGAGCACTGCGTGAAAAGCGGCCACAATATGTGTAGAGGCACGAAAAAGTGATTCTACAGCATGACAACACTCAGCCTCACGTTGCCAAACCCGTTAAAACTTACTTAGAAATGCTCAAATGGGAGGTCCTACCCCACCCGCCATATTCTCGAGATATTGCGCCGTCCGATTATTACTTGTTCCGTTCGATGGCATATGGTTTGGCTAATCAGCAGTTCCGCTCATATAAAGACATCCCAAAATGGCTTGATTCGTGGATAGCCTCAAAAGGCGAACACTTCTACTGTGACAGTATTCGAGCTCAGCCAGAAAGATGGGAAAAAGTTGTTGCCAGCGATAGGCAATATTTGGAATGATTTATTTGTAAACATTTTTTCACAATAAAGTTGCATTTTCATCAAAAAAAAACAGCAAGAACTTAGTTGCCCACCTATTATTATTTTTGTTTGTCATAAATTTGAAGGTAATTTTGATGGAGCCTATGGTTGATTAACTTAATTATTGAAGGTTGATATATAGCCCCTTTCCACATTTCGTGTTCACGAAAATTAATGTGAAAAGAGGTTATATATCAACCTTCAGTGATTAATGTAACAAATATAATATATGTATGAATACCCCTAGGTATAGATGTGCTTATTATATATTTGTTGCCCAGTAAAAGAAAATATTGTTATTATTAAAAGGAATTATGAAATCAATATACCTTTAACTAATGTCTATTAAAAATGTTATCTTGACTTTCTCGTATTTGCTTTTTCATTTAAAATTTGCATGCCTTTTGAAGAAAATTAAATGAAACGGACTCATAAATATAACTAATCCTGTGCATTTTAAATCTGTTAAAATTTATAAAATATGCTGAAAGGATTTTCCAAATCTTACAGTAAAATGAAAAAAAAGCCTACTCTGAATTTAAAATATAACAATTATCCTTTCAATAAATCCAACACGGCGTACTAAAGCGCATTGATTCAGTTTAAAAGTCAGCTCCGGTATTTGACTGAATAACGATGCAGGGGTGGCGTTTCGGCTCATAAATTCTCTCCTATTTACATATCAGATGATAATTTTCTGCCAGACACTAAGATCTATGGTCGGCAATCTTTCACACTGAAATGTGTTCAGAGCCGAAAGTCCTCGAGGCAAGGAAAAAACGGTTTCTGCCCCGTGAAAAACTCGTATATTTCAAACACGATTTTGCTAGAGTACCGGTTGGAAAAATACTCTTGTCCGAGGAATTTATGTAACCCATCTCACGCCAACTACTTACTTTTGTATTGATATTCTTTATTGGTTTATTATTTGACAAATCGCATTTCCTATACGATCTAATTTATTCGGTTTATATCTATATAAATATCTTCTAACCCAACATAGAATCTGAAATTCCAAAAAGCCAAAACTCCAAACCGCAATTAATGATGCATTTTTATCTACGAGTATTAAAAAAGATTTATTGGCAGTTACCCTGTTTACCTGTTTCTCAATTCCGATTCCTTTTGCCTCCTGCAAGCGGTCGATTAAGAACCGGGAAAACATGGTATTAACCCGGATTCTTTACTCTTGTAAATGGATTCGCTTTGTGGCTTCATCGATTGCTCACCTTCTCAAAACTTTTTTCGTTTCTAATACTGTATTTTGTATTAACCAAATTGAAGAGTAATTGCTCGTTGGACTACTTACAGTCTGATTAAAAAAACGAAACTTTAGTTCATCAAGTATATCTATAAAAATCAATTAAATCAATGACAAACATTTTTGACTGCTATTCGAACGTACGAAAACACTATTTTTATTCATTTATTGCAACAAGTCTTATAAACACAGATATATAGCATAGATTCATTCACTTCCTCAGCCTAACGTCGGGAAACTTTTCATTCAATGCACATATCTATTGGTTTGAGCTCGGACTGTACGCGGCTTTTACTGAGGTATACTATACATCACAAAACGATAAATCAATACAAGGTTTATAAATGATTTTGTTATTATTAATGATCATTATCATTATCATTTAAATCAATATGAAATTAGGCCCTTCTTTATCGCGCATTCAGAAAGCTTCTGACGATCGAGCAGGTATTTAAAATAACAGTTTTTACAATGTATTATATGACATGCATGCAATAGATGAACCATTAAATATTTTCAATTCTTAATATTTTGTAATTCTGTAATGACACTTGTTCTTTTGTTTAACAAAAATTATATAACCGATCTTATTGCCGTAAGGGTGTTTCACGTTTCATGAATTATATATATATACAAAGATCCTTTGATCCGCTCCTGACCCATTTATAAACCAAAACAATTATTTATCTTCACGTCGTAATGCAACTCGCTATGTCTAGACTAAAGTTACAAACTTACAAGTCTGAACCTGTTAAAGTTTGCCTATAGTAGACGCCCGAAGTCGGGAGAGTCACATATCAGTATTAAAATGGATCGTGTCGAGCAATGAGCGGTGATTAAATACTTGTGTTTAAAAAAGGAGACCCCCAACTCAAGTTCATCAAGATTTGGTGGATACACAAGGGAAATCTGCAGTATCATATAACATAGTTAAAAGGCAGTGTCGCGAGTTTAAATGTGGTAGACAGTCGTGTACAGACGAACATGCAGGTGGAGCACTCATAACTGTCACCCAAGAATATCTTAAAAAAGTCCATGGTCTCGTGCTGCAAGAATGACAATTAGACAACGGGTTGAAGATACTGGTCTCTCATACCATGTGGTATATAATGTAATTACTGCTGAATTAAACATGAAGAAATTGTCTGCAAGATAGTTAGCACGAATGTTATTTAACATATGCACACTAGGAGAAAAGACATTCGCAGTCGTCTTTTAACGCGGTATAGATATGATGTAGAAACCAAAATATAGAGTAAGAAGTGGACACATTGAGGTTCACTACCGCCGAGAAAATTCAAGATGCAACCTTCTGCAGAGAAGGCCATGCTATCCGTATTTTGGGATACTGAAGGCGTAATTTTAGATTTCCTGCAAAAGGGGGGCGCTCTTACAGGTGTTTATTATGCCAACTTAATTCCCAAATTACGTGGCGCAATAAAAGGAAAACGTCGGTGAAAGTTGCGCAAAGATTTTCTCTTGCATCAAGATGACGCACCCAGTCATAGGTCCGCAATTCCAACAGCTGTAGTACCTCAGGCAGGCTTCGAATTACTTTATCATCCACCATATTCACCAGATTTGGCCCTCAGCTATTAACAACTGTTTCCAAAACTTAAATAACACTTGTGTGGTAAACGATTTCCATCAAATAATGATGTGATATGTGCAGTAAATCAGTGGCTTGCAAAGATTGAACAATTTTTTTTCGGGAAGCATTTCAAATGCTAGAACATCGATGGAAAAATGTGTTTCCTGAATGGAGACTATGTAGAAAAATAAAAGTAAAATATCTGCAAATTTTTTATTGTGAGTGGGTCAGGGGTGTAGCAAGAGGATTCACCTATCCAGCTCACGCCTGCGATGCGTCGATCATATTCCTCACTCTGGATATTACGCCCGCGTTCGTATTGCACTTTAAAATCTTTGGCCATCGACATTCACTTTAAATGAAAAACAAAACCACGAAACTCTTCCTCTTCTTTGCCATCCCATAGAAAAAAATACTTGGATTTAACTGAAAAATTAAAGACGTTTCTTAATTGTATTTCTTTACATTGTACAGATGTATCATGCTTTGATTTTATTTTAGGAACAACGACAACAATATTATGCCCGTTCGTGCGTTACCGGTACATAATTACGGTCCTTCGTTCGGTGCACAATATATCTTTCGAAGTAGGTTTATTTATGTATTCTTTCGCATAAAAGTTTAAATGTTACTTTGAATAAGCGTGGCAGTAAATCTTGAACGGCCGCACGGAATTTATGTAACACAGCCTACTCGCTCATCGTGCACGATATTTAAAATGTTAATGATGCGTAAAATATTACCGATTCAAGTGTCATAACCGTTTATGTGTGTGTTCGACTATTCCGTTGCCTCACTTTGCATACTAATTGATATCCGAAGGTGATTTATTCGTTTATGGAAGTATTTGTAATTTGACAATTAACTGTCAGTGTCTTCTTACTTTATGTTATTACTGGTTTCCGTCATTAACATGTCACATTAAGAATGTATGGCTATTCGTCCCGTATATTGGGTAAAAAACATGAAATATTATAATACAGCATTTGTTCGAATGTAAACTTCTCATGTAAGCTTGACTAAAACTAGTCAATACAATGTTTGCTGACTTCTAAATGAGACTTCTTATTTAGTAATTTGAATGTGTTAAATAGGAAAATTATACTGGTTTTTGTACCCTACTTTTTGAAGAATCAGTAAGGGCGACTAAGTTGTTGAGAACTGATATACAGTCTGTCGCAGAGAAAACCGAACTTTTTAAAATAAAAACAAAAGCTTACTATTTTGGTAAAATTCATTTTTTTATTCAAAGTAGTCACTTTCGGCTTCAGTAAAAGTTTTGTATGGTCAATTAATATGTCGAATGAATTTTTAAATTCATCTTTAGATATGTCCTTCAATATAACTGTCGACGCCTTTTTAATGGCTTCGACATCGACATAACGCTGTCCTTTCATCAGCAAATGTAGTTTGGAAAATAGATAGAGAACACAGGCCAGCTACCATTTTCACGGTATTGAGGGCACACACGATGAATACGCGCCAAAAAACGGTTCATAACACCAAGAGAATATATAGCATTGACTGTTTCACTAGTTGGTACAAACTTTTAAGTACTATGCCTTTCGAATCATAAAAACAAATCAACATTGTCTTCACTTTTGACTTTTCCAAACGGCTTTTTTTCAGTCTTTCTTCGCTTGGATGCTTCTATTCAGAGCTTTGACGCTTTCTCTCTGTCGTGTAACAAACGCCAGGTACTATTTTCACGATATTGAGGATGCACACGACGAATACTCGCCAAAAGACGCTTCATCACACCAAGGTAATATACAGCATTGATTGTCTGAATAATTGGTTCAAACTCTTTGTGCAATATGCCTTTCGAATCATAAAAACATATCAACATTGTCTTTACTTTTGACTTCTCCAAACTACTTTTATTCGGTCTTTCTTCGACTGGACCATATTGAAAACACCACGTCTCATCGCCAGTTACAGTAGAATTCTTTAATCAATTCTGTATAATGTTGAATTCAGTTAGCTTGTGTAGTACAAACCTTGCACGAATCTTTCTCAGTCTCAAATGCTGTGTGAATCTTTGGAAATATTTAATTCCATTCCCACGTATCACAATGAGAAAATCGGCTCATTTATGTCCGTACGACCGTTTTTAAATCATTTGTACCACTCATACATACTCGTAAATGATAAACACGCCTCACTATACACTTGTTTCATCAAATTAAACGTTTCAGTAAACGATTTCCGAGTTTAAAACATAACTTTTTGTTCAAAATTCATTTTTCGACCAACACCAATTACACACCGTTACTTTATGCGCAATTTATCTGCTTCTAATGATTGCAAGTGTCATAATATTTTGACATAACATTGGTGAAAGATCTACTTCACCTACGCACACCTTTTTTAATAGATGGCGCCACTAAGAATTACTATTTTTAAAAAAATCTGTTTTCTCTGCGACAAACTGTGTATAAGTCCAAGCCGAAATTTCTGTAGCAGTTTTTTCCAATAAAACAGACATTACGTGCAGCTTTCTAAACAATTTTTGTAAATAAAGAATGTAGTCATCAATGCCTGCTGTGTTTATAAAATAGAAAGATGCTTGCTGATAAAATATATCTGCATATTTACAACATTCTCTTCCAAATTTAAAATATCGAAACTAGTTTCTAATTACTAAAACAGTAACCATATAATTATGAAATGTAGAGGCGATATTTTCTCATTTTAATTTGACAAATTTTTGAATAAACGCTACTGCGAACGAAATAAAATAGACATTTGCAGTTTTAAGTACAAAGAATAATGTCAATACATGACGAGTCCTTAGAATTTGTTGTATTTGTTGGTTAAAGTGTTGTCATTTGCCATTACAATAATTACAAGTTCGCGTATATTTAATTTATTCTTTAAACAATTCATATACAACCGTTTTTAAAGAGGTACTTTCGTATAATGTTTATAAGCACATTAACATTTTTTCAGGAGTGTTTATAAAGTTGTGTAGCCTCGCACCGTACGTTCAAAGAACTAGTTGAACGTTTTCAGATTTCACAAATTTGATTAGATTTTTTTATTACCCTTTGTGTGAGTAATAAAGGTCTGACTTCTGCCGACTACATAATATATAACTTCCTTTGCGGAACATTAAAATGCTGTAGTATAATTACACGTTAAAAGACTGCTGTATTGTAGTGATTTAGCTCGTCTTTATTGTATCCGTGAATCTTTGCATAGGCCTCACCTCACCAATAACGCTCTGGCATTTTAATAGACTGTGTCGTTAATGTCTCGGTTGTCGTCTTTGATGTTGCCGCGTCTTTTACGATCACGATGCTAATTCACCTCTTCCCGGACATCATTAAAATATCCGAACAAATGTAAAGTGGCGAATTATCTGGTCGCGCACTTCTTTTGGCAATTTAAGAAATTGATTTCATAAATATTTTAGGAAAGCCGTATCTAATGTGAGATACACAAAATAAGATTCGTTTGTTTTCTTTTAAAAAAGTGCCGATGATTTCTAAATATCGTTATGGTTTCCATATAAAGAAAAGAAGTGTTTATTTACATAAAAAGCCTACCGCATTGTTATTCTGATAAACAATAAAAAGAAGACATTATGTACCGTTCGTTTGAAAGAAGTATTTAAATTTTGTTAAAAAGTGCACTATTTTCATTTCTTTTTGTGGTGAGTGCCAACTAAGGCTGCAGAAACGAGTGCTTTCGCAGTAGCGTGCGGCTCAGTTACTAATCAATATTAAAAATAATAAATGTAATTATTTACTATTTTAGTTTCTTTTTGTGTTGTTGATGTAGAGTGACGCAAAAATTCGCTGTAGTATTGTGTCATTAGTATGTCTTCCAGTGTTGACTCAGTCATACTCTTACAACGAGGTAAAAATATGTTGTTGTATTTGGGAAAGGAGCGTTCTGCGTCTAATGATGTGATGTTCGTGAATTTAAAACGCCATTATCAAACTAATCCGGCATTCATACACATACCTTATGCACATGAATCTCGACTTCGGGTATATCCGACCGCTTTCGAAATATATCATCGCCACCAATCAGTGCGCACTCGTTTTTGCAGACTTACTATTTATGGGTATAAACACTTATCTTGTTTTAATACAGGTGGGCACTGCTTTGGCGTTTCTTTCACCAAATGCGTTGATTCGTACACATATTCGCATACACGTTTCACCTTACAAATTAAGCAGCTTTTTTACTTAAATGAAATTAAAATAAAAAATGTATATACAAAAAAATTAAAATATTCTCTTCAAAAAATTACGAGTACCTTTACAAAAAAGACCAGGTGTTAATAATAATAACCTTTATTGTCCAACAGATTACATCCACTGACAGGACAATGCATACAAAGCGAATAGAGAAATATAATATAAAACAAAAAGTAATTCTAAATGTGAAACAAAGTAAAAGGAAATACTAACTATTGCACTTATAAATATAATATTCAAAATTAAACATCACTAAAATGTTCGTTGAAGTCTTTGACCATGTGGTACAGCGAGCTCTTGACCATAATGTTGGTTCTAGCTCTTGAGACGCGAGATACATCCCCAGATCTGGTTCCGCAGGGGAGCACAAGAAAGTAAATTCGAGATAATAATGATGAAGAGTCAAAAGCATTTATTAAATTAAAAGTAAGCCTGGCACTCGAAATGTCACGTCGCAAAGATAATGCTTGAACACCGTGTCTCTCAAGCAAGGTATTGTAATCTAAACCGCGAACAGGATATTCTCCGTCCTGTCTAAAAGATAAAAATTTTAAAAATCTTTTTTGTACTCGCTCAATAAGAATCCCCTGGTAAACATAATACGGCGTCCAAACAACGGACGCATATTCCAGCTTGGTTCGAACCAACGTATGGTATAAAGTTACTAATGTTTTCATATTATTAAAATCCCTTGAGGATCGTATGATAAATCCAAGCACCAAGGTGTTCAATTATTACTATTATTATTATTAGAAGAGATCGGAAGCTTAAACCCAAATATATACAGTATCTCGTTCATAACTACACAATTACGAGGATAGCTGTTTATATTTCGGGACTAGCAAACAAAAAGAATTTTTTTATTATCGAAAATGGTTTTATTGCTCTTCAAAATGTTCTCCTTGAAAATCAATGCACTTTTGCACTCGTTTAAACCATTCCGAATAGCATTGCTGCCACTGTGAACGCTGTGTCGTCAAAATATGAGTTTTGAATGCTTCAACTACCTCTTTCGCCGTAGGAAACCGTTGACGACGAAGTTTATTCTTTAGGTATGGGAACAAAAAGAAATCATAGGGTGCTAGATCCGCCATAGGGCGGATGGCTCATCAATTCAGTGTTTTGCCTAGTCAAATATTCAATTGTTTGAACCCACCTGTGAGAGCTCGCATAGTCATGGTGTCAATGTTGATACAGGATCTTATGCACGCTGTTGTTACTAATACCTAGAGATGCCCCATTATCAATTCATACATTGCGTTAATGTTTTCCGACACGACAACAATTGTGGGACGATCTTCACGAAATTCATCGTCCAAAGAACGCCGTCCGAGTTTGAATTCACTATACCAACGATATACTGTAGTTTTCGATGGTGCTTCATCACCATACAAAGAATTCAGCTCGTCGATGCATTCTTGTTGAGATAATCCACGCCGAAAGTTGTGAAAAATAATTACACGAAAGCGTTCATGAGTTAATTCCAGTTTTGCGTTGACATAAAATTTTCAAGTTACTGTCAACAATAGAAATAGCGACCGGATAATAAAATTGTCAAGATAAATATATTGTCAAAAATGACAAACTTCCCAATGCAATCATCAGATCGGCGGCAACACTGTTAGTGTTGCCTCCGTTCTGATAATTGCATTCCCGAAATGTAAACGGCTACCCTCGTATTACACCAAGAATTACTTACTATTTAATACTATGTGATATGGTTAGGGCGAAATATATGCGATTAGTGTATCAGTCGTATTTGTTATTGCTTTATAACATCGACATATAACATCTTAGATGATCAGCTGATGTTGTGATTAACAAAGACATAGCAAACAGTTATGCAGGTGTTCTTTTTGTTTTGTTTTCTAGTTATGTTAAACAGTTCCATCGCTTGCTTTTGACAACGACTTTTTACTTTTATTTAATATTTTCATTTCCTCTCATTCTATTATATCGTTCTCATACAAATATGCTGTTTCATGAAATAATTTAGAGGTACGTACGTTGTAAAAAGACAATAATGTAGATCTTAAATTCAACAAATACATTCCTTTTTAAAACATTCTCCGTTCTTCCCCTTTTATTTTCGAATTTTTATACAAACTTCTTTATTTAAAGTACAATGTTCTGTAAATAATTGCGTAGAATAATAGGCCGTCCCCGGAAGCGTTTCACGGAGGAAGCGTCGTCATACCAGAGTAACGATCGACCGCAGGAGTTTCGTAGCGCATGAAGAAAAGAACGCTCTAAAAGTGGCAAAAAATATCCGTAATCGTACGATAAAAAGACAAGAATCGAGAAGGCATAGCCATATTCTTTTACAATACGGTCGCCCCGTTTGGTTTCTTTATTTTTTGCAATTCCATCATTCGGATGATGTTCCAGGCGCGGCGAGATCAGTTCTTCCGTCGTTATGGGTCATTTTAAAAATTGAGTCCTTTTCCCTTTCTTGATTTTATAGAGTTCAATCTCGAATTTTAATTTTATGGGGTTCGCGATTTTTTGAATTAGTGGAGAATTATGTGTTTATAATGGGGGTTGAAATTTATTTAAAAAAATAAAAAAATAAACGCAATATCGAGTAAAGTAGTTAGAATTTATATCATCTATTAGGTGTACCGGAAATTTCTGCACATTCCAAGTATGTGCATATTCATTTGACGCATATTTCGCTCTCTCTGTTTGTCACTGAATGTATGCATACTGATCTAGCAAACGAACTAAAACGAAGATGATTCATATTAGTATTAAGTGAGATGCGATCGTGTACCCATGGTTACTGATAAAGTTTATTTACGCCACTGTATTTTGTACGAATTCTAACATGGAAGCAATGCTACAGAAACGTGTAAAAATTTATTAAATGTGCTCGATGAAGGTATAGTTTCTGATAGAACATGCAGAAGATGGTTCGGAAAATTTCAAATAGGTAAATCTGGTACGTACACTTCCGCGATCGTAATCCATACTATCTTCTTCTGGGCTTCCGTGCTGGAACCGCGTCACTGGTATAACTGCCGACGTTTCGTACCCACTCGTATGGAACATCTTCAGGGCTCAACTACTGCTACTGTTTGTTGCACTGAAACAGTTTCAACGCATTAACATGCGCTTATACTGTTCTCTTTTTAGTATACCTTCAATTTTTACGAGATCGCCCACATTTGATCCAGAAAAGCAACCTGATGTCATGATTGAACCTCCACCCTACTTAGCAGCAGAGACTATGCATTCTTCACGGGCACGCTCACCCACAGACCTCCTCACGAAAACTCGTCTTCGTGAACTGAAAATCTCGAATATGGATTCATTGGTCAACAATACCTTATTCCAGTCTTCTATGGTACAATTTTGGTGATTGCTTACCCACTTTAAAAGTTTTTGCTTGTTTTGCTTGCGTGGAAACGGCTTCCGCATTGCAATTCGCCCATGAAGACCGGCTTCTTTTAATCGTCGTTTAACTGTGGAAACACTTATGAGTTTTCGACGAACAGCATTCATTTCTGCTGTGATTTCTGGGTCTGTTTCTCGTCTATTTCTCTTGCTTGTTACAACCATTACAAGATCTTCTGCTGATGTTCCCCTTGGTCTGCCTTTTCGAGTTCTGCTTAACCCACTTCCACATTCGCGATGTTTTTTGATGATATAACCCACGGTGGACTGATTTAATTTAAGTTCTGTAGCAATTTCGCGGTTGCTTTTGCCAGTTTTATGGTATGCGATTATAAACGATCGTGTTTCTACACTCAATTCTTTCCGTTTAGGCATTTCTAGCCGATTGAACTTCTTCGAAACCCACGATGAACACCTCACAAAAACTAACTGCAATTTTTCCAAAATACTCAAGTATAAATACTTAATACTTTAGAATAACACATCTTTACATCTCTCTCTCTTTAGCCGATTGTTTCGAAACCCAGATGAACACCTCACAAAAACTAACTGCAATTTTTCCAAAATACTCAAGTATAAATACTTAATACTTTAGAATAACACATCTTTACATCTCTCTTTCCGTTTAGGCATTTCTAGCCGATTGAACTTCTTCGAAACCCACGATGAACACCTCACAAAAACTAACTGCAATTTTTCCAAAATACTCAAGTATAAATACTTAATACTTTACAATACCACCCTGCCTTAAAATAAAATCATAACAATAGAAAATTTCCAAGAATTGAGAGATCTAATCCCTTAAGTGAAATTATTCTCTACCTAGAGTTTCGTTAGGGTATTATCATTAATTGTGAATAATAGGGTAATCGCATAATTATTTTTTAATAAGCCTTTATAGATTTTAATCTTTACTATGAAACTATTTCTTACTACAGAAATAAATTTTATAATTACAACTCTTCTATAGAAACTGTAATGAAACAAGAGTGACCAAATACTTATGATCGATAGTGTTTCTACTAAATAGTAGTGAATAATAGCAAAAAACAAATGAAAATCGTTAAATTAAGTCTATTATTTTTACATGTTTGCAATAACATAAAATTTTTAGTTTAATATTAAATATTGTATGCATAACGAATCGTACTTCCGAATAAAAAGAACTATCCAAGTCTACCTATTTGGTTTGTATAATCGGAGAGCTGTAATATTTAACGCTTTCTACACATGTACTATTATTTACTTGCTATTTTTCATCCATTCGCTTCTCCAATTCTTTGAATTTTTATTTTTATCCTATTTCATGGAACTTAGTGTTACTTTTGATGTTTATTTTTGCTATTCGAAAATATAACCAAAACATTACTAAGTAGGGGTACACAGATTTTATTGGATACAAGAGCCGTTCTCTTATCTTCTTTCTGGAATAAAAATATTTATTCATGCAAACGTATTACTTTTCTTAGCGTACGAGCACGATTTAACATTAAATGCATTTAAGGAGGTGCTGGTAGTTCCGCTCGCGAGAACTACGTAGATACATACATTGTTAGTTTCCCATTTTGTTTAAAATTTGCTATACGAAATATATCCTTCCATATCTAAATTCTCGTTTTTCCACGAATAGTTAAATAATACCCGTTTTAAAATTAGATTGTACTATTAGATGCAGTCTTGCGAGAATTTGTCGTTACGGACCGGAACTTGCGGCGAATTGAGAAGTAAATAGCGTTAGTAATTTATTGGATGCGGTTTTTTGTTACATCTCTCTTCGCGATGAAAAGGAAGTAATCAATGTCAGAGATAATTCGTGGCATTTGTTTTAAAAAGAAATCTTAAAAGTTTCGCTTAATATACACGATTAAAGTGGTTAAAGTAATCATTCAGTTTAATAAATGAAAGTAAATGTAATCGAGTTTTGAACGCTTTTCTACAATTTTTCAATACCTCATAGTTATTATTTGTAAATATATACTACCGTCTATAAGTTTAATCGCACTACAGATAATTTTAATTGCAGAAAGAAATAAAATATTTAAGTTAATATATTGAAATTCTATCCAAACTAAAATTATTTTACATATTTGCATGTTATTTAACCGAAGTATTTTGTATAAACGAATGAATGCCTTATTTTCTATTTCAAGAAACAATATTCAGGTAAGAAATATAGTGAGGGTGTCATAGAGATTATCCTTTACTCGGAATTGTTTATTGTATGGTTTATTACGTGGACATAATAGCCAGCCTTTACCTGATATTTGTGCGCTTGTAAGGGTATATTTTATGTCTATTACACAGTGAGTACTCAGTATTCACGTTGTTAATGAAGTGTCAGCAAGTGCTATCGAGTGAGCGTTTTTTTTAATTGTGTTTAAAACATGGCACGGAGAAAGTAGCTAATTCTTGAACAAAGGGCACGAGTTATTGCTTTGCATGAAGCAAAGGTTTCTAATAGAGCAATCGCCCGAAAACTAAAAGTTTCCAAGAATTGCGTTCGTCAAACTATAAAGAGAAGGGCAGAAACTGACCAGTTCGGGGACCGAAAACGTAGTAGACTGCCGAGGATAACTACTAAAAGAGAAGATGAATATCTGAAATTAACGTCCTTGCGCAATCGTCGCCTTACAGATCTGGAAGTAGCAGCACAATATAACGTACACCACGAAGTCACGATTAGCGTAACAACAACCAAACGCCGTTTAGCTGAAACTGGACTTAGAGGTCGTGTAGTAGTAAAAAAAACCACGTCTGTCTGCACAACATAAACAAAAAAGATTGACCTGGGCGAGAACACACAACTAACTGCAATTTTGCCAAAATACTCAAGTATATACAAAGGGTACTAGGAAAGTTTTGCAATATAACACAACAATGAATCGTAGCAAGCTGCTTGTTGCTGCACGTTGAAGCATGTTCATACGTGCATAGTAGCCGCGGCGCTATGTCGATGGGCTCAGTTATTCATTAGCAGTGAGAGTTTAAAGTGCTTGCGATGGCATCGTGGTCAGGAAATGAGATAAGGGCAGTTTTGCGTTATAATTCCGTGTGTGATTTAAACATAGACCAGTGCTTCGAAGAAATGATTCTTGCACTAGGTGATGTTTGTCCACATCGCACAACGATATTCAGGTGGCATAGAGAATTCCAAAGGGGAAATTTAACTGCGGAGGATGCTGAGAGGCCGTGAAGGCCACGAACGTCAGTTACGAGGAAAGCGTTACTACTGTGAGAAAAATGCTTGACGATGACAGGCGAGTGACGTACCAACAGATAGAGGATACTTCAGGCCTACATGCACCAGCAATTTGGTTGATTCTGCATGATCATTTGCACGTGAAGAAACTTTATTCTCTCTGGGTGTCGCATCGACTGACTGAAGAGCAAATGACACGACGTGTAACTTGGTGCCGGGAGATGCTAAAAAAGTTTAATAAGGAACAATCTCGGTATGTGAACAACATCGTGACAGGTGACGAGACTTGGCTGTACTATTACGATGTGCCGACCAAAGCTCAAAACAAAGTTTGGGTCTTTGATGATGAGGACACACCCGTAGTTGTCAGAAAATCCCGATCCGTAAAGAAGAAAGTGATAGCTCTATTTTTCAAATCGAGTGGAATTGTGGGACGCGTCATTTTGTACACACAGAAGACAGTCACAGCTAAGTAGTATACTTAACAGTGCCTGCCTAAAGTCATTGGATCTATGAAGAACCTGCGGCCAAAATCAAGAATTGACACCTGGTTCGTCCATCACGATAATGCTCCAGCTCACCGCACGAAAGCTTGCACCGGATATTTGAGCACGACAGGATTGAAACTTCTCGAGCACCTTCCCTACATTCCAGATCTTGCTCCCTGCAACTTTGCACTGTTCCCGCATTTGAAAATGAAGCTAGAAGGGAGAGAACAAAGCTCTATTGCAAAATTTTCCTGGTACCCTTTGTACATGTGAACATTTTGTGAGTAGTTTATACATACAGTAATATTTCGTTCAAGTACGAATCGTTTTTATATGTATACTTACCAAGTCTAGGGGTGTTCCGTTTTATTGTCTAGAGCTGCATAAATGCTTACATAATTTAACAGATTCTATAAAAGCATTTGAGAAATTTCAAATTTAAATGCGTTTATCGTGTTATTGTATTTATTGCGTAAGTTTCTGCAAAACATTTCGTTGATTGATAATACTAGAGTACATAAGTTTAAAATTATATAAACGCTTACTAATCAATAATATATACAAACAAACACGAATACGTTTACCACAGCTAGATTATTAACATTTCCTAGTATGCATCAGTAAATCATTTCCTTTGTATTAACAATGATTACATTCACCGTAGAAAAGTTAGAAACTCGCAAAACAGGAAAGGTTATCAGCAGAAAAGACAATGTCATCACTTCAGCACACCTCGTCGCTTTTTGAAAACCATACATGCATATATGCACCGCGTGCATCTGAACTTCCACTAACGAATCCCGTTTTCATCATCCGTGCACACTAGATGCACCGCAATGGAAAGAATATTTCACCAGAGTGAAGACTCGAACAAAGTGAAAGATAGAGATCTTTTATTTGACCATAGACTAACATACACAAACCATCACGTATAGGAGATGATTAAAGAACGCATACGTCTACGTGTATACATTGCGCGGTGAGAAAAATTTTAACTTTGCTGAAAGTAGATGCAATTTGCTGATGTAAAGATGCGATGAAAGATAACGGGTAGAATATTTATAACCAAAGTTCATTTTAACATCGTTCACGGTGAGAATATTACGAGAGTGGCGTAAGAGAAGGAAATTTATTATTGAGGAGTGTTCATATTACTAAATAAATTGGAGGATATTTTAATATGAGAAAAGTTCTACAAAAAATATAATGCTTATAATTTGAAATATTTATATACACGGTTCACGGTGACCACGTATTAGAATATTTCAGATACTATTTCAATTTGAATTTTTTGAAAATTTAGGTAATAGTGTTTCCGGGCATATAACATCGGAAGTTGACGTCATCTTCCTTGGTTTAAATAGATCACTTTGTATATTATTGCAGTTTTGTATTCTACGTACAATTTTTATTAAACTTTTATAGAAGTTCCTTATTCCCAGAATTAATCGTTTTCGAAATATTTAATTTTTTTCAACAAAATAAAAAAAACAGTAGCTAGCTTAGAACCAATGTATTTTACAGTCAGAAAGACAGAGCGACAATACTCATTATAACACATCGGATGGTGTACAGGATGGGAAAATTTAATGCTGATGAAGTTAATCACATATATGCATATATTTATTAAACGTTAAGACATACGAACATGAAACTTTACACACATATTTACGAACGTCTCAAGTTCAGATTACAGATGTTCAATATGTCCTCCATCAGCGACACGAACAATATCACATCGATACTCATATTCCTCCCATACTCAGACAAGCATGTCCTTCGTCACTGATGTTATGGCAGTACAGATCCGGTTCTTCAACTCTTCCAGATTCTGTGGGCGTGGTGAGACATAAACGTTGTCTTTAACGAAACCCCACAGGAAAAAGTCACAGGGTGTCAAATCCGGTGACCGTGGAGCCCAGCTGAGACATGCTAAGTCGCCAGCTCCTTGACGACCAATCCAACGGTTCGGTGGAGTTTCATTCAGATATTCACGCACTCCACTGAGAGGGTCTCCGTCTTGTTGAAAAATGAAATTGTCTTCGTGCAGCCTCGGGAACAACCAGATTTGTAAGAGCGAGATACTGTTGACCTTTAACCGTGTTTCCATCAAAGAAGAATAGGCCGTAAACAGATGATCGGGATATCGCACAAAACACTTTGATTTTAGGCGAATCCCGTACATGTTCACTGGCTCCATGTGGGTTCTGTAGACCCCAAATTCGAACATTGTGTTTGTTTACCAGACTACTAACATGGAAAGTCGCTTCATCACTGAACACGATGCGTTGCGGACGCAGAGCTTGTAACAACTGTAACTCTTACGGCTTCATAACCAACCGACATCTCAAAACACGCCAAACTGTTGTTATAGGCAGTTGTAACTTCCGACTGGCACGACGAGTTGACTTTGAAGGATTACGTTGGAAAGCAGTTTGAATTCATGCAACATTTTCTTCAGAAACACGAGGGCGGCCACTACTCTTTCCTTTACATACACATTCTGTACCTACAAACTGTCGATATCATCTGCGAATGTTCCATCCATTCGAAGGATCAATTTGGTAGCTCAACCTGAAATGTCTTTGCACTGTAATCACGGAATTGCACTTCACTAACTCGAGAACAACAAATGATTTTAAACATGTGACGGTTACCAAGAAAAACAGAAGACAACTGACATCTAGCGGTTATTAAATAAACTAGATTATGTATTTGTTTCTCCAATAGCCGAGCCGGGGCGCAGGGATCGATAGTTTGGACAAAATAAAACTTTATAACACGTATATTCTTTTTGAAACATGCTGTAGTACAAGATAATCAAAACGATAACTAAAAGCTCTGTTTTAAAGAATCAAATAATGCAAACTAAAAATATTTAAAATAAACACAAAGACAAACTTAAAGACGATAAGTGCACATTTTTCTTTTGTCTTATGTATTTCTAAATATTTTCCTATATAAACTATACATACCACTGCTTATGTAAGTAATCTTATGAATTATCCATTTACATTTCCACAATATCCTAAATGGATCTGCATATTACAGTTTTCTTAAAGTACATGCCTTTATATGTACAACCTACATTTCGCTAAATTTCCTCATTCAGCTAGGTTAGCGCACAAGTATATCTCATTTTTCCGCTCACTTTAAATCATGTGCTGTTGTATGTAGTTGCTTCAGCAGCAGGATCGTCTGAAAGCAACGGACCTGTGTAATGGCCAAATAAGTCTGCAACGAAGCTGTTTTCAAGAGCAGTCTCTTCTAAATAAACACCGGTATGGACGTGCCATTCACCATATCTGAACTTGCTGCATGGTAAACAAACACATTTCCGGGGATTTTTGTTTACACAGTACACTTTGGAGTGTGAAATATGCATCATTTTCATCACGGTGCATACTAAGTACATATGTGTATTGTAGTCTTGGAATTTTCAATTACGTATTGCGATCGTGGAGATAGTTTCTATACACGAGAAATTACTATATTTCGGCGTGATACTAAAAGCCGTACGAAAGAACGATTGTATTTTCCTATTGAAAACTCAAAAGCCAATCCGATGAAATTTGTTTATTTATTTAGCGTACAAACACTTTAAAATACGATTCAGAATCAGTAGAATAAAATATAGAACGCGGAATATAAAAATGCCTATATAAAACAAAATATAACAATATTATACGTGAAATCATAGAAACACATAAATCAATAAATATACGAAGAGAAATGAAACAAGTATACGTAAACACACAAATTATACATCCGTGTTTAAATTGCATAACCATTCAACTGCACTTGAAGTAGCTAGGACAAAGTCCAGAGTATCTCCCAGATAGACGCGATGCGGACTGTCCGTGACTCGTATACATACGAGGGAAGACCTCAACATCTTTTTCCCACGTGGCGAACACATTAAATAGTTGACCCTCTGGAGCAACGCGCGGCGATACAATTTTGTTTTCCGTTGTGGAAAACGACCGCAAAAAGTCTTCTAGTACTTCAAACAGATTACAAGGATGATGTTTTGAGGAAAGCTCGGGGCTACGACTTGTTTTCAAAGTTTAAAATGGGAAAAAATGATGACTGAAGACTAACGTTCTGGGTGCTACTCAACTTCAAGGACTGACAAGAATGTTGAAAAACTCAATTCCCTCATCAGTGAAATAATCAACTATCTTATACATATGTATAGAATATCATGGAGTTCAATTCAGAGGATTTCGTCGGAGCATTTGCACTTCACAAGCGTTGCAGCCAAATTTGTTTCTAGTTGTCTCACTGAGGCTCAAAAAGAACGTCGCCTCCAGATCTGCCATGAGATGAAAAACCAGTTTGAATAGAACCCAGGCTTTTTTTCAAGGTTATTAATAGTGACCAATCATGGTTTCATGGCCACGATCGCTAAGCCAAACAATCAAATCAATGAAAGATGGTTCAGTTTCCTCGTCCAAAAAAAAAGCACGTCAGATAAAGTCAAGCCTCAAAACCATGCTCATTTGTGTTTGTGCTGTCAGATGTGTTGTATACGCAGAATATATTCCTCCAAACAGGTTAACCAACACTTCTACATGGAGTTATTAGAAAGATTAGGAAGAAAAGGACTGATCTTTGGGACACAGGTGTTGGTTCTTCTATTCCATGACAACTCGCTTACACTGCGTTCTCTATGAGGCAGTTTTTGAACAAAAACAGAACGACACCGATTTTTCACTACATCTACAAACTGTAAAACAATATTCGCTGAAGGAGTTAAAGAGCATCCTATTAAGTCAGTTCCAGAATTGTTTTCAACAATGGATGAAAAACGTTCGGACAAATATATATTGGTCAATAGATATTATTTTGAAGGTGATAAAAATTTAGTGTTTGAAAAATAAAAACTTTATAGTATTTCTAGGTCCCTCCCTCATATATCGAATGGGAGATTCTGCCATACCCCATCGATAAAAGGTATCAGCACATTTTCCTTGTCCTGCGCGAATGCGATTCAAATTAACCATATAGAGTGGTGGAGTTAGTGTCCGTTGAAACCAGCAGTAGGTTTAATTATACTCTTAGTCTATTGCTCCACGACATTTTAATTGTTTGCAAACTCACTGATTGTTCTAAGCGGGAGTGTCTCCATCTCAAACATGATCATCCGTTATTAATAGAAGAAATATCTTCATAGATTGGTAAGTTATTGCTTAGGACAGGGAGTCAACGGATAAGAGTTGAACTTATAGCTCCCTTTTTAGTGCGCATCGTGTGATTTAACTGGGTATATGTATTGGAGATGTGAGCTTTTTAGCCAAATGGTTGCGCAATACTCTGCCACTTAAGCTAGTGCTGAGGATAATTAAGTAGTTGCGTTGGCGCAGCAATCAATAGCAATGGAAATATGTAATGTAAGATAAAAATAATTAATAATAATAATAACACAAACTCTGACTTTCAGGGAGACCATCGGACTTTGATAGTCGTCTGAACGTTTTAATCCAATATTTTGTTTCATAATATACAATTCAATATACAGGAAAAAGTAAATTAAATTGTATCTATAACCAGTATTACTGTGCATTAAATACTTATCAGTACCATATGGTTCCAAGAGAATTAACTACTGACGAAGTTTGCGTTGTAGTAAATTCAGAGGATGCGATAATATTATGAACATCAATAATTTATTACACAACTTTAGACAAGAGTTATACACACCTTTCTCCGTCATTGCTAATCTATGTACAGAAAACAAAAGATTAGTGTTCTTAAATCTCATGTTATAATGTTGCTTATTGATTGATTTTAAAAAGTATTGTTGACTTTTACAAAGAAAACTATTACTTTCATAAATATAAGTGCCATTAATAGTCAGCAATCTGCTTTTCTAAAGACAGTTCGGGAGCTCTCTTTATTATTGAGACCGTACATTATTCTCACCACAGGCTCTTGTTTAAAGACTTTTTTTTATATCCGTATATTGACCCTTCGAAAATTATAACATATTTCATTTTCGAATAATAGTTTGCATAATAAATTGTTACCAGACCACTTAATTTAATTATTTTTTGAGTATCCTCGTTGCATAAAATTGTGAGTTCAGTTCATGGCAAAGTTTACCAACATGATGAGTTCCTTTCAGAGATTCATCGATATAGACGCCTGGGAATACTTTTATACTCTACTTTAAAGTCAGTAGTGTTTAGTTAAATGTTGGCAAGAGCCAGCATAGCATTTAAAGATCTAAACATAATAATCTTAGTTTTCGATTCATTTTTATTGGTTAGAAACCAGTCTTCCAGGATTTTGTAATACCTATTGCATTCGTTTATGAGATCTAAATTGCTTTTTCTATTAAAAAATTTGTGTCATCGGCATAATTTATGAGATGTTGAGAGCCTTGAACCATGTCATAGATATGATTGTGCATCGTAAATACAATGAGTCCACTAAACTCCCTTGGAGAATACCCCTACTCAAATATTCCACTTGGGAAAATGCTGTTCCCCATTGACTTTGACCGACAATAATCAGCTGATTCCTGTACTTCAGATAAAATCTAAAAAGTTTTGGGGCATTCTGCATACATCATGCTTTTCCAATTTAGGATGCTCAAATAAATGAAATGCTTGTTTTCTTACTTTCTTCAATTCAATAACAATAATAATAATAATAATAATATTAATAATAATTTATTGATATATATGTACATATACACGTCATAGAATAATCATAGATAAATAAAAAGACAATTAATGCGCTCACAACACGTTAAAATCCGCAAGACCTATACAAAACAAAACACCAGAGTACCAATTAAAATATAAAAACACAAAAAGGGCAATGTCAAAATTTATGCTTCAGGAAGTCATTTACTGAATAAAAAACGTTCTCCATCAGCACCTTTTTTATTAATATTTTGAGATTAATCCATGGTAGGTTCCTAAACCTATAAGGCAAAGCATTGTATATCTTCACGCCTACGTAATTCGAACTTAGCTGACTTTTCCCAATGCGATGATACGATATCACCAAACCGCTCTGGTTTCGTGTTTCATATTCGTGAAAATCACCATTTTTGCATAACTTATCTGGCGACTTATGAACAAATTCCAGGCAAGCCAGTATATACAAGTATTTTGTGTTTTCTGAATAAGTTTACACAACTTGTGGTACTGGATACACCACTAAGGGCTCTGACTACACTCTTTTGCATCCTGAAAACCGCTTCAGTCGCGCCAGACGCTCCCCACATCAATAGGCCATACAAAACCCTACCCTGAAAATTTGCATAGTACACAGTCCTAGCCGCCTCGGGTGTAGCCACCAGTTTCACTCTTCGTATTGAGTATATTGCTGATGCCAAATTGCGACACGAGTTATCAATGTGGCACTCCCAAGTCAGGTTGCTCGCAATCAGCACGCCCAGAAACTTGATATTCACTTTGGGCTCGCCCGCCACTCCTCTAGTTGTCTCCATATAAACCTCTGCAACTTGCTTGCACTGGGCACGCACTATTATGGACGTATCATCTGCAAACTGGGTGACTCTACCCACGGTGACATTATGGGGCATATCATTGACATAGATTAGAAACAGAAGTTGTGGAACCCCCCGATCAACAGGGGCTGCATCCGAGAGTCGATCATTCCAGTATACCTTCTGTCTTCTGTTTGCCAAATACGAACCGATCAGCTCATTTGCTTGTCCTCTCACTCCATACATGTTTAACTTTCCCAGAAGTATCCCGTGGTCCATTGTATCAAAAGCCTTACTCAGGTCGCAACATCCCATAATTACCGCATCTTTAGCATCGAGAGCATGCTCTATATATTCCAGGACCTCCGCAATCGCGGTAGTCGTGGACTTGCCCCTCCGATAGCCATGCTGACTCACATTTATGAGTCTGTGTGTCTCAAAGAACTGGATTAATCTCTTTTTGATAATGGTTTCCAAGATTTTAGACATCACGGGTAGAATGGAGATTGGTCTAAAATTCCTTTTGTCAGTCGATCCTCCTGTGTATCGGAAGCACTTTTGCTATTTTCAGAGGGTCCGGGAATACCCCCCGGGCCAAACACTCATTGAAAATGTCTGTTACTGAGGCAGCTATATAATCGATACTCTTTTTTAGTATGCTTACGTTTATTCCATATATATCAGTAGTCCGCTGACTCCCGAAGCCAAAAACAACTTCTCTTACTTCCTCCTCTGTCGTAGGGTGGAGGAAGATAGTTTTCTCTACAATACCTACGCCCAGCCTCATCAAATCGTGCGGACTCCAGTTGGTACTTTGTATTAACTTGATTGCTTCTCTCCCTACCCCAACAAAGTAATGGTTGAAATCATCAGCAGTCACCTCATGCAGAATATTCTGATTGCGTTTATTTCCTGCTACTTCGCCCCTAATCACTTCCCATGTGGCCTTAATTTTGTTCTCGGCTCCAAGTATGTAATCAGAGTTCCAGTCCTTCTTACTCTGGGTCACCCGATCTTTGTATTCCTTTTTTAATTTTCTATATAATTCTTTGTACTCTCCATCACCTGTCACCCTACATACTACTTCGACCCCATCCATAAGATTTCTGACGGCTCTTACATCCTCCGTACACCACGACATATTGCCACGTCCATGGCCTATCTTTTTCATTATTTCCGGAAAAGCTCCATCAAACTCATCCAGATAAAGATCAAAAAACACTTAAAACGTTCTCGTATATCATCAATTGATTGGAGTGCAATCCAATCCACATTTGTCAGATTATTAATGAACATAAGGGTGTTGGCATCATTTATATGTCTTATTTTTCGATAAATTTGTTTCATTGGCCCCGTACAATATTTACTTGACAGAAGTAATCTCTGACCCAAATGATCAGATAAATGAGGGTTTGACGATTCACATAAATCAATAGTAATTTTCTCCGGTACGAATATATTGTCTATACATGTTTTCGAATGATCAGTGATTCTAGAAGGCTCGCTGAATATTCTCCGCAGACCATAGGAAGAAAGCAAATTGGTTACATCCACTGAATCCTTAGTTCCTTCAAGAAAATTTACATTACAGTCACCCGCTATCACTATGTTGGCATCAGGATAATATTCAGATATTTCGTATATCGCATCATTTATATTTTCTAAGAAATTTTCCAATCTGCACAAATAATAAACCAATAGAAAATAATAAATTAAATTTTTATAGACATTTATTGAAAGTTTTATAAAATACTAGAATTTTATTGTAAGAGCAATAGCAGATATTTCAAGAATGTTAGATAGTTGCAAGGTACTTAAACATGGAACTCTGCAATTAATTACTACTTCAGTGTCACCAAGACCGTTTTGCAATGTACAAGTCAAGTTGATCTTAAAACTCTTTACGCCATCGAAAACAGCTGGTTGTTCATTGATGAAATTGACAAATGAACGACGTTTTAAATGATCTAATGGCTTCAGTTCCTGTGTTATTTGAACCTTATATGCCGTCAGAGCTAAACCCTTGTGTAAAATATGCCATGTTGTTGATCCACTATGTCCAAGTTATTGTGAACGTCGTCTAATGGACATTTCAGGCTCTTCAGCAACACTTTCACGAACCAAACCAATATTTTCTTGTGAACGACTACTACGACCGTATTTTTCGCTTTTTTGATCTTCCACGGAACCGGTCTCTTGAAATTTTTTAATAATTCGACCAATAGTGCTTTAAGATGGACGATTATGTAAAGCATAAAATTCACCACGTAATTTTCTAAAAACTCTTTTCACAGAACGCTGATTTTCATAATATAATTCAACAATTTGAACGCGTTGTTGTACCGTGTCGAAGCCATTTTTATAAATGTCATACATCACACTTTTTTAATGCCCACATACCCAGACAAATTCAGTGCGCCATCTATATTTTATTTATTCTTAAAAAAACCGCGCAATTTGAAACACGCTTTATATTACCTCAAGTGATTCAGACCTAGTTTTTGGTGAATAGCTTTTCTATATTTATGCAGATCTTCTTTTGAAAAAAAAAATTTATAGGCACTGCCAAATAGGTTTTAAAAACGAAGGTTCTTGACTAATTTTCCCAATTTTGAATTGTGACATTGCCACACGCATACTACCTTACCTAAAGCTTGAAAGAAGAAAACAAAATATAAACTCACTACTCACTAACGTTAATTAATTTTTAATCATGTAACTATAATACTATAACAAAATACAAATTTTCTAATCGATTAAACCTCCTAAGTCCGAGTTATTCTTTTACAAATTAATTATGGGCCCTAACTAACGCGGTCCATCAAAATTATGACCATGACAATTTCATGGTAATAAGAGACATATGCGTATGTACATACATACATACATATGTGTGAATATGGTCGCTCCGTTGTTCTGATATACGGTGATCTCATCCACATGACATAACAGTAATCTGAAAATTTATTTCCTCCATTCCAGTGTATTAAATAACTGGCGCGGAAAATTATTTTACGTCCGGCCGGAATCAAATTTCCGATAAAGTCCGGCTCACAGATAATGTTGACCGACTGAATGCATGCTGAACTAGTAATCCTGTAATAATTCGTGTGTGCATAATTGCACAAAAATATGTGAAATTCTCAATCAGTGCGCTTTTACATTCGACTCATTCCCGTGGTGACAATTCGATTGGTCATTTCTATCAGTATTAACCTTTGTTGTGGATGAATGATATACTCCAAAATATATTTAGTTTCACGTACGTTACCGTTTGTTACGCCTCTCTCTATATAGAAGTGTAGATAGTAACACAAAAGCCCCTTATAGCTTACCACATGTATCTTCTTACACTCCTAGGGACGAAACTAACCAATGTAATACTAGAGAGTGGAAGAAGGGTTCTATAGAAAGATCTTAAAGAGAGCGCCACAGCATTGATCCCTTAGGAGCTTTAATTACCAATATTAAAGCACGTGGTGGATATACGTGCTTTTGAAAAAAAATTCAGGACCACGCAAAGTTACAAATAAAACAGATTACTCAAGACAGTAACAACAGAAAACGCAGATGATTATTGTCACAATCTATAGATTTATTAGTCACTAATTAGGGGGTAAACAAATAACTCGGTCATTATATAAATTCCCCTAAATACGGCACTCTAATACATATAAGTAAATACATATTTTTTGAGTACCTTACAATCATAATATTCCACCTGTATATGTTGTTGAAATAAGTAAATTTTTGTTGTTCTTTAATACGCTTAACGCCCTCTCGTATCTATCCGCCGTAGTTCACAATCAATGCGACCGATTTTAATATTTCGATTATCGATTCCTTCAAAACATTAGTTTCGTTTAATAGAATTTAGTTAATCAAATCATGTAACTGTTAACTTTGTATTGATTGAAATTTTTTCCGGTAGTTTTATAAATATCCAACCATAACCTAGCATTCACTTTTTGTTGATGCTTTGTCATTTAAAAGAAGATGGCATTCGAGTTTCGCCCCCTTTCCAACGATAACTTTCTAAGTGATTACTAGTTTTTCGATTTTATGCCACTTAAAAGTCCCAACATAATAGGGCTTATTATATCAGAAATGGTTTATTACATTTCTATCAACATTGATTAAGATTGAATAAAGCCGAATTAGATGTTTTATCGACCTTATAATGAAGGCTAATTGAGCAGGTTGATGAAGCAAAAGAACCACTGCACGTTGTTTGTTGGCTATTTTTATCAAAGGAACGATCTTAGATCTAGTTAATTAACTCTCAAAAAAACACATAGCGTTCTAAGTTTATCCTACCTACTTACCATCTGTGGGTCATATTATAATTGTCGTACGGGCAAAATTAATGTGAATGTAAGTATCTCATGCCCATCTGAATAGGAAGACCGGGCTCAAACATCATGCTTAAGAGATAGTAATTGGACCAAATTCATCGAAGTCATTGTAATATATATATATATATATATATATATATATATATATATATATATAAACATCATACTATTTTATTTCATTTATTAGATATTGTAAGTGCTAATCACTTCCAGAGTCAGTGGTAACAACGGTTAGCATTTAATTGATCATTCTTTGCTCATTAACAGGTAAATAGTTTGCCATCAGCTAACTATTATAATTTTCTTTAAATTCACTTATCGATTGCTATTGAAAACCAGTATCAAATACTACTTTTGTTATTTATTTCAATATTTAAATAACGATTTATTCAGGGGAAAGCTGATCTTTATTAATTTGTATAATTTTTCTTTGCAATTATTTTGTGGGTATGCTCTGCTGTAATTAGCAAGTGTCCAATTAGCCTCGATTATTCCTTTACGCAGAATAATGACTACATATGTATACATATATGTATATATACCCTGGTTATTCGATCTTCTAAATTAATCTGGGACTGTGTGTCTGCTCTGTAAGTGTTCTGTGTCTCCTATGTGATTAAGAAAATCATCGTCTACAACGTAGGTGTAAAATGGGAGGACAACTACTGAGGTAACCCTCTAACTAACATCGTAATTCTTTTTTTCTTTTGGACTGAAACTGGTTCAGTTCACTAAGATGTTTTTTAAGTTTTACATAGTGGAACATAGAGGGTGCTACTAATTAAATATCAATGCTAAAACTTAACCTCCATCGTTAGTTTACCTATACCTAAAGTTTCAGTGCGATACGTGTAGCGTTGTAGCTACAATGAACTGTTGACAAGTTAGTTGAAAAATGGAAATAAACCGAAAACATTTTCGCGGAATAATTTTTTCGAAGACAATTATCCCAACAAGAATGCTTCACCAAGTTGGTTTCTGTTTTCGGCAATAAAGTACCACAACAGTCAACAATTTTTCGTTGGTATGGAGAATTCAAACGTGGACGGATTAGTCTTAGTAACGATCCAAGGGCAGGTTTACCAAAAACAGCAGTCATTCATGAAAACTTCGAAGCTGTGCGCAAGATCATCAACGAAGATCAGCATGCGACTTATTGCCAGATTGAAGAATTATTGGGTATTTCAAAGACTCTCGATTCAAAACATTTTGCATAAATAATTTGATCAATAAGGTTGATATATAACCCCTTTCCACATTAACTTTTGTAAATTCTGTATACGCATTTCGACAACCAAGTTGTCATCATCAGCAGATGATTTCAAAGTGTCGCACCTGGTAAAACACGGCGAAAAACAACCGCACGAAAATCAAACTCCGTACGCGATCCACACCGTTCAAAACCAAGATGTACACTGTGTTTGTTTCACAAGATTTTTAAAAATTATTTTTACTTAAACTAACATGCACTACATTAAAAAAGGGAATTACGGTCAAGACAGTCAAGTGCCTGCCTGTAATTTATTATATTGTTCGTCCTCTGACATTAAGTAGGGAAAAAAGGGTCGATTGTACGGGGCCAGTTTCATTATTGTTCACCACATGGTTTAAATTCTTTAAGATGTGCATGCTTTCATACGTGTCTAGTTCTCGATAATTATACACGTTTTTTATCAGATGTAAACAATCCATATTAACACTGTGGTTATTTTCTAATACATGTTTCGCTAAACCCGATTTTTCCGGTCGGTTGAATTTTATGTGGGAAAGGTGTTCTTTATACCTGGTTTCGATCGATCTTTTAGTTTGGCCGATGTATTGTCTATTGCACTCTAAACATTCAATTCGATAGATTCCCGATTTTTTATTTTCTTCGATTTTGTCTTTTGCATTTCCTAAAAGCGTTTTAAGGGAATTATTGGGGCGGAAACAGACTTGAAGCCCGCGATCTTTAAAAATACTATTTAGATTTTTTGTCATGCGATGATAAGGTAAACAAACAAAATGCTTTTCCCGATTGCTCTGTGGTGATAGACATGTGGTGTCACGGATTGTTTTTCTTATGTTGGCCTTTCTAATTAATCCATTGATTATTTCCGAATCGAAACCGTTGTATATCGCGATATTCTTAATGAGGTTCAATTCTCTTTCATACCTTACTTTTGTTAGTGGGAAATTGATCAAACGATTAATCAGAAAATTGAATGAAGCCATCTTTTGTTGCATGCTGTGATTTGAGTCCGCCGTGATGAATCTATTGACATTGGTTTCTTTTCGGGAAATATCAATTTCTATTTTGAGATCATTCCTAATAACTAAGGTGTCCAAAAAAGGCAACTTGTCATTGTTTTCTTTTTCTACTGTAAATTTAATTGTCGGGAATTTTGAATTTAACTGTTTAACGAAATCATTTAAGTTGCATTGCTTTTTATTCTTCAGCCAACAGATGCGGTATCCAATGGTAAACAATTACACATAAATAATTGTGTGTAATTGTTTACCATTGGATACCGCATCTGTTGGCTGAAGAATAAAAAGCAGCTAGGATGATTTGGTGTCAAAAAACTAGATAGCTTCAACGCCGGAAACTCTAAAAACGTGGACAACATTATCAGTAGTGATGAATCTTGAATTTACTCATAGGAGCCAAAAAGTAAACGTCAGTCGTCTGTTTGGGTGTTCCAACGTGAAGAAAAGCCAACAAAAGTCATCCGTTCTCGAAGTGTCTCCAAAGAGATGGTCGCGACATCTGCCTCGAAAGTAGGTCATGTAGCAACAATTCCACTACAACTGTTACTGGCGATTGTTATACAAGCCGCAAGTCATCGCTGAATTTTGAAAAACCAACCCGAACGACGAATTACCCTCCACTAAGAGAAGTGCATTAGTCTTTGTGGAGAATACTTCGAAACGCAAGGACATCTTTAAAAACTATTTATTGTTTTATTCCAGTTTTATATGCAAAACTCTAGTACCATCTATCGATCTAACATTCATTGATTTACTTTTGTTCCTGTCAAAGTTAAGCTGGAGAGAATGCACTTTACCTCGGCCAATAAAGTTTCTGATTCATTCAAAAGAGAGATAACTTAAATGTCTTGGAAAACATAAAAAGTACGTGCTTTGAGACTGCTTTTGTTAAATGTTCTAAGAAAATGTACTCAAATTTTCAGAACAAAATATTGTTTTAGTTCATTAAGTTCAGCATTAGGAAAATGTAACCCTTAAATCACGGCTTATACAGTTGTTTAAATACACAGTCCTCCCCCGATATATTCCTAAGAATTTAAAATTGACTTATAAAACTAATTTCGAAATCGCCACGTCTATAACTAAAATTTAAATGTTAAAACGCTGTCAATACGTCCTGTGACGCTCAAAATGCCGTAAGGGAAAAAAAGATCAAAGCAACAAAAAGCCAAACGCGAAAATTAATTCTCTTTGTTATATAAAAATGATCAAAGCAAATTCTGCATCGAAATTAATTCGAAATCTAAATTTTGAATAATAAAATTAGAAACTATGTCCAAATGTTTTATGCACAGTTAAAAAAAAAAGATGTTAACGAGATAAAGCATTTGGATAATTAAAAAAAAATCATTTATTTCTGATTTTCTGGCAAAGAAAAGGTGTTCATGATTAACATTAAAAAACGAGGCGGAAATTTATCAAAACGAATTTTGGCTCAAATTTGCAATAAAAAAGTTTCCACTTGAAATATTGATTTCTTCGCCCACCGATGTTTATTTCTTACGGAAACACGTAGACGTTTTAACAATAAATTTTATGAATAAACACCTGTAACACGTGGAGAATATAGATTTGTTAAGTATACATACGCATACACACATACACAGCTCGTAAAATTAAAGACTGTTTCATAAAAGTGATAATAAATTTAAACAAAAAAGTTTATTTAACTTAATTTTTTAGTTTCAATATGTTTGTGAGCAAGTATCTGAACACATTGTGTCTTAATTTGTTTGAACAAGTTTTAATGTGATTTCGAACTGATGCATCCTTAGTGTAAGAAAAATACAGAAGTATTTAATTTTAAGGAAGTTTTATTGCAACAATTCTTTAAATAAACGGATATTAATAATGTGTACAATCTACACAAACATTTAAAAACCTTCGGCATGTTAATGTAATTGACCGAATTAGGCTGTCGAACATTCCCTACATAATCATATCTCGTTTCTCCGTAACAAGGATTCATAATACTTGTTACATTCTTTGTGGAATATTTAGTCTCTAACGACATCCTAAGCGTGCTCTATTGACTGATTAATAGAAGAAGCAAAAAGAAAAAGAAGGATGAAAGAAAGTTAGAGAGATTAGAGAGTGAGATAAGAAACGAGCAGAAACAAAACTGCCAAAGGAAATGAAGGAACAAAACGAAAACGAAATAAAAGAAAGAAAGTTAAAGAGATTAGAGAGTGAGATAAGAAATGATAAGAAACAAAACTGCGAAAGGAGATGAAGGAACAAAACGAAAACGAAATAAAAGAAATAATGAAATAGATTTTAACGTTGTGGAGATCGTAAAAAAACTATTATGACAAGAGGTAAGTAAATGAGAATTGCGAGAAATAGGAAAAACTCGAAGAAGAAACAAAAACGAACAGAAGCAACGCGCGTTCACTATGCGCCCAGTCGATTGGCTCCCTTACCTTACTGGCCCTTATCTAGTTTCAAGTAACTTTCACTTCCCCAAACACTAATCATTCTTTGCTGGAAAGAAGTTTCGGTTAGATACAGAGCATATTACAGCAATAGAGCATTATTTTAAAGATCTTGGAAAAGTTCACCGCAAAAATGCTATAATTGGTCCTTAGCATCGTTGTTTTAAGTTGAAGATAAAGAAGAATATATAGAAAAATAATAAACAAACTTATTGACCTTACTTTTTGTGTTATTTCGAGCCCCACTTCCCGCCAAAACATATTCAAAACTTCTTTTTTGCGATTAACTGAACATTTTTTGTACATTGAATATAAATGGAAACCTATTAGTGTAGCAAAGAGCTTTATACAACCCATTACGGTATTTCTTTTTCATTTATATATTCTTAAAATATCATTTAATTTCGCATACCCTATATACTATTCTCACTTTATTTGCTTCTGTTAACCTTGACTATGTTTACATTTCAATGATTTCCAATATTTACCAATGCTTTTAATTCTTTAGTTACTTGATAGATTTATTTTCCCCTTTGCTTGAGAAATAGAATCTGTCTTCGGATAGTAACATATTTCAGCTTTCATTCAAAAATATAGAACTGTCCGAAGCTTTCAGATGGTAATGAATCTTAACTTGTTCTAAATTGTATTTCAATTCAGAAATAGACGATTTGTTTCCTGATTTCTCTTTCTCTGACCTTCAGTCATAATATAATACATTTCCAGCCAGCTGCAAATACACACACACGCACATAATAACACACATAATAATATATTTTTAATTTAATGCTACCTTTTAGGGTATATAATCCATCCTTTTCTAGAAACTTATGTTTTCATGTCTCCATATGCTTTTCCACTTGTTTTCATAAAAGTAGTCACAGTTCTGAAAGTTTATAGATAATTGTAACAACATAGGTGCTGCATACGCGTCACTAGTCTTTATTATATACAATATTGTTCAAATTTTTATAACGTCATTTCAATGAATCCGCCACATTTTTCCACCTTAACTCGAGAGAATTACCTACATCGCAGTGCGAGCAACGCCCTCGGGGATTCCTCACTCAGGTTAGGGATGATCTCGCCGAAAAGCAGCAAGCAACCGACACTACAATCGCACCTGGCCACCGCCAGCTCACATACTATACTCAGTTTCGACAAAATCAATATAATTAATCAAACCATTCTCTGTACTGAAGGAACTTATCCTGAAATGCTTCGAAAGGCAAACAAGACAAGCGAGTGGCTTTTTAAGAACTTTAAAATAACTAGACAAATAAAAGTACACCAAATAATTTAAAATATCAGAAGGCAAACAAACCAAAAGTTATCTGAGAATAATCGTAATATCCAATCCATCAAATCTAGTCTAGTGCACTGTAAAGACTAAAAAGTAAATAAACGCGCCAAAAAATTTCGACAATATGAAAGTCGTATATACGGGGATAACATGATAAGTATCCGTGTTTGGAACCAAATGGCACTTGGTTCACTCTGCATTACCGACTGTGAGTACTATTCTTTAGTTGACGCCTGTCAAAATTTCGGAGAAATTCATCGAGTAGTGTTGTTTTGAGACTGTCGAAAGTGAGTAAGTTGGTATATTTGTGGAATCATGGAAAGAGAACAATACCGGTCAGTGACTCGAATCCTTTTTTGGTTAGGAAAACGTGTGCAGGAACCAAAAAGACGGATGTAGTTTATAAGGACCTTGCGCACCTTCAATGACTCCCATCAGATACTGGTTTAATGAATTTAAGTATGGTCAAACATCTATCTTCGACGAGGAGTAACCAGACCGTCCCATTGAGGTTACTACCGACGATATGACCAATAAAATTTATGATATGGTATTAGCAGAACGCCGGGTGAAGATTAGAGAGATTGCTATATGGTAAACATCTTAATTGAACGTATACAAAACATCGTGCCCTAAAATTTGAGTATGAAAACCTTTGGTGAAATGGATGCCGCGTCTGCTGATGATTGATCAAAAGCGAAATCACGTGATAAATTCAAAGCAATGTTTGGACATTTTGTACGCGCAATGCGAGTGAGTTTCTGCGGCCTTATGTGACTATAGATAAGGCATAAATACATCAGTACACGCCAGAAACCAAAGGCCAGTCAGCACAATGTATTTTTCTTGGCGAACGTGCACCAAAGAAGACGAAGACCATCCCATCAGTCAGGCAACGATATTTTGGGATTTTGATTTAAAATTGAATTGATTGTTTGGAGAAGGGAAGGACAATCATAGGACAATACCATGCTGATTTATTAGATCGATTCGACGCTGAACTAGAAAGAAAAAGTCTTCACCTAGCGAAGAAAAAAATGCTCTACCGTCATAATAATACCCGGCCCACTCATCAGCAACTGCGACAACGAAACTAGTAGATTTGGAGTACGAATTGGTGCCCCATCTACCATATTCGCCCGATTTAGTCCCCTGTGGCTTTTCTTTTTCCAAACTTCAAAAAATGGCTTGACCGAAAGCGGATCACACCGAAGGAAGAGGTCATTGCTGAAATGGATGCCTATTTTCCGTTTGACAATCTTATTAATTGGATGGCTTAAAAAAGTTGGAACATCGCTGGACTAAGTGTATATAATGTTCAAAACTTCTTTTTTAAAAGCTGCAAGAATAAATTCCGAGAAATAAATTTACTAAATGCAATGTATGTATTCTTTAACACAGGTATTTAACACACCATACTCGTAAATAAACAAAACTGTACAAATTAACAAGAATGTTATACTTATTGTGAGAATTATTTGTAAGGTATCTACTAACAAATTGTTGATTATTTGTCATAATTTACTAATTTCCATACTGTTCACTTTCATTCTTATTAATCGTTAATATTTATTTACTTTTCTTATGAAAATTAGTCAAGCTTAGAGTTAATTGAAAAGGTTACACTACAGAAATAAAGTTATTTTATTACCATTAATATTTTTTAAGAAATAACTTTTTTGGATAATAATTTATAACATAGCAATATAGTCCAATATCTGACTAACGAACAAGAACTTGAGTTCGAATGAAAACGAAAGATTCAAATATTCACACACACATATTTCATGCTGAATTTATAGCAATAACTGAACAGAAGAAGAATATATTAAATAGCGTTTATGTGAACACTCTATAAAAGAGATTTCTGTACTTCAGCATAAGTTACACGTAGTTACATACATTAAACCATAAAAGTTGAGAAACTGCATGTTCTTAATGTACTAGCCGACTCCGAGTAGATAGTCAATTGTTTGCCCGCCGCAATATAATACCTTATGCAGTACCATCCGTTAGTTCTGACGTCGCACGACAGCACGCCGTTTCCTGGTTACTATTTCAGCTGCCTGCTGGGAACAATGGTACGCCAGCAATAAATTCCAGAATTGGATGCGCGTCGGGTAGGTGTGATTCGTGCTCGCACTCCTAGGGTGCGCAAGTATCATCTCGCATAAGAAATGTACGCATTTTTTTTTGTTGCTGATATATTGAACCTCTTTAAAGAAGAACGTTTAGAGTTTACATATACGTACATATATATGTATGTATGTATGTCAGTACATTATATACGTACTTCCCTTTTAACGTGTTTCTTGGATATTCTCCCACGATTTTCATCATACATTTTGCGAGTGTTGACTCTTTGTTAAAGAATAGCGATATATAGCAGGAAGTTTCTACTTTTAACAACACAATGAAAAAAGTCTTATAATATGCGTTAAGGGATTACTAATGTAAATCATTAAATTCATAATTTGGGCATTAACACAGATGCTGTAGCACCATTAAATCTGGGAAATCCCGGAATTATTTATTTCTGCAAATAATTGCACTCTCTGTTCTGGAAATTACTGAAATAGCTTTATTTGAACGAAATTAGTGGCACTATCTACTAATTGAAAATTTTATGATTTTTCTCCAATATGAGCTAAAACGCGACGCACTTAAACAACAGTAGTTTGTTTGTATACCTCAGTAGACAATGGACACTGAACTAAGCATCATTAAGATGTGTTTAAAAATGGTTAATGTCTCACAAAATGCTTTAAATGGACAACGGAGGTAATCATGTAACACGATAAAAAAAACAACCAAAAAAAAGACAAACAAAATATTGTAATGGGTGTTTCAAATTGCGCAGTTTTTTTAAGAATAAATAAAATATAGATGGCGCACTGGATTTGCCGGGGTATGTGGACATTTAAAAACTGTGATGTATGACATTTATAAAAATGGCGTCGTACACGGTACAACAACGCGTTCAAATTGTTGAATTATTTTATGAAAATCAGCGTTCTATGAAAAGAGTTTTTAGAAAATTACATGAATTTTATGGTTTACATAATCGTCCATCTGAAAGCACTATTGGTCGAATTCTTAAAAAATTTCAAGAGACCGTTTCCGTGGCAGATCAAAAAAGTGAAAAATATAGTCGTAGTGGTCGTTCACAAGAAAATATTGGTTTGGGTCGTGGAAGTGTTGCTTAAGATCCTAAAATGTCCATTAGACGACGTCAACAACATCTTAAACTTGGTCGATCAACAACATGGCGCATTTTACACAAGGATTTAGCCCTGAAGTCATATATGATTCAAATAACACAGGAACTGAAGCCATTAGATCATTTAAAACGTCGTTCATTTGTCAATTTCATCAATGAACAACCAGCTGATTTTTCTCAAAAAATAATGTTTTCCTATGGGGCACATTTTGAACTTGGTGGCTATGTTAATAAACAAAATTGTCGTATCTAGGGTGGGGAAAATCCACAAATTATTCATGGGAAACCTATGCATCTTAAACGAGTTACTGTTTGGTGTGCATTATGGTCAGGTGGTGTAATTGGACTTTACTTACCTCAGTTGTATTAGAAGTTTTAGTGTATATATGTATATTGGCTGCTGAACAAGAACAATGACGACTACTATCATTTCGCCTATTTAAAGCTCATCAGGCAGTCTCAGTTCTCGTCAGCAGATGTTGATCGCCTACTCGGCTTCATAAAGACCATGATAAAACTTACAACCTTCTTGCAATCTACGTTAATATGCGATATAGCCTTTTACTTTATATGAAAACAACTGAGTGGCAATCAGTGACAGCACTATCATATATATATATATATATATATATCAATGTAAACAGTATAAAGCCATGTTTACGCAATAAAATATTCATAATGTTTTTCATTTAATCAATACCTGTTATTAATAATTTTGACAAATACTTGACAAATAGTGACAACGCTTGTCATACTTCTAATATTACAATAGTTTATGTAAGAAATTATATCCATACCTTTACTATAAAGGGAAAAAAATAAAGTGAAAAATGGTGGTAATCACGTTTGTTGCTAGAATCGTTCTCTATGCAAGTAACGGTGTCCTTACCGCATTTGGATTTCTAATTTTTGGACTGGGAGTTAGAGATGAAATAGAAAGACAAAATATAGTCGGCAGCCTCTCTATATCAACAGTGAGTCCCGCCTTTAGTATGATTGTCGGCAGTATCATAATTGTGATAACAACATTTGGTTGGTTCGGAGCTTGTAAAAAGCATAAACTTTCACTTGTCGTCTATATCATAGCGATATTAGCATTGGCTCTAGTAGAAATAGTTATTTCCGTATCGATTTTCGCCGCACTGAATTATTTCTCGAGTTCGTCGAAGGAAAAATTCGAAGAACACCTAAAGAAACAATACGATAAATACCCTACTGACAAGACCGTCCAAAAGGCCATAGACACTATGCAAACATTTTTCAAATGTTGCGGCCCTGACAAACCGGTAAAATATGATAAACAATATCCGGCTTCCTGTTGTGAAAGTCTTACTGATGACAAATGTCTTAATCCGTATAAAGAAAATTGTGTCGACCAGATATTACAATATGCTGAAGACGACATTGAAAATGCTTTATTTGTGATTCTGTCCTCGGCGGTGTTTAAAGTGGTTGCTGGAGCGTCTGCTATAATGATGCTCAAGTAGATAGAAGACATTATTAGTCCTTAGTATCAGTTTGGTAATGGGTATACATGTATTTTCTTAGATAAGTAAAGTATTTAATTTTTAATATTTAAATTTAAAAAAAAGAATTAGTAAAACTAAAAGAAATCAATCCAGATTTTCATTTATTGTTGTATTTAAATATCTAAAATATTCTGGGTGTTCCATAACATGATTGCCACAAGTTAAGGATGTGTTACTGAAGCAATTTCAAGTTAAAATTGTCTAATGAACATGTGCCCAAAACTCTATCATAACTGAGCTACAATCATGTGATGTTTTAGATTACCCTACTAATGCAGGTATTATGTAGCGCTGCAAAAAAAATCTCAATGAAAATCATTTAAAAAGATATCGCTATATTGAATTAGTGGTTCAAAATATCCACTCAGACCAACACGAATAGTTTCTACGGCATTCTTAATTCTAGCACACAAGTTGTTCTCTGTTTTTAATCTGCATAAACCAAATTTTTCAGCCTTCCTCTAAAAAATAATTTAGAGGTTTTAAGTCTGGTAACATTGGTGGCAACTGCTGAACCTCCTCGAATGCACTGCTTCGTATGTTTTGACTAAGAAAGTCTGTTACATGTCTACCAAATTACGAAAGTATGCCATCGTGTGTAACGCCCCTCTCTACACATGAACCTAACGTAGATCGTAGCACTACAGGCCCCGTATTGCTTATCTTAACAAAGTTATATAAAAAAACCTACGATACTTTGCTACTTCTAGGAAGAAACTAACCACTGAATTCGGAAAGAAGAGGGGAGGGGATTCCCGTATGAAAGTTCATAAGGGGCGCGTCAGCATTTAATCTCTTGAAACATCCTTGCTAATGCTGGATTTTCAAGTTGCCAATAATGTGAATTCCTGGTGTTATTGATGTCGTTTCTGGTGAAGGAAGCTTCATCACTAACTAGTATTTTCCGAGAAAACCCTCGATTTCTCACTAACTAGCGGCTAAATTCAAGTCTTCATGCATCGTCGCCGGGTTTTAAAGCTTCTAAAGGTAAGATATAGTACGCGTAAAATTCGAAATTGTGTAAAGTTCTCCATACTCAAGCGACCTACGTTATGTCTACTGGCTATTTTTCAGAAACTAGTAAAAGGTTGAGCATCAACCGTATTAAGCATTGTTTCTTCTTGAGCAAATTCTTGCTGCATGAGACGTTCATAAGAAGCTACAGGAAACTTTTTACATCATGATAACGCGCAGTTTCATACAGCAAAACCGGTCAAGGAAGCATTGAAAGCATTTGGATGGAACATAATATCGCACCCGCCGTACTCCCCAGACCTTGCCCCGTTCGACTATCACCTATTGGGAACAATGGGGCACGCGCTTGCGGAACAACATTTTTGAGGAAGTTAGAATATGGATTGGTAAATGGTTTTGTTCAAAAGACGAAAAGTTTTTTTGGAATGGCATTCATATATTGCCTGAAAGATGGGCAAGATGTGTGGAATCAAATGGCTAATACTTTGATTAAATAAATTTTTCCATTTTCTTGAAAATTATATAGTTTTTTACGAAAAAAACCGGTAATGACTTGACGGTACACCTGGTATATAGTCTATCAAATCAATAGTTTCAAATGCTTGAGTACAAAATGCAAATTTGTCTGTAATTCTCCTTGTTATCGTGAAAATCGACCTTACAAACTGGTGTAAAGAAAATATCGCATACAAAATTGTGTATACTTCTTCTACAGATGATTAAAATCTTCATTCTCCTTTCCTACCAGCATACCTAACGTTCGCTGTTTATTTTAAATATAAAACTATTCTCAGTTAATGATACCGTTACCGACTATAAGCAACAACTCATTCGTTCTGCGAACATACTGTTATTATCTGACCTAGTTCACGAGAGGAAACGGGTTCTCTCCTACAGTCATTATACGAATGTAATAAAATCAAATATATAACTACCACCACCCCGCATCACGATACTTCCATCATTACTTATAATTTAAATACGCCGATATCGTTTGGCCTAATATTGATTTCTAACGACATGCCTATACAACAACGGTCGTTATTCAAGCGATATGTACGCCCTCTGGTGAGTAATTTTATACGTAATCGACTGCTCGTTTCAATTTCCAGCGCTTTCAGCGATGTTCTAGCTTTATGCAGGACTGGGGCGATGATTATGTTTTATGTAGTCGTTTCGATTCCGTTCGATTTGGTTTCTTCTTCTTATTGTTTTCGTTATCTCTTACAAGTCTATTATATTACATGTCGAAGTAATGATTGCGTTCGGGCGATAAGAAAGAGGTTGGTTTAAATACAACATTGATGGGATAACTTGTTTTCTTTTTTATGTGTTTATAAATTGCATTCTTATTTATATATTTTTTAAATTTTGGAATAAAATGACACAAATACGCGCGTTAATTAGAAAAAAGTCTGAATTCACATTGTATGCGAAGGTGTTTTTTAAAGGCTCAATAATACGTCAGTAAGCGATGACATGCCATAGCGGTTGTGACTAAATAAAATTTAAGAATATTGTAGTGTGACTCTTTACAGTTATTTTGTAGTCTTCTTCTTCATGAAATGGCATTTCAAAGCTGAACAAAGTTCGTTTCTCTTCCGTTGTTTATGTTTTAGTTAATTTCAGTTTTTATAGAACTTCTCCCTGATTGTAATTTTGTTGAGATAATATCGCTTAACATAAGATCTTAAACGACCAGATAGGACGAGGTAACTGATAAAAACTGCGCTGAGGACGTTTATAGCCTATATGTGTGTACGACGCAATAAATAATACACGTTATCTGTCTCACTCTTGCTTGCATCGATAGATGCGTGGTTACTCTCTGTCTACGTGGGAATCAGAGTAACACGAATTATTTTCTCGAACCTTCTGGAATATTTTCTTCTGTACCCCTGTTACCCTTGGCCGTACATTTGGCGCTGACTGTAACATAATTCGTCAAGTATCGAACTTGCAAGCTGGGTAGTCGTGTAATCCTCCCGCCCCACTCATCTGCTGAGGAATAGAAGCGACGCTGTATTTGACTAATTTTAGATAAATTTAATCATCAGTCCGTTGAGGATTTTAGAATAATATTCACGATGGGAATAGACCTTAGAAACCAGCCCAACGACGGTATTACTTTTATAAGCATCATTTGCATGTACATTTTCTTATTGAAACGTGTCCTTTTAGGCTTTCTTTCCTTTCCGTCTTGTAATTTATTTATTCATTTTCGTCCCTATCGCTCCTTTCTTGACGGCATTTGTAGCTTCGCTACCTAGCCGACAACATAAATTTTAGCGAGACGTGACAGGACGACAAAGTCAGATCGGATGAGATTTGAAGCAATTAAAGGATTTTGATGTTTATCATTTTTTTGTATTATTTCTAGTACGTAGTCCTGTAGTGAAGGAATATCATGTTACACTTCTGCAGTACGGGTTCTTAATTGGTTGATATCAGGAAAACAACATGGATGTACTAATGCACACGAATATCGAAACCATAAAAAACTTCACATTACATGGTGATATTTCAGTGTTACAGTCAAATAAGGTAATATATATATATATATATGCTGCTTTGCAAGCGCGTATCCTATTGATGCGAAAAGGTGGCGGACGAGACAAGGTCAGGAGAGTACGGCGGGTGCGATATTATGTCCCATCCAAGTATTTTCAACATTTCTTTGACCGGTTTTACTGTACAGAACGACCAAAAACGATCGATTTGACCTTGGGTCGATGGCCCGGCTTCGCCAGGTGATAACTATGAGTTTTCGAAATAAATCCATTTTTCATCACTCGTCACTATTCGATGCAGAAATGACTTCCGATCATACCTTTGAAGCAGCATTTCACAGAAGATTCTTGGATTTCCCATTTGTCTGTCATTCAATTGATGTGACACCCATTTTCTCATCTTTTGGATTTTTCTTGTTGCTCGTAATCGGTCGTTAATCGTTTCTGGGGCACATTTAACGCTTCTGTTAATTGTTTTCGAGTTTGGGTTGGATCTTCATCCAATAACTCCTGCAGTTTCGCATCTTCCAACTTTTTCGGTCTACCAGAACATTCTTTGTCTTGCACATCGAAATCAAATGAATTGTTGAAACCACGCTCCACATGTTTTTCGAGTTGAAGCTTGTTCACCGTAAGTTTCTACCAGCAAACGATGACTTTCAGCGGCTTTTTTCTTTTGATTAAATAAGAAAAACAATGCGTGCAGCAAATGCACTCTTACAGGCTCGAAATTCGACATTTTCAAGAAGGTATAAATCTATGACAGTGTTCCTTTCGCAAAATGTAATATGTATGGCTTTGTAGCTTGATGTCAGTAGAATAAAATGACATATGCATACTTAAGCTTAGCGACATCTGTTAGAGAAACCGGTAATAACTTTCTAGTACACCTGACATATTCTTTTAGAAATAAAGTCGTATTTAAAATAAAATAAATATTTATATTTGATGTACAAATATAACATAATTTTAAGAATTTTGTTACATTTTAGTAAATATAGAACACACTATGTGTTTAATTGTGCACGATAAAACGCATCCCTAAATTAATGTCGTGCATTTCCGAAACGCGCAGTATATCATTTATAATCAGTGTTGAAGAAAAGCAACTACCAAATATAAAAGCGTAATTATCTTTCTCTTCGCTCGCATAACAAACATACTACGGTAAAACAGCAGAATAAGAACAAATCCCATCCCACATACCAATAATCCTCCTCCAGTTAAATACTAATGATGTGCAGATTGCCTACGGCCACCGATATTAGTAATGTAATTACCCTTACTTTGATGGCGTAGTCTTCGTTGAAACAGGAGTTAGTTCATTCTCCAAATCCAGACAGTGGAACCGTTACATCCGTACGAAGCACGGAGTTTCACTTTCGGAGCCTCCGGCGCCTATTCTCAAGCTCCTGCGTCCTTCTACTGTTTGCGAAGGATGTTTTGGCAATTCAGCGCCGGAGAAATTATTGGTTGAGGTGAAGAACTTACGTGAATGAAGTCAGTATATACATAGTACATATATATACGTTATATACATACATAATATATCCTAAGAAGTTCTTTTCAATGTAAAATACGAATATACTCTCGCATTCCTAGAAGTTCTTCTCTCTCGCTGGTTTATCTTAATTACTTTCTCGAATTCACTTCTCACGTAGCAAGTGCGAGACGCTAAGTACGAGTTGGGAAGAATATTTGCGCTCTCGAGACAGGGTCGTTAACGGACTGTTACTTTGTTGTTCTTGTTAGTTGTCATATCTCCTTGTGTTTATTTCCCTTTTATTAACAAAGGCTCCCTTCTTCCTACTACGTGATAAAAGTAATGAAGTGTGAACATTGTTGAAGAGAGCTTCGAATCAAGGTTGTCTAGGGATGAAATCAATATGCAAACGAGTATTTCATTCTTATTTACGAGTTCAAATTTAATTATATATTTCAAAGAAATATCGGTTAATTATAAAGGATGTTTCAAATTGCGCGGTTTTTTTAAGAATAAATAAAATATAGATAGCGCACTGAATTTGTCTGGGTATGTAGGCATTTAAAAAGTTTGATGTATGACATTTATAAAAATGGCTTCGTACACGATGCAACAACGCGTTCAAATTGTTGAATTACTTGATGAAAGTCAGCGTTCTTTGAAAATCCATCTGAAAGCACTATTGGTTGAATTATTTAAAAATTTCAAGAGACCAGTTCCGTAGAAGCTAGGAAAAGTGAAAAATACAGTCGTAGTGGTCGTTCACAAGAAAATATTGGCTCGGTTCGTGTGTTGCTGAAGATCCTGAAATGTCGATTAGACGACGTTCACAACAACTTGGACTTAGTGGATCAATAGCATGGCGTATTTTACACAAGAATTTAGCTCTGACGGCATATAAGGTTCAAATAACACAGGAACTGAAGCCATTAGATTATTTAAAACGTCGTTCATTTGTCAATTTTATCAATGAACAACCAGTTGATTTTGTTTTCCGACGAGATATATTTTGAAATTGGTGGCTATGTTAATAAACAAAATTGCCGTATCTAGGGTGAGGAAAATCCACGAATTATTCATGAGAAAGAAACCTATGCATCCTAAATGAGTTACTGTTTGGTGTGCATTATGATCAGGTGGTGTAATTGGAACTTACTTCTTTGAAAATGCTGCTGTTGAAGCTGTAACTGTCAATGGTGATCGATATCGTCGAATGATAACCGAATTTTTGTAGCCTAAATTAATGAATATTGATCTAGAGGATATGTGGTATCAACAGGATGGCGTTACACCTCACTTTGCACACGAATCAATTGATTGATTGAGAGAAAAATTTCCTGCACGTGTAATTTCAAGAAACAGTGATGTTGATTTGCCACTAAGATCATGTGATTTGACACTGTTAGACTATTTTCTTTGGGGTTATGTGAAAAGTCAGGTTTATAAAAATAATCCACAATCAATTCCTGCTTTGATAGATGAAATTATTCATGTCATTGGTAAGATGGAGCCTCAATTATGTCAAAATGTCATTGAAAATTTAAAAAAAAGAGTGGACGTCTGTGGACTTGCAAGAGGAGGCCATTTGGCAGATATTATTTTTCGCATATAAATGTCATAATTGATACTTCAATTACCAATAAAAGGTTTTTGAAACTGAATGCAAATTACGTGTTTTATTTATTCTTTAGAAAAGCCGCCAAATTTGAAACACGCTTTAAATAGTCTCATCGAATAACTTTTTATATTATAAGTAGTGTGCAGTGAAATTCAAACACTAATAATTTAGTTAAGCTAATAGCAATCCTTTATTGTAACTATTTTCAATTTTTTTTATACAAAATTAATTTTACAACCTTACGCTTACTTTCCTAATTCTGCTCTACTGTTTGTTCATTCGCAACAGTCTTGCATTGTTTATTACTGTTTTAAAGCCGGCTGGTAGCTCAGTGGTAAGTAATTAGTGTATCACACCGCGGGTCTCGAGTTTGAGTTCTATGGTCTGCCGAACGGAAAGTTTTTTGTGGGTTTCCTTTCCCCGTTTAAGCGAATGCTGGCAGACAAAGATCTTAAATCACACCACAAAACTGGGCGTGGAAATGCATGGATTACTATTGTTATTATTATTTATTTGATTTTCTTCATTATTACATTCGTGAGCATAAGGTTACATATATATATATATATATATATATATATATATATCCGGCGCCTCCACCAAATTTTCATTATACCATACATCCATGTAATTATCATATTTTAGCTTTTGTTCTAATAAAAAGTCTATACAAATTTTTTCCCGTTACGGTTTATAATTTGTTTATATTCATAAATGCAGCCGAAATAATTTATAATAATAATATATATTTACTGCCCAACAGGTGAGGCCAATTATGCAATAAAAATAAATTTCAAAAGTAATTAATAATGTAAAAACAAAAATAAAACGACTAAACATTTAATAAAAACTTAAAATAATCGAAAATTAAGAATTAAAAGAACCGACAAAAAATCACCATAGAGTTTTTTGGCGGTCAGTGACATATGACACATGGGAGCCTTCCAGAAGAGATTCGTCCTCGGCCATTCACCAACTCGTAAAGAAAACTGCCACTGTATCTGGACCTGCATTCTTCCAGTGATTGGACATTGTGCTCCTCCAACATAGCATTGTATTCGACGCCACGCTTAGGATACACGCCCGTAGATTTTAATGCATGGAATTTCAGAAATCGACATTGAATGCGTCCGGTTGCGTTTATCTGCGAACAGTACAAGGGAAACCATTCACTCGACCCATACTCCAGCCTACCGACAACAAAAGAACAGTGTTTCCAATAAGTCAATATCGTTAAAATATTGTGCTGTCCTCATTATAAAGCCAACACTCTTAACCGCAGAACGATAAATATTATCAATATGTAAATTAAAACTCAGTGAGGAATCAAAGAAAATACCGAGGTCCTTGATGGAGTCGACTTTCATAAGAGTGTGCCTATCTAGGTAGTATGAGAAACAGGTAGGAGATAAGTTGCGGGTAAATGACATGGCAAAACATTTGTCTATGTTTGAACAAAGACAAATAAACTTACACCAAGCTGAAATAAGGTCTAGACTTGCTTGAAACCGATTGACATCTTCAATTAAAGAAAATACAAGTCTATGAAAATTATTTTCCGTTATGTAGTATAATTTGTTTATATTTATAAATGCAATCGAAATAAATTAGTGTCGTACATAATATTGCATACGCAAAAAAGAATTAAAAGGTACACAAAGAGAAAATAAGTTAAAATCAAACATCTAACTTTGAGAGCATATATTTTACATAGTAGCAAGCGCATACATGTATGTATTGCATCGTTTCCTTTTGTCGTACGCCGTTGTAAAACTTCGAAACATTCGGAAATGTCGGTGCACAATAAAAGATAAGTCAGCTTCATGGAGAAACCAACGAAACGACTATATATCCCGCTGAATTTACGACTTCTCCCGGTAATTGTTATGGTATTATTTTCGATTCGTCTTCGAACCGGATTTGACCGAATTTCGGACGTATTTCTGAACCCGTAAATGGATATCGAATAGCCGAGGACCGATGACATAGACCGTCTGACATTCGCCATACGTACGGCAAATGTAAAAATAAAATTTCATGTTTTACGTCTATCCTGAAAAGAGAAAGAAAAAAAAAGAGTTACGGTCGAAGTTAAAGTGCCGTAAAAATGATTTCTGTTTCATCCGTGATACATTTTACGATCTATAATTTGTCCATAAAAATGTAGGATGCCATAAAGTCGCCGTCAAATATCATTTAGTTTGGAGTGTAATGCCCGATGTTCCGTGAAATTGACACGTTATTTATTAGTTTTATTTGAAAAGTAACTATTTATTATTAATTAACCTGCTGTTATCATCATCACATCATATCATAAACTAAATGACTTTGAGTATTTATTTTTCACTACATCCTGTTGTGAGCATCTATACCATCGATGCTCTTCGCGTCAGCGCTAGCATCCCCTCTTGCGTCGCAGTATACTAACACAGTGCGCCATGGCAGATTATTCCCCTTAAGCAGAATGAGCAATACTACAAATCAAGACAAATTGCCGTATTTCACAAAGATCTAGAAAATGAAGAGCCCCCGTAGGTCGCATTGCAATGATAATCAGCCTTAATATTTGCTGCAACCCCAACGCCTTTGAACTGAATTAAACGAAAAAGATCCATAAATCGACCCGTTTAAAATAAGCGTATGCATAAGTAATGGATACTTACACTCAACGCATCATATAGTCCTGTAAGACAACGTTATAGATAAACCGTACCATACTGTAACCAGACTTGGATATAAAGTCCATACTAGCACGGTAAAACGTCCCCTCGGGGCAAAATATTTATTTGCAAATAAACAAAATATGCACATACATTTAGCAGCAAAGAGGCAGAGTTCTATTAAGAATAAATATATATGCTGAGTTACAAACCATTACCCAGACGGAATTGGTACCTATTTATAATGTAAATATATTGCTACGGTTATTAAAACCGAGAAACATTGAACTATATTAATTATATTTGAAGTTATCAAAGAATTTTTACGTTTGATTTTTTTATCGAAATATTTCTATTTTTAATTTAATAAATGCATTAAACGTTTACAGCGCTTTAATTTATAAATACAAGCATATCTTTGAAAAACATATAATACAGTATTTTGTTCTTTACGAATCGCGCTTACGAAATTAATATTCTAACCACAATCAGCGCGCAAATTATTCGAAACACACAAATTTATGAAATAGATACCTTGCTTTTTGAATAAACTCATGAAATAAATCAACCGCCTAATAAAAAATTAGGTGAGTGGACTAATAAAAACAGATTTCTTAAAGCTGATGAAAAAAAGACAGAATAAACACAAAGACCCTTCGAATACATAACGGTCCCTCTATTAATTTAAACAATTGATTTGATGATAAGAAAGAAAGAAACCAAAATACTGTAAAAATATGTTTATATAGCTTTACAATCTGTTTACAAAAAAAAGACAATCAGTATACTTTCAGCAGTTATCGAACGATTCTTCCCAGACATGAAACTTGTACAAGGATTATTGAATAGAATCATTTTTAAGAACTGTAAGACAATTTATATTGAAAACAATTATTCATTAGTAATAAGATACTACTACTAAGATACGAGTACTACTGTACTACTGTATTGTCTGCTGTTGAAGTTATTCTCTAAGAATAAACTCGAACCCAACTTCCGAATTGAACCGTCTCTTGTTTAGCGATTACTTTAATTGGCCCAACATATGGAAATATCACGAGGACAAGTCGAAACTATAAGATAATTCTAAGGTTTCTCAGTCCATATATGCAAATTTGGACTATTTTTCCGATAACTAGATTCGTTAAATCAAAGTCTTTACGTTTAAAACTGCAATCCATATATGTAACCAAAAAAATTCGTAACAGAGCGTGTTTTTATAACTCTGGTTCTACTTTCTGTTTCCCGAATGAAATATCTCCTATGATATAATGTCTCATAATCACACAATATATGTTTTACTGTTTCTGATTCCTTGTTGCAAGATCTGTACCTAGAGTCTCCCTCATACAACCAAAACTTACATTGGTTGGTGTATGACTTATGGTTGTATCTAAAAAGCAGTGAGACTTCTCTTCCATTGATCATTAAGAAATTCTTTGCCAAGTTTTTGTCTAGGTGTTTTTGCCTAGACCTCAGGATAGGCTTTGAATTTATTTGTAAAATCGGCTTTGGTCCAAAAATCTCATTTCTGCTCTTCGTCTGTCGAATTCATTAACTTTCTAATTATCTTCAATCCTATAGTATCCTAGCATCCAGATTCTGTTTATCTTTTTCTGATCCATCGATTTTCATAGTTCTTCGAAGCATTTCCATACCAGTTTTCTGTAATGACAACTCTGGGGCTGACAAAACTTTGAACTCAACTGCTTGACCTATATGAAGACCAGCATAAACAGTTTATAAAAGAGCAGTACGTTTTAATAATCAAAAGGCGGCATCATTACCTTGCCTACTGAAAGTCGGCTGCTTGTTGCCTTCTGAAATTCTGCCAGTTTTCACCTCATACCCTAACGTTTGAATTGCGGTTCATCGTGATAGCATATGGTGTCGGAGAAACGAAGAACTCTTTTTGTGTCGTGTATTAAAACAAGCAATCTTGTTTAAATCGAACAAATTATCTTGACATATGCGAATAAACATATTACATTACCAAGAAAAGTCTTGAGACTGCAGTGGGATTCTCCTTATCGACCATTTTCAAAAAGGTAAAACATTAACAGGCGAATACTATGCATTTCTTTTAGATCAACTGTACGATGCATTATAGAACAAAAGGCTCCACTTAAAGAGGAAACGAGTGTTTTTTCCTTCAGTATAATGTACATGTTCACGCTTCAACTGTTTCAGTGAGGAAAAAATTCGTGACCTACCTTTTAAACAAGTTCTTTCAAACTTATTCACCAGATTTAGCCTGAGATTTTTTCCTTTTTCCCAACCTGAAAATTTAGTCCATTGACATATATGATAAGTCTTACTTTCTATAAAGAATTATTTATATATTTAACTTATGGCAAAGTATATATCAAAACAGTCACAGAAAAAGGTGTAAAAAGAAGACAATACGAACATACATATATTTGAAATGAAGGCAGACATCTTACAAGTCTAGACTAGTAGAAATCACAGCTTCAGATCAAGATTTTGAAGTTACCGAACGGTTAAGGTGTGGCTTTTAGGAAGTCTTCTTCTAAGCCAGGAAATGCTCGACGACCATATCCATACGCTATGTGTCTTATTGTTTGGTTCTTCACGCCACAGTCGCGGTGGACTCTTCTCGATTTAAGACGATCAAATACGGTATCAACGGCATCTTCATGATTAGCAGAGCCGGGTTGTGCTGGAACTTAATGTGGCTCAAAACTGGAAGGCCGAATTTTAGGGCAGACTTTACAGTCCCAGCAACAATGCATATGGTTTGATTGAAAACAGAATCTCTTTAGCCAAGCGAAGGCGCAGTATTTTGCCATCGAATATACGAGATTTAGAGCAGAGATCCGCAGAGTAATTGCCAATGCTCCCCACGACGTATCATCAAGTTTCTTAAAAGAATGAAAAGAATAAATTTATGAATTGCGGGAGAATACATTGAAAAATAAAATAATTTTTTGTCAAACAATTTGCGTTTTTTCTCTCTAGGATCACAAATTACTGACGCGTCGCTCATATTAACTTTGGGTTCGCGGCGTATTAAGTCATCCATATTAACTTTGGGTTCGCGGCGTATCCCATTAGTCGTCTTATTAAGTCATCCATTTTAATGATCAAAAACAAAGATGCTGATTCAAATTTTTGTCCTGGAATAATTCAATTCGAAACTAAAAAATTATGTATATCTAATGGAAAAACGGAGAATTACTAAGTAATGTACTTTGTGTTGTTACTCTGTGTACAAATAAATGAACACGTAAAAGAGTATTCACATTACACCTATGTAATGAGGTGATATTTTCTAAATCATATTAGAAATAAAACGATCGAATTGGCTGACGCGCTCAGATAACGCATACGGACAGCTGCTACATTCAATTCGCCTTTTCCGTCCACCATACCATTATTGCTCGCCGTATTGTTCAATTTGCAAATCGAGTGAAATGTTACAATCTGTACTTTAGATAATGCGAGTAGATTTATAGATGGAACTTGAGAAATAGGGAAAACGCTGAGTTTCAGAAAGCTGCTATTTTAGAAAATGTTTATTCAGTAACGTTGTGATTTGCTACATACAACCTCGCTTAAAATATTGCAAGGTATTTAATGTACATGAAAATGTATTTTAAATTAAGTTAAAATGGTAAAACGTATCATCTATATTTAATTACACATTTTATGAGCTTTAACAATACGTTTTAACGTTCTCATATTGTTAATATTTATCACAAGAAAAGATTAATATACAAATTATAGGTAGATGAATGTCAAAGGGAGTCATTCAAATGTTAATAACACCCCGTCTACTACATATATTTCAGAGATTCACCCATCGTCAGGTAGACTTGTGTTATTAACGAACGATTGCTTAGTAGAGTTTATCGTATCTTTTCGATACAGAAAATTAATGAATAAACATTGCCTCCCACACTTTATTATCGGTAACTTTTTAAGCCGCGTCCTATCCAGAAATATTTTTTTTGAAACGATATGAAATGAAACGCGTGCTCTATAGCTTTCTGCGTGAGTGGAAAAAAAGAAGAAGAAGTAGTAGCAAAGGGGAACACTCCAGATGCTCCAGCGATTCCCACTACAGACGAAAGAAAGGGAGTACTTACTCCAGGTACTCCAGCGATAACCTACTGCGGGCAGAAAATGTAGAGAAAAACGGAACACTCCACTAAGCATTCCTACTACGGACGAAAGATGCAGAGGAAAAGGGAACACTCCAGGCGCTACAGCAATTCCTATTGCAGGTGAAACATGCAGAAGGAAAGGAGACACCTCAGGTGGTCCAGCGATTCTTACTAGGGACAGAAGATGCAGAGAAAAGAAAACACCCCAGTTACTCCAGCGATTCCTACTGCGAGTGGAAGATGCAGAGGAAAATAAGAACTTCAGGCACTACTGCGCTTCCTACTAATGGCGCAAGATACCGGAAAAAGAAAACACTCCAGGCGCTACAGCAATTCCTATTGCAAGTGAAACATGCAGAAGGAAAGGGATCACCTCAAAAGCTCCAGCGATTCTTACTAGCGACAAAAGATGCAGAGAAAAGGGAACACCACAGATACTCCAGCGATTCCTACTGCGAGTGGAAGATGCAGACGAAAATAAAAACTCCAGGCACTACCGCGCATCCTACTAATGGTGCAAGATACCGGAAAAAGGAAACACTCCAGGCGCTATAGCAATTCCTATTGCAGGTGAAACATGCAGAAGGAAAGGAGACACCTCAGGTGGTCCAGCGATTCTTACTAGGGACAGAAGATGCAGAGAAAAGAAAACACCCCAGTTACTCCAGCGATTCCTACTGCGAGTGGAAGATGCAGAGGAAAATAAGAACTTCAGGCACTACTGCGCTTCCTACTAATTGCGCAAGATACCGGAAAAAGAAAACACTCCAGGCGCTACAGCAATTCCTATTGCAAGTGAAACATGCAGAAGGAAAGGGATCACCTCAAAAGCTCCAGCGATTCTTACTAGCGACAAAAGATGCAGAGAAAAGGGAACACCACAGATACTCCAGCGATTCCTACTGCTAGTGGAAGATGCAGAGGAAAATAAAAACTCCAGGCACTACCGCGCATCCTACTAATGGTGCAAGATACCGGAAAAAGGAAACACTCCAGGCGCTATAGCAATTCCTATTGCAGGTGAAACATGCAGAAGGAAAGGGAACACCTCAGGAGCTCTAGCGATTCTTACTAGGAACAAAAGATGCAGAGAAAAAGAAACACCACAGATACTCCATCGATTCCTACTGCGAGTGGAAGATGCAGAGGAAAATAAAAACTCCAGACACTACCGCGCATCCTACTAATGGCGCAAGATACCGGAAAGCGCTACAGCAATTCCTAATGCAGGTGAAACATGCAGAAGGAAAGGGAACACCTCAGAAGCTCCAGCGATTCTTACTAGAGACAGAAGATGCAGAGAAAAGAAAACACCCCAGTTACTCCAGCGAGTCCTACTGCGAGTGGAAGATGCAGAGGAAAATAAGAACTCCAGGCACTACTGCGCTTCCTACTAATGGCGCAAGATACCGGAAAAAGAAAACACTCCAGGCGCTACAGCAATTCCTATTGTAAGTGAAACATGCAGAAGGAAAGGGATCACCTCAAAAGCTCCAGCGATTCTTACTAGCGACAAAAGATGCAGAGAAAAGGGAACACCACAGATACTCCAGCGATTCCTACTGCGAGTGGAAGATGCAGAGGAAAATAAAAACTCCAGGCACTACCGCGCATCCTACTAATGGTGCAAGATACCGGAAAAAGGAAACACTCCAGGCGCTATAGCAATTCCTATTGCAGGTGAAACATGCAGAAGGAAAGGGAACACCTCAGGAGCTCTAGCGATTCTTACTAGGAACAAAAGATGCAGAGAAAAAGGAACACCACAGATACTCCATCGATTCCTACTGCGAGTGGAAGATGCAGAGGAAAAGAAAAACTCCAGACACTACCGCGCATCCTACTAATGGCGCAAGATACCGGAAAGCGCTACAGCAATTCCTAATGCAGGTGAAACATGCAGAAGGAAAGGGAACACCTCAGAAGCTCCAGGGGTTCTTACTAGGGACAGAAGATGCAGAGAAAAGAAAACACCCCAGTACTCCAGCGAGTCCTACTGCGAGTGGAAGATGCAGAGGAAAACAAGAACTCCAGGCACTACCGCGCTTCCTACTAATGGCGCAAGATACCGGAAAAAGGAAACACTCCAGGCGCTACAGCAATTCCTATTGCAGGTGAAACATGCAGAAGGAAAGGGAACACCTCAGGAGCTCCAGCGATTCTTACTAGGGACAGAAGATGCAGAGAAAAGGGAACACCACAGATATTCCAGCGATTCCTACTGCGAGTGGAAGATGCAGAGGAAAATAAAAACTTCAGGCACTACCGCGCATCCTACTAATGGCGCAAGATACCGGAAAAAGCAAACACTCCAAGCGCTTCAGCAATTGCTATTGCAGGTGAAACATGCAGAAGGAAAGGGATCACCTCAGGAGCTCCAGCGATGCTTACTAGGGACAGAAGATGCAGAGAAAAGGGAACACCACAGATACTCCAGCGATTCTTACTGCGAGTGGAAGATGCAGAGGAAAATAAAAACTTCAGGCACTACCGCGTATCCTACTAATGGCGCAAGATACCGGAAAAAGGAAACACTCCAGGTCCTACAGCAATTCCTATTGCAGGTGAAAAATGCAGAAGGAAAGGGAACACCTCAGGAGCTCCAGCGATTCTTACTAGGAACAGAAGATGCAGAGAAAAGGGAACACCACAGATACTCCAGCGATTCCTACTGCGAGTGGAAGATGCAGAGGAAAATAAAAACTCCAGGCACTACCGCGCTTTCTACTAATGGCGGAAGATGCCGGAAAAAGGAAATACTCCAGGCGCTAGAGCAATTCCTACTACGGACGGAAGATGTAGAGGAAAATGGAGCACTCCAGGCGCTTCAGCGATTCCTACTGCGGCCGAACGATTCAGAGGAAAAGAGAACACTCCAGGCACTTCAGCGATTCCTACTGCGGACGAAAGGGTACGGTCAGAGAAATGCGATCGTCAAACGCCGACCTTAAATATGATTCAGGGCAAACGAAAAACATAAATATTTCGACGTAACTATCTACTTGGGCAACAAGCTATCTAAAGACTGACCTAGGCATTATAGTTTTCCTACAGCAATTTTGATTTGGAATTTTTAATAACTTTCTTATCAAACATAGCTGGATGGCCAAATAAAAGTTACATTTTAATCATCATCGACTTAATTTCCCTAAGCGGTATAATTATTTCAGAAAAGATCACGTACTTCTACAGGGTAATTACGTCCTACTGAAAAAATTCGTTACAATACTAAGGTACTCTTTTAGTCTGTAAAGTTTAATTGAAATTTGAATGTCTGGTTCTCCCGTTCTTGTTTATTATAGCATTTAAAAAATGCGGGTTAATTGAAAGACAAGCTAACTGGTTATTGATGAAACGCAAATTATTTCGAAGTTTGGAACATGGATTAAATTATCTCTGTAATTTCCTTCACTTAAAGGCTATAAAACTATTACCCGACGTTATGGTCGAAATATGATTTTATTTGCACAAAGGAGAAACTTTACTTATCAACTAAATTGTCTGGTCCGCTAGTTGGATTATATAATTCATTACTAAGAAGACATTAATCTATTGTTAGACCGCCACCGCTTCACTTTCAATCCCAAACTAATTAATCGGACATCCGTTCCGGTTCAAATGTCCCCTAACGACCACTCACGGCCCTCTGTGTGTCCCTTCTTATCTCCGAAACCCCGAAATATTCATAGTTTGGCTACAATATGACGATGGCGTCGCGTTAAGAACACAATTTACTCTCCAAATATGTACATTAGTCCGGGGGTTATTTCAGTTTTGCAATGTTGACAACCATCAGGACTACGACACGACCACTATACACACACACATAGAGAACAGAACGGCCTCTATACGGCGATAGTCTCAACTATCGTTAACACGATCAACATAAACATATTAGCAATTCCTATGGGACGGAGTCTTCGTCGTAATCACTTTGCAAGAACATATATTTCACATCTTACGGCTCGTAGGAAGCAAAGGGCTCCTGTTGTAAAGATAAAAAATGGAGACGAACATCTACTTGATAGTGACAATTAGCTTGAACGTGGCTGTACGTTCTCAAAACAGTAATGGATAGACAAACATTTGCTTAAGTTAGATCTCACCCTGTTTACGTATGTACACATAAACAGTGAAAGTGTTCGTATGTATATACTGGCAAGTTCCATTAGTTAGAAAACATATCCGATGTTTCGGGGCAAAATCCTTTTTTGTATAAGAAATTTAGGTCGACATTTTAGTGTGGTTGGGTAAACCTTGGTACGGATTAGGATCTTGAATGTCCGAAATCGTGTTACGGATTTTCACATCATTAGCGTTTTCCTCGTTTCCGGTAACTAATTTTATACGATGTGCTTGCGCTTCCGAACTAAATCCAGCGTTTGTTCGATTATATGTACGTATTACCAAAATCTGTTTTTGCAATCATTTTAATCGAACAGGCTAGAGAACGATAAATTTAAACGCAGTGATACTCGTTCGTTGCATGATACTCTTCCGAGACTGGTAATGTAATTTATAATAAAAATTAATATAAAAAATACTTCCTTCCAAACAAAAACATGAGTCTCGTTTCCTCATAAACTAAATAAATCATTTTACAACTGTCTATCCTCAAATGAGAAATAATGCAAGAGAGGTCCAGTAATTAGTGAGCATGAAGAAAGAGGTCAGTATTATTAAAAAATCTTATTCGATTTTCAACTTCAAAACATAACCATCAAAATTTGCGTTCATTCCAATCGTAATGACATTATTTGAATAAAAAGTGAGCTGTTTTGACCTGTTTTAAAACATAGAAAAAGTGGAGTACGTATCAGTGAATAAGTTCTTATTTTAAAAAAAGAAAACAAACCATGAAATCAAAAGCTAAACTGGAGTCTATTTACAGGCACCAATCTCTATCGATTGAAACTATAAAACGATGGCTATCTGATTTTAAACGTGTAAATAAGTGATTAAAAAATTTAACGATATGGTGCTAGACGATCCTCAAATAAAATTACTAAGTAGCTGGAGCTCTACCATTTCATATGATTCGATTTTCCATAATAAATTGAGTACGAAAAAATTATATGCAAGATGTGTGCCGCATTTGTTGCATTTGTAAAATTTATTGTTGTGTGATTTTTGTCATTGCTTGAAAATGTTTAGCAACTTTAACAAAGAACCAGGAAATACCTACTTAGTAAGAGTCAAGGTGCACCCTAGTTTTTGGTTTTTGCAAAGCATGAGATTATGGTTCTTAAATCATATGTTTTATCGAATAGTAAAGAATGTTTCAAAGAGCGGTTTTTTGTAAGAATAAATAAAATATAGATGAGCGCACTGAATTTGTCTGGGTATTTGGGCATTTAAAAGGTGTGATGTATGACATTTATAAAAACGCCTTCAAATTATTGAATTATTTTATGAAAATGAGCGTTCTGTGAGAAAAATTTTTAGAAAATTATGTGAATTTTATGGTTTACGTAATCGTCCATCTGAAAGCACTATTGGTCGAATTATTAAAAAATTTCAAGAGACTGGTTCCGTGGAATATCAAAAAAGGGAAAAATACAGTCGTAGTGGTCGTTCACAAGAAACTATTGGTTTGGTTCGTGAAAATTTTGCTGAAGATCCTGAAATGTCCATTACACGACGTTCACAACAACTTGGACTTAGTGGATCAACAACATGGCGTATTTTACACAAGGATTTAGCTCTGGAGGCATATAAGGTTCAAATAAAACAGGAACTGAAGCCATTCGATCATTTAAAACGTCGTTCATTTGTCAATTTCATTAATGAACAACCAGTTGATTTTTCTCAAAAAGTAATGTTTTCCGATGAGGCACATTTTAAACTTGGTGGCTATGTTAATAAACAAAATTGCCGTATCTGGGGTGAGGAAAATCCACGAATTATTCATGAGAAACCTATGCATCCTAAACGAGTTACTGTTTGGTGTGCATTATGGTTAGGTGGTGTAATTGGACCTTACTTCTTTGAAAATGCTGCTGGTGAAGCTGTAACTGTCAATAGTGATCGATATTATCGGATGATAACCGAATTTTTGTAGCCTGAATTAATGAATATTGATCTACAGGATATGTGGTTTCAACAGGATGGAGTTACACCTAACTTTGCACACGAATCAATTGATTGATTGAGAGAAAAATTTCCTGCACGTGTAATTTCAAGAAACGGTGATATTAATTGGCCACCAAGATCATGTGATTTGACACCGTTAGACTATTTTCATTGGGGTTATGTGAAAAGTCAGGTTTATAAAAACAATCAACAATCAATTCCTGCTTTGAAAGATGAAATTATTCGTGTCATTGGTGAGGTAGAGCCTCAATTATGTCAAAATGTCATTGAAAATTTTAACAAAAGGGTGAACGTCTGTAGAGCTACAAGAGAAGGCCATTTGGCAGATATTATTTTTCGCATATAAATGTCATAACTGATACTTCAATTACCAATAAAAAGTTTTTGAAAATGAAAAAACCGCGATATTCGAAATAGCCTTTAGTTTTGTAAATCAGAATACTTAAATTCACAAAATACAAAAATTGGAAATTTGCAAAGAAGGTTTGAATATTATTGAAAAATAGCGACACAAAAGAGTACAAATACTCATTATAATTTCCTTAAGGCTTTTTTAAACACCTACAAAGCCTGCAGAAACGAGTGCCCACTCATTGACTTGCGATGATATATTTCGAAAGCGGTCGGATATACCCGAAGTTGAGATTCATCTGCGTATGGTATGTGTGTGAATGCCGTACTAGATAGATGATGGCGAATCGACGGCGTTCTTTGTTAAGTTCGACGAATGTTAAGAGATTTCTTAACCGATTTTTGACCTTAGAATACACTGGCACTATTATTAAATGTATTGTTAGCAATATCAACATTTAACCGTACAGTATTTTTGTGTGGAAAAGACATGTTAATAGCGAACAACACCGATTAAATGCGCAACGTGATGTACCATATAGATTTCTATATGACTTTATTTTTATGTTAAGTGTGTGCAACATTCCACAAACGTATTGTAGACAATGAAGAATTTCGAAACTTTTTGGGGAAATACGTTCCAGAATGGAGATTGCCAACAAGAGGTCAATTACAGTATAATTTTCCTCGTGTGAAAAACACTATTACGGATCAAATAAAAAAAATATGGCTGATAGTATATGAAACAATGGATGCAAGAAAGAATAGTATTTCAAATGTGTTGTGCGCACTTTAAAAGCGGTGAGATTTCCTTGGCTCTTCTTTTACGTAGTAAAATGTTACTGAAGACAAATGCGGAAAGGATAGTAGAAACTATAAAGCATACCTTTGGGAAGTTCTATATCGGCAACCCAACTTGAGATGTTTGTTACAGAAGGGAGTTCGAATATGGTTATTAAAGTTAGAAAATTACTAAAACAATCCTACCCTCAATTGCTTCATGTAACCCATTTGCTTCATGCATGTAATCTTGTAACTGAATTTATTAGAAACAGTTATCCAAAAGTAGACCAATTTATAGTGTCTACCAAAAAAGTTTTTATTAAATCTCCAAAACGCATTCTTGAGTTTAAACAGGCTTGTTCGGACATTCTTCAGCCACCACAGCTGGTACCGACGAGATGGGGAATGTGGCTTAGAACTGCAAATTTAAATTTAAATCCGCAAGATGCTCAAGCAATTTTAGTAAGTCAGTAGCTGGTTTCAGATACCGAAATCCATACTCAAATAGAACAAATTTCCGAAAACTATTCAATTTTTTCAGGTACTATTTCCAAATTAAAGAACACCAAGCTGTCATTACACGAAGCGCTAAATATAGTATATTACCTCAGAGCCTCGTTAGAAAATCTAATAGATAGTATAGGAAGATTAACATCCGATAAATTGTATGCGGTTATGAATAAGAAACCCGATTTTCAAACTATAGTGCACATAGACAAGAGTTTAACTGAAAACCAAGAATACGAAAATGATGCGAACGTCCTTTTTAAATTCGCGAACTTCACATCATTAGACGCCGAACGCTCCTTTTCCAAATATACTAATAACACAATACTACAGCGAATTTTTGCGTCAGTCTACATCAACAACACAAAAAAACTAAAATAGTAAGTAATTACATTTATTATTTTTAATATTGATAGTAACTGAGCCGTACGCTACTGGGAAAGCACTCGTTTCTGCAGCCTTAACACCTACTAAATTGTTATTGTATGGAGTTTCTTTTATTACAAATTAACTTTTATTTGCCAGATATTCTGCTAATGTAAGTAAATTAACTCAAAATATACACATTATTTTATTTATTTATATCTTAAATATCGCAATTTTACAACAGTATTTTCATAAAACAAAATTATAATTAATCCATACCAACATATTATTATTTATTGTTAATTTACATAAATTTAGTAGTAATGCTTGTTTCCGTCGATATTTCATTATCAACTAAGGTGTATATAATTTGCAAGTTTAGGATATTTTAACAAATTCCTCTATTTTATCATATTTGTTTTTCCACAACGCAATGAACTGTTCCTTGAGTTTTTCTCTCTTTGCAAAATAATCAGGATATTGAGCTTTCTCCAAAGGATGCCAATGATCGAGGACCCAATCTGGAGGATCCACGATTCGCTCGTATGCAGATCCAAGAGGACTATTTGGAAATTTTCGAATGTGCCAATGTAGGTTCTTTTTTAATTCTTCTTCACCTTCGTGCAACAAAGCTGTAGCGGCACTTTGACTTTTTACGCGCTTGTTACGGTCGAATCGTACCCTTACAAGCGTAGCGTAATATCTATAGACTTCCCTTCTATCGAACCAACTCTCCAAATTCCGTAATGTCAATTTATAAAGGCTCTTAACACGTTGCGCGTGATTAACGAGTTCAGGAACTGGTAATTGCACCATTTTATAAAATTACGATGCCAGCACTCAAAATAGCACTGTCAGTTGTCATGAATAGTCATGACAACAAAATATGGAGACATCTATCGAAATATTATTGAAATCTATTGAGTTGTGGATAGAAATTTGCAGTTTTGGGTAAACTAAAGATATTGTGAACATCCAGGACTTTGGATAAACTTTTTCTAAAAAGTAACACCCAACTTCAATGTGCTGTTGATATCTTTATATATACCTTCTTTTCTGTTTGTAAACAATTGGAATTTATGATACTTTCTCTTGTGAGAATATTTATGATCTCTATTTGTGTATTTGTCACGTTTAGATTTTCCATTCTTTTAATTTTATTTCTAATATTTTTAGTAAATTTTTTGTATTTATCTACATTATCTGTATTACAAACAATGTAGAAGTATGTAAATAGAGACCTATAAAAGATATTGAATTTCTGTTCCTTTAGCAAGCAAAAATTACACAAGAAATTACATTAGAAAACGATTAACTGTAAACAGTTAATTGGAATGAAATGAGTTTATTTGAATGGTTAGTGAAAAGAGTCCGCGAATCTAAAGAGCTGCAGAAATACAGGGTGTTTCAAAAAGAATATACGTATTTCGAATGCATGTATTTATTAAACTTTAAGACATACGAATATGAAACTTTACACACATATTTACGAACCTCTCAAGTTCAGATTACAGATGTTCAATATGTCATCCGTCAGCGACACGAACAATATCACATCGATACTCAAATTTCTCCCATACTCGGGCAAGCATGTCCTTCGTCACTGATGTTATGGCAGTGCGGATCCGGTTCTTCAACTCTTCCGGGTTCTGTGGGAATGGTGGTACATAAACGTTGTTTTTAACGAAACCCCACAGGAAGAAGTCACAGGGTGTCAAATCCGGTGACACTGGAGCCTAGCTGAGACATGCTTTGTCGCCAGCTCCTTGACGACCAATCCAACGGTTCTGTAAAGTTTCATTGAGATATTCACGCACTTGGCGAATCCAGTGAGGGGGTGCCCCGTCTTGTTGAAAAATGAAGTTATCTTCGTGCAGCCTCGGAAACAACCAGTTTCGTAACATAGCGAGATACTAGAGACCGTTAACCATGTTTCCATCAAAGAAGAATAGGCCGTAAACAGATGGTCGGGATATCGCACAAAACACATTGATTTTAGGCGAATCTCGTACATGTTCAATGGCTGCATGTAGGTTTTGTAGACCCCAATTCGAACATTGTGTTTGTTTACCAAATTACTAACATGGAAAGTCACTTCATCACTGAACACGAAGTGTTGTGCAAAAGTGTTATCATTGTCAATTACATCATGAAATAGTCTTTTAAATTAATTAACGAATCTGTATAGACACTTTCACAAATTTTTGTTAATACACAGTCTTTTTCAAAATAATAATTCTTAGTGTCGCCATCTATTTAATAAAATCTGCGTCGGCAAGGTAGATCTTTTGCCAATGTTATGTCCAAATATCATGACATTTGCGTTATTAGAAGCAGAAAAATTACGCATAAAGTAACAGTGTGTATTTGGCATTGGTCGAAAAATGAATTTTGAACAAAGAGCAAATATCAAGTTCTGTTTTAAACGGTAAATCGTTTACTAAAACGTTTAATTTGATGAAACAAGTGTAAGATGATGCGCGTTTATCACGTACGAGTATGTATGAGTGGTACAAATGATCTGCTGCTAGAGAAATATCGGCTTGGACTAACTTATACACAGTTTGTCGCAGAGAAAATCGACCTTTTTTAAAAATAGTAATTCTAAGTGGCGCCATCTATTAAAAAAAGTATGCGCCAGTGAAACAAATCTTTCACCAATGTTATGTCAAAATATTATGACACTTGCATCATTAGAAGCAGAGAAATTGCGCATAAAGTAACGGCGTGTATTTGGCATTGGTCGAAAAATGAATTTTGAACAAAGAGTTATGTTTTAAATTCGGTAAATCGTTTACTGAAACTTTTAATTTGATAAAACAAGTGTACAGAGATACGTGTTTGTCACGTACGAGTGTGTATAATATGAGTGATACAAATGATTTAAAAACGGTCGTACAGACAAAATGACGACGTACATCCTGGTACAAAAAAATCTGTGGTTACAGAAAGTAACATCGAACTATCACAACTATCAAAAATGAGCCGAAATCCTCATTGCGATACGTGGGAATGGAATTAAATATTTCCAAAGATTCAATTCATTGCATTTTGACACAGCAGTTAGGACTGAGAAGGATTTGTGCAAAGTTTGTACAGACATTGTATAGACTTCAGGTATTCTATTGTAACTGGCGATGAGACTTGGTGTTTTCAATATGATCCAGAGGCCAAGCGTCAAAGATCTGAATGGAAGCATCCAAAGGAATAAAGACCGAAAAAAAGCCGTTTGGGGAAGTCAAAAGTGAAGACGATATTGACTTGTTTTTATGATTCGGAAGGCATAGTGCACAAAGAGTTTCTACCAACTTGTCAAACAGTCAATGCTGTATATTATCTTAGTGTTATTCGCCGTTCAATATCGTGGAAATGGTAACTCGTTTATTACATAATGCACTCATCGCTCGACGCTTATCACTGATTTTTTAGCTACAGACGGCATTTAAACGATCAACCATTCACCATATTCACCGGATTTGGCCCCCTGTGGTTTCTATCTATTCTACAAACTACATTTGCCAATAAAAGAACAGAGTTATGCCGACGTCGAACCCATTAAAAAGGCGTCGACAGGGAGAAGGACATCTCTAAAGATGAATTTAACGATTCATTCGAAATGTTAATTGAACGTTGTATTGAAGCTAAAGGCGACTACTTTGAATAAAATAAACGAATTTTACCAAATCAATAAGCATTTGTTTTTATTTTAAAAAAGTTCCATTTTTTCTGAGACACACTGTGTATTTATTAGATTATCGAAGTATTATCAAAAATAAGTACGTATCGCATTTGTTGTACACTTTGTGGCTGTAAGAACAAAGCATAAAGTGAATGTATTTTAAATTACAAGTGGAATTGATCTGTTTTTGTCGAACGTGCAAAAATTCAAGGCATTATCTAGTAGAGGACGTCGTAAATTGTATCCGCGTTTATCTTGGGAATTTGTGCTAATAGTTGTTTGTAGCGTCTTCAGTGGACAATTTATCTTAGGGACTGATCAGCTAATATTGATCAATTTGTTGTTAGACTAGACGAAGTTAAGGTATTCGTTTTATTATATTCTTTCGTCGGGCTTACAGATTAGACAAACAAATTAAGATACAATTGGTCTCGCTCGGATATTGATTTTTCTGTAAAGTAAAAGTTTGAAACTTTCTTAGGAATATTTTATAACGCTATGTTATAACATTAACGATTGCTAAATCTCTATGTGCAAACAACAGGCTCATGATGAGTAGGTAGACGTAAATATTTGTAAGCTTCTGTGGGAATTATTTAAATTATGTTGGATTTAATAGTAAAATCTTCGAAATTTAATTAATGATAACGTCATCAATAATAACTAATCTTAATTCCCCGTCTTCAACATCCAGATCTTTTAATTCAACCCCCAGAGGTCGCGGAAGCCACATGTACAGTATTCATATCTTTTAAATCCTATTACATGCGAGGGTGGTCCCATAAGTACCCGGCCTGACCAAGAGATGGCGGTAGTTGTTTGAAAAATATCACTCTATTAGAAAGTACTCAATCTATAAAGCATATGTTTCAAGTTTGAAGACGCCACGTTGTTTAGTATTTGTTTGGCAGCCATCAGTTTTGAACGTTTTCAGTGAATTTGTAAAAATAGAGAAAATTGGTCATCGTTACGTGATACAATACTCTTATTTGAAAGGCCTCAGCCCAACCGATATAAAAGCTGAACTGGATTCTACTTTAGGTGAGTCTGCTCCTTCGTTTACAACAATGATATATTGAGTAGAAGAGTTGAAACGAGGCTGTACAAGCTGCCAAGACCAGTATCGCAGTGGTTGCCCAAACGAGGTGACTGCAGAAATGGTGAAGAAAATCCACAAAGCTGTACTGGATGATCGTCGACTGAAAGTGCGCGTGCTGGCAGTCATAGTAGGCATTTCAAAAGGTGCGGTACATCGCATATTGTCTGAAAATTTGGACATGAGAAACCTGTGTGCAAGATGGGTGCCGCGTTTGCTCACACTCGAGCGAAAACAGTGTCGTGAAAATGTTTCAATTGAGTATTTAGCGAAGTTTCACAGCAACAAAGCAGAATTTTTGCGCCGTTTCATAACCATGGACGAAACATTGGTCTATCACTTTACACCGGAGACAAAAGAACAATCAAAACAATAGACTCAAAATGGAGAATCGGCTCCAAAGAAGGCGAAGACCGTTTCATCTGCAGGCAAGGTCATGGTATCAGTTTTTTGAAATGCGCGTGGAATAATTTTCATTGACTGTCTTAGAAAAGGAAAAACTATCAACGGCGAGTATTATGCGAACTTATTGCAACGTTTGAGTGAAGAAAGTGTTATTTCTTCAAGACAATGCACCAGCTCACAAATCCGTTATTGCAATGGCCAAAATTAATGAATTAAAGCTTGAATTGCTACCTCATGCATCCTATTCACCAGACTTAGCCCCCTCGGATTATTTTCTCTTCCCAAACTTGAAAAAATGGTTCAGTGGTCATAGACTTTCCAACGATGAAGAAGTGATGTCGGCAGTTAATGGCTATTTTGAGGAGCAAGACAGTTCTTATTATAGGAAGGGTATCGAACTTATTAAACGTCGCTGGGAAAAATATATGGAGCTGAAAGGAGATTATGTTGAAAAATAAATATATTTTTTTATAAATTTTTGTGTTTTCTTTGTTGGGTCGAGTACTTCTGGGAACACCCTCGTATTACGCGTGGAGTTTGAAATATAAAATTTTTAACGGACCGCTGGTACAGGTTTCTGTATTAAATTATCTTAATTAGAATCCAGCAGATGCCAGTAATAAAATTACCGTGTGTTATGGCAAGATTCTATGGCGTGACATGGCATGTAAACCGAATATCATATATCGTTAACAGCATATGTAGGTAAGAGCTTGCTCGCTGTAAGATTTGTCCGGCCCGCGAGACATTCGTAATCATTTTAAAATGGACTATTTTAAAATGCACTACTTTTAAAAGCGGGCCGCGAACGTATTTGCACATTAAAGTTTGACCCACATGTCAAAGCTGGCCCACCTGGTTTACAGGAATATAGCTAAGTCCAAAGTGTAATATTTCTTCTTTATCAAGTTAAGATCTGTTACGCGAAGCATGCGGTGTCCAGTATATAATTGATTTTTGGAATTTGACTGGAGTCAGGGCTTGCTCCGTTCCTGTCGCGGGTTAACCTTGCATTATTGCAAAATTAATGAATTGAAGTTTGAATTGCTACCTCATGCAACCCTATTCGCCAGATTAGCCCCATCGGATTATTTTCTGTTCCTAAACTTGATAAAATGGCTCACTGGTCAAAGATTTTCCATCGATGAAGAAGTGATGTCGGCAGTTAATGGCTATTTTGAGGAGCAAGACAGTTCTTATTATAGGAAGGGTATCGAACTTATTAAACGTCGCTGGGAAAAATATATGGAGCTGAAAGGAGATTATGTTGAAAAATAAATATATTTTTTTATAAATTTTTGTGTTTTCTTTGTTGGGTCGAGTACTTCTGGGAACACCCTCGTATTACGCGTGGAGTTTGAAATATATGCAGCGTTGATTCATGATTATTTTTAAAATATGCACTTTTTATTGCTTTATTGGTTTTCTTTGATTTAAAAAAATTGTTTTACTTAATAGTTAATATCATTTTAATCTCCTTTTCGTGTAAACAGGTCTGGGTGTTACGTAACGACAAGCATACTCTGAGTAATAACTTTTGCATAAATAAATTGTATAATACTTTGAAAAAAAATAATAAATTTCAGGCTAAATCTAATTTACATTTTGACGACTTCCAAGAAATCTGCTAGATCTATTAAGTTTACAACCCGAGAGATTCTTGAGTACTCCCAATTTATTTTGATATTTACTAAAGTTCAACGCCGGTAGTAAATCTCGCATTTTGCAACACCCTTGACCCTATCGTGGAAAGCTCGCTTCCTTGCCTTCTCCGTTTTACCAGATGGTTTCATTTCTAGGTCACTTGCTATGGCACAGCTGCGTAAATCTGTTATTTTACTTTTTAACATACCGAAGTGAATAATTTTACATCGCGACTGCCAAGCGTGTTTAATTTTTATCATGCTTTCATTTCAAATAAAGCACTTACTGTAATGAATTTATGGAATTCATAAACGCACAGTGTTAAAATTTTCACTAATTTTATTTTTAATTAGCGTACATGACAATTGTTTCAGGTCACTTCTTCGGCGCCTTATTCAGTGTATTTCTTCTTTTGTGTATTTATTAATTTAATCATGAATTTTCAAGCAAAGTCCGAATCAATCTAATATTGAATTTCTATATGCAGTACGAGTAAAAAGTAAAATAAACATTGATCCTCTGAAGCCACTATAATTACACCGGCCAACCAAGAAGAAACTTTTTTTATAAATTTGGCCCCTTTTTATGTATTTTGACGTGCTGAATCCGAAAATGAACTTTAAAATACCACAGGACGTAAAGTTTCCTCGCATGTTTACTTTACGTTATTTATGCATTGTAAGTGTATAATACAGTAAAACCTGTGTTAACGGCCACCTGACTAAAGCGGCCACCTGAGTTTCAAAGTTCCCCGGATCGACTATAAAGAAATTCCCATACACAAATACCCGTTAATTACGGCCACCTTTGCAAAACGGCCGCGGCCAAATAACCCAAACTTTTACGGCCTATTTTCATAGAAATTTACCTGCCAATGTCGGCCGGACTATTTATGACATGTATATCTTTATTGACGGAAATACCTAATACAAATTGTCGGGGTTTCCCGGGGTTTCCTATTACCTGGTAGTAATTCACCCTTTTCGATTTAAACTTTATTATTCTAAAGGAAACAATTCAGTTTAAAGTTGTCTCCGTATTCGAAAGGTTCTTAATTAAGTATGTCGCAAAAAAGAAAACGTTTGTCGCTAAAAGACAAAATAAATATAATCGCGGAAAGTGAAAAGTATGCGTTAAGTTCGCGAAAGTTGGCCGAAAAATATGGGGTTGGAAAAACACAAATTAACGATATTATGAAAAATAAAGGTGAATTAAAAAAGATGGTCGAGGAAGGTGTTAACATGGAGCTAAAACGAAAATTTCCGAAGTCGGAAGGATTGGCAGTGGATCAAGTCGTCTACAATTGGTTTTGCAAAGCCAGAAATAAAGCAATTCCAATATCTGGGCCGCTACTTAAACAAAAAGCACTGGAGACAGCAAGCAGTTTAAAGATGGAAAATTTCGCAGTATCTAATGGATGGTTGGAAAGTTTCTGTCGGCGACACAGTATAACTTTTAAATCAATTTGTGGTGATTCCGCAGAGGTTAATTTGGACGATATAAAAGACTGGAAAACCAAGTTACCGTTGATTTTAATAAATTATTCTCCTCGAGATGTGTTTAATGCCGACGAAACAGGTCTTTATTACCGCGCTATGCCAAATAAGGCATTTGCATTAAAAAGTGAGAATTGTGCAGGGAAGAAGGCAGCAAAACAACGTTTGACTGTTTTACTATGTGCAAATATGAAAGGTGAGAAGGAAGGTCCATTAATAATTGGAAAAAGTAAAAATCCTCGCTGTTTTGTAGTCATGTGGACAAATTACCCTTAGAATGGGTTTCTAACAAAAGGGCATGGATGACAACGGAAATTATGACAAGATGGCTGCATAAATTTGACAATAAAATGAAAAAACAAAATAGAAAAGTGCTTCTTTTCTTGAATAATGCCACTTCACATTCTAAGGTTCCATTAGAAACTGTTAAACTAGTTTTCCTGCCGCCAAACACCACTTCGTGTTGTCAGCCCTTGGATCAAGGAATAATTCAGAATTTCAAATTGATTTACCGAAATTTTTTGATTAAAAAGCTTCTAACGTTTATTGACAATGAATGTGATTTTGAAATTTTTGAAAAAAACATAAATTTAACCAATGCACTTGTATGGATTACAGCTGCTTGGAAAAAGGTATCTCCTGCTACAGTTAAAAAATGTTTTTCCAAGGCCGGATTCTCTGATGTTATCCAGGAGGACACAATGTTTGATGAAGAAGACGAAATACCCCTTGCCCAGCTATATCCTGCAGTTCGTAACGAATTTTTGATGGATTTAGATGAATATGTTTCTATTGATCGTCATGTGCCTACAGAGAGCCCTAACTTCAGTATTCCAGAAATTGTTGAAGATTTGTGCAATAATGATGAAGAACATAACTCTGATAATAGTGACCTGGACGAATGTGAAACTCCAAAATCTAGTTTATCTAGTATGAGTGAAGTGTGTGCAAAATTAAGAGACATACAAAATTATTTATTGTGCAATAACAATGGTGACATTTATATGGCTGTTTCTAAAATTTTACTTACATGTGAAGCTGCAGTTTTTAAATCGAAGCTAAAAAATGTGAAGCAAACAAATATTGAAACATACTTTAAAAAATCCTGATAAATTGTGTTTTTTCGTATGAATATATTGTAATAATATGTACATATAAATAATTTATTAGATGTCATATTATCTATAATATGTAAATACATTAAAATTTTAGTTTTTCTTACACATATTTGTATTTATATACTATTTACTTTAATTAATAAAATAAAGAAAGCAAATCCTAAAATTAATTATGTATTTTATTTGTGAGCCGAAAAACCTGTCAATTGCGGACACCTTTATATAACGGCCAATATATTTTGCTTTTTGGGTGGCCGTTATTGACAGGTTTTACTGTAATACCTTGGTCTCTACACATAATTAGTAGTAAATGCTCAAAGTGCACTTTTGAGTATCTGCGTGACTAATATAAAGAAATTCACGAAGGCTTGATGTAACATGAGTGTGAAGGTGCATTTTTTACACACACATTTAAATTTTTTCCCTAATAATCTTGGAGCTGCAAGTGAGGAACAAGGGGACCGTTTCCACCGAGATATAAAGGAGATGGAGAAACGGTATCAGGGTCGTTGGAATGTCAACATGATGGGAGATTACTGTTGAGCCCTTCTACGAGCAACTCCAGAAGCATCGTATAAAAAGAAAAGCTACACCCGAACTTTTACCGTGAAGAGGTTGAGGAAATACAAAACTTTAGATTAATAAGTAAAAAACAGTTCATATTCAAACATACACTACCATTGTAATAATAAAATGTTAAATTTTTCAATTACAATCTGATAATAAATTACGTACCTTTAAATCTTAACTATATATTTTAATACTATCATACCCAAGAAAAGATGAAGATTACGAAAAAATTTTACGTGGTAGAAAAAAGCTGATTGAAAATTTGGATTTGGCACACCAAAATACATAAGAAACATGTTGAACTTTAGAAAAAGTTTATAAAAAATATTTATTGGTTGGGCTGTGTTACTTTTGTGAAATTGCTTTCGAATAAATATTGTGTACCCAAAAAAATTTCTGTATTCCGAAGAAGTATGGAGTCATCAAAAAATCGCTTTAGAGAATTAATTTTTTTGTACAGTGTCATGTATTTGGAATGTTGAAAGTAAATGAAATTTTAAAAAATAAATAAAAATAACAAAAATGATTGAAAATTATAAATCTACGCTACCCACAAAAATACTATAAATTGCATATAATTATTCGCTTTTACGATGCTAAACTTAAAAATTCTAATATTAACTCCTCTTTGCATCGTGTACGTAATGCAGAAATTTAAAAAAAAATTTCTCCTCTCCGCGTGAAACTCGAACCCACAATCTCATTCTCCCCGAAAGTATGCAATTACCATTAGACCACAGAGACAGTCAATTCAATTCGTTCTAATGTGCCATAAATTACAACTGTTTCCATAATGCCATTTATGGCACATTAGAAGGACTGGAATGTACTGTCTTACAATGAGTCAAAATAATATATGATATGATAAGCATAGTGCACTATCTCAGGTTTTTTGGTCCGCCAAAAGATTCTCAGAGCTTTCGTTAACGTATTTTGACCCCCAGAACAAGTGCAGTACCAACTCTAATCAAATCTTACCAGACAAGCCTAAGTTTAGGACCCAAAGAGCAAAACGAGGAGGATCCTAAAAAGTCACACTTTTTTTTATAACACAAGTCATTTTATCTCGTAATTCTTGACGATGGATTATAATTAGTGTTAGTATTTGGGCTGTTTCCATCGTTTGTGGAATTTAAGTATTCTAATGTTTCGGCAGTTATTCTAGTGTCGTCTTCAGGGTAGTCCTAATATGAACTTTTATTTTTTTACCAAATCAGCTATAGTGATTAATCTGTCATTTGACAAGAGCCGACAGTCCTTATCAGGACTACCACACAGACAGCAGTAAAATAACTGCTGAAACGTCGGAATACTTAAAATCCACATAATCACTGAAGGTTGATATAAAATCCCTTTCCACATTAATTTTCATATTCTGTATATGTATTTCGACAACTAAGTTGTCATCATCAGTAGATAATTAAACAGTATCGCACCTGGAAAACTACGCCAAAAATATCCGTGTGCGGAATTTGTTTAATGTGGAAAGGGATTACATATCTACCTTTAATGATTAAGTTAATCAACCACAGGCTCCATCAAAATTACTTTAAATTCCACAAACGATGAAAACAGCCCAAACAACAACTCAAATTTTTTAGGAAATTGTTATTTTTTCAAATTTACTTCTTTCATATCTTTTTTAATATAATGATAATAATCATATTTAAAGAATTTAAAAGGCAGTTATCACCGTTGAGGTCTAGAAGATACCAATGAAGTGAAGTCGTACTACATACTAGTAATACTACTGACTAGATTTTATATCTCAAAATGTCTGAAAATGAAAAAGAATGAACTAAAGTTAGTAAAAATCAATTCTTCACGTCAAATATAAAGAAAATTAATTGTAAAAGATTAACTCCTATTATATTTACACTACATATGCCGTTTTTATCAATCGCCGAATATGTTTTTGTATTTTATTTACAAAAAATTTTTTAAAAATAGACGAGTTACTATTTAATTAATGATGCATTAATTTCAATATTAATAGTGTTTATATATTATTTTAACACATTTCTTTTTTCTTTCAGTGGCGCTGTCTGAACCGCCTATTGCAGTTAACTCTATCGACATCTGTCCGCCTGGCAGCGAAGAAATCGATGGCGTATGTAAATGCAATCTAGATTTGTGTGAAGCGCCATCGTGCGACATGTTTCTACATTTAGTTCGAAACGAAACCAACACGCCCGGCAACTGCTGCCCTCTATACGCGTGCGATAATTGTTCGGCCGACGCAATGGAAAATGGAACCTGTACTTGTGGCGCGGATGCTTTTTTAAACAGTAAAGGAAACTGTGAATGTATAGACCAACACAAATCATTAATAGACGGCAACTGTGTTTGTGATCCCAACAAATGTGAACTCCCTCTCTTCTGTGACAAACTTTCTGTACCAGTTAAGGTTAAAGAAGGCTGTTGTTTTGTAACGCAATGTATAACTTGCCCGGAAGATAGTTATCCAACAGATTTTCAAAGCGACGAAATTGAGGATAAATGCGTTTGCTTTCCTTGTCCGGAAACTCAATGCAATAATACTCACGTACCGCAAATATTACGTAAAGGTCGAAATATACCGCAACTCTGTTGTGATTTATACATGTGCATACCCAAAGATACTTTAGAACACGAGTGTCTTGTTAACGACATTACGTACACTAACGGACAATGGTGGATCAATCAAGACGAACAAAATTGCACCTGCATCAACGGTATTTCGTTATGTAACGAAGAAAAAGACTACGTAACAGATATTTTCATTCAGCACTGTATGGCCAACAACACCGCTTATCCACATTTGGCCACGTGGTCAGAAGATACTTGCACAAACTGCACATGTTATAATGGAGTTCCGAAGTGTATAACACACCTGTGCAATATAACCGAAAGTAAAGTTAAGAAATACGAAGACTGTTTGTATCATGGTCGGACGCATAACCATTCGACGAATTGGATAGCCGAAGATTCGTGTACAAATTGTACATGTGATAATGGCGTTCCAAACTGTGACACGCAAGCGTGTAATATCTCTGTAATTGATGTAAATAATTGTCCTCCGTTGGACAATTGTAAAAGATTTTGCAAGAATGGATTTAAAATTAATAGAAAAGGTTGTGAGATTTGCAAATGCAAAGTACCAGAAAGAATTTTTGAAAAGTTACCTCTTTTGGAAGCGTATATGAAAAGCCATAATCTATCGGAGATAGATGTTTTGGAATTACTGAATCAAAGAATTATTCCAGTAGAAGGCACCACACCAGCTTCAGCGCCACCTGATCAGTCTAGAGGTATTATTTTTCTTTTTGTTTACGGCTAATCCCTTCAATACAATGCATGAAGAATCTGTCTTATCTACTTCTAAATTCACTTCCTAGCATTGTCATTAAACTAAACAATTCGTTGTACACAATACACTTCATATTCTGCAAAACATATCATACAAGTTTTCAAGTAGATAACTTCCACGTAAATTGATCTATAAAGAAACGAAATTGAGGTGCGTTGCATACAAAAATAAATAATAAGTAGTAGTTTATAAAACGGCGAAGGAGTCTTGAACCCCTTCCGTGATATCAGAAACTGAATGGAATCTGTTGAATGACTGAAGCATAAGATATGTTTGCACATTTGTTTCAGAAAACTGAGTGCACCGTGAAAAAAATGTTCTTACATTCAGAAAACGATCATTCTTCACCTAATGATAACTGAAATAATCTTTGAAAGTACAAAAGGTACTGGGAAAGTTTTGCAATGCAGCTTTGTTTATTTAATTTTTTCAAAGTAATTTCCTCTACACTTAATACACCTCTTAATCCTACGAAACCAATCTTTAAACCAGTTCTGCCAAGTTTCACTAGGGAGTAAAGCACACTCGTTGTCCCAAGCCCGCAGAAGGTCCTCATCACTGGAAAACCGCCTCCCTTTCAACTTCATTTTCACATGCGGGAACAGTGCAATGTCGCAGGGAGCAAGATCTGGACCGTAGGGAGGGTGCTCGAGAAGCTTCAATCCTGTCGTGGTCAAATATTCGTTGTCCCAAGCCCGCAGAAGGTCCTCTACACTGGAAAACCGCCTCCCTTTTAGCCTCATTTTCACATGCGGGAACAGTGCAAAGTCGCAGAGAGCAAGATCTGGACTGTAAGGAGGGTGCTCGAGAAGCTTCAATCCTGTCGTGGCCAAATATTCGGTGCAGGCTTTGACGCGGTGAGCTGGAGCATTATCGTGATGGAGAAACCAGGTGTCCATTCTTGACTTTGGCTGCAGGTTCTTCATAGATCCAATAACTTTAGAGAGGCACTGTTCAGTATACCACTTAGCTGTGACTGACTTCTGTGTATCCAAAACGACGCGTTCCACAATTCCACTCGATTTAGAAAATACAGGTCTCATTTTCTTCTTTACAGATCGGTATTTTCTGACAACTACGGGTGTGCCCTCATCATCAACGACCCAAATTTTGTTTCGAGCTTTGGTCGGCACATCGTAATAGTATACCCAAGTCTCGTCACCTGTCACGATGTTGTTCACATACCGAGATTGTCCCTTATTAAACTTTTTTAGCATCTCCCGGCACCACGTCATACGTATCATCTGCTCTTCAGTCAGTCGATGCGGCACTCAGAGAGAACAGAGATTCTTTAAGTGCAAATAATCATGCAGAATCGAACGAATTGCTGGTGCATTTAGGCCTGAAGTAACCTCTATCTGTTGGTAGGTTACTCGCCTGTCCTCTCCAAGCATTTTCCTCAGTAATAACGTTTACCTCCGAAACTGACGTTCGTGGCCTTCCTGGCCTCTCAGCATCCTCCACAGTAAAATTTCCCCTTTGGAATTCTCTATACCACCTAAATATCGTTGTACGATGTGAACAAACATCACCTAGTGCAAGAGTCATTTCTTCGAAGCACTGGTCTATGTTTAAACCACACTCGAAATTATAACGAAAAACTGCCCTTATCTCATTCCGTAACCACGATGTCATCGCAAGCACTTTGCACTCTCACTGCTAATGAATAACTGAGCCCATCCACATGCCGCGGCGGTTACTATGCACGTATGAACATGTCTCAACATGCAGCAACAAGCAGCTTCCTACGATTCATTGTTGCGTCGTATTGCAAAACTTCCCTAGTACCCTTTGTATAGAAGTTATTTATACACTAGTTGTAAAGCCCCGAGAAAGGTTTTTGAGTATACTGCTCATGCTCAGTTGAAAAAAAAACATGTTTAAATGCACATAAATTAGAACTACTTATTTTTTCATTCGTTTTAGAAATACGTATAATTCAAACATGCAAAATTTGTTCCTATTGGTAATTCATTCAAAAAACAATAGAATCTGTTATGAAATTATGTTTATTATTTTTACATGTCACAGTATTAACACTTTTTTTAAAAATTTCAGATTGTGACATCGTTTCATACCTAATTCCATTTTTCGTTGTATTCGGTGGTATCCTGCTGGCCTACACTATATACTTCTGTTGGAAAAGAAGAAATGCTTGCGATTACAGACCCGTATCAAAGACTATGGATAACAATAACCTACCTGTACAAGGTAATATTAAGTACATCAGTGAGAAGAGCCCGCTGAAGACGTGAACGAACGAAACTTAATAAACGAGATAATTCTTTTAAATGTGATATAAATATGCTTCTTGCTTTATGTATTATAATACAAATTTGATATAAATATTAGGCTTTCTCATTTTTACGTTATATAAACAAAGAGATGGCTCTAATAAAAGGCCTGTATAAAATGTGGTATAGAATATCGATTTTATCGTTTTGAATATTGTACGATTAAATGTGTTTTATGCTGATGACAATAACATGTTTAATTCTGATATCAAATATCATATAAATATATGTAATACCTGTTTATGAAAAATGAGAAAATTCTGATTTAATACATACACTCTAATTCTTGTAAATTGTACTATTTCGGTTTGCAGGGTCTTAAATATACCTACTTATTATACATGTATATGTATATTACATCATTGTTTAAATAGCGAGTTTGTTTTACAATTTAGTAATATTGTTTATAGTAAAATAAAAATGATTAAAAGTAACTAAAAGTAATTATTTATTATGTGTTTATTTTATATTTATTTTTTTAATATGTAATGATCGTAAGTCCGTACTGATTTTGAATTTTATCTGCTTACAGCCCTTACATACTACAAAAGTAAATATAAATTCAAAATCTTTACGATTTATTTGTTCCTATATTAAGACTTGTATATATCTCCTAGTTTTATAGAAATTATTATTATTATTACTATTATTAGTTATATAAGGATTACTTATTTTAATGTTATTATAAATTTAGTTTTCAGTATTGCTAAAAGAAAAGTATTTTCTCATTAATTTTGTAAGGATACTTTAAGTTTTCGTTTTTACTGTGTAAGCGGTGTATTATAAATGAAATATAAACATGCTTTCATTCTATTAGTTATTACCTTCAGTTCTGGAAAATTTGATATGCAACTATGACTTTAAAAAACAAAAAATATTGTATAATATCTGTATGTGTTATAATATTTCAGTAAAATTAAATTGATCTACCTACGTATTTAGGTTTTATTTTAGTTTAAGTTTTATACACAATTTAACTGCAAATGTAGTATATACGGCGTGTTTCAAAAAGGATATACGTATTACAAAGTATTGTTTTGTCCAAACTATCGATCGCTGCGCCTCGGTTCGGCTATTGGAGAAACGAATATATAGTCTAGTTCATTTAATATCCGCTAGATGCCAGTTGTCTTCTGTTTTTCTTGGTAACCGTCATATGTTTAAAATGGCTACTCCGCAGCAGAAATCATTTCGTGTTCTCGAGTTTGCGAAGTGCAATTTCGTGATTACAGTGCAAAAACAATTCAGGTTGAGCTACCAAATTAATTCTCCGAATGGGTGGAACATTCGCAGATAGTATCGACAGTTTGTAGTTATAGGATGTGTATGTAAAGGAAAGAGTCCTGGCCGCCCTCGTGTTTCGGAAGAAAATGTTGCACGAATTCAAACTACTTTCCAACGTAATCCTTCAAAATCAACCAGTCATGCCAGTCAGGTGTTACAACTGCCCACAACAACTATTTGGCGCATTTTGAGACGTCAGTTGGTTATGAAGCCGTACAAGTTACAGTTGTTACAAGCTCTGCGTCCAGATGACAAACGGAAACGTGTGGCATTTTGTAACGAGATTCATGATGCTATTGACAATGATAACACTTTCTCACAACGCATCGTGTTCAGTGATGAAGGGACTTTCCATGTTAGTAGTCTGGTAAACAAACACAATGTTCGAATTTGGGGTCTACAGAACCCACATGCTGCCATTGAACATGTACGAGATTCGCCTAAAATTAATGTGTTTTGTGCGATATACCGATCATCTGTTTACGGCCCATTCTTCTTTGATGGAAACACGGTTAACGATTAGCAGTATCTCGCTATGTTACAAAAGTGGTCGTTCCCGAGGCTGCACGAAGAGAACTTAATTTTCCAACAAGGTGGGGCACTCCCTCACTGAAGTCGCCAAGTGTGTGAATATCAGAATGAAACTCTAACGAACCGTTGGATTGGTCGTCAAGGAGCTGGCGACTTAGCATGTCTCAGCTGGGCTCCACGGTCACCGGATTTGACATCCTGTGACTTCTTCCTGTGGGGTTTCGTTAAAGACAACGTTTATGTACCACCACTCCCACAGAACCTGAAAGATTTTAAGAACCGGATCCGTACTGCTATAACATCAGTGACGAAGGACATGCTTGCACGAGTATGGGAGGAATTTGAGTATCGATGTGATATTGTTCGTGTCGCTGATGGAGGACATGTTGAACATCTGAAATATGAACTTGAGAGGCTCATAAATATGGGTGTAAAGTTTCATATACGTATGTGTTAAAGTTTAATAAATATATGCATTCGAAATACGCATATTCTTTTTGGAACACCTTGTAATGTCATAACGATTATTCTTAGAAATCACCAGCTGAATAAGATTAATAATTTGTATTTTACTAACCAAATTAACCTAAAAAGTTTTAATTGTACCTAAGGAGTGGATATGAAATAAGCAAAATATTTTCTCGCTCACTAAACAATATGCGAAAAACTGTAGTAGTAAAATAATTTCAGAAGATGGTATCTGCCATCTAATTCTATTGTTGTACAATATAATTTACGTATAAAGTTTTTAATTCATAAGTGACATCTACCCTCTACTGTATATATTCCATAATCCTCTTAAAGATTATATATTTTTAAAAAGGATAAAATGTGTCACAAATGTGTATCATATTATATATATGAACATATATATAATAACTTTGAAATTTTATCCAAGAACTATAAAGTACTTTATAAACATTACAGTTTTCAATTTACCAAATAACTTTTTACTTTATCTACAATCCAGTAGATGTCGACACTAAAATTACTAGAAAAATTTTCTGAAAAGAAAAATTTTTACTGAACGCTGGTACAGGTTTCTGTATTAAGTTATCTTAATTAGAATCCAGCAGATGCCAGTAATAAAATTACCGTGTGTTATGGCAAGATTCTATGGCGTGACATGACATGTAAACCGAATATCATATATCGTTTACGGCATATGTGGGTAAGAACTTGCTCGCTGTAAGATTTGTCCGGCCCGCGAGACATTCGTAAGCATTTTAAAATGGACTACTTTAAAATGCACTACTTTTAAAAGCGGGCCGTGAACGTATTTGCACATTAAAGTTTGACCCACATGTCAAAGGTGCCCACCTGGTTTACAGGAATATAGCTAAGTCCAAAGTGTAATATTTCTTCTTTATCAAGTTAAGCTCTGTTACGCGAAGCATGCGGTGTCCAGTATATAATTGATTTTTGGAATTTGATTGGAGTCAGGGCTTGCTCCGTTCCTGTCGCGGGTTAACCTTGCATTATTGCAAAATTAATGAATTGAAGTTTGAATTGCTACCTCATGCAACCCTATTCGCCAGATTAGCCCCGTCGGATTATTTTCTGTTCATAAACTTGATAAAATGGCTCAGTGGTCAAAGATTTTCCATCGATGAAGAAGTGATGTCGGCAGTTAATGGATATTTTAAGGAGCAAGCCAGTTCTTATTATAAAAAGGGTATCGAACTTATTGAACATCGCTGGGAAAAGTGTATAGAGCTGCAAGGAAATGATGTTGAAAAATAAATATATGTCTTTCCAAAATTTTAGTGTTTTCTTTGTTGGATCGGGTACTTCTGGGACCACCCTTGTATATGTGTAATTTTTGTTTTTCAAAAAAAGGTTGACGTAATGTGGAAGTATATATGAAAATTCTACCTATTTGAAACATTAAAAATATATATTATAAATATCGACATAACTGTACTTCATTCTTTAGAAAAATGTATATTTTATAAGCAAATGGAATGCATTTATCTGTGGCTTTAAACTATTTGTTATTGTTTTTACGGTTAAAGTTAAATTTATTTGTAATATATTATGAATGTTTTAAAAACATTGACATATAATGTATATCAAATTTTAAGTTTTGCTTTTTATATTCACACCTAATAAATTTGACGAATACCTTGTAAATGTTTTTGATGGACACAAAGAATGAAGGATGATCATACTTATCCAAAGTGTTACTGCTATTACCCTCAGCATATCGTCAACAACAAAAATCAAATTCCGGTGAACAATGTATGTGAATACATCGAATTTATACACACTCTGTGGCTATCAATATTCAAGAAAATCATATTATTCGATACCCCAATGAATGTCTTATATACAAACACAACATAAACGAATTGTGCTTATGAAAAAATAATATAAATATTTATCATACTTATATAAGAGAAATAAGTTAAATTTTAAATATATCAATCAATGCCCCGAATCCGGTCAGCCATTTTGAAAAGAAGCATTGTTTATGTCTACTTCAGTTTAACTTGTTTTTATGTAGACCATGTTTTTATAATTGCACTTCATCATCAAAAGTCTTTTGTATTTATTATTATACATATTTTTGAGTTAATAGTAATAATATAATAGCAATAGTTTATATTTAATAATAGTTTGTAGATTCCTCTTATTTGTATATAGTAAATTACGGCTGTAAAATACAGATAGTAGTGAAAGAATAATTAGTCTTTAAACACATAAATTATGGATAGAAATCCCTCTAAGAATGGAGCCCACTCATGTCAAAATCATAGCCGTAAAAATGAGGGATATACAGTAGGTTCTCTGTATAACGGACAGTAGGGGTGTATATAAAACTGTCCATTCTTTAGAGATGTCCATTGGTGGGATAAATAGTTTTTAATTAATTTATTCTTACAACGTACTTAAAACTAACTTATTTAAAAAAATCTGAAATTTTAGTTTGTTTTAGATTTTCTATTCTTCTTTTTACAATAGGTGTTTCTACATTGCATACTATCTCAGAGACTTTTTCTCCTTGAGTAATGTCTCCAGATAAGAAAAAGAAGTTTTGAATATCTTTTAGCATTTCATAAGGTTTGTTAATGTCTGTAGTTTCTGAAATAATATCATCATCGTCTTCACTGTCGCTGCCACGTACATGGTACTATTTTGAAATTCACGCATACGCTCTTGTACATTAATATCGGTATTCTCGGTATTCTCGATATGTAAATTATCATCAATTTGCCCATACGATAATATGTCAGGATAGGGTTTACAAAGTTCTGACAGTGGCACATAAAAAATTACGTGAATTTTATGGTTTACATAATCGTCCATCTGAAAACACTATTGGTCGAACTATTAACAAATTTCAAGAGACCGGTTCCGTGGCAGATCAAAAAAGTAAAAAATACAGTCGTAGTGGTTGTTCACAAGAAAATATTGGTTTGGTTCGTGAAAGTGTTGCTGAAGATCCTGAAATGTCTATTAGACGACGTTCACAACAACTTGGACTTAGTGGATCAACAACATGGGGTATTTTACACAAGGATTTAGCTCTGAAAGCATATAAGGTTCAAATAACACAGGAACCGAAACCATTAGATCATTTAAAACGTCGTTCATTTGTCAATTTCATCAACGAACAACCAGCCGATTTTGCTCAAAAAATAATGTTTTCCCATGAGGTACATTTTGAACTTGGTGGCTATGTTAATAAATAAAATTGTCTTATCTCGGGCGGGAAAAGCATTATGGTCAGGTGATGTAATTGGACTCTACTTCTTTGAAAGTGCTGCTGGTGAAGCTATAACTGTCAATGGTGATTGATATCGTCGGATGATAACCGAAATTTTGTGGCCTAAATTAATGAATATTGATCTAGAGGATATGTGGTTTCAACAGGAGGGCGCTACACCTCACTTTGCATACGAATCAATTGATTTATTGAGATAAAAATTTCCTGGACGTGTAATCTCAAGAAACAGTAATGTTAATTGGCCACCAAGATCATGTGATTTGACACCGTTAGACTATTTTCTTTAGGGTTATGTGAAAAGTCAGGCTTATAAAAACAATTCACAATCAATCCCTGCTTTGAAAGATGAAATTATTTGTGTCATTGGTGAGATAGAGCCTCAATTATTTCAAAATGTTATTGAAAATTTTAAAAAAAGAGTGGACGTCTGTGGAGCTGCAAGAGGGAGCCATTTAGCAGATATTATTTTTCTCATATAAATGTCATAACTGATACTTCAATTACCAATAAAAAGTTTTTGAAGTGAATGCAAATTATGTGTTTTATTTATTCTTAAAGAAAACCGCGAAATTTGAAACACCCTTTACAATCCCAAACCATTACACAAAGTTTTGAGCGTAACATTCCGTGTAAATTTAATCATGAAGCGTCTGAACAACCAGTCTCTCATTGTTTTAGAGTTCATTGTAAGTGATAAGCCAATTTTCATTATGCAGCCCGCATTTTTTTGTTAGAAATGGTTAGTTTCGGGACTGATGTCAATCTAAACTTATAACGGTAAATTTTCTTAATTTTAATTGCACAGGAACTCACTTAGACACAGTCATTTTATGCTATCCATTAATTTCATGTCCATGCTCTGATTTTTAAACACATTTTTTCTAAAACGCGGTTGTACCGTTCAGTTGTAATCCGTTTCGTTCTGCTACCAACGTTTCTTTTAATGTAAATGTTTCATTACAAGTACCTGTTTAAAAAAATTATATCCGTTTAAAAAATACTTCACACTAGGCACACTGCACTTTACCTTTTTTGCTTATTTGTCGCATTGAGAGATTTTCCTCTCTTAAAGCCAATATAACGGCTTTTATTCTCACTAATTAATTTAAATCTTTTTTTTAAATCTTTACCCTTTAAAACAAACTGTCGATACCATTTAGAAAGAAAGATGTCGTATATAATTACGGGCACCAACTTGTTTGGTAAAAAACCCAAATATTGACTCCAAAATAAATATTCCTTAATTTAGTGTTCGCATTTCATTTCACATCACTGTATAACCGCTGTCACTATTGTCATTCTGGCATAAGTATTCGTCTATAGATTATTGACATTTTCTTCTTCAATTTTGTATTAACTACCGACGAAAATGGCATCTGTATATCATTTGTTCGCCACTGCGAATAATTTCCCCAAGGAACTTATTCGAGAAAATGCGTAAGTTTCTGCTATCGCTATGAATTTAACTAATTTGCATATGAAAGACGTTTAGAGTTGCCCATCAAAAGAAGGCATTTTGCTGCTATGACTATCCAAAGATGCTACAAGGGCTATAAGGTTCGTCAAATGATTAAGCACTGGAATCGAATGGCCACTGTAATACAGAGCGTAGTTCGAGGTTGGCTTGTAAGATGGCATAGAGTAGATTACTTGCAAGCATATCTTTTGCGCATTGAAGAGCGCGATTTGAATCAGAATGCTACAAAAATACAAGCGTATTGGAGAGGTTATAAGGTACAGTAAGAAGTTTCTAATTCTATTTGCTACGTGCATTTCTAAAAATTCCAGGTTAATACTGTCTTATTTCTTATGATATTACTCTGAATAAGTATTTTTGATAATTATTTCTTCGTAATATTGAATTAACTGAAGCTTGATACAAATGCTGACGATCATGGTCACGGCGATTATATTTACCTTGACAGCTTTTGTAATGCAAATATGTATAGCGATCTTAGTTACAGAGTTCTTTTCATATTTGACACTTGGCTGTGTCTACTGTTTAAGTAATGACTTCAAACCAATGTTGTGCGATGTGTGAAAACACAGAAAGAGATGGAAGGAACAAATGAATCAGATATAGAAAGGTAAAATAGCGAAGGTAGCACGAAATGGAAGGCACATGAAAGTAGACTCCTAGATGGACCACATAAGAGATTATGCTAGAATATAGAAGCAGAAATAAATTATATTCTCTTTCTTCTGTTATAAATTTGGCATTTTTGTCCTCGTCTTTAAGTTCTACACGCATTTCCATATATTTTGTTTTCCTTTCATTTATTTGCAGATCAAATTTGTTTGTTTCCCTTACGAATGCTTGAAAAACCTCCACGACTCCTCTTTTCTTGTTAACAGCAAGCACTATGCCATCCGCATCGTGCTTTTTTGTGGTAAATAAAGCTCGTTGCTTAAATGTTATTTTCCTCCATTATTTCTTCCAGTACCAGACTGAACCAGTTTGTTAACAGAGGGTCACCTTGTCTTAATCATTTTTCCACTAAAAATTGTTCCAAAAAGCTACTGCCAGCTAACGCTCTATTACTTGTGTTAGCTTGTGTTAGAACCCCTACTTTTAATATAATAGATTTCTTAATTTTTTGATATTCCTAATTTTATAAGTACTTCATAGATTTTTCTCTGTAAAATCGTATGTCTGTCTAAATTAATAAACAACAGATGAAGTCTTAAATTTTTTACTTACAATTGTTACTTAGTATCAATTTGTGTGAATATTTGGTCCCCTGTCTACTACCATCTAAATTTATATTTAGATATATATTTTATATATTTTCATATTTTTCAATGTGTTATGTATTATTTTTGTCACAACTTTATGTATTACATCCTATAGTGCAGTCCCGGGGCGACTGTAATATATGCAATTCCTATACTCGCCTTTCTGACAGCATTACAGTGCCTGGTAATTAAATTAACCCAGGTCTCACTCGTGGCGAAAAATATATTTTAAATACATATTATTTTATTTTACCGGATAGATAAATATACATATTTCTCAAATACACAGACTGTTAGCCTACAATATACCTATATTTACTTATTTCATATCTTTACCAACGCTCGTTAAATTCTAGGAAGATAAAGGGTGGTATAATGCGTGTATACAATCGAAATTTATTCAGAATTGTTAGAATCTTCGCAGAAATTTTAGCTCCGCGTTATTAGCCAAATTGAGCTTGATCCGGAGAGTATAAGATCACCAAAACCCCAGCTTTGCCAATTCATGAAGATGTCGCTGATACCGCATTTGATCATCCTAAATCGAGAAAAGTACCTTTAGAAATCGCTCGATTGCTCTTAGAACAAGGCTTTGACGCGGCGGACTCATGGGTGGCTGCATGACAAAACTGCGCTTCGGAGGAGTAGCAACTCTTGCTGAACACAAAACACCCTTTGTACGGATTTGATCTATCACATCAGACCTGGTTATCTCTCAATAGAGTGCGAACGGGTCATGGTAGATATGGCCATGTGGTACACAAGTGGGACATAAATCCTGGATGCGTTTGTGGAGCGGAGAATCAAACAGTCAGACACATCGTGTACGAATATGGTTATCAAACATTTACTGGTTTACAAGAAGACTTCATAAAAGCCACACTTGAAGCCCTTCGGTGACTCCGAAATTACTAGTCTAGATTTATATGATGTCTGATGTAGCGCATGCATCATGTGAAACCATTTTTTTGCGCTTAGGGTTTTCGAAATAAATCCGTTTTTCACCACCTGTCACTATTCGATGAAGAAATGACTTCCGATCGTACCTCAAGCAGCATTTCACAGACGATTTTTCGATTTTCTATTTGCCTATCATTCAATTGATCTGGCATCCACTTTCCTACCTTTTGGATTCTTCTCATTGCTCATAATCGGTCACTAATCGGTTCTTGGGCCACATTTAACGCTTCTGCTAATTATTTTTAAGTTTGGGATGGGTCTTCACCCAAAAAATCCTGCAGTTTCGTATTTTTAAACTTTTTCGGTCTACCAAAACGTTCTTTGTCTTGCACATCGAAATGACTAGTTTTGAATTGTGAAAACCACGTCTGATATGTTTTTATGGTTGGATCATGCTCACCGTAAGTTTCTACCAGCAAACGATGACGTTCAGCGGCTTTTTTCTTTTGATTAAATAAAAAAAGTAATGCGTGCTCCAAATGCACTTTCTCAAGCACGAAACTGGACATTTTCAAAGAGGTATAAATCTATGACGGTGTTACTTTCGCAAAATATAACATATATAGCTTTGAAACTTGAAGTCAGTAGAATAAGATGACATATGTGTCAAATCATAATATTGCATACTTAAGCCTAGTGACATCTGTTTGAAAAGCCGGCAATGACTTTCCTGTACACCTGGTACATTCCCTTACTATCTATACCATCTTCCTTCTTCCACAGTGCTTCTTCTAAATACTGTTAACATAGAAAGCCTTGCGGTGGGCCTGGGAGATTCCGTCATAAATGTTTAAATATAATGAAACAGATTAATGAATAATCAATTAGAAAAGACAGCTTATGAATTAATATCGCTAACATAGTAGCTTTTGGCTTACAAATTTAAACAGAATTACATGCCCTAGTGACCATTTGTACATAAGTGCACCCTTAACAATTATTCATTTTAGTTTAATCACTTTTAATATAAATAAATATTTCATCATTATATTATTAATATATAATCGAAGACTAGAAAACAATTGAAAATGCCAATAAAGCAACTAGTAGAGATCAAGGGAACCATATCGAGACGAAGTCAAGTTATGAGGGACATACTACGCGAGAAATTTAAGTCTCTACGTAAAGGTTACGACTCAACGGACTACACAGATGAAGATAAAATAACAATAGGAAACGAGTGCAAAAGATGGGTGTTATTTATTCTCTTCAAAACGCATCATTTGATGAGAACAGAGTGCCGTGAAGGAATATATTCTGTACATAACTCTAGGTATGTATAATTTATTGTTTTAAAGAAGTTCAAAAGGCTGTGACGGATGTGTTTTCTTGTATTTTGCCTTATTTTTTTTATGGAAAATATTGATTTCGACGATTGAAATTTGCAAACGCCTCGTGCATATGCTCATCACTGAGGATTTAAGTATTTTTTTCTTCGTAAAGTTTAGCAAAGTTCGGCTGGATTTAAACATTTTGTTCGAAAAATAGTTGACAGCAATGTGTCGTGCAATGGTGTGAACTAGTCTTCTTTGACAATTGCTGTGAGAATTAAAAAGATAACTGCATTAATATTAAAAGTGTTTGGAGGGTCGGATATTAATGAAAAAAATCAATCTTCAAAATTGAAATCTATAACAGGCCTACTAGGTCTATTTTTTGAAAATTCTATTATATGTAATTTTTGAAATTTAGAATAGATCTCGAAGGCTTATAGATTTGTAATAGCCTAGATTTATTATGACCAGAGTGTTTCAGTGTAAAGTAGTGTTCATATTACTTCAAAACAAAGCGAATGGACGTCAGTTTCTATGCAATGTGACGAAGCGTGAGCATAGTCGTAGGGATAGAGGTGCACCGACTTAATGAATGACTTGGTTAAGGATCGTGACCGATTTCTCAGTAGCCTGTGATATAGAGATTTTTTTTGCATAATTTGTCTAATTATTTTGAAATATTTTAGAGGCAAGAATTACAGATCATTTTAAACTTGAAGTTTGCCACGGTCTATTGTAGATCAACAGACAGTTTTCATAGTGATCTTTGCGAAAATGTTGTAGCTACAAATATACTAAGGAGGGGGACTACAGTTTTTCATAAGTTACTGTCAGTTTGAAATGCATTAGCAACGATTTTTTTGAAAGTCAATGCAACGAAAGTTGCAAAAAATGTTACTATTTTATCATAACACTCATAACTTGGATTTTAGACTTATTAAAAATATAAGAACAAACACAAATATATGTACAGGGTGACCGCGGGATGTATTTACATTTTTGATGCGACTGTACTCGGCCTCGGCAAATCATGGGGGGAGGGGCGGGCGGTCATTCACCTCCCAAGCAGTAGCCATTTAGGTATTCCAGTCGCAATGGAGCCGTGGACAGTTCAACATCGCGTGTTTACGTACGATTCTTATGTAAGAAACAATGATTCAGTGGTAGCAGCTCAGCGTGATTTTCGCATTCATTTTAACGTTGGACGGCATGGAGCCGTACCTACCCGACCAACGATTATGAAATGGGTTACAAGTTTTCGGTCCACAGGCAACATTATGGGGAAGAAACCACCAGGCGCTACACGAGCAGTGAGGACTCCAGAGAACATTGACAGAGTGAGAACAGCAATGATTAGGAGTCCTGGTCGTTCAGCTCGACGGCACGCATCTTCATTACACATGGGACGCGAGTCGGTCCGAAAAATTTTGAAACGGGATCTCAAGTTTCATCCTTACAAGATTGTGTGTGTACAGGAGTTAAAAGAAACTGACTACCCCCAACGGTTGGATTTCGCAACTCAAATGCAAGTTCTCCTTCACGATGAGCCTGACGTTCTGATTTTCATGAGCGATGAAGCTCACTTTTACCTAAATGGGACAGTGAACCAACAGAACTGCAGATACTGGGCAGAGGAAAACCCAAGACAGCTTCATGCGAAACCTCTCCATTCGCCTCGTGTGACTGTATGGTTTGCGGTGTCGAGACAACATGTTATTGGCCCCTTCTTTTTTGAAGGGGATGGAGTTGCGGTGACAGTGAACGCGAATCGGTACGTGCGTATGATCAACGATTTTTTTTTCTTACAACTGCAGATGCTCAACTTGCAACAGGACATATGGTTTCAGCAAGATGGAGCTACTGCACACACAGCAAGAGTTTCGATGACGTTGCTGCGAAACTTGTTCCCAGGTCATGTCATTTCAAGATTTGGAGATGTGCCCTGGCCTCCTCGTTCTCCCGACCTCAACATCTGCGATTTTTTTTTGTGGGGACATTTGAAGGAGAAAGTTTTTCAACGCAAACCTGGTAATTTGGAAGATTTGAAAGAGGCAATTCCAATCACCGAGGAGACACTACAGCTTGTATGGCAGAGCTTCCTCAACAGAATTGAAAACTGCATCAGAGAAGACGGCCGTCACCTTCCTGACCTTATTTTTGCTTAAGTTAAATTAAATGGCATATACTAACAAACATGTTAGAAAAGTAAATATATTTTTTGTTTAAAAAATTAACACCGTTTTACTGTTTTCAAAATGTTAATACTTCCCGTGGTCACCCGTTACATTGCTTTACAAATTTTGCGGGTGATATAGAAAAAATCAGTTATTTTAACCAATTTTTTTCTATTACTTTTCAAGATATTCGCCTTCGTGATCTATGCACTTCTGCATTCGATAAAACCAATTCTCAAAACATTGAGCCTATTATTCTTCAGTCACTTAAAATACGAACAGAACGATCAACAAGCAAAATTTCGGAAATTTTCGAATCGAATACATACAACTTTACATTAATACGAGGGTATCCGTTTATATTTCGGAATTAGCAAACAAAAAAAACATTATTATCGACAATAGTTTTATTGCTTTTCAAAATATTCTCCCTGAAAATCAATGCACTTTTGCCAATCCGAAAAGCATTGCTGCTTCTGCGAAGACAGTATGTCCAAAATATGAATTTTGAATGCCTTAACTGCCTCTTTCGGTGTCGGGACTATAAGGTGGACGAGTCATCAATTCCGTTCGTGATACGGCTAAAAACTCTTATGTTTGAGATGCGTTGTGCATTGTCTTGATGCAGAATGATTCGTTCTCTTTGTCGTTTCTCGCGCACTTTTTGGAATACAGTTGGCAAACAAATGGTTGTCTACCATTCAGCATTAATTGTGCGACGATTCTCTAGCAGTATAACAGCACCATTTTCTTACCAGGCTTCGTCCGCCTCTCGCTTTGGTGGGTTTCGCCTCGTCTCTCAAGACTCATTGAGCCGATTGTCGTTTGCTTTTTGGCTCGTAATAATAAATCCAACTTTCGTCACTTGTAACTATGTCGTACACTGATTTTGCTCGACCTCAGTTGAATTTTTTAAGCATTTTTTTTTGCACCAATATATACCCAATTTTTTGAGTTTGTGTGAAATCGTGTGGTATCCATTGAGTGTAAAGTTTTCTGACAGCAAGATGACCGTTCAGGTTATTTCTGATTTGGGTCATATCTATGCTCAATGATACCCGAATATTTCCGTATGTGCAGTGGTTTATCGTATTATACACGGCGTCAATATTTTCTGGAGCGACTGTAGTGGCGGGTTGTCCCTCATGATGCTCGTCATTGAGCGAAACACGTCCACACTGGAACTCGCTATACCACCGTTCAACGGTCGCCCAGGATGGTGCTTCTTCGCCAAACAATTGCTTGATTTCTAGCGAATAATCTTGTTGACTGAGACCGTATTTAAAATGATAGAAAATCATGGCTGGAAAATTTTTTTGCGTTAATTCCATCTTTTACAAAACTCATTTTTTAAAAAGAATTACTAAAAAGGGACAACAGCTTATTCTAGCAATTTATAAATGCTATTCGGACTAAAAAATCTCAAAGAACACGACAAAAATATTTCCAATAGCGGCACCTTGTGGAAGATAACTGAACCGAAAAACTTTTAAAGTAACCTACGTATTTATTAGGTTTATGTTAGTAATGTTCAATTGACAATCGCCAAAGGAGTTATACTACTTTAGCTACAGTGGTATAGTTGCGGTAATTTCTCTTGAAGATCACAAAACTGTAAATATCGTTTAGTTTGTAGTAGTTGCCTTGCTCAAGTCTTTGAGAAATTGTATTGTTATTATCAAAAATTTGATTTGCGTAGAATTTTGTTACGCTGTGATAACTCAATTCCATAAACAAACACAAAAACGATAATTTTTGAGACGAGTACAGAGTCAACTTGATCACCATACTTGACCATGCTTAGCCAAAAATCTAGCCGAATTAAAACACAAACTAGAGACCTCTGGACTTGTAATCTAGTCACCTATCTATTAGACCATCACGGCCAAAAAATATTTAATTAAATCGTACTTAATTTACATTCTTACCTCATAGTTAGCTATGAGGTAAGAATGTTTGTATAAGACTAGTAAATTATGAATAATAGAATGTCAATTATAAATTCTATTTTTTTTTTTTTTGATAAATTTCATAAATATTATACAAACTTTTAGTGAATTATCGGACATTGAAAAATGGATGACAAGAATACCTATGAAAAAGTATGTGTCCGAACTAAGAAAATTATATAACGGAAAATATCCTAAGGAAGAAATAATTCAATATATATTTTCCGACGACAAGAAAATGAGATATTTCGAGAACCTTTATAGAACTAGAGACACTCACGAAGTTAGAGACACTGTTGAAGTAGACAGGAATATACATGAAAAACCGTAAGTTATTTTTTTTCTTCTGTTAAATAATAAAAAAAGTCAACAAGCAAATATTTCGAAAATTTTCGAATCGAATACATACAATTATGCATTAATACGAAGGTAGCCATTTATATTTTGGGAAGACCGAACAAAAAAAATTTTTTATTATCGAAAATAGATTATTGTTTTTCAAAATATTCTCCCTGAAAATCAATGTACTTTTGCATTCGTTTAAACCAATCCGAAAAGCATTGTTGCCACTGTGAAGGCGAAATCTCCAAAATATGAGTCTTGAATGCCTCAACTGCCTCTTCTGGTGTAGAAAACTGTTGACCACGAAGTTTATTCCTCACTTGTGGATACAAAAAGAAATCACAGGGTGCTAGATCAGGGCTGTACGACGAATGGCTCATCAATTCAATGTTTTGCCCTGTCAAATACTCGATTGTCTGAATCGACCTGTGAGAGCTTGCATTGACATGGTGGAGAATGATTTGTCGTTATTTTTGATTTGTTTTCCTTATTTCTTCAAAAACTTTTGGCAAAAAAATAATTGTGTACCATTTGGAATTAACCGTTTTACAACTTTCTAAAGACACGGATACAATGTGACCGGTTTTTCCGAAAAAAACACTCGACCATTTGTTTTGATGTGCTTCGAGCGCGAACAACTTGTGTTGGTTTTGGCTCATCTTAGAATACTCTCACAGTCGACTGCTGTTATCGGGCTCATACATATAGATCCAAGATTCATCACCTGTGACGACTTTATAAATGCTCTTTGAAGCACCGCCATGGTATTTTTTCTGCATTTCTTGGCACCAATCGACACGAGTCCGTTTTTGAGCGGTTGTCAAATTAGATGGTACCAACGTGTGAACATAGCTTCTTAACGGTTAAATGTTCATGCAAGATCTTATGCACACTGGTGTTACTAATACCTAGAGATGCCTCGATCTCACGGTATATCACATGATGGTCTTGCATTATCAATTCAGACACTGCATTAACGTTTTCCGACACAACAACATTTGTGGGACGACCTTCACGAAATTCACCGTTCAAAGAACGCCATCCAAATTTGAATTCACTACACAAACGATGTACTGTAGTTTTCGATATTGTTTCATCACCATATAAAGAATTCAGCTCGTCGATGTATTCTTGTTGAGATAATCCACGCCGAAAGTTATGAAAAATAATTGCACGAAAATATTCGCGAGATAATTCCATTTTCTCGCTGACATAAAATTTTCAAGTTACTGTCAACGATAGAAATAGCGACCGGATAATAAAACTGTCAAGGTAAATATATTGTCAAAAATGACAAACTTCAGGATGGAATCATCAGAAATATAAGTGGCTAGCCTCGTAGAACCCATATAGAGCTCTTGAATTGAGGAATATTTTAACGTACCACTATACATTAATATTAATTGAATTAGAAACTTAAAAATCTAGTAAAATTTTTGTTTTTGCCCAACTTTTCGGAAAGTGGAGCAAATCGAAGAATGTTCTTTAGGATTTACGCGTTATTGAAGTGTTTTATATGTGAAGTATAGGTATATTTCAATCATTGGCTAAAGCGTTAACGGTGTAACAACTGTTTACAAGTAAATACACTCTTTTCTAGAAGCTTTGCCTCCATTACGGCACACGTTTTCAATGGAATTTACATCCGATGATCGAGATGGTTACTTCATCCTATTAGTGCCATTTTCTTGTTTCCAGTGCGTACATTTCCGACTTCTGTGTTTCAGATCGTTGTTTTCTTGCGATATCCACTCGCCGTTAGTGAAGTCAAACAATTTATGGGCAAGCTTCAGTAATGCCTTTTTATATCGTGTTTTCATTCTGTCTGCGTTTAAAGTACTCGTAAAAATAAATAATGTGCTGAAACCTTTTCTACAGAAACATCTTGTGTACTTTAGTCGGCTGCTTAACAGTGCGCTGAAGCAAAATTTTTGAAGTATTTCATGGACGGGTCCACGCATGTGGTCCTAAAATCCGTACCCAAAAAGAAAACTCATTTGAAAGGATTATTTTGTTGAAATCGCGATCGATGTTGTCTTTTGTCCATTACTGTCGTTTCTGCACATGCGTTTCTCTTAAACCGTTGCTAATACCCTTCGTGGGTAAAATTTTCTGCGTTCGATGCATTGTTAGCAATAGATTTTTAATAAGTTGTGGCAAGATAATTTCGTTCACCTTTTCTGCAGTAGAGAGCTTTAATGCTCTTTCAGATAAATCGTCAACTCTCCTTGTCTTTTTACAACCTTTCACCCACTTACTGATGAACTGTTTACGTTTTTCCATATAGCGTACACCAGCTCCAAGTGATAACTTTGGACCATTAAGATATATACCTAAAAATAGCTTCGCAACGACTCGCGTTTGTGGAACTCATTGCGTTTCATTTGTAGCGAAACACCAACGAAGACAAGCTGTCTTTTTGAACGCATTTAAGAGTATAGTTATATAAATCACGTGACATAAAAGTGCACTGAATCATATTCAGATTTAAAAATCAGTGTATAAGTCATTTTTGCATTAGTTATTGGAGAAACATACTATTTTTATCTATGTTTTACATTTAGATTCGACCTATACAAACGCCCGAAGGACAAATCCTACGAACGATCTATGCTTTCTGAAGAAAAGTACGTGCATAGAAAAAATCCGCTCGAGAGGTCTTTCGCCAAGGTTTCTACAGAATTTGACTTATTTGTCCATCAACCACCTGTTCCTATTCCACCGAATCCACCACCTTATTATATTGACTTTTGGGAACAAAAATGCGATGTACACCAACTTGACAAATAAAATTCGTTTTTATTTGATGGAATGTTTTATTTATGATAAAAGAAAGAAATTAACGCGAATGAAAATGTACGCTGTCTTCAATAACATTTTAATCAAATAAGATTTTTGAATTTATAGTAACATACTCGTAGTGTTACGCTTCGCGTATATAATAGTTTTTTATATCATGTTTTTAAATTAATTTATTTGAATTTAAATACAATTCGATTTTGAATTCGTAAACTATTACTTAGACATTGTTTATCTTACGAGGATAGTTTAACAAGTAGTGAGAATGACACAGACATGGCGCTCTAATTGGCAAAACAAATGCACTGTAATTTAGGTTGCCTATTTATGTGTTTACATTCCGATATTTAGATAAATCGGTTGATTGAATTGAAAAGTAGCAATACGTCGTTTTGTTAAAATGGAAAAAGCAGAGTATCGTGCGGTGATTAAATACTTCGTAATTAAGGGTATGAAAGCTACCGAAATAAAAGATGAATTACGGGAAACACTAGGTGAATCTGCTCCATCATCCGCCACAATAAGTAGATGGGTAAGTGAATTTAAACGTGGTAGAACAAGCTGTGTTGACGAAGCGCGCTCTGGAGCATCCAAAATCGTGGAAATGATTATAAAAATCCGTAATATTATTACACAAGATCGACGAGTCAAAGTGAAAGAAATAGCAGACACGGTAAACATTTCAATAGAACGCGTACACCACATTTTAACGAAAGAATTGGGCCTTTCCAAGCTTTCGGCAAAATGGGTGCCGCGAATGCTTACGACTGATCAAAAGTTCATTCCTTTGCGCATTTCCAATGAGTGTTTCGACCTTTATAAGCGGAATCCGGTTGATTTTTGTAGGCGATATGTTACTTGTGATGAAACTTGGATACACTATAGTACACCCAAAACTAAACAACAGTCGAAACAATGGTTAGAACGTGGTTCTGCACCTCCAAAGAAAGCGAAAACCACATTATCGGCAAACAAGGTGATAGCATCATCTTTTTGGGATTCAAAGGGCATTGATTACCTTCAGAAAGGTGCCACAATAAACGGACAATATTATGCAGAATTTCTACAGAAATTAAATGTTGGCATTCGTGCTAAACGGCCAGGAATAGCAAAGAAAAAGATTCTGTTTCACCAAGATAACGCTCTCTCGCATACCAGCACAGTTGCGATATCCAAAACCACCGAGTTGCATTTCTAATTAGTACCGCAGGCGCCTTGTTCGCCGGATCTAGCCCCTTCCGACTTACACCCTTTTCCAAAATTGAAAACGGCACTAGGTGGAAAGAAATTTTCGACGAGCTTATCATCTTCGTAAGCCTTTCAGAATCGCATTTTAGAGATGGCATAATGGCATTGGAGCACCGTTGGAATAAATATATTGCTCTTTTAGGAGAATATATTGAAAAATAAAAATTATTTTGTATTTAAAAAATTCGTTTTTCTTTCCATTCTCACTGCTTGTCAAACTACCCTCCTATGTTATATTTTGCGAAAGTAACTCTGTCATAGATTTATACCCTTTTTGAAAATGTCGATTTCCTTTCCTGAAAAAGTGCAATTGCGGCACGCATTACTTTTCTAATTTAATCAAAAGAAAAAAGCCTCTAAAGTCATCGTTCGCTGGTATAAACTTACGGTGAGTATGCTCCAATCATAAAAACATGTGAGGCGTGGTTTCAACAATTCAAAAGTGGTGATTTCGATGTGCAAGACAAAGAACGTTCTGGTAGACCGAAAAAGTTTATAGATGCGAAACTGCAGAAGTTATTGGATGAAGACCCAATCCAAACTTAAAAAGCAATTGGCAGAAGCGTTAAATGTGACCCAAGAAACGATTAGCGACCGATTACGCACAATGGGAAAAATTCAAAAGATGGTAAAAAGGGTGCCGCATTAATTGAATGACAGGCAAATGGAAAATCGAAATATCGTCTGTGAAATGATGCTTCAAAGGTATGATTGGAAGTCATTTCTGCATCGAATAGTGACGGGTGATGAAAAATTGATTTATTTCGAAAACCTTAAGGGCAAAAAATCATGGTTATCACCTGGCAAAGCAAAGTCGTTTTGGTCGCAAGACAATGCTCTGTGTCTGGTAAGGCCAGAGTGGCTTGGTGTATTACAAAATGTTTAAACTTTGTGTAATAGTTAATACTAATCGCTACCGACAACAAATTATCAATATAAACCATTCACTAATAAACGTCCAGAATGGGCTCGTAGACGCGGTAAAGTGATTTTACAGCACGATAACGTATCGTCTCATACTGCAAAACCGGCCAAGGAAGCGTTGAAAGCAGTTGGATGTGACATAATATCGCGTCAGACGTACTCTCCAGACCGCTATCCATCTATCATCTTTTCGTATCAATGGAACACATACGTACAGAGCAGCACTTTGCCAATTTCCAAGAAGTTAGAAGATGGCTTAACGAATGGTTTTGCTCAAAGGACAAACAGTTTTTTTTGGATGTCATCCGTAAATTACCTGAAACACGGACAAGATGTGTAGAATCAAAAGGCCGATACTTTGAATAAATAAATTTTTCCATTTTCTTGAAAATTATGTATTATTGTGTACACCTGATAGTCTTTATAAAGTGGTCCGCCTAATTAAGAAATAGACTATAGTACTACGAAATCGGTTCGCTTTATTTAGAATAACCTTGTATACTAGAAAATTCAAGCATAAAGAAATCTTTTCATTTGATTTCAGAATGTGATGAATTTAATTGTTTTCCACTACTAAAAATTCATGGTTGGTGTATATCATTATTTTATTTAACTTATATTTACAATTACATATATAGTAATATCTACATAGGATTAATTATATTATGTCTATATCACAATAAAAGTTTTAAGGTACTTGATAATCAGCGTAACATGATGATACATTGCACGAAGGATCGAATAATTTGGACGCTGCCTGGAAAGCTGCCATATCCAAACTACTTTGGTGATTGGTGAGCATATTGTTCTGTCCAAGAGACATATTGCTCAGCAAAAGTTCCCTGAAATAAAATAAAGATGTGTTTAAAACTTTCTGTTGACATATTGTCAATTTTAAACTTCTTGAAGAATTGGTAATTTAAATTGCAATTATTAAAAATGATTGTTGTATATATATATATATAGATAGATAGATAACAGTTTGAGCAGTATAAGCTGTTGCTGAGAAAAGTAAAAGGAAAATGGACATCTTTTCTAATGTAGATATAAGTGAATTATGATCTATAAGCTTTTTGCAAAATAATGCTACATATAAACAATCATTTCGGATTCATCAATTGTGGTTTTCTCCATATCCTAACAGAGCGAAGAAAAATTTTTGTTTTTATGGCGTTGATATACGCACTTTATAAAATATGGTAAGCTTTTACGATTTAGATTATATTTCTCTTCTTAATCTTATTTGATACTACTACCATAAAAGGATGTACCAAGACATTTTATGACCTAATTATTGAAAATTGGAAGGGGAATGTAGATTTTTTGACTCATAGCTCAGTCGTAAGTCCACTGACTTATTACACTCAGAATCCGATGGCAGAAAATTTTTCGTGGTTTGTCTATCCCGTTTAAGTAAATGCTGACAGACAAACATCTTAAGCTGCACCATGAGCACGGGCGTAATAACGACTCTTGGTCTGCCTAAGCCCCCTGTAATTCCTAAGCTATGCGCTAATGAATAGGTGGATTATTATTATTATTGTTACTATTATTATTGTGATCATTTGACTTTGATGATACTTCAATGAAAAAAAGTTGAATATTTTAATGAGTTTAGTTTGTAATATAGGTAGGCCTTTATTATCACTATTTCACAAAATTAGAAGTAAAATTTATTACATTCGTTTGCAAATGAATATAAATAAATTGTCACAACTAATTTACAAACCCAATAGGCAGTCCGCAAAAACTGATTAACAATATCACAAAGGCTACTAGCAGTACTAGTAAATTCGAAAAAAGAAATAACAAATTTCAACAAACATTTCTAGAAATTTTACCATTTTACTATTTTAATTTGAAGAGAATGCGAAAGCTAATAAATTCATTGGAAAGACCGCCTTCAAAGCATCAGAAGAAACACTATTTGCATCGTAGTAAACTATAAAGCGATAATAAATAAACATTGTAATACATTCTGGAAGGATGTCTCTTGATTAGAGTACACCAAAAATATCGATGGAAAAAAAATCATTGACATTTTCGCTATCATCGACCTGAAAAGAAAAGACTTATGACTCTACACCTACTCTATTCCCTTATTATAAAAATTATATTAAGTCAAAATTGTTCAGACAACTCTATCAACTCTCTATACACATTGGATTTATAATTTTTTCTATTAAAATATCCATAATCTGTGAACTGCAACCAATCATTCTCTGATTGTAGTTCTCTTTATTTGAAGCAATTGATAATTAAGTAAGTAACGCTTTTTGAATTTTTAGCCTGTTTTGTCTTTTGAGAACTTTATGATAATCGTGTGGAACACCCGCGCCTGTACATGCAAGTCCTCGGAAACTAGAAAGATTTTAAGCTTTAAAAATACAATAAATTCTGGAAGGTTGTACGATTACTTGGTATGTAGCAGCAGTGTTCCTTGAGTTTCACAAAGTGACCGACAGGTGGCAGAGTGATGCTAAAACCTAGAAGAAGGCAGCAGCGTTTTCTGTTATGCCTTTTTCGAGTAGCGAAAATGTCAAACCAATCGAAATTCATCGCAGAATGACAGTGAGACACAATAATTTGTGTTTGACACTGCAGCAAGTGAACGAGTATAGTGTAGAAAAGTTTAGAAGTGGTGTAATTTCTGTGTAGAATGTCTGAAGATCAGAGCAGGCTTTTACCGGGTAGTGGATAGACTAAAACGTTGCACTAGTGGGAGCACATTATAAAGGGAAACAGACGTATAAAAACTCTGAAAACTGAGGTGTAATTCAGAGTTATACGATGTGCAGAATATTGTACATGTCGAAGTGGTCAAAAGAAGGCAGTAGCGTTTTCTGTTATGCCTTTTTCGAGTAGCGAAAATGTCAAACCAATCGAAATTCATCGCAGAATGACAGCGAGACACAATAATTTGTGTTTGACACTGCAGCAAGTGAACGAGTATAGTGTAGAAAAGTTTAGAAGTGGCGTAATTTCTGTGTAGAATGTCTAAAGATCAGAGCAGGCTTTTACCGGATAGTGGATAGACTAAAACACTGCACTAGTGGGAGCACATTATAAAGGGAAACAGACGTATAAAAACTCTGAAAACTGAGGTGTAATTCAGAGTTATACGATGTGCAGAATATTGTACATGTCGAAGTGATCAAAAGAAAGATTGGCGCGCACACATTTAACTCATCGTCGATAGAGTTATGATATTACGCGGCCTAATTACTTGCATTAGAGGTAATCGGAGAAGTCAGAACCCCGATCGTAGTGCAATGCGTGAGCACGGTAACCCCTTCGACAGGTAACTGTGAATTCCAGACCTTGGCCAAGGTTGCTGGCTGAATTTATTACAATATGTATATAATAGTTAGATGTGGCGCCACCTATAGGACTTTAGTATTAACTTTGAAGAATATCCTGTGCGGTTTTCTTTTTGAAATTATCAAGAGATGTAATCTAATATGCATACGAAATATTTAGTATCATTTTTCGGCCTATGGCTAAGATCAAAGTGTAACATCTGTTCTTATCAGCTTAGTATCTGATCCCCGCATGCGAGGCCAAAGAGAATAACGTTGAATTTCTCCAACGTTTTATTTTATATCAGACCTCCAAGCAAAATTGCGTTGAATTGAATCATTGGGTATTATCGAGATCATATTTAAGAAGTTTAAACCTTGTTAATTACTGTGCAAAAAAATGTTATAGAGAGTAAACTCTTCGTTTTGAGAATGTCCTAAAAATTTCGTTTCACCCATTAGTGGGACTCATGCTTTAATGCTAACAGAAATCTCTTTTAAATTAAATAAAAATTTCTATTGAACAGGCCTCGTATTGACGATTTTATAGTAATATGTAATGTATTTCATATGTATCAACTTAATAGCAGTAACTTTAAAGTATCGGAAGGATATAAAGAAATTTTATGTATTCCTACACGACCAAACAAAAGACAAGCATAAAAGCTGATTTAAGTTCTACAATAGCAGAACGAAATAATTCCTTAAATACAACGAATAAAAAGGATGTTATGACTAGAACCGGTAGAACAATCAATCAACTGGGTAATATAGGCTGGAGTACGATGCTTGTATTGTTTTGGCTGATGCCAGTTGCGTGTCCAGCCGGATTAACAAACCGGGGCATGACAAAAGCAGAAATTTTGTAACAGTCACGTACTATACTACCACCTTATTCATTGTGCAATAATATTTATGTATTTATTTCCATTATTATTTTGCAATACGTCCAAGGAGAGGGATGAAGAAAGTAAAAAAAATTAATGAAAAAAAGATGTGAATTCAAAAATCTTTTCTCTTATATTTCAATAGCTTTTCTATTTAAAAAATACGAGACATTTTTAATATTGTGGCTGCACAAAGTTTCATGTACACTCCGCGCAACATGAATAGGACCACCCGACTTGTTGCAAGCTTTCGGTGGTTTGAAAAACAATTCATTTACTAAAAATACAATGCAAGTTTGTAATGGTATGATATGGCAAATAATACGCATTATTGCGCAATAGTGCCTAACGTTATGCATTGGGTGACGTAAGTACCACATACATATAGAATGCACCGCGCCGGTTGGATACGACCAGTATTTAATAGTAAGCTACCGGATGAGTGTCGAGTTACAACGTGTATCCGGATAAACAAACATCTGTAATTAAGGGTATTGTGCAACGATGGGACGACAGAAGTGCTTAAGTATGGAAGAAATTGGAAAAATTAAAGCGTTCCATCAAGAAGGGTATTCCTCAAGGGCTACTGCAAAGAAAATAAGTCGATCACACCAGGTTGTGAACAACTTTATTAGGGATCCCGAGAATTATGGAAAACGTTTTAAAGGGCGAACAACATCCGTTACAACTAAGAGAGAACGTCGAGCCATATTACGCGAAGCATCGAATTCGGCATTAACGGCAAGACAAATCGCGAATAACGTTGGAACGAATGCATAAGAACTGTACAGAAGTTACTGAAGACCTGTCCGCATTTAAAACGTTTGAAAATTAAACGACGGCCTCCTTTAAGGGAATTTCAGCGCACTGCACGTCTTCAGTTTGCTCAAGCAAAAATGGGGTGGACAAGAGAATGGCAAACTGTTATTTTCAGTGACGAGAAGAAGTCTAATTTAGATGGCCCGGATGGGTTTTCTTATTATTTCCACGATTTACGTAAAGATGAAGTGATTCAGTCACGAAGGCGAGCCGATGTTGGTTCAGTCATGGTATGGGGAGCTGTTTCCTATAACGGACCTGTTGATTTAGTAATAGTGAAGGGCCGACAGAATTCGGAAAAGTACGTCCAGCTGCTGCAACAGGTGAAAGACAAATTTTCCAACGTTATGGCAGGTGGGCCATTTATTTTCCAACAGGATAATGCCAGTATTCACACCGCGCGCATTGTTCGACGTTGGTTTCAAGAAGAAGGCATGGAGGTTCTCGATTGGCCATCGCTCTCACCCGACCTGAACATCATAGAAAATGTTTGGGGATGGTTGTCGCGTAAATTGTACTCCAATGCTACCCAATTCAGTTGCGCTGACGAACTAGAGCAGGCGCTGAAACGAAGTTGGGCGGAACTTCCCGTTGACTACTTGAGAACCCTGTATAATTCCATTCCATCCCGACTATTTGAGGTTATAAGAAATAATGGCAAAAGTACTCATTATTGAACAATAAAGTATTTTGTTATTGCAAACGAATCTTTTATTTTGTAGATTGGTCGTATTCAAGTGGCGTTTAATTACTCTACTTATTGTCATTAGTAACGTACATTTGCACTGACTTTTACAAAAATTATATTTGGTACCTACATACATCTTTTTATCAACCCTCTTATTTTCGAAAATAACAATTCCAGCGCGCTACCATGTTTATACCAACTACAAATGTCATATATGCAGTTGGTCCTATTCATGTTGCGCGGAGTGTATGTAAGCTATCTAATAATAACGAACTGGTATGATTTTTTAATATTAAACTTCGATGCTATACGTAAATAACAATAAAACTGTCTCAGAAATAATTTTAATTATTATAAATTCAATGAATTAGGTAATTATAACAATGCAAGATATTGTAACAATAATTTTGAAAAAGTACTCTCGCTTGTAATACACAGACTATCGCAGAGAAAACGTAACTTTTTTAAAATAAAAACAAAAACTATTTTGGTAAAATTCATCTATTTTATTCAAAGTTGAATTTGATGGAGCCTGTGGTTGATTGACTTGATCAATAAGGTTGATATATAACCCCTTTCCACAATTAACTATTTGTAAATTCTGTATACGTATTTCGACAACCAAGTTGTCATCATCAGCAGATAATTTCAAAGTGTCGCACCTGGTAAAACACGGCGAAAAAATTGTACGAAAAAACAAACTCCGTACGCGATCCGCACCGTTGAAAACCAAGATGTGCACTGTGTCTGTTTCACAAGATTTTTAAAAAATACTTTTACTTAAACTAACATGCACTACATTGAAAAAGGTTATTATGGTCAAGGAAGTCTCTGTGTGATTTATGTGTGTTTTATGATATTGTTTCTCCTGTCTTTCAGTAGAGAGAAGAGAGGGGTTTGCAAGGGCCCGGCGTCATTGAAGTTTACCACATGGCTTAAATTCTTTAAGATGTGCATGCTTTCATACGCGTCCAGTTCGCGATAATTGTACACGTTCTTTATCAAATGTAAACAGTCCATATTAACACTGTGGTTATTTTCTAATACATGTCTCGCTATACCCGATTTTTCCGGTCGGTTGAATTTTATGTGCGAAAGGTGTTCTTTATACCTTTCTAATTAATCCATCCAATGGATTAATTAGAAAGGCCAACATAAGAAAAACAATCCGTGACACCACATGTCTTTCACCACAGAGCAATCAGGAAAAGCATTTTGTTTGTTTACCTTTCCATCGTGTGACAAAAAATCTGAATAGTATTTTTAAAGATCGCGGGTTTAAAGTATGTTCCCGCCCCAATAATACCCTTAAAATGCTGTTAGGAAATGCAAAAGACAAAATTGAAGAGAATAAAAAATCGGGAATCTACCGAATTGAATGTTTAGAGTGCAATAGACAATACATCGGCCAAACTAAAAGATCGATCGAAACCAGGTATAAAGAACACCTTTCGCACATAAAATTCAACCGACCGGAAAAATCGGGTATAGCGAGACATGTATTAGAAAATAACCACAGTGTTAATATGGACTGTTTACATTTGATAAAGAACGTGTACAATTATCGCGAACTGGACGCGTATGAAAGCATGCACATCTTAAAGAATTTAAGCCATGTGGTAAACTTCAATGACGCCGGGCCCTTGCAAACCCCTCTCTTCTCTCTACTGAAAGACAGGAGAAACAATATCATAAAACACACATAAATCACACAGAGACTTCCTTGACCATAATAACCTTTTTCAATGTAGTGCATGTTAGTTTAAGTAAAAGTATTTTTTAAAAATCTTGTGAAACAGACACAGTGCACATCTTGGTTTTCAACGGTGCGGATCGCGTACGGAGTTTGTTTTTTCGTACAATTTTTTCGCCGTGTTTTACCAGGTGCGACACTTTGAAATTATCTGCTGATGATGACAACTTGGTTGTCGAAATGCGTATACAGAATTTACAAATAGTTAATTGTGGAAAGGGGTTATATATCAACCTTATTGATCAACTTATTCAAAGTTGTCGCCTTCGGCTTCAATACAAGATTTTTCACGGTCAATTAACATGTCGAATGAATTTTTAAGTTTATCTTTAGAGATGTCCTTCAAGATCGCTCGCCTTTTTAATGGCTTCGACGTTGGCATAACGCTGTCCTTTCATTGGCAAATGTAGTTTGGAGAATAGATAGAAATCATAGGGATCTAAATTCGGTGGATACGGTGAATGATTGATGGTTAAAATACCATTAGTATTTAGAAAATCAGTGATAAGCGCCGAGCGATGAGATGGTGCATTATATTATATTGAGGGCGCACACGACAAATACGCGCCAAAAGACGCTTCATAACACCAAGATAATTACAGCTTTGACTGTTTGACTAGTTGGTACAAACTCTGTGTGCACTATGCTATTCACACCATAAAAGCAAATCAACATTGTCTTCACTTTTGACTTTGACAAACGGCTTTTTGTCGGTCTTTCTTCGTTTGGATGCTTCCCTTCAGAGCTTTGATGCTTGGTCTCTAGATCGTATTGAAAACACTACGTCTCATCGCCAGTTACAGTAGAATATCCGAAGTTTTTGTCCTTTTTTGGGTCTTTAATCAAGTCTGTACTATATTGAATTCAGTTAGTTCGTGTGGTACAAACCTTCCACAAATCTTTCTCAGTCCAAAATGCTGTGTCAAAATGCGATGAATTGAATCTTTGGAAATATGAAATTCCATTCCCACGTTTCTGATAAATTCAGGCACAAGTTCGATGTTACTTTCTGTAAACACAGATTTTTTACTCAAGGATGTTCGTTGTCATTTATGTTGGTACGACCGTCTTTAAATCGTTTATACCACTTATTAACACTCGTATGTGATAAACACGCATCATTGTACACTTTCTTCGTCAAATTAAATGTTTCAGTAAACAATTTACCGAGTTTAAAACAGAACTCTATATTTGCCCTTTGTTCAAAATTAATTTTCCGACCAATGCCAAATACACTCTGATACTTTAATCGCAATTTCACTGCTTCTAATGATGAAATGGTCATGACATTTTGACATAACATTGGTGAAATATCTACCCTACCGACACATATTTTCTTAAATAGATGGCGCCACTAATAATTACTATTTTAAAAAAGTTCGCGTTTCTCCGAGACAGACTGTGTATATAATGTTTGATATAATACATTAACAAGTAGTCACGATCAAATGGTGTTACTAAATTCAACAGAATTACTCCTTTTTTTATTCAAAGTTTGGCCTATTTAAACCCAAAAACAAACTGAACCAAAAGTTCTGCAAATTATTGTCCTATAACTTGTTTCGCTGTCATATACATGATTCTTACTGAAATTTCTTTTGCGTCAATATCGTTTATCAGCAGGCACTTGATATTATACCACATAGCTGGTTCATGCGTGTTCTGTCTGAATAAAATACTTCTTATAACGTGATTTAGATATATAATGTGTTCATGGCAAACATGTCTACATGTAAAGAATTAGATATATTGCAAACAACAGAAATAACAATAAAACAAAATATATTCAAAGATGTGCATGAAGGGCTTTTTGATTTTGCATTGCACTTAATCCCTTTTCAGACATACTAAACACACTACAGCAAGGTTATAGAATAAACTACCATGACCGAAACATTAAACCCATAAATCACCTACCATATATGGATGATTTAAAAAATATGCAGACACATCCAATAACTATACTGGTTGAAAATTGTTATTAGGATGCTCTGATGCCAATCTAGCACATTTGTCAATGTTTTCAGAATGGCATTAGATAATTTTATATTTTGGAAGAAATATTTGCTTACGGTCTTGGTTGCGGTGTCCTATCTCTCTGCCTTCTATTCTTGAACCAGTTGGACACTTGTGTCAACGTTAAACCAGTTCGTTTGGCTAAATTTCGTTTTTCATCTGGCGTAGGATAACGATTGCGTGCATAACATTCTTTAAGAGCATTCCTACTTCTTTCTTTAAAACAGTACACGGTTTCTTCTCCGTCCCAAATCGTCTTTGGTAGAGGATATTTTTTTCGTAACCTGTATTTGTCCACAGCTCCTGTAAAAGATTACCTAATCACTGTTAATATCAGTGTCAATATCTATATCAACTTGGCATCAATAGGTTATGTATTGTATTTATTTCGTAGTATGACGAATGAATTTTTTTTATGCAAACAACAATTTTCATGCTGTGTTAGTTTGGGAATACATCTTTATGTTACTACTTTATTTAACTTGCAAAATAAAAACTATAACCAAAATAAGTTTCAAAGTTTATCGTAAAGATAAATATAAAGAGGTATTAACTGTATTATCTTTGTATACCGAACAAATCGTAAAGTTAATTGTCTTAATGCGCATGTGCATCTCCTGTTAACTCTCGTTGTGACGTTATCCTTAACTCATTCACATCCCAAATCTGGTAAAGTAAGTATTGTAGTTGTAGATAGTTGCATGAAGAAATATCGGGTTATCTAATTGTAATTATAAAATAATAATGTTTTTAGTATTATATTATGAAAATGAGTGAACTGCAATATAATTACAACTTTGGCTAGATATTGATAAGTCCTCAAAGCAACGTGGAACAATTAATTTCAATAAGGTATGAGATTCATAAGCCCAGCTTGTATACGATCATTAAATACAAAAAAAATTCAAGGACAACCATGGGGTTTTCTGAATTTACGATCGAACCCAACATAAAATTTGTATATAAGAATACAAACAATTTATACATGGTATTAAAATTTGTGTTTATATTTTTACATTTATTTTGAATTTCTAAAGATACTAGCAGTTTTAAATTTAGAATAATATATAATATTAGTTTACTGTTGTGTATTTAGTTTTTTAGAGTATTTTTTGGTGAGTTTATTTTTCTGTGACTATCTGAACAAAATGTTCGAATATTGTCGTTTGAATATAAAAGATTTTTGAAGCAAATACGAGGACAGTTTGACAAGTAGTGAGAATGACACATAGGTGGCGCTCTAATTGGAAAAACAAATGCACTGTAATTTAAATTGCCTATTTATATGTATGTTTACATTGCGATATTTAGATAAATCGGTTGATTAGTTTATTTTTGACAGTTGATTGAAAAAGGAGCAACACGTCGTTTTGTTAAAATGGAAAAAGCAGAGTATCCTGTGGTGATTAAATACTTTGTAATAAAGGGTATGAAAGCTACCGAAATAAAAGATGAGTTACGGGAAACATTAGGTGAATCTGCTCCATCATCCGCCACAATAAGTAGATGGGTAAATGAATTTAAACGTGGTAGAACAAGCTGTGTTGATGAAGCGCGCTCTGGAGCACCCAAAATCGTGACTTCTAAGGAAATGATTATAAAAATCTATAATATTATTACGCAAGATCGAGGACCCAAGGTGAGAGAGATAGCAGACATGGTAAACATTTCAACAGAACACGTACACCACATTTTAACGAAAGAATTGGGCCTTTCCAAGCTTTCGGCAAGATGGGTGCCGCGATTGCTTACGACTGATCAAAAGTTCACTCGTTTGCGCATTTCCAATGAGTGTTTGGACCTTTATAAGCGGAATCCGGTTGAGTTTTGTGGGCGATTTGTTACTTGCGATGAAACTTGGATACACTATAGTACACCCGAAACTAAACAACAGTCGAAACAATGATTAGAACGTGGATCTGCACCTCCAAAGAAAGCGAAAACCACCTTATCGGCAAACAAGGTGATGCATCAATTTTTTGGAATTCAAAGGACATTTTGCTTATTGATTACCTTCGGAAAGGTGCCACAATAAACAGACAATATTATTCAGAACTTCTACAAAAATTAAATGTTGAGATTCGTGCTAAACGGCCAGGAATGGCAAAGAAAGAGATTCTGTTTCACCAAGACAATACTCCCTCGCATACCAGCACAGTTGCGATGTCCAAAATCCACGAGTTGCATTTCCAATTAGTACCGCATGCGCCTTATTCGCCGGATCTAGCCCCTTCCGGCTTCCACCTTTTTCCAAATTGAAAACGACACTAGGTGGAAAGAAACTTTCATCTAACGACGATCTTATCATGTTCGTAAGTGAGTATTTTGCAAGCCTTCCGGAATCGCATTTTAGAGATGGCATAAGGGCATTGGAGCGCTGTTGGAATAAATGTATTGCTCTTTTAGGAGAATATATTGAAAAATAAAAATTATTTTGTATTTAAAAAATTCGTTTTTCTTTTCCATTCTCACTACTTATTAAAATTGAACAGTCCTCTAGGTAACCAGCGACAGGAACCGATTGGCCGAACGCATCAGGTTAGTGAGGCGAAGATGCCTCGTAAAGGTGGATTGTTAACTACGATGAGTGTAAATAAATTTCTAAATCGTTTTACTATGTTAAAAAGTACAGAAACTTTAAATAAATCTGTTACTTGCAATATTAGTATTTTTCTGTATGGAATTACGAATTGTAAAAGACAAATTACGAGCAAACGCCTCATGTTGAATGTTCAATGTGAAATACAATATTATAAATCTGTATTTGATTTTATTATTATTTTAATTACGTGCATAAATTCCACGTTGGAAGTTACCAACGAGCAGACAATTACAGTATAATTCACTGCGAGCGGAAGACACGATTATGGGCCTAATAAAGATCCAGTTAGAAAATAAAAAGATATGTATGGCTATCGGTTGATAAAACTACAGATTAGTATACATTTTAGAAAGCGATAAGTCTTTGTTGCTTCTTCTTTTACCCAGTAAAGTATTACAAAAAAACAAACGCGGAATACATAGTGTAAACTATAAAAAAATGCTGTTTTTAACCTAACTTTTAATGTTGGTTGTAAATGGCGATTCAAACATAGTTTAAAAACTGAATGTTAAAAGGAATCGTTCGAATGTTAATAACACCCTGTTTATTACGTACGTTTCAAGGAATAACACTTACGTATCATCAGGTAAACTTGCGTTATTAATGAACGATTCCTTTGTAGGATTCATCGTATCTTTTTCATGCAGAAAAATAATGAAAAAGTATTTCCTCCATCTACCGTACATCACACGAATGAACAAAAGAACATACCGATTTAGCGAGATAAACGCACCCTTGTTTTGTCGTGAAGTACATTCGTGTATTGTACGATAGAGGGAGGCAATGTTTTTTTATTATTTTTCTGTGTCGAAAAGGTATGATAAACCCTACAAAGGAGTTGTTCGTTAATAACACAAGTTTACCTCATAATAGGTGTTATTCCTTGAAACGTATGTAGTAAACAGGGTATTATTAATATTTGAATGATTCCCTTTTTAACATTCATCTATTTGGCTCTGACATGAAGAGTGTTTGTCTACGTACGCCTTAGCAACTTTGTTGCCATCTTAGGTAGATAAACTCACCCTTCTGCCGTTTAGTACATTCGTGTGTTATGCGATAGAGGGAAGCAATGTTTTTTCATAGTTAAAACTGGCAAAATACTAAAAAGTGCTTCACATGTTTGTTCAATGCAATTCATCTGGTAGCAGATTACATTAGGAACAGCTATTCAAAAGTAGTTTCTAGCAAAAATTTTTCATTAAATCCATCGAATGTATTGGAGAATTTAAAAATTTTTGTACGGGCATTCCTCAGCCAAGACAGACAGAATTAACGAGATGGAGAACATGCCTTCAAGCAGCAATATACTACGAGAAACAGTTTCTCATTGTTCATTAAATCTTTTATTTTTAAATTATATTCACATGAAGTTCAAGCAATTTCATTAAACCAGCAACTATTTATAGATACTTAAATGCAAACACAAATTGAGCAAATCTTCGACAATTTGCCAAGAGTGTGAAAATGACAGGAAAGACTCTTTTAAATTAGAGAATATTACTTCATTAAACGTAGAACGCTCATTTTCCAAATATACAAATATACACAGTATGTCGGAAAAATAACTAAACTTTTTAAATTTAGAAAACTACTAACGCCATCTACTGAGAAATATATAATCTGAAAGATGTATATCCTCTCTACAAAGAGACTGTCATTAGAAAGATCAACAAATTGTTAACTTATAGCGCTTAAAGTGGCAGTATCTTTTGTCATATCTCACAAAAATGCGATGGAGCAAGCAGCTAATATTGAATTTTGTTTCAAACTCAGTAACATTTTTACATAAATTACATTTGAATTGATGAAGCTAGTTTATGATGATGATTGCTTATCCCGTACACGTGAGTTCGAATGGTATCGATTCCAGACCGATCGTAATGTTTTGGAAGACGATCCAAAATCAGATCGGTCAAAAAATAAAAATCGCTTCAGGTTATTGGAAAAAGTGCTTGAAATGATCGTCTACTATGCGAATTCGACTGTAAGATAAACAGTGAATAATTTAAATACGACTGAAGACATGATTCACAAAATTTTAAGAAACGAATTTAAACAAACGGAAAATCTGTTCTCTGTTTGTTCTTCACGGCTTAAATGAGGACTTTATTAAAACAGTCAGACGAAGCTGCACATTCGATTGTAACTGGTGATGAGACTTGGTGCTTCAAGCATGATCCTCATCCAAAACACCATAGTGCTGTATTGAGTCCCCAAGCTCTCTAAAAGCAAGAAGACTTCGTTTCCAGAAATCAGCGCGGTACCTGTATTAAAAAATCGCTTTCAAAATTATTAGCTTTAGTAAAAGAAACGAAGCTAGAGAATGTACTTTAACCAGATAAGAAGACGGCTACCTGGCAAGGTCATCAAGACTATGGCCATCAAAAGAAATCTAATCTGAACTAATCTAGTTATTTAATATGAATCTTGTAAGGATATAAACATGATAGCGATAAATGATATGAAGTAAATTTTAGTTCTCGTAGATGCAATAGAATAAATTCTTCCACACAAGGCTTCATAAATTTCATTCCTTTCCGTACAATTATTGGCTACTGGTCCCAGATCGAACAAATGTCCTTGTGTATACCCTGGTGCATAATTGCATGCCAGGAAACACTTTGGCTTGTACTTATTGTACCTAATCATGCCGCAACCGACATACGAAGTTTTGCACCAAAGTACTTGATTCAGTTGGCCCGTACAATTTGCATCCTCTACACAGCTCAGAAGATTAAAACGCGATTTTTGAAATTCATTCCACCAATGGTTCATAGCGTATTCCATCATAAAAGGATATCGACACCTTGGGCTATATATCTTGAAAATATTTTGCTGTACGTCAGGATATTTCTCCGTTCTGGGGCATGGATCAAAGTTGAAATAACAACGTCTTAGCCAGCAAAACGCCAATTCTTCCAATTCCATGTTATAGTTTATGACGTTCATGTTTGTAACGGTTACGAATTGAAACGTGAAATGTCTTTTGCCGGAAGCGATTTGATTTCTAAGATGATTGTGTGCATTCAGAATAATATTTTTGTCTTCAGCTTGTGGATGATATTCGAGATATGCAATATTCAGACATTCTTCATAAACACCACATCTTCCACAAGCACTGTGATTGCTGTCTGGGCATGGTAAATAGCAATAATTTAGGTTTTCTACTGTAACTGGATATAAAAATATTATAAAATACTTTAGAAACATTGATTGGGAAAATAAAATCATATTATTTTTTGACAGATTTGATTGTCACTGAACGTAAATAATCTAGACTATAGTCCGTCTCAACCTTATTGTGCATTACAGGTCTTATGGCAATTGACTTATTGGTTGTCAAATCATCTCAATATACAGTATGGACAGCACTTATGGAATAAAATTATTTTTGACGTTCTTTCAGAAGATTATGAAAAATGTTCGGACAAGTCAATTTTTAAGCTTTCAGGTAAACATTTGAATGTACAGGGTGATTCATGTATTTGCAGTAAATGAATGATGAGTTTTGTTAAATTGAACGTCTTGTATATTTTTATAGTATTTAATTTTACTTGATCGCTTATGTTTGCGCCAGAACTCCTTGCTCCGCTACGTCATTTCTTGAAATAACCACACGCGACCCAAGGATCTGCCAAGACTAGATATATTTTTTCTCCTAGTTCGACTTCTTTTCATTATGAAATTGCACTCAAAATAGATAGATAAATAAAGGAAGGATAATTTCACAAAGACACACGCTACATTAATCGACTGCAAACCACGATATGCGAAGACTAACTACAACCTGCTACGGCGAATGTCATCGTCAATACGCATAAAGTTCAGGTGTCGAGTGCGGTGTATTTCAAGAAAGTGATGAAGCGGTCTTCTAAAAATTAAAATTAAACAAATATCGTACCTGCTATACTTATGGTGTAAATAAAAATATCGTGTAACGCAGACATTAGATCTAGACTATAGTCCGTCAACTTTATTGTACGAGGGTAGTATGGAAAAGAAAAACGAATTTTTTAAATACAAAATAATTTTTATTTTTCAATATGTTCTCCTAAAAGAGCAATACATTTATTCCAACGGTGCTCCAATGCCCTTATGCATCTCTAAAATGCGATTCCGGAAGGCTTGCAAAATACTCATTTACAAAGATGATAAGCTCGCAGTTAAACGTAAATTTCTTTCCATCTAGTGCCGTTTTCAATTTTGGAAAAAGGTGAAAGTCGGAAGGGGCTAGATCCGGCGAATAAGGCGCATGCGGTATTAATTGGAAATGCAACTCGTGGATTTTGGACATCGCAACTGTGCTGGTATGCGAGGGAGCGTTGTCTTAGTGAAACAGAATCTTTTTCTTTACCATTCCTGGCCGTTTAGCACGAATCTCAACATTTAATTTTTGTAGAAGTTCTGCATAATATTGTCCGTCGATTGTGGCACCTTTCTGAAGGTAATCAATGAGCAAAATGCCCTTTGAATCCCAAAAAATTGATGCCATCACCTTGTTTGCCGATAAAGTGGTTTTCGCTTTATTTGGAGGTGCAGAACCACATTCTAACCATTGTTTCGACTGTTGTTTAGTTTCAGGTGTACTGTAGTGTATCCAAGTTTCATCGCAAGTAAGTAATCGCCTACAAAAATCAACCGGATTCCGCTTACAAAGGTCCAAACACTCATTGGAAATGCGCAAACGAATGAACTTTTAATCAGTCGTAAGCAATCGCGGCACCCATCTTGCCGAAAGCTTGGAAAGGTCCAATTTTATCGTTAAAATGTGGTGTACGCGTTCTGTTGAAATGTTTACCATGTCTGCTATCTCTCTCACCTTGAGTCGTCGATCTTGCGTAATAATATTACGGATTTTTATAATCATTTCCTTAGAAGTCACGATTTTGGGTGCTCCAGAGCGCGCTTCATCAACACAGCTTGTTCTACCACGTTTAAGTTCATTTACCCATCTACTTATTGTGATGGATGATGGAGCAGATTCACCTAATTCACCCAAACTATCCGTAACTCATCTTTTATTTCGGTAGCTTTCATACCCTTAATTACGAAGTATTTACTCACCGCACAATACTCTGCTTTTTCCATTTTAACAAAACGACGTGTTGCTTCTTTTTCAATCAACTGTCAAAAATAAACTAATCAACCGATTTATCTAAATATCAGAATGTAAACATATAAATAGGCAACCTAAATTACAGTGCATTTGTTTTACCAAATAGAGCGCCACCTGTGTGTAATTCTCACTACTTGTCAAACTATTCTCGTACGATACATGTCTTATGCTTTTAATGGTTCTCAAATCATCTAAATATACAATGTAGATAGAAGTTATGGAGTAAAATTATTTTCGACGTTATTTTAGAAGATTATGGAAAATGCTAGGACAAGTCAATTTTTAAACTGACTTTCAAATAAATATTTGAATACACAGGGCGATTCATGTATTTGCAGCAACTGATTGATGAGTTTTGTTAAATGGATAATCTTGTATATTTTTAAGTTTTGTAATTCTACTTGATCGTTTGAGTTTGAGTCACAACTCCTAGTTCCGCTACGTCATTTCCTGAAATAACTACACGCGACGCAAGGGTCTGTCAAGACTATAAATTTGCAAGTAGTGATACGCCACTGATATCTAATCTTAAAATAATATCTTAACTGCTTGCCTCTAAGTATTATGTTACTAATATTTCGTAAAAACTACAAAACTGTAAGTACCAATTTTTGTACAACTCTTTTTCTTTTTATCTTATTGGATAATATCTATTACCTAATGGCCTACCACGAACTTTTTCTGCCTCTCGATAGTGTGCCTTGAACCACAGACTCTGTAGATCGGTATGCCAACGCGGATGAAAAGTATGCGATTCCAAGATAGCGTAGAGTTCATGATAAGAACCTCTGTGAAAGGCAACCGCCGCTCTAGCCCTCAGAATGCTTTCGTTTCCTCTAAGAAGCTCCGATGGGGGCAGAGACCATAGGAAAGTGGCCAGTCTATCGATATCGCCACGTTGATGCAGAGCTTCACACATGCACTGGACCTATAAAGAAATTTACATAGCAATCTTTTCATTTAGTTCTAATAATTACAACAATTAATTATTCAATAGATAGTTAAAAAATAATCGTTGCTTGTATAATAATTGGAATAAGTACATATGTTTGTATAATAAATACAATACATGTATGTACTAACTGCCATAAATAACACCTAACAAACGCTCGTATATTTCAGAAACTTTTAGGAATATGTATTTTACAGGTATTAAGAAACGATGGAAGTTTCATCAAGATATGATCGTAACAATTCATGCAAACACAATGGGTCGATCTCCTTCTGCGTGTTACAAATTCAGATAATCTATTAGGCATGCATACTTGAAATTAGCGAATCGAGCTTGTGTTGAGTTATGTTATTCTAAACTTTAAAAATTCTTCGTTGAAAATATTTACATTTTTTGGGGGTGGTTGTAAACGTGTTCTATTGGTAACAAGTCCGGTGAATGAGAAAGCTATGGTAAGCGATCAACAAGCATTATCTAGATTCGCACGGTATGTAGCCCACGTATTATTCTTCTGAAAAATTGGATTTAATAGTTGCTGGAAACATGGTATTAACACTGATTTAAAAACATTATTCGCAGTTAATGTTTCTTGAATTACTACTAAAGAAGATGCATTTCCAAGACAGGTAGCCCCCATGCCATCACTTTTTAAGTAAGAGTCGCTGTATAAAAAACAGCAAAGTCTTTTCTTCAGGACGTCTTCTGATTATTTTGACCATCACAAGTCCGTAAACAAAATCGATATTTATCATCGAAGACGACTTGATCCTATTCCTCATTCCAGTGGAATCTTCCGTTACGTCTCTCTGGCTGTGCAATTATATGTGAGCACGAAGGGAATTGCATAGACGTTGCATAGAGGATTCGGAATTATAACTGGAAGCGCGGTGGAGACGAGATCCCACATCACGAGCACGCCAGTATAATATACAGAGAAAGGCGTCTTTGAAATCACACCAACACACACGGGCACGCGAGTCAGGAGGACGACCACGACGACCAACTATGGACAAAATTGGATAAGTCAAGTTATATTTCTTTTTTACTTTTTTGAACGAGCAGGAAATAATGGAGAGCTTGTCACACACACACACACTCCAGCGCGCACATATACAACACAATACGGATACACACCGCACAAACACATGTTCGGGCGACACATTCGAATACTTGCGCGACGTATACAGTATGAGCAATTGTCTGATCTGCGGAATGAATGTCCGAGTAAACGCATTGAATGGAGAAGCTACCAGGTTTTCTGTTGTTACAGGGGCCCAAAATCCCAAAAGGAGGACAGGCAGCGGAGAGATTCCACCGGAAAGAAGAAGGCCAGGACTGGCGAGCGGAGACAAGACATTGTAATGAATGAGGTATCTATATAAGGAGCGGACTACTTCCGCAGAGTATGAGCGGAATTGTGAATAATATTTAAGCAAGACGCGGGCTAGGCCTCCACTTAGAGTTTTAGATAAGGCTAGCGTAGATTTAGATAGTTAATTTTGTAGTAAATAATGATTGAGGTTAGGTTACATTCGGGTAGTGCCACAGGCGGGGCACCGGATTCTAGGATAATTATTGTCACTTATTTAAGTTTTTGTCTAAGTGTGCAATTATATGGCGTGGCGTTAGAGGTAAATAAAGAAGCGATCTCAGTTCAAAAGATCGAATTTTTTGATATATAGATCATATGGAGATTTGATGATTACTTAAACCTCTTAATTTAGCACTCCTTTTGTCTGACGGTAATAGATCCCCATGGCGATGATAATGGAGGCTGGTCGGAGGAGCACAATAACAATAGAAACGGCGGTAATGCCGTTTTTATTGTGATTTTGTGATTCGAAATCTGCAGCGAAACAGAAGGATGACGGCGAAAACAGAAATAATTTATTTGTCTGCGTGCGAATGATTTGGTAGAATTGATGAAACTGTTTAGTATTGCTTTTAGAAGCGGAAATTAAAACAATGCGGCTCTAAGAACTACTTCTTCCGTCTATGTTTTTTACCTACTTCTGTATGAGATGTGAATTTTGAGATACGTATCTATTATCGATAATTGGCATTTATTGTGACAACAAAAGAATTTACAGAATTTTTGGTTAATTTCTAAGGAGTGGCTAACAATAATCCTTTTTTTTTAATGACTGAAGGTTGATATATAACCCCTGTCAGCATTAATTTTCGTATTCTGTATACGTTGGAAGCCAAAACGCACACTGTCCAGTGTGCGTTTTGACTTTCAACTGTACAGATCGTGTGCGGAATTTGTTTTCCTACGGGTATTTTGCCGTAGTTTTCCAGTAGCGACACTGTTTAATTATCTGTTGATGATGACAACTTAGTTGTCGAAATACATGTACGGAATACGAAAATTAATGTGGAAAGGGGTTATACTATATATCAACCTTCAGTGAATAAGTTAATCAACCACAGGCTCCATCAGAATTGCTTAATAATCCCTTTATTAATTATTAATATACCTTTTAAAAGTAAATATGATTTTAACAACCAATTATTGTAATCACACTCGGAAGACTAGCACACATTTTACACAAGTAAGGTACGAGTACGTCACTACAACACCAACAATGGCAGGAGTTTTTGCTAACGTTAGAAAGAAAAGTCTGTTTCATCTTCCTTAACTTTGCAATAGTAGGTGTAACTTTTTAAAGAATATTTTTAGTCTTTTGTATATATTTTTATTCTTAATTTCATTCAAGTAAAGATGTTACATAACTGGTATTTCTAAATGTAAATGTGTTATACTAATTGTCAGAAGGGAAGTCTTAATTAATATAAATTCATTCTGGTATTTATATTAATTTTGTTCCAGTATATTTATTAAGAGAATGTAGTAATTGTTAATCCTTTAAGTATATTTTATAGTTCTTTTAGATACACGTATTATTTATATTAGGAATATTATCTCAGAAGTGTATTTAGCTTTATCATTTTATTTCCTTATCTCCAGAAAGGCTTTTCTTGTTCTGTTTTCTTTATTATTTATAGAAATAAGAAAGATCTCCTAAGGCGTATCTGATTATCAATTGAATGCGTAAATATTTTATGAGATTTTTCCGCTACACAAATTAAAGGGGTGTTTATATGCGTGTTTCCTCCTTTGTAATCCGAATCACCCTGAGAATTGTTATTTGTTAAGGGAATAGCATCTACATTTATTAGTCACGTCACATGTTTAATTCAGTTTACTAGCCGATGTATTCTGTTGAAATATAATAAATGGTTCTTATCAGCCAAGATCTTTTATTTTTTTTATTATTTCCAACATTAATTATCATTTAAAGCGCCCAACGGATGACAAAAATATTCAAGTAATTTAAACAAATCACGGATCAGTAACAACTTCAATGTGTTTGAGCCACTTGTCCTGCAACGACTTTATTCCATCAGAAAGGAAATTGTTTCTGGCGATCTTCAGAATAGGCTAATCTGGTACGCAGACTTCCGCGGTCGTGGTCCATGCTATCTGCTTCTGCGTTTCCGGGCTGGAACCGTGTCACTTGAAACTCACTGAAATTCAGTTTCAGTGCAGTATTTCAGCCCTGAAGATGTCCCATACAAATGGGTACGAAACGCCGGCAAATATACAAGTGACGCGGTTCTAGCCCGGAAACCCAGAAGCAGACAAAATAGGCTTTTTTTTTTCAATTCGTTATTGTCGGCAAAATGACATCCTATGACGTACTTTTTCAAGTTCCTAAACAAAAAAAAGCCAAATGAAGCCAAATCCAAAGTATGTGGTGGATGATCCAGCACAAAGAGCTTACACACTCGAAGGCTGTTTCTTGAACTTGCGCATTATTATGAACACAAAGGACTTCTTTGGAAACATAGACTTTTCGGTAAACAGCAATAGGTAATTTTGTTAATGTATTATCGCAAAGAACTGCTGTAATTAACGTTTCAGAGACGGAGATCCAATCTTCTCAATTGCTGTTAGTGTAACCCTCTTTGACATGTAGTGGACGATAGTAACCCTTATCTGGTTCTAGAAGATAACAATCATGAGCTGGACCTGAGCTGGAGAATATGCGCGCCTTTTTTTTGGAGCGAAGAACCTTTAAATACCAATTATGTGGTCTCTAATACTGATTTTAGATACCACTGATGAACTCAAGAATCATCATTTATCACTATCTTAGGAAAAAAAGGTAACGTCTGCTTCCAAAAGTGCCAAATTGTTTTGAGAAATGTAGAAATATTTGAATCCTTGCAGGAATTTTACGCATGTCTGATTTATTGGGTAGAATTATTAAAACGCTTAGTTCAAATATATTTAGTACTTTAGCAATAACAGAAACTTCGAAGTAACGATCTTCCAGAATCATTGTTTCAATTTTCATGTAAATATTAGGATTGGCTGTGTTTGAAATTCTTTCGCTTCGTTGGTCATTTTTAACGGATTCCACTGAAGATATTTTGTCCAATATTTCACTTGAGAATGTGATAGAGCCTCGCCCACATACACTACTGTCTATATTAGTTCGGACACTCAAATAAATTTTAAAAAAAGTACTACAGTTATACTAATTTATGTCAAAACTTAAAATTTTTGTTGTATTACTGTCAATAGATGTTTATAAAGTGTAATAACAAAAATTAAAGTAATTCTAACGTTAAATAAACGAAGATATCTTAAACATTCCACTAATTGAAGAAACCCCCTTTTGCGCGAAGAACAACCCCCACACTTCGAAGCATCCGTTTCATGAGTTTTTCAAGGACTCTATTCGGTATACTATTCCATTGTTCTTGCAATATATTCCACAACTCATTTGTTCAGGTAGGACACACTTTTCGGATCTCCTGTCCAACTCATTCTATAACAATTCTATGGAGTTTAGGTCGGGGCTTTGCGGTTGCCATGTCATTATTTGTAAGGTATTATTGTTTTGTTCACTATTTAAGAAATTCTTATATATTACTGCTTAGTGTTTAGGGTCGTTATCCTGCATAAACACAAAATTTTTGGCAGATTAAACGTAGTCACGATGGTATTGCATTTTGTTGCAATACTTCTAAATAACCCTCCTTGCGCAAAATACCTCGATTCGCTTCAAGCCCCCTGTACTGGCGTAGTCAAAACAACCCCAAACAACTACAGAACTTTTTCCTTGTTTGTCGGTTGGCACTATACAATCCCGCAGCATTCTTTGACTACTTGCTCTTCTTACAAAAACACGCCTTGGTTGTCCAAACACTTCAATCTTTGATTCAATAATCCATAAGACCTATTTCCAGTCATCCATTGTTCAATCTTCGTGCGTTTCTGACCATTGTTGACGTTTTTGCCCGTTTCCCCGTCGAAGTAAGGGTTTTCTTACAGCAATGCGACTGTGAAGATTAACAACTTTTAATCTTCTTTGCACTGTAGTAACAAAAATTTTTCTTGCACGGTCGCGATTAATTTCTGCGGCGGTTTCGAGTGCTGTCAGTCTGCTATTTCGTTTACTCAGCTATTTTATATGCTCATCGTCGACGTCAGATGTTATTCGCTTACAACCTAAACGTGCCGGATCTCTTAAACTGCTCGTGCGGTGATGTCGCCGAATGATATCACTAACAATCGGTTTATTAGCAAGTATTTTTTCGGAAATTTGACGCACTGAATAACCTTCTTGGTGAAAAGCAATGGAACGTTTTTCTAAACTTGTTGGTTTTCCTCTTGGCATTTTAGGAAGTTCACATATAAAATACGATTTTAGCAGTGATGTGCACGCTAGCAAGTTTATTTGAAAACTTATGTATATTTCAGTACACAACACTCTTTGCCGTGAGGGAAGGTAAGTTTCGCAAGTTTTTTGCTTGCAGTATTATATCAAAAATAATCGTGTTTATGGCGGTACGGATTATTCCAGAAATTACCGCAGTGAGTCAAAAATATTATAGTTATTTGTAGGTGCTCTAATAGATATATTTACCTGCAATCGGTTATAAATCCCGTAAAGGACCTAATGTAAATATATTATTTATATTTAAACGCAATTATGTTATTGTTTAGTAGAGTTTACTAAATTTCACTAGCTGTCCGAACTAATATGGACGTTGCAATCATTCATTCGTGAATAAGTTTAGGAAAATTCTGTTCCTCTTTAACAAAGGAATAGAATTTTCCTACCCTTTGATGATGCTGCCATATTTCTAATTTCACATAAATCATTTGTTGCGAAACGTTTTCTGAAATACAAAATAATGAACATTAAAGTCAAATTTGACGCCTGAGTATTAAAAATGTTATCACTATTGAGCGTTTCTACGCAACTCTCAATTAGTTGTTCTTATTATAGCTATGTAGATTCTTTTTCTAATTCCCCTTGTATATTTTTATGATGATATCAGATCAAATATTGTTCAAGGTACATACACTTCCTGTGAAGATTTTATTTCAAAATATTGTGATTAAATAATTATCTCAACAATTTCGTATCGAATTACATTCTCAATTAATTCTAATATCATTTGAAACAGGAAATGCAATTTGTGTAGAGATCAAGTATCTGGTTTGTATTAAACTTTGAAAACAATTACAAAGTCCATAATCGATTTCCTTTTAAAACTCATATATAATAAGTATAAAAATTTCGTTATTTAAGATTTTACAAAATTAACTTTTTAAAAAAATATAATTTATGTTACGTTTATACACTTTAAATCCGATATGATTTCGAACTTTTGATAGAAAATAAAGCATAGAGCAGTTATAAGTAAACGAATCATTTTTTTCAACCAATACACTTTACCTCAGTTTCGTTAATAGTTAATTATAATTAATAAACAATTAAATCTTTAAATGAATGTTTTGTGTCCGTTTTTGGAATATTGTTGAAGGTCATTGTCACTAAAGTTTTCAAAGGTGGTATATACAAAGGCTACTAGGAAAATTTTGCATTACGGCTACATTTACTTATTTTTTTCAAAGTAATTCCCTCTACACTCAATATACCTCTCCATCCTCCGAAACCAATCTTTAAACAAGTTCAGCGAAGTTTCACTAGGGAGTAAAGCACACTTGTTACCACAAACCTGCAGAAGGTCGTCATCGCTGGAAAACCGCCACCCTTTTAGCTTCATTTTCACATGCGGGAGCAGTGCAAAGTCGCAGGGAGCAAGATCTGGACTGTAGGGAGAAGTTTCAATCCTGTCGAGGTCAAATATTCGGTGCGCGGTGAACTGGAGCATTATCGGATGGAGGAGCCAGGTGTCCATTCTTGACTTTAGCCGCAGGTTCTTCATAGATCCAATGACTTTAGGCAGGCATTGTTCAGTATATCACATAGCTGTGACTGTCTTCTGTGTGTCCAAAACGACGCGTTCCACAATTCCACTCGATTTAAAAAATACAGCTATCATTTTCTTCTTTACAGATCGGGATCTTCTGACAACTACGGGTGTGTCCTCATCATCAAAAACCCAAACTTTGTTTTGAGCTTTGGTCGGCACATCGTAATAGTACAGCCAAGTCTCGTCACCTGTTACGATGTTGTTCACATACCGAGATTGTCCCTTATTCAACTTTTTTAGCATCTCCCGGCACCAAGTCACACGTCGTGTCATCTGCTCTTCAGTCAGTCGATGCGGCACCCAGAGAGAACAAAGTTTCTTCACGTGCAAATGATCATGCAGAATCGAACGAATTGCTGGTGCATTTAGGCCTGAAGTACCCTTCATCTGTTGATAGGTCACTTGCCTGTCCTCGCCAAGCATCTCCTCATAGTAGTAACGTTTTCTTCCGTAACTGACGTTCATGGCCTTCCCGGCCTCTCAGCATCCTCCACAGTTAAATTTCCCCTTTGGAATTCTCTATACCACCTGAATATCGTTGTACGATGTGGACAAACATCACCTAGTGCAAAAGTCATTTCTTCGAAGCACTGGTCTATGTTTAAACCACGCACGAAATTATAACCCTAAATTGCCCTTATCTCATTTCGTAACCACGATGCCATCGCAAGCACTTTACACTCTCATTGCTAATAAATAACTGAACTCATCGACATGGCGCGGCGGCTACTATGCACTTATGAACATGTCTCAACATGCAGCAACAAGCAGCTTCCTACGATTCATTGTTGCGTCATATTGCAAAATTTTCCTAGTACCCTTTGTAGCTTTTGTTTCATCCACAAGTATAGTAGGTAGTAAAGAACAAAATCATAATGTACTAAACAAGATTTTTGCAATGTTTAGTTCGGGAAATTTACTTTATAAAAGTCCAAGCTCGGTCTAAATATTATGTTCAGTTGACTTTGCACTTCCTAATCAATCTCAGGGACAATTTTGGATTTACTTTTATGAAACTACGCACTTTATCTGGTCCGGTTTTTGCATAGTCCGACTTTAGGTCATCTTTAAACGCCTTACGATCATTTAGAACACTGGTAAAACTGATTATGGAATAATCATTTACCTGCATGCTTTTTGAGGCATTGTGAAACATTTTTATATAGTTTAATACAGACATCAATCGCAGCTTTTCGTACGAAACTCATATTACTAACTCTTCGAAAGAGAAGGAAGAAAAACTAGTATTATAGAAAAATTGTGTTATTTTATTATCAAATGGTAAAATCATACTCATTTGTTACTGCAGGTAACTGTGCAGGTAATTAAGAAGTGTGTATTTGGTTTTTGGACGGTGTAATTCTGTGCGAGTTTTACCGCGAATACAGGTACGACACTGTGATTAATTATCTACTGATGAGGACAACTTAGTTGTCGAAATACGTATACAGAATACGAGTATTTATGTTGGAAGGGATTTAATTTATCTTTTTTGATTATTTCAATCAACCACAGTCTCCAAAATTTGCATTCATAATTCATATTTCATCTTAATAATAATCAGAATCAAGCAAACCTAGAAATAATTACGATTATGGTCGTTAAGATTCACTCAAACTGTCGATGAAAGTACACGATTAATAAATTTTACGCTACAAGTGTACTCTTCATGAACAATTACAAATGCGTCATAAAAAATAGCCAAAAGATCTGATTATTATGTTTTTATGAATTATTGAAATTGGTAGAAAATCTTTTGTTTCGTTTTATAAAAATTTAAAAAATACACAGCACAGTTTGCGAAAAAAAGTTATCTTTCCGAAACCCTTTCATTAGGTGTATAGATTATTAAAATAAGACAATAAATATAGACGTTATAGAGGTTAGAAATTCTTGCGTTACACGCGGTGTAAATGAGGTGCATTGTTGTATTAGATTTTTATTAGATCGTTTGCTGGTAGAAACCTATGGTGAGCATGATCTAACCATAAAAACATGCGAGGCGTGGTTCCGATAATTCAAATGTGGTGATTTCGATGTGCAAGACAAAGAACGTTCTGGTAGATTGAAAAAGTTTGGAGATGCGAATCTGCAGGCGTTATTGGATGAGGACCTAATCCAAACTCGAAAACAATTGGCAGAAGCGTTAAATGTGGCCCAAGAAACGATTAGCGACCGATTACGAGCAATGAGCAAAATTGAAGAGATGGGAAAATGGGTGCCACATCAATTGAATAACAGGCAAATGGAAAGCCGAAAAATCGTCTATGAAATACAGTTTCAAAGGCATGATCGGAGGTCATTTCTGCATCGAAGAGCGACGGGTGATGACAAATGGATTTATTTCGAAAACTCTAAGCGCAAAAATCTGTTGGAACCTGGTGAAACAGTTAATATTGATCGCTGCCGACAACGAATTATCAATTTGAACCATGCATTGATAGAAAAATATTCAAAATGGGCCCGAAGATACGGTAAAGTGATTTTACAGCAAACGGTCAAGGAAGCATTGAAAGAACTTGGATGGGACATAATATCTCACCCGCCGTACTCTCCACACCTTGCCTCGTCCGACTATCACCTTTTCTTATCAATGAGACACGCGCTTGCAGAGCAACACTTCGCCGATTTCGAAGAAGTTAGAAGATGGCTCTGTGAATAGTTTTGCTCAAGGAACATATAGTTTTTTTGTCATGGCATCCATAAATTGCCTGAAAGCTGGGCAAGATGTGTAGAATCAAATGGCCAATACTTTGAATAAATAAATTTTTCCATTTTCTTGAAAATTATGTAGTTTCTTTTGCGAAACAATCGGCAATGACTTTCCGGTATACCTGGTGTAGCATGAATACTGACCAGAAAAATTAATATGAGATTCTTGAGCAAAACAGAGCAAAACTAGAAGGCGCAGAATTAGAAATGAACAGTTTAGGCTAAAATAAAACACATACCCTCTGAATGATAATATTACAAAAAAACAATTGATGTAGTTTGACCATATACCTCTCATGAAAATAGGGTGAATTTCTAAAAGAATATATAAAACTATAAAGCAACTAAAAACTTCGAACGATAATATAGACGAAGAAATAGCAGATATGAACAACTCATTGATAGTTGTGGGGAAATTTTAAAGACAGTCCTTATGCTTAGCCAGGCCTTAGACTGTATAATGATGTACTAAAATAATTGATTGTGACGCAGACTATGTATTGAGAAATTTTAGTTTCTTAAACTTGCTGCTCTATATTAGTTGATATTTCTTACTACAAATTAGTTTCATTTTAAATAAATGTATCAATCGATTTTTTCCTGACTGATTCATATTTGTTTTATAAGCATCATTAACGTTTTCTCAAAGAATACTTTTGATGTGGTACGTAGACTTCCGCGGTCGTGATCTACGCGGTCTTCTGGACTTCCGGGCTGGAACCGCGTCACTGGTATAACTACCGACGTTTCGTACCCACTCCTATGGGACAGTAGCTGTAGTTGAGCCCTGAAAATGTCCCATACGAGTGGGTACGAAACGTCGGCAGTTATACCAGTGACTCGGTTCCAGCCCGGAAGCCCAGAAGAAGATAGTATAATACTTTTAAGACCTCATTAACTATTATTTTTTAAACTTTATGTAAGTAATAATAGTTCCTTCACTTTATTACATATATGATTAGATAGATAAAACACGAAGTCATATTTGCCATTGAGGAATGTTTCATTGACCAAAACAGTAACACTTTGCGATAAATGTATTTCATACACTTCACTTTCAAACATTTGCATATTTTTTCCACACCTCAAAGAACATTTGAAAGGTAAAAGATTTTACAGAAAACGCGAAGTCATATTTGCCATTGAGGAATATTTCATAGACCAAAACAGTAACATTTTGCGATCAATGTACTTCATACACTTCACTTTCAAACATTTGCATATTTTTTCCAAACCTCAAAGAATATTTGAAAGGTAAAAGATTTTAGAGAAAACGCGAAGTCATATTTGCCATTGAGAAATATTTCGTAGTTCACTTTCACACATTGGGTTGAAAAATTATAGAAGATCAGATGTCAAAGATGAGCCCGGTCTAGAAAATCTGTTTCTATGACTACTCCAGAAAACATTGAATTTGTCTATGATATGATTTTAGAAGATCAATGAATTAGGCTCAAAAATAATGGACATTTTGTACGAAAGTGTGTTTTACATGATTCGTACAGAAAAATTTGCGGAAAGTTTCTTAAGAAACTTACCAAAGGTCTGCTCCTTTTGCAAAATAATGCTCTTACTTACAAATCATTGAATGCACTTCAGAAATTAATGAAGTTTTCTTTGAATTAGTTGATGACATTTTGATAATAGTTGATCATAGTTTTACTATTTTTTGCTACTAAAACTCAAAAACATGTGAAAGTTAAAAGATTTTCGACAAGTCGTGAAGTCGTATGTGCTGTTGAGGAGTGGTTTAGGCACCGTAGGAGATTTTGTTGAATAAGTAGTGTTCGTTTTGGAATATTGTGAGGTCTTTGATGGTTCGCTTAAGTACTTATCAATACTCCCTCGTATATGAACTCGAGCTCAAACTTTTTAAACGAAATTATTGATTACATATTTTACATATTATTGTCATATTGAGAACTAAATCAGAAAATTTTTGGCACTATTTGAACGGGTAATATCTGGAAAAAAAGATTCTTGTGTAATTTTAGAAGACTTTCCTGCAATTTTTGTTCGTTAAATACAAATATTTAGATTTTCAAAGATTATTTTCTTATTAATTATTGCATTATAGTCGAAAACAAATGAAAGCTACCTGATCTGGTGAAAAACTAGGCGACTTTTTTCCAAATCCATCTATATTGTTCAAATGTATGCTGTTACTTTCGGTTTTCTTGTTGAAATAATCCAAATTCTTCATGCTATCCACAAAATCGTCCAGTTTCTTATTATAGCCATTAATGTATGGGTAACTTTTTTTCACATATTCTTCACTCTTACTTTTTATGTTATTGGCGACATTATTGTTATTATTGTTCGAACTATTGTTATTCGCGTTAATTGCAAAATTATCTTTTTTGCCCGTGAAGAAATCAGTCCTCCTTTTTTCGCATTTACTTTCGTAAAAATCTTTACTGAAATACGCGTCGAACTCGGTCCTTTTCGAACTGTGCGATAAATAGATATTTTCCGTATAAAAATTCGTATTGGTACTATTATATTGTATAGAGTTCGAATCACTAGATGTACTGGTACCGTCGACTTCCATGTTTCATGTCAAATTAACATTTTTCGCATCATAAATCAAAATCTAATTAGAATCCGATATATTTCACACATATATCCACTAATAGTATGTATTTAAACCCACTTACACTTGAAAAATACTATGCTCACCAAGGCAAACATAATTTCGTTATGTACTCCTATGAAACACTCGACATAGTGCACCCTGGTTAACGCCTCCCAAGGACGGTCGACCAATAAGATTGCGTACGACGAGGTTGTTGTGATAGCAACCCTCGCGATCAACCAATGACGAGCCGGAGTCTTTCAATCGCAATTGTGCTATTCTAATAGTTATATGGTCCTTTCCGTAGCTGATGCGAGATGGAAAAGAAGCGGCTTTGGAATTTGCAAATACGAGTTTGTAACTTGACACTTATCCTGTTAAATTTTAACAATAAATAGGGTGTTATTTGATTTCCAGCACTTTGTGCATACTAATAAAGGATTCTTGAAAACGGAGAAATTTGTTTTTTTTAATCTTGAATTTAATTTAAAATTCCTTGTTCAAAAATGTAGATTAAAAGAACGCAAGGTATTTAAACATAAGTAATTTACTTCAATAAAGACATAAATATTTCTTTTTCATTTTAACCTTACAGACTAAGCTAAAAAATAATTTTTTCCTTGTAGATGTTATTAATTAAATAAATATTTAAATCGTAGTACACGAATGAAATTGTATGTCTTGAAATATTTATTTAAAACAAAAGATCGTTATTTTATTTTATCTTGTAACATTGAACACCTTGATAAGAATTCAATGCCCAATTTTATTTTCTGGCTTCGATAGATTCGAAAGATCTTCGACGAAGTGGTAGCTTGAGAAGAGGAAAAGTCAGACGAAACCAAATCTGGCGAACGAGATTTTCGGTCGAAAATATTTGTTAAGTTTTAGATCAATAATTTGTTTACAAGAGGCAATGTGTAGGACTTCTCCAACGAATATACTCTAACCCTTCGTAACGTCCAGATAATATTGTTTGTCGACTATTTTCGTCATCAGAGGATACTTCAAGTGGATAACATCACGGTACTCAACGGGATAGCACAGTGGTAAAAACGTTTGACTTCAAATAATTATTTAAAGAAGTTAACGGCTCGAACCTCACTGTGATTTTTAAATTCGTTTCCCGTCTCAGTGGTGGTTGATATTTATTTCGCTACCCTTCAGCATTCAGGAGAAATAATCAACATTGCTTTCTTACTTATGGAGAGGAGGAGTTTGTAATAAATCTGTGGAACGCTTTATACTCATTAAATATACACTCTCATGGTTGCGGCAAGTCGAAAATACTTACAACCCAAGTGGGCACTCACAATGGGCAATATGGTTTCAATTTTCTAGTGATTTCGATACAACTTTTATCGATTTCGGTTAATTATTAGAGCATCATTTCGAAGTTTTTGGTTATTTGGATGTCAAGCTCACGAACTCACGTCAAATTTCTGCAAAAAAGTGCGGTAGTTAACGTTCCCCTGAAGGCACTAGGCTTAACTCCGTTGTATTTAGCATTACTCAGTCAAGTAACGCTCTGATCGGACGAAAATAGTCGGCAAACAATATTGTCGACTATTTTTGTCTTCAGAAGATATTCCAAGTGGATAAAATCACGGTACTCAACGGGGTAGAACAGTGGTAAGAGCGTTTGACTTCAAATAATTATTTAAAGAAATTGACGGCTCGAACCTCAGTGTGATTTTTAAATTCGTTTCTCGTCTCAGTGGTGGTTGATATTTATTTCGCTATCCTTCAGTATTGAGGAGGAATAATCATCAGTGCTTCCTCGCATACAGAGAGGAGGAGTTTGTAATAAATCTTTGGAACATTTTATATGTACTAATCAAATATATATTCTAATGGTAATGACAAGTCGAAAATACCTACAACCCAAGTGGGCACTCACAATAGGCAATGTGGTTTCAATTTTGGGGTGATTTCGATATGACTTTTATCGATTTCGGTTAATTATTAAAGTGCCATTTCGAAGTTTTTGGTTATTTGGATGCCAAGCTCACGAACTCACGTCAAATTTCTGCAAAAAAGTGCGGTAGTTAACATTCTTCTGAAGGCACTACACTTAACTCCCTTGTATTTAGCATTACTCAGTCAAGTGACTCTGATAGAACGGGCTGTTATTTCTCTTACTGTTCATGCGAACAGTATGGAAAAGTAGAGACCAAAATTCAAAGAAAAATGAAAAGAACATTCTTAGGAATGAAATTGAAAAATTAGAATATTTATATATTTTGAATAATAAAACACTGTCTGTAACACGTTCCTAAAGATGTAAGTATTGATTGTGGTGATTGAGTGATGTCGTGACGCTGTCTGTGAAATTCTCTAATTCGTTTAGATTAAAGACAAATAGCTTTTGTTTGATCAATTTAATGATTTACCCCTGAATATCACTTTCCAATAGTTTCTGCTACAAGACGAAGTTTACACGTTACATGTATTAAGTTTCTACACTTATTTTAAAGAGAATCTTCCACACTTAACATGGTTGCGGCACCATTTGTCATTAACATTTATTTGGTGAGAGCTAAAAGTTGGTTAATATATTTAGCGCTACCCTAAAAGTAGCTTCGCTATTTTTCTAATCTTTTACTATCAGGTTGTTCAATAATTTTTGTTGTTCGACAAGAAAAACACGATTTCATGGTTTGAAATACATTTTATTATTCAATATAACTTCTCTGATCTTTAATACATTTATTCCAGTGATCTTATAATTTACGAATTCCATCCCCGAAGTGAAAATCCAGAAGACTGTTGAAATAAGTTTCCATGGCTGCTATTACCTATTCGTTCAATGAAAATCGTTTTCCAGGTATGAATTTTTTGAGATGTGAGAACAGAGGAAGCTAAATCTGACGGATAGGGTGGATATTGGAACAATTAATACTTTAATTCACTAATTTTTGCGATGGTTTTTTGAGGTGTCTGAAAGGGTGTGTTGTCTTAATGAAAACTGTTTCTTTTTCTTCTGTAAACCAGGCCTTTTCTCACGAATTTTTACATTCACCTGGTCCAAAAGGTTACAATAATAATCTGGGTTTATTATTTTACCAGTTTGGAGGTAATCCACGAACAAACTTCCTTTCGCGTCCCAAAAAACTGATGCTAAGACCTTCTGGACCCTAACTAGCTTCTGAGCCGAAGTACCGGGTTCACACAACTCTCTAGTCTCTTATTTTGATTGAGGATTATGGTGGTAGACCCAATTCTCATCCATAGTTATGAAAGGACGCACAAAAATCGTTTTTATTCCATCTAAAATGCTTCACATGTCGCTGAGAACGTCGCATTCGAATGTGTTTTTATTACATTATTAACGAATGCGGCACCCATTTTGCACACAGCTTTCTGAAACCTAAAACTTCAGCTAAAATATTGCTCACACTTCCTAACGAGATATCTGAGATTTCTACTAAATCTCCCTCGGTTAATCGACGATATTCCGAAACCATATCCTGTATTTTTGCTACGATTTCTGGTGTTGATGCACTTTTTGGACGCTGAATCGTCTTCAACACTTTTACGACCACGTTTAAATTCAGCAACCCACCTATTACTGTTCTAATTGAAGGTGAAGATTTCTTATGCACTTTCAACAATTGTTCCTGAATTTGTTTTGGTGCTACACCTTCAAAAAATAAGAATTTTGCGCTACACTATATTCAATATTTTCCATTGTAAAAATATATTGTGACACATCAACTCTGAACATCTGTAAATATACGAATGAGAAACTTCACACGTATTCATAAAAAAGTGGTACAATTTTTAGAAAAATAAGACGACGAACCTAATAGCGTCGTCTCTTATTGAATGATAAAACTTATTGAACAACCTGGTAGTTAGTAACAATGGCACTGGTGGTTTAAAATGTTTTAGTGTTCATATTAGAACATTGATAACATAATTATTTTGCAGTGTGTAGTTTTGTCCATACTCGGATATAATATTGGTTTCAATTTTATCATGTACAGAGATAATAATTTTCATTAGGAATTGTGTGTAACCTAGAATTTACGAAATTGTTTTTAGCAAATAAAAAAGAAAATAAATTGCTAACAGTAAATATCAAAATTAAATAAAAAAATAAATGGTTTTAATGTGTTTTTTTACACGCAAATTTCTCCCGAGAGAACAAAAATTATCGCAGACTGTACATATTATTGTTACGCCATCATACTTTAGGTCTAGAAATTATTTTATGAATTTCCTTACATTACATTTTCTGCTAATTGTAGCATTATCACAACTTTCTGACATTTATATGCTATACACCAAAATAGCATTATAACAAGTAACAACTGGTCTCTCCCAACTGATGCGATGTACTAAATTCACCTTTGAATTAACTACATGTACTTGCCCCAAACTTCCGACGACTCTGAGCACTGCTAAGAATTGGGAATTCTACCAATAACCATTTCTTGGCAGAAAAAAATATCAGTTGTTTATTAATATTTATTTATTGTATTAATTTTAAGATTTCCTTTCTTAATATTAAAAGCAATTGAATTTCAACAATATTCAAGTGCATATGTAACGTACATAGCGTTGTTAGTTCATAATAAGCATTTGTATAAGAAACAATCTTAAAACCAAGAACTGTTTGCAAACGTATCTTTAAAATAATTTTTAACACTCGATTCATCCGCATTTACGTTACTAAATTATCGAAAATGAAATAATTAAAATTATTTTATGTATATAATAGAGGCTCATTATTTAACATGTTTAAATCACTCTGATGGAGAAATTAATAATATTACGTTTGCAAAATCTGATAATTAAACGTTAAATCGGGTGGATAGTGTGTGATATATTGTAAAGAGGGATCCTGTTACATGTGTCCTATAATTAACTCCATCGGGAGTACCAATCATTCCAATTAGGCTCGCCGAAGGGCGGCATTTCCCGCGTTGCCCACCTAAAAAGACGGGGTGAAACGGGGCGTAATGAGGTACGAACAGGTGTTGTTATACGCACCAGATTCAGTCATCGATTATCCAATATCCCGTTACTTTAATGAAAATAATGTGGAACCTTGTGAGGTATCATTTGGAATATCTTTTCGGGCACATAAAATATATTTTATAATTTCGAACGTAGCAAAAAAGAATAATGAAATATCTTTGACATTAATCGCATTTTTTAAATGTCTAGGTGGCATCAAGTGTTCCTATAAAACCTTTAATAAAATGCAAAGCTTTAATACTTTTATACTTATTGTTTATCGACGTATTCGTTTTGGTGGTAAATTTGGTTGTAAACTGTGAATAATTGAATTAATCAAAAAAGGTTCCTTACCACATCATTGTTTGTACTCTGAATTGGTATTTCGACAACTAAGTTGTTATCATCAGCAGACTATTTATCACAATGTGGCAGCTGGATCCACGGTAAAGCTCACACAGAAAAATTCCGCGCACTCATTCCGTCGAAACCAAACATACACTGGCTTTCACAAAACACCTATAAGGAGGAGATTATAGGCTCCTCGTCAAAGCCAGCAGATCTAGGTGTGATTAATAGTTTGTTGATGATGGCAACCTAGTTGTCGAAATACATATACAGAGTGTGGTGAGGGACCCTTATGATTTTTTGATATTTGCCTTGATAATTTGTGCATTTTGCATTCGATAGAGTCATTCAGCGAAATATTGCATCCACTGTCATCAATCCTCACATTTAATTTTTAATTGTCAAAAGGAACAATTCTCAGTATAACAGTTCGACAGTATAAGGCGGATGAGACATTAGGTGTGTTTTAAAAACAATGAGAGGCCCAATTGCTTAAGCGTCTGTATGGGGGTTGCTTTGTTTTGGTTCAGGATAACAATACCATTCGAAATTATTCAATGGAATCATGGCCACTGGAACATTTCCTTATCAATGCTCTTCACCTGTTTTATTTTGTGTGATCGTCTACCATCACTTAACATTGGAGTGTCCAGTCATCGATCATTATTGTGCACAGTAAGAATATTTCTTTTGAAATCTTACAAAATTTATCTGGCGTATAGTTTTCTTACGACAAAAAAACCATGCAAATATATTGTATTTGGTTTGTGTTTATGTCTAAGAATATTTTAATCCACAAGATTTACTGTGTGCGTACACCTAGTGTGTAAGTATGGAAGCCAGCATTTCCAAGGAACTCGAATTATATTCAACGTAGTCGCAGGAAAGTTGTGTGGTTAACATTTCCGTAGAGTCACGAGACGCATCCCTTGTATTTAGCCTTACTCGGTCAAAGGGACTTAGATCGGGCGGCCTATTATTTCTTTCGCTGCTTGTGGTAATAGTTTGGAATAGATCCAGAACAGAATCCAAAAAACAAAAAGTAGGAAAGAGAACATATAAGAGGTTCGAAAGCTACAGGGTAAGAACCTTGGCAAAAGAAGCTAGGAAGGCAAGGATGAATCAGAGTCATTTGCATAAAGATACATTAATCTGTTATGGTCTACTCTGTATTCAAAGAGGATCTAGTAACTAACGGGAAACAGGAATTCCTAAGATTAATATGCAGATGCTAGTAACGAAGGGCCAAAATAACATAGAAGTTTAAACAACCATAAATAAGACCAATATGAACAAGTATCTCTAAAGAACCCAAGAGACTGCAGAGACGTGAGTATTACAGTGGAATATACTTTAGGGCCATTTCAGCGATTAGTTATATGATCTGGAATTACTAAGGGTAAAGTGCAAAAGTTGGTGAAATAGGCCTAGAAATACATGGAGGCTGCTAAACAAACCTTAATTAAGACATATAAGAACCCGAGAGACTTTAAAGATACATGAAAAGGTCGCAACGAAATAGGTTTTTAATGGTAATCTCAAGTGAATCTAAAGAACATTGTACTGTGATGATTTAAGAGGTAGCGAACTTTTATACTCATTGACAATCGAGAACATTCAAGTTGGAAAGCATATTTTCCAGTGACTCTAGGAAAATCTTATACTTCGAATAATATAAAATTTTAAAACGAACACCAAGTATTAGATTCAATCTCGTTCATTCATTCGGTACATTGTGAATCATAAACTGTTTTATCTATTAACCACCCAAACATTCCGGTTTTCAGCTTTGCCCTGTTATTACCAGAAATTTTACGTGTCAAGAAGCCGAAACAAAGTCCATCTACATTTCGTAAACCCGAATTTGAGATGCCGGAGTAGAAATATGATTTTTTTTTCACGCAAGCAAAGGTTCGTTGATTATATTTTGTTTTTCTTGAATCATAACATTCCTTAAGGTTGAATTTTTCATAATCTATTACAGGTTCTGCTATCCAAAAGACATACGAAAATATGGATATTTTATAAATCCACTTTGTTGTCGAAGGAGAAAGTTCACTATTTTTAGATCGAGGTAAATCATCCACTAGTGTTCTTCATAATTAATTTTGTTCAGTTTATAGTAACGGGTAATACCAAATAAATCAACCTAGTTTTTTATATTTTAGTTTTAGGTATGAAATTTTGGCTGATAAAGATATTATATCATTTCTGTCTTTTACCACAACTAAAATTACATTAAAAACTGGACCGGTTAAACAAAAAAAGTAAATATTTTTGAGACTAGTACATTAAAAATATCCAAAACCAGTATTTACAGTGCCTGACAATTGAATTAAAACCACCTTTTGATTGGGTGTTTTTTCAAATTTATCAAAAATAAAAGAAACACAGACAAATATTAATAAAAGAAAATGTTTATTTATACTTCGCAGAAGATATATTAATATTATGTTAATTCTCCTTTGTCTTTAATGACTGCACTAAATGCATCTGGCATACTGGAAATACAAGTTTTTACAACTTCTTGCAGTTTTGTGTTCTCTTGCCAATGTCTGTAAACATTATCTTTAAGCACTGCTATTGTTGGGTTTGGAGATGAGTACAAAAACTTTTTCAACATGCACCATTTATTTTTGATTCGATTTAGATCTGGTGAACTTCGGGGCTAGAACAAAAGGGGTATGTTATGCTCTCGAAACAGATTTTTTTACAGATTTCGCTTTATGTCACGCTGCTCTATTCTCCATGAAGTTGTATGGACCTTCTTCTTCATATATTGAGTTTAGGAAACATAAAAATATAGTTTCCGCAAACTTTTTAGATTGCACTTGATTCATGGTTCTCTCTACAAAATGCAGAGTTTCGGTGCCATTTGCGATTATGCATGACCAAATCATGACTGATCGAGTGTTTTTCTTTACAGCTTCATCACTACAATATTCCTTGGATCTCGTCTAACGAATTTAACACTATTCGCCGTTGCTTGAAGAAGCAAAAAATGTATAATTGCACTCATTTACCCTTTTCCAATCTTCAATTGTAAAATTTCTGTGCATTTTTGCTCATTGCATGTATATTTTCTTCATTTTTGGTATCAACCTAGGCTTCATGACTGGTCTGTGACATTTGATCCCAGCAGCATACATTCGTGATCACATCATGTGTTCAGATATGTTTATATTATGCACTTTTACTTATCCAGCAACTCTCTAGCGGAAGATTGTTTATCCACCAGTGCTCTTTTGAATATCTTCTCGAATTAATGTCCATTCGGTCGACTAAATACCGAGAAACTTTCTGCGTTATTGCAATTCATCGGGTCGAATACATGCCTATTTTCAATGAAGTCTCTATTTTAATTTTATCCGAGCTACTAATATTTTTCAATTTTCGTATTCCCAATAAATTACAAAGCTTTAAAAGTTCAACAAAAAAATTAAATTAATAATAAAATTGACAATATATTATTAAAACTCTTTAACAAACTTTTTAACACGAGAACGTACAAATTTCAACCAAAATTGGACCGCCTTCTGATTATGGTGCTTTTTCAAATTTATCAGAAATAAAACAAACACAGAAAATAGAAAATATTTATTTATACTTCGCAGAAGATATTATATTAATATTTTGTTAATCCTCCTTTGTATTTAATGACTGCATTAATTCCATCTGGCATACTGGAAATTCAAGTTTTTACCACTTTTTGCAATTTTGTGTTCTCATGTCGATGTCTATAAATATTATCTTTTAGAGTTGCTATTGTTGGGTTCGGGAAAAAGAAATAGATCCTTTTTAAACAACTAAATCCATTTACAATCGAAAATTTGAAATATATTTAAACACAAACGGCTTGTTTACATTACGAATTTCTTGTTACGCAAGAGCGTCCCAAATTCAATTTCTAGGTACTGTAGTATTTGATTCTCCCTACATTAAATATTGTTGGGTTTAATTATTGTTTACAAATAAATATTGATAGTACACTAATTATTAATGTTGTATAAACCTGATTTCACAATAATGTACAAAGGTTGGAGAGGTGCTGTTAGAAATTTAAATAAAATTATTATTAAATATATTTAAACGCAAATAGCTTTTATTACAAATTTCTTGATAGGCAACCGAGACACTACCGCACTTGTCAGGTACCGTATTTTTTCGACACCAGGACAAAAATTTCATTTTGTTCAGCTCTGTTAGTAGTAATATTATTATTAAAGAATGTTTTAAATAAAATTAAAAACAACAAATTTCGAAACGTCTTTTGAATGAACAAAAGTTAATCTATTTTCGTAATGATTAAATTTTGATATCATTTAAATGTATTTTACTTTATTTCTGTATTTTTTTCTAAAGTATACACAGTCTGTCACAGAGAAAACCGAAGTTTTTTAAAATAGTAATTCTTAGTGCCGCTATCTATCAAAAATGCATGCAACGGTAAGATAGATCTTTCACCAATGTTATGTCAAAATATCTTGACATTTGCATCATTAGAAACAAAGAAATTGCGCATAAAGTAACAGTGTGCATTTGGCATTGGTCGAAAAATGAATTTTGAATAAAGAGCAAATTTTAAGTTCTGTTTTAAACTCGGTAAATCGTTTACTGAAACATTTAATTTGATGAAACAAGTGTATGATGATGCGTGATTATCATGTACGAGTGTGTATGAGTGGTATAAACGATTGAAACACGGTCGTACGAACATAATTGACGACGAATATCCTGGTGTAAAAAAATCTGTGGTTACGGAAAGTAATATCCAACTTGTCCGTGAATTTATTAGAAGTGAGCCGAAATCCTCATTGGGTATGCGGGACTAGAATTTAAGAAAGATTCCATTCATCGCATTTTGACACAGCATTTAGGTCTGAGAAAGATTTGTACAAGATTTGTATCACACAAGCTAATTGAATTCAACATCTTACAGACTTAATTAAAGACTCAGAAAATGATGAAAACTTCAGGTATTCTATTGTAACTGGCGATAAGACGTAGTGTTTTCAATATAATCCAGAGACCAAGTGTCAAAGCTCTGAATGAAAGCATCCAAGCGAAAAAAGACCGAAAAAAAGCCGTTTGGATAAGTTAAAAGTGAAGACAGATGTTGATTTGTTTCTATGATTTGAAAGGCATGATGCACAAAGAGTTTGTACCAACTAGCCAATAGTCAATGCTATATATTATCTTGGTGTTATGAAGCGTCTTTTGGTGCGTATTCGTCATGCGCGCCCCCAATTTCGTGAAAATGGTAGCTGGTGTTTGTTACATGATAATGCACCATCTCATTGCTCGACGCTTATCACTGCTTTTCTAACTAAAAATGGCATTTTAAGCATCAACCATTCACCGTATTCATCAGATTTGACCTCCTGTGATTTCTATCTGTTCTCCAAACCACATTTGTCAATGAAAGGACAGCATTATGCCATATGCGTCGAAGCCATTAAAAAGGCGTTAACAGCGATCTTGATGGACAACTCAAAAGATGAACTTAAAAATTTATTTGACATGTTAATTGACCCTGCAAAACGTTGTACTAAAGCCGAAACCGACTACTTTGAATGATATAAATAAATTTTACCAACATAGTAAGCTTTTGTTTTCATTTTTAAAAAAGTTCCCTTTGCTCTGAGACAAACTGTGTATTCTACTATATTCCTGTATTGGTTTGTAAAGTATACTAAACAATATTAGTTCTTATTTGTCACAACATTAATAATTAAAATTAATTTGGCAAAGGAAAATCATGATTAAATCGAACATTTAATTTATAACAATTTTTGTCAAAAAAGAGTTCTTTTAAAACGAAGTTAACTTTATTATAATGACAACTGAAGGAAGTAGAAAAAAATAAACAATCATCCTGTATACAATATTGGAATTATGTTCATTCTTTAATTTATAAAACGCAATTCAGTCTAGTATTATGCAACACATATGTAATATTTATGTAATTGTTTACGTTTTATCATAACAACAGCTTTCATGATTTTTTCTGTCCACTCTGAGTTTTTATGAAACTTTCTTGTCTCAACAAATAGCGTGACGGCTTACCAATTACGCCTTTATACCAATCAAAAATAGCATGCGAAGTCCATCGATTGCTGATTGCAATTTTTTTCAAGTACCGGATATTTAACATATTTATATTAGTATATATATATTACAGAAATAAGTCGGATGTACAACCGTACATACGTCGTGAGAAGGTGCTGACAATGAAAAGAAGGTCGGGGTCGGAAATCAAATAGTGGATATAAGCGAAAAAAATACGATGAACAAGCTGACATGACATGTACAGGACAATGCAATCGGGGTGTACAAACTACAAACACGTACAAATACATGCATTTATGATGTATGCCTACTTATGTTACATCAAATTGGACATGTACTTATCAACAATTTATCTCGCGAATTATGTATGCAGGGCCATCTCGCACGATTATGACTTAAGCGTTCTAATATCTAAGGTGTTGTTGTTGATAAAGAATGTGAAGTATTTTGTTACTCCGTCCTAATATGTGATATTTAAATAATACAAGAACATGAACGAAACTACTGAGAAAATGATATCAGACTAACAACACACTAATTAACTAAATTCTATGCATAAATTATTAAATTTTTAGTTTGCTTGCGATACATTGAACTAAATATCGTGGGATTAGTTCTCTTTGTAATTAGAGTAGTCTATGAATATTATAATTTAGAATAAACATACATTTAGAAATTGGAGTAATATTCTTTTACTTAAGTGATTTTATAGAGACATGTTTTGATCTCATTTGGTATCTGAAAGAAAATGCTGGGGAAATTTGAAGGAAAACCAAAGTAATTTTTCCGTCAAAAGATTCAAATTTGTGCTGCTTAAAGCAACATATTGTAATCGAGGACTATTTCCTTTTATTTTCTCAATTCTTCAAATCAACTTAATTCTTCAATTCATTTCGTCGATTCAATTCTTCGATTTAATGCTTCGATTGAATTCTTCGATTCAATTTTTTTTATTAAATTCTTCGATTTACTTGTTCGATTCAATTCTTCGATTTAATGATTCGATTGAATTCTTCGATTCAATTTTTTTTTATTAAATTCTTCAATTCGATTCTTTGATTCACTTTTTCGACTCAATTCCTTGATTTAATGCTTCGATTGAATTCTTCGTTTCTATACTTTAATTCAATTCTTCAATTCGATTCTTTGATTGACTTCTTCGATTCAAGTCTTCAATCAAACCTTCGATTTCTCAATTCTTCTCTTCTATAATTCTTCGATTCTCTTATTTCCCAATTCCTCAGTTTCTTCAGTTTTTACAGTCTTGGATTCTTCAATTCTTCTTCTCTACCAGATGCTTCATATCTATATTTCAATGGAATAAAAAATATATGTATACGTTGCGATTAATAGATTTTCTAAATTTACACAAACTTTAAGTTATAGGAGTCAAATATTTGCTGACACGAGCATGACTTTTTAGATGATGTCCTAGAAAAAATTCTCAAAATTCTATTTTTTAAATTTTGAAGTGTGATTGTGATTGTGGCAAGAATAACGAGACTTTATTTTGGTATCCAACAAGGCAACACAGTAAGGCCTACCCAGTATACGTTGCAATTTACACTCCAATCTCGTTTGTAATATTCGAAATATGAACAAATTCTTGCAATACTGGTGTTAAAAAAAATAAGTTACGTATGTAAAAGAGCAACGAATCGACATAAAATTTCTTGTGAAAGTAAATCATTTTCAGATATCCGGGCAAAAGAGGAACAATGGCTGTGGTGTTCAGAATAAGTTGCCTGGTTATTTTCTACACAGAAACGAGAGAATATATTAGCGAAGCCATTCACAATACCCACAAGATCAGAAAGCTCTTCAGTGCCATCACCAAGTCTACCATGTATTCTTGTTACTTGCATTCTTTCTTTCATTTAAACATTTCCATAAAGCGGTAGGATTAGACTTCTCATTAGCTTCAATAGTAGATAAGTAAGTTTGATACGGTTGCGAAATCAGTACTTTTGTTAGAAATCTCGGCCTTTTAAATTCATTATAATGGAGTATAATACCACTAGCCATTCATTTTCGATTATAATATGCCTTGGCTATAATATCTACTATGATCTCGCTTGTGTTTCGTAACGGATACGTTGAGGTTGTCGCAATTCTAGATGGTACATACATATTGAGAACGGAGTAAATCTTTTCGTAAAAAATCACTGCTTCTATAATATTAGAACAGCGCTCAAGAAATGACTAATCTAACATACATAGACTAGTATACAGATAAACGGAATCTGCAACAACCCGTAGTTTCAACTCCCTGTCTGCTTTAGTTTACTTTCGAGCTTTAATTGTAGAAGACACTGTTACTTAGTAGTGCCGTGATAATAATCGAACAGCGTATGTTAATTCGCTGAAATTCCTTGTCGAATTAAAAAAGATTGCCAACACAATGTTTACAAATCTTAAAGGCGGTATTTGGCGATAATGTTACGTCACGTGCGCATGTTTTTGAATAGCACTGAAGATCGAGAAGAGGTCGAAGATTATAAACGTCCTGGTCGACCTGTGACTGCAAGAACTGAAGGGAATGTTCAGAAAATTAATGAAATTGTCTGAAAAGTCCGACGTCTGACAAAGAAACAGTAAGACACTTTTGCATGGTGAATTAAACATGACAAAAGTTTGTGCAAAAATGGTGCTGAAAAATTTCACTCAGGAGCAAAAAGACAATCTGATGAACATTTGCTCTGACATCTTGGAACAAAAGAATCAGACTTGCTCACAAAAATCATCACATGTGATGAAACATGGATTTTTCAGTATGGCCCGGAAACAAAGCGTCAATCGATGCACTGGAAAACCGCCAAATCGCCAAGACAGAAAGTAGCACGAATGAGCAAATTGAAATCGAAGGCAATGCTGATCGTTTTTTTTTCGATATCAAGGATGTTATCATGAATAAACCGGGTGTCGGAGGGTTAAACCGTTAATCAGAAATACTACAAAGAAGTCCTAATCAAGCTGAGGGAAAGAGTAAGGAAGAAAAGATCGGATTTGTGGAAGAACGACTGGAGAATTCTGCATCAGGACAACGAACCAACTCACAATACTCTATCTGTGAAGCAGTTATTAGCGGACAAGCGCATTACTGTGCTTGATCATCCTCGGTATTCGCCAGATCATGCACCATGTGACTTCTACCTGTTCCCAAAGTGAAAAGTGCATTAAACAGAACACATTTTCAGTCTGTTGAATATGTAAAAGCAAAAATGGCAGAGTTGTTGAAGAGGCTGACAACTGATAAACTACAGCATTGTCTTGAACAATGAAAGGCACATAAATAGTCGTGTATGGATAGGGCAGGAGAGTATGTTGAAGGAGATAAAAGTTAAATATAAGTTTATTTGCATTAAATAACACATCTCACAAGAGTCTCGTTATTTAGTTGCCACACCTCGTATATTAGAAATAATAAAATCTCAAATGTTAGCCTTCCAATTCCGCACACTATTTAATTGATGTGATTGTGTGGTGTTAAAAATGTTTTATAATATTAACTTTGAAATGAGAGGCGATCTATATCTATTATATTTTATTCACAATTGTTAATTTAACTAATTAGTGTTTAAATGTGCTACGAGGGAGCGTTTTTATATTCGCGGAATGGGGGACAAGGGGTGGAAATAAAAAAACCAAATTATTTTCCTTTTTCAATATATTCACCTGCAAGACGGATACATTTTTCACATCTTTCAATTAATTTATTTATACCCTCATAAAAAAATGATTTCTCTTTATCTGCAAAATACGCCGAAACTGCCTCCTTGATTTCATCATCGGCAGTAAATTTTTTACTCCGCAGCTCTTTTTTCATTTTCGGAAACAGATAATAATCACTCGGGGCCAGGTCTGGGCTGTAGGGTGGGTGATTCACAATTTCGAAGCCCACCTTATGCAGGGCAGCTAACGCAACGCGGCTCTTGTGGACGGGCGCGTTGTCGTGCAAAAGCAGAACACCTTTTGTCAATTTTCCCCGTCTTTTCTCTTTAATGGCTTCTTTTAGTCGCTCTAATATTGAAGCGTAATATTCTCCAGTTATAGAAACACCTTTATCTTTATAATCAATCAACAATATTCCTTCCGAGTCCCAAAATACCGTTGCCATGAGTTTCCCAGCTGATTGTGACACTTTAAATTTCTTGGGAGGTGCTGTGCCCTTTTTATGCCACTGCATGGAGTCTTGTTTGGACTCAGGTTCATAATGATGAACCCAAGTTTCGTCTCCAGTAACAATTCCACTCAATACACTATCCTTGTCTTCATTACAGAGGTCCAAAAATGCACGCGAACACTCTACGCGCTGTTGTTTTTGCGGCGGCGGAGCATTCTCGGCACCCATCTTGCGCTGACTTTAGACATGCCGAAATGATCGTGTAGGATTTTAAAAATTGTTGTATCGGATACTCCAACCATTTCTGCGAGTTGTTTCTTCTTTAGTCGAGCATCTTCGAGTACAATTTGTTCAACTTTTTGGATAAGTGCTGGCGTGGTCACCTCAATGCTCCTGCCCGGCCTCGGTCATCTTCAAGGGATTCCCTTCCTTGTTTAAATAAGCTATGCCACTTGTACACCATGGTTTTTCCTGGACAAGAGTCGCCGTAAATCGATGACATCTCATTCATTATGGTCGCGACTGATTTTCCTTGCCTGGTAAGGAACTTTATAACGGCACGATATTTGATTTTTTCCATATTTCACTTTTCACTCCTGATTATGTTACTTGGTTGACGATAGCTCAAAGACTAACTGTCTAATAACAATGAAACTTTGTATTTATACTAATCATGAGTCGCTGCACAGGCCACGCCCCCAATGCACCTACTCACCCCTCTACAACACGCTCATTCCGCGAATATAAAAACGCTCCCTCGTATTTCTATTACAAAGAAAGAAATATTACGTAGAAATTTTAAACAATCTGGCATCGTTTTTAGTGTAGTGTAATATAAAATGAATTTATGTTGGCGCGTGGAAGGGAGGTGTGTGGAGAATCGTTAGTTAATGGTGTACATTTCATTATCTTTTGAAGTTAAACTTATCAAAAGGCATGTGTAGTTTCATTTAAAGTCGAAAAGACAGCAATCGTGCTTCACTTTATCTGAATTGATTAATTTAATGCATTAAATTTAAAATGCGTTTACAAAGGTGAAAAAGGGTGAAATCATAAGAATTTGAACGCACTTCTTATGTATCTATGTATGTAGAATCACCACAAAGTCAACCTCTTTCATGGAGAACAAAGTTTAGATTGTCTTACAGATACTCTTCTCCCAGAACACTAATTTGTATCAATTAATTAAATGAGATATAACAAATTAAATTTATAATTTATCACTTGTTGACTAATTAAAAGAATCAATTTTCAATTAACGAATTACAATTAACAAGTGTTAGATCTCAATTAGGTCTTTATTTTTCAACGGATAGCGAACGTATAGAATGCATTTTCTCGTTCAAATGCGTTGTAGAAATTGTCGTCTGAGTAGTTTCCATTAAATGAGCCGACTGTTTTCGACTCGAACGACATAAATTTTCGATAATTTATGAGCGTCCAATTATTTTTAGTGTCTCGGGGTTACAACCTATGCATAAAAAAGTCGGGGTGTAGTTGTTATTCAGTTTTTTACAGAACAGATGATTAAGATCCGTTCACTTTCTGTTCGTGTTTTTTTGTCCAGCACTCGTGTTATTTGATCGCCCCGCAAAAGTCGTAAATTATTTCAGTTTGAAATTTTGAAATATTTACTCATTTTTAACCCACTGCCATTATTAATAAGGACGTGTCTAATTTTAAGATATTTATAGAATGGATATCTATCGATGATTATTTAAATGTCCAACATGTGGGCTCATGATAAAAGAGATAAACATTATATTGTATTTGCCCCTGAGTTTTACGATACCTTGAAATCCAAATATCCTTTTTTTCATTTTCCGTGTAAACAGCTTCTAAATAAGATTGGGACTAGAAAAACCAAATTGAGGTGCGTGTCATAGGCTACAGTATATACACTAACGTCCATATTAGTTCGGACACTTAAATAAATTTAAAGAAAGAGAAAACAGTTAAACTAATTTATGTCAAAACTTAAAATTTTTATTGCATTATTGTTTATAGATGTTTATAAAGTATAATAATAAAAATTAAAGTAATTCTAACCTTAAACAAACGTAGCTACTTTAAACATTCCGCCCATCGAAGAAATTCCATTTTTCGCAAAGAACAGCCCGTACAATTCGAGGCATCCGCTTCACGAATTTTTCCACGATTCTATTTGGTATACTATTCCATTATTCTTGCAATTTGTTCCACAAGAGATTTGTTGTGGTAGGACACACTTTTCACCCCTCCTGTCCAATTCATCCCATAACAATTCTATGGGGTTTAAGTCGGGGCTTTGCGATGGCCATATCATTATTTGTAAGGTATTATTGTTTTGTTTGCTATTTAAGAAATTCTTACATATTATTGCTAAGTGTTTAGTGTCGTTGTCCTGCATAAGCACAAAATTTTCGCCGACTTTCAAAAACTTTTTATTGGTAATTGAAGTATCAGTTATGACATTTATATGCGAAAAAATAATATCTGCCAAATGGCCTCGTCTTGCAGCTCCACAGACGTCCACCCTTTTGTTAAAATTTTCAATAACATTGTGACATAATTGAGGCTCTATCTCAGAAATGACACGAATAATTTCATCTTTCAAAGCAGGAATTGATTGTGCATTGTTTTTATAAACCTGGCTTTTCACATAATTTCAAAGAAAATAGTCAGTGTCAAATCACATGATCTTGGTGGCCAATTAACATCACCGTTTCTTGAGATTGCACATCCAGCAAATTTTTCTCTCAATAAATCAATTGATTCATGTGCAAAGTGAGGTGCAGCGCCATACTGTTGAAACCACATATCCTCTAGATCAATATTTATTAATTCAGGCCACAAAAATTCGGTTAACGTCCGACGATATCGATCACCATTGACAATTACAGCTTCACCGGCAGCATTTTTAAAGAAGTAAGATCCAATTAGACCACCTGACCATAATGCGCATCAAACAGTAACTCATTTAGGATGCATAGGTTTCTCATGAATAATTCGTGGAATTTTCCTCACCCCAGACACGGCAATTTTGTTTATTAACATAGCCACCAAGTTCAAAATATGCCTCATCGGAAAACATTATTTTTTGAGAAAAATCAGCTGGTTGTTCATTGATGAAATTGACAAATGAACGACGTTTTAAATGATCTAATGGCTTCAGTTCATATGTTATTTGAACCTTATTTGCCTTCAGAGCTAAATTCTTGTGTAAAATGCGCCATGTTGTTGATTCATTAAGTCCAAGTTGTTGTGAATGTCGTCTAATGGGCATTTCAGGATCTTCAGCAACACTTTCACGAACCAAACCAATATTTTCTTGTGATCGACCACTACGTGTGTATTTTTCATTTTTGATATTCCACGGAACCAGTCTCTTGAAATTTTTTAATAATTCGACCAACAGTGTTTTCAGATGCACGATTATGTAAACCATAAAATTCACGTAATTTTCGAAAAACTCTTTTCACAGAACGTTGATTTTCATTAAATAATTCAACAAGTTGAACGCGTAGTTGTACTGTGTACGAAGCTATTTTTATAAATGTCATTTATCACACTTTTTAGGTGCCCACATACCCATACAAATTCAGTGCGCCATCTATATTTTATTTATTCTTAAAAAAATCGCGCAATTTGAAACATCCTTTATATTATACTTAGTTTTATTCGCTTTTAATTTTTCTACTAGCGGAGAAATAATTAACAATAATGTGCAAATTATTTTGAACAGTCTTGTGAGTTTACCCATCGTTTAAATTTCGCAACGATTTTAAACCAGGATGTAACTGTAGAAATACAATTACTGTTCTTGACGAAATAAATAGTTGCAGAAATTATAAAAAAATAGTACTGGTCGTATTTTTATTTTCTATTCTTATTTAATGTAGTTCCATTCTAGTATCATTCACGATAGTGCGTATAGGTAAAGTTTCTTTCAGATAAGTCTTACTACTGTTTCATTTTCTCAGAAAGTATATGTAGTTCGATAATGAATACGTATGAGTTTGACGTAAGGAATTAAAAAACACTACTCTTCATATTTCATTCATTCATTATTTTATTGAGTCATTGAATTATTTCCTGCGTACGCCAAAGAACACGAAAACAAATACATTATCTATCAGGTATTAGCCTGTATAAAAATATTCCAAGATTGAATTTTTAGTGAAAAATGTTTAACAAGCAATATGGCTATTACATTTTTCGATATATTTTTTTCAACATCATATTTGTATGATTTACCAAGACTTAAAAAGTTTTATATAAGTGCATTTAACTCATTCTGGGAAAAAATTTTAGCAACTTTATAGAAGTTATACATATATGTCTTTGTATAAAAATTACTAAAAAATTTTATAACAAATAGTTCGTAAATACTTAATTTATACATACAGATTGTTCAAAGTTATTTGTATTCTATTGCTAATTTTGTTGTTATTAGAGCTATATTACTATAAAGCCAGGTCAGATTACTATAAAGTCAAAGGAAGCTAAATCTGATGAATATTGTGGATGTTGCAACAATTCGTACTTTAACTCACTGACTTTTTTCGATAGTTTTTTGAGTTGTGTGAGAGGGTGCATTGTCTAGATGAAAAATAATTTTTTTCTTCTGTAAACTAGGTTTTTCCTCGCGAATTTTTACATCCAGCTGGTCCAAAAGGTTACAATAATAATCTGAGTATATTGTTTTACCAGTCTGGAGATAATCCACGAACAAAATCCCTTTTGAATGCTAACACCTTCTCGGTCGATTTGTGTACCCTAACTCGCTTCGGAACCGAAGTACCAAGTTCACACCACTCCTTACCTTCTTGTTTTGATTAACAGTCTTGGGGATGGACCCAAGTCTCATCCATAGTGTTGAAACGGCTCACGAAATTTTTATTCTTTCTAAAACGCTTCAAATGTTGCTGAGAAAGTCGCATTCGAATGCGTTTTTATTCCATTGTTCACGAATGCGGCACCCATTTTACATACAGCTTTCTGAAGCCCAAAACTTCAGCCAAAATATTACTCACACTGCTTAATGAGATGTCTATGGCTTCTACTAAATCACGGTTAATCGACGATCTTCCAAAACCATATTGTCTTTTTTGCTACGATTTGTGATGTTGATGCACTTTTTGAACGTCCTTCACATGGATCGTCTTCAAAACTTGTACAACCTCGTTAAAATTCAGCAACCTATCTTTCTTCTTTTCTAATTAAAGATGGAGAGTCCTTATACACTTTTAATAATAGTACATTAATTTGTTTTGGTGCTACACCTTCCAAAAATAAGAGTTTTATCACTGCTTGATATTCAATTTTTGTCATTGTAAAAAATACCGTGACACGTCAACTTTGAACTAAACTAAATATACGAATGAGAAAGCTTCACACGTGTTCATAAAAAAGAGTAAAATTTTTACCGTCATCTCTTATCGAACAACAAAACTTATTGAATAATCTGCTGTATAATGTATATTTTAGAGAGACCAAATTTGTGTGTTATTAGAAGGTCTCGCTTTTACTATAACAGGTCATTAAGGAAGATGACACTAGCAATTTTGTGATGGGTAAAGCTTAAGTTATGCACGATTAGCAACGATGTATGATCAACATCTCTTAAGGATACACACCATTTATCTTAAATATCTTCTGTAAAGCATAAATAAACATTTTCTATTAGTAATATGTGTCTATTTTTGTTCGATTTTCGACAAATTAAGTACCAAAATCAGAAGACAGGTCTAATTCAATTGCCAGGTACTGTATAGAAACAGGGAATGAACTTGCCTATTCATAAATATATCTGAACGATTGAGGTCACTATAGTTCATGTTTATTTACTGTATATGTAGAGGTCATATGTCTAAATAAAATTTTCGTTGGATTTACAATAAATTTATAAGTTTAACTTTTTAATTTCTTTTTTTATTTTTATAGAATCTTTGTAAGTATGAATAGGTGGCGTTAATATTATTGTTTAAATTGGGGGATTGTTTAAATAACATTGTAACCATCCAAAGTATCACTTTATCAAACAAAAATGTTTTTTCGTATAACATACATACATATAATATTTAAAGGAATAGAAAGTGATCTTATTTTTGTATAACGTTGTAAGTTATATATATTCAAGACACCTTAATAAAGGACGCAGTAATTCAATGACTACTTCGACAGTTATGCTATCAACGCGAGACGCCGTCATTAGACACCTTATACATGTGTTAAGTGTAAAGTAACGAATAGCAGATATTTCCGTCTAGGAGACTTCCGATGCGCCATCTTTAAAATACTCGCGTCTCTTTTATTATCGCGATCATCAACAAGGTCATTACCAAGAATTCCATTTTGTCGTCAGTCAGCGAGTCCAAGCAAAACATAAGACAAAACGAAAAAAAAAGACATCGTGTTTACATAAAGCGCCCCATTTTAAAATACAGTTCATGTCGTTTGGCGATCAGAGATATGTTGAAATTTCAATGCTATCTCGGGGGATTTTGTGTAACACGGATGATCCATTCTGTTGGGCCCTCATGAAAAGATTATTATTTATTTTAACAGACCGCAAGGGTGTAAACGGGGACGTGTTCGCTACCTGAATTCAGATTGTCCTTTTTACGTCAAGAGGTGTTATTTAGGGCACATTCTTTTGTGTATTATGCACGATTATGTCGAAGATATTTTCTGATGGAATCATACGTTAAATTTGTTTTCATAGCTAGGGTGTTAAAAGAAGAATTTTATTACTGTCATTATGGTACGTTTGAATAATTACATATTTCATTTAATGTATTCATTGCTATTTTATGTTAAATTAAAATAAGAAGATCTTATAAAAATATTTTATTTTAAATAAAATTTGACGAAAAAAAATACAAATTTTAAATTTAAATTTACTTCTTAAATTTTAAATTATTTGGTCCATTTAACAATCAGACAGAATGTAAGTTTGTTAATTTTTCATATAATGGCAACTCAAATTAATTTTTCAGCACTTAAACGACCGATATCAATTGGAATTTCTTCTTTCCCTTTTTTAAATTACAATAATTTAAATTTACGACCCAACAAAGAAAACACAAAAAGTTTGGAAAAAAATATATTTATTTTTCAACATAATCTCCTTTCAGCTCTATACATATTTCCCAGCGATATTCAATAAATTCGATACCCTTTTTATAATAAGAACTGTCTTGCTTCTCAAAATAGCCATTAACTGCCGACATTACTTCTCCGTTCTTGGAAAATCTTGGACCGCTTAGCCATTTTTTTCAAGTTTGGGAACAGAATATAATCCGAGGAGGCTAAATCTGGCAAATAGGGTGCATGATGTAGCAATTCAAACTTTAATTCATTAATTTTGGCCATTGCAATAACGGATTTGTGAACTTGTGCATTGTCTTGATGAAACAACACTTTCTTCTTAGCCAAATGCGGCCGTTCTAGCTTGATTTCTTCACTTAAACGTTGCAATAAATTCGCATAATACCCGTCGTTGATAATTTTTCCTTTTTCAAGATAGTCAATGAACCGATGCCATAACCTTGCCTACAGATGAAACGGTCTTCGCCTTTTTTGCAGCCGGTTCTCCATTTTGAGTCTATTGTTTTTATTGTTCTTTTGTCCCGAGACAAAGCACACAGCTTTTTCATGTCCAAATTTTCAGATAATATGAGATGTACCGCACTTTTTGCCTATTATGTCTGCTAGCTCGCGCACTTTCAGTCGACGATCATCCAGTACCGCTTTGTGGATTATCTTCACCATATCTGGAATCGTCACCTCATTTGGTCGACCACTGCGATGTTCGTCTTTGCAGCTCGTACGGCCTCGTTTAAACTCTGCTACCCAATGTTTCACTGTTGTAAACGAAGGAGCAGACTCACCCAGAGTAGAATCCAGTTCAGCTTTTATATTTGTTGGGGTGAGGCCTTTCAAATAAAAGCATTGTATCACGTAACGATGACCAATTTTTTCCATTTTTACAAATTCACTGAAAGCGTTCACTATCGATGGTTGCCCAACAAATACTAAACAACGTGGCATCTTTAAACTTGAAACGTATGCTTTATAGATTGTGTACTTTCTAATACAGTGATATTTTTCAAACAATTACCGTCATCTCTAGGTCTAGCCAAGTACTTGGGACCACTGAATCCTATAACAATAAAAATGATGACTATACACTCGTAAAAACCAATACAGTATATTACTAAACATCTCAGAAGGTATGCTTGAAACAATTGATTATGAAGGCAACAGAGCAGGCATTACATTTATTGATAAAAAGCAAAAGAAAACTTACATAATATACATTGCGATACGAAATAATATAAACATTACACAAAAAGAATTAAACGAAATAGCAAAATATACAATATTTGCAATCGAATTAAAGAGATTTGGAATCTAGAAGCAGTAGTAATAGTACCGATTGTGATCTCAGTAAAAGGTATTACAACAAACAATTTCTCAATAACATACAGACTTTGGAAATAAGCCCACTTACGCACACGAATACAAAAAGCAATTATTATAAAAACAAAAGTAATAGTAGTAACTTGATTAATAACCATTATTACTCAATCAACACAAATGCAATTATGGTAACCACCCATAAATGGTAGCACAAACATCATAAAGCTTACAATAGATGCTGTTTTGTAATGGATAATAAAATCGTACAATATCAGCCACGTATAATCCAAACTCAAACATAGATATACGAATTGAGTTAAAATAGATTACCAGTTCCCGCAAGTTGTTAAGGTACATTTTCAAAAACTATGCATTTATTATGTGCTACAACGCTTTCGAAGATCATAAAATCATCTGCGACAAGCATTTTTTAGAACTAATGTTGAATATTCGAGGCCCCAAATTAGACCCTTGAGGATCGCCAGATGTTGCAATGTAATCTCTAGAACATACTTATTAAAAAACACATACTGCGTTCTAGAAGTAAAATACGAAATGAAAAAGCAGTAAAAATTCGAAACTTGTTCGTTTATAATAAATGTTATTGTGATCTAACCGATCAAAATGTTTCAGAGGAATCGCTATAGATGGTGTCCTCCTGATCAACTTAATTATCGTAAACCAAAATTGCAATAAAAACTCATTACAGGAAACAAGCAGCATACATAAAGTTTTAGGACGGACTGTAGAGGCTTTCATGCGAAATTAATTTTTTATTTTTTTTCGAATCTATTGCTTTTTACGTTATTTAAAATGTTTTAAATAATACATCTTAAAACTACACATATTAAAAAAATCAAAAAAATAATCTTTAAAAATTCCTCGAAGCTCAGTTCTTTATCCTAATACTCTGTTGTATTAAACTGTCCTTTTCATCATCGCTGTCACCAATGCGATAGTCTATCTTCGCATATACACGTCTATCGTCGACCCCCTAATGAAACGCGTTGGATCCCATCCGATCAAAAGACTAGTAGTTGACAAGTAGACGACAATGAACGAAGCGCCTAAGCGCTTAACAATCGATCCCCGTTACGCCCCTCTGATATGGATTTGTACAATTTATTCTAGGTATACAATCCACACAGTATAACATGGTCCTTTGACAACCCCATTTACGCAGCAGTACCGGACGCAATCTCAAACAAGATGCGTGGCATCCAAGCACCAATTGTATTATTACCTTCGAGCACGTACATCTGTAATGTTGGTAATCCTGTAATTTGAGCGGCAGTCGCACTGTCGAAGTTAGATTATCACCGGCACCTCTTAATAAATTGCAAATCCCCTAGTTTAAATTGTGTGAAATTGTTAGGCACTGTTTGACGCTGTTCATTTTATTACGATGGTCCTTTGTGGATGTTACTTTATATTCAATCAACATAAATAAAAAAAAATAAGCTAGAAAAAAAGGTAAAAATAGGTATATTTTTCAAAAGGCGTTAAAGTACAATTAATCAAAAGAGATAAATAAAATCCCTTGCCATATTCTGTATACATATTTCAACAACTACATTGTTATCATCGGCAGATAATTAGTCACCGTGTCGCGACAAAACTCACACAGAATAATTTTCTCGCTAAAAAACCCAGCATACACCGAAGTTAATATTTCCTAGTCTTAAAGCTAACACTTATGCTAAAGTACCTTTATAACTGCTGTATCGTTCAGAAACTCACCGAGGCCAGAAAATGATATCGGATCTTTGTCTATGTTTAACACAAAGTTTCTATTTTATCACAATATACACAGTCTGTCTCGGAGGAAACGGAACTTTTTTAAAAAAAACTAAAGCTTATTATTTTCGTAAAATTCGTTTATTTTATTCAAAGTAGTCGGCTTCAATACAACGTTTTGCATGGTCAATTAACATGTCGAATAAATTTTCAAGTTCATCTTTAGAGACGCCCTTCAAAATCACTGTCGACGACACTGGCTTCGACGTCGGCATAACGCTGTGCTTTCATCGGCAAGTGTAGTTTGGAGAATAGATAGAAGTCACAGGGGGCCAAATCCGGCGAATAGGGTGAATGGTTGATTGTTAAAATGCCATTTGTAGTTAGAAAATCAGTCATAAACGTCGAGCGATGATGCATTATTATGTAACAAACGCCAGCTACAATTTTTACGATATTGAGGGTATTGACTGTTTGACTAGTTGGTACAAACTCTTTGTGCACTACACCTTTCGAATCATAAAAACAAATCAACATTGTTTTCACTTTTGATTTCTCCAAACAGCCTTATCCCGTCTTTCTTCGCTTGAATGCTTCGATTCAGAGCTTTGACGCTTGGTCTCTAGATCATATTGAAGACACCACGTCTCATTGCCAGTTACAATAGAATTCCTGAAGCTTTCATCCTTTTTTGAGTCTTTAAGCAAATCTGTACAATGTTGAATTCAATTAGCTTGTGTGGTACAAACCTTGCACAAGTCTTTCTCAGTCCCAAATACTGTGTCAAAATATGATGATTTGAAATTTTGGAAATATTTAATTTCATTCTCATGTATTGCAATGAGGATTTGGACTCATTTCTGATAAATTCACGCGCAAGTTCGATGTTACTTTCCGTAAGACCGTCTTTAAATCGATTATATCACTCAGGCACACTCGTACTTGATAAAGACGCATAATCATGCACAAAGTAAACGTTTCAGTAAACGATTTACCGAGTTTAAAACTGAACTTAATATTTGATCTTTGTTCAGAATTCATTTTTCGACCAATGCCAAATACATTGTTACTTTATGTGCAATTCCCCTGCTTCTAATGATGCAAATGTCATGATATTTTGACATAACATTGGTGAAAGATCTATCTTACCGACGCATATTTTTTTAATAGGTAGCGCCACTAAGAATTACTATTTTAAAGGAGTTCAGTTTTCTCTGCGACATACTATGTATTTACCTTAATGCACAAACACATGGAATTTAAAACAAATGTATATAGTACAATATAAAATTACAATATTTCATCGAATATGTAATAAAAAGTTTTCTTGCCAGAGCTTCTTCCGCGCCTCACTTTCGTGGGTTTCTCCTCGCCATTGAGCCTATTATTGCTTGCTTTCTGGCTCGTAACAATAAATCTAACTTTCGTCACCTGTAACAATGTCGTACACTGATTTTGCTCGGCCTTGGTTGAATTTTTTAATCAATTTTTGCACCAATCCATACGCGCTTTTTTTTGAGCTTCCGTTAAATCGTATGGTATCCATAGAGCGCAAAGCTTTCTGATGACAAGATGATTATGCAGGATAGTTCTGATTTGATTCATATTGGTGATATTCATGTTGTAACACGGCGACAATGTTTTCTGGGGTGACTGCAGGCTGTCCATCACTATGCTTGTCTTTGAGCACGGTCACGCTGGAACTCGTCGACCACCGTTCAACAGTCGCCCAGAATAGTGCTTCATCGCCAAACAATCACTTGATTTTTTGTGAACAATCTTGTCCAGTGCGATCGTCTTTAAAATCATAGAAAATCATGGCCGGAAAGTTCTCGCGCGTTAATTACTTTCTTCATAAAGCTCACATTATTTTAAAAAATACCTAAAAGAGACAAGGGCATATGCTCGCTATCTGTAAATGCTATTAATGTTAAAATATCTCAAAGAATACGACAAAAATATTTCCAACAACGCCACCTTACAGAAAGTAGCTGAACCGCAAAACTTTTAAGGCAACCTATGTGAATGTAACAATGGGAAAAAGGCATTTGTAACTGTTAAAGATTTTTGTTATTAGTCCATGAGAGGGGGATGAAATTAAAAATAATGGAGAACGTAAATACTTTAAATAACTTTATTTATATTTATTACTAACATTACAATATAGCATACTTATTACATTATTTTAATAACAAATACGTAATTATATATATGTATTGGTTTATTTATATGAAATAATTTACAATACACATGTATGAATTTTTATGTAATTATTTATTTATGGAAGACAGACTATGGCATATTATTTGGACGTCATTTTATGTTAAATATAAACGTAATTCTTTATTGCAATATTAATGCTTTAATTATTTTATTTTCATTACAAATATATAGAAATATCTTTTAAAAATATATATTTATTAGGTTCATCTAGATGTGTGTTAGATGTGTGATATCTTCAGATTAATAAGAATTTATTTATCGAATTTTAACTTTTTATTGCTTTAAAATAACGCTTCGAAATATTCTTGTTTTTATCAAAGTGATAAATTAAAAATGGTGTTTAGTATAATACATTTATGCATAGTAACAATGGCCCTAAAAATATAAGAGAACGGAGTGCTTTAAAATTTCAAAAAAAATCAAATGTGATGCATCTTTATTTGTGAACAAGAATGAAAATTAGACGATCTAATTGTAAACATACAACTGCTATATAAAAATATAGAATATTGGTACTTTAAATTGTAATAATTATTGCATATTGATATTTACATCATTTTGTATATCTAAACCTAGTTTAAGTCGCTATGGCACATACTATAATCGGTTTAAATAAAAATTGAATAATCGGTGAGAAAGTAATAAAATTTAATCACTAAGGTTGATGTATAACCCCTTTCCCCATTAACTTTTGTAATTCTGTATACGCATTTCGACATCTAATTGTCATCATCAGCAGATAATTGCAAAGTGTCGCACCTGGTAAACCACGGCGAAAAATACCTGTACGAAAACAAACTCCGTACGCGATCTGTACCGTTGTCAACCAAAATGTACACTATGTACATTTTGGTATTTTTCACTATTTTTACAGGATTTATCCAGAAATTTGCCCAAATAAAAATTTTTATTTAGATCTACATATATGGATGTTCCTAGTAAATTCTTGGGTCAAAATATCAAAGCCGAAAGTAAGCAACAGGACTTCAAAAAGTGTTGCGCCACCAATTGATACCGAAACTTTTCACAATCTGTTCATTTATGTAGTAATTTGACTAGTAAATTGCAGTTTTCGATTCGCTGGCAAATACAACCCAAAATATATGAAAATGATGTTTTCTGAACAATGTTGCAAAAATTAAAATTATCGATATCAACAGCCGCTAGTACAGTAAAACTGTACCTTTAAAATAAATCAGAGTTTAAAGTAAATAATAATGTAATAATATTAATTTTGTTCGTTTTTGACAATTAGTTTTCCTTATAATAATGTATATATTTTTTTGTGATGAGTGTTTAAGCTAGGTCGTAAGTCCATTTGTTACAAAGCGAATGGGATTGTGTATTTTATGTATGTAAAGTGCTCACCATAGGAGGGGCGCAGTGTTGATTATTCATCTTAAACACTGAAGGGCACCGGGAAAGTACCGACCAACTCCGAGCCGAGAAACGATTTAAAAACGCACACCTCGAAAGTGGTTTGAATCAGCGATTATTCTAGTCAACTATAAGTCAAGCGGTCTTACCACTGTGCCATTCCGGCGTAAAATTAAAGATAGAAATAAAGTAATATCCATCAATCAACAGTACGTAAGTTAATATATCTAATTTCTTTTAATAAATTACAAACGAATTTCTTTTTAGTAAAGAAAGCGAAATAAAGCATACTATATTAGATATTTTTCATAAAATGACGTCATTCCTTACAATATACAACCAATTACTTTTAACAATAGGCATAACTTTATGATATGATGTATTTTTAGTTAGGATTTATTTATGTCTTGTATATACTGTTAATCACAATTCACTTTAATTTCGTTTTATTTCTTCTATCATCGCTTACAAATGTACTTGCCATATATTAAATATAAATGAACACAAAATATATAAAATAATTAAAAATTTGAATAGACCGTTTAAATATAAATTTAATGATAATTTAATTCTAGTTTTAACATGCCTCTTTTCTTAAAGAATTTATAAATTTAACAATAATCAAATTACTTATACTCTTTTACTAAAAATAGAGTGGAAGAATTATTTTTTTAACAATAAATAAAAGTCTTGTATGTTATTTAATACAGTACCATATTTTCTATTGCGGCAGACATACACTTTTCAATATTTTGCTTTTTATGTCTGGTTAATAACAAAAATAAATGTACATTTTTTCCAGTTCAATCCTTTTATACCTAATTACAGAGTTATTAAAATATTTCTACTACCTCTAGGCTCATGGCAACATATAATAAATAATTTAAAAACAAAAAACATAAGAAAACTATACCTCCATCTCTCGAACAGAAAGGAAAACTATTCAATAGGAGATATTACAGTACAGTTAGGTAGCAAGATATATAGTTGATCTCGACAATAAGGCCCGATTTCAAATTTTTGCGTTTTAACTCATGTAATATATGGTACATGCCGTCATCTGTTTTCTACATTTACATTTACAAACAAATACAGCAACGGAAACACTACGATATTTACATAAATTAAAACTAGTACATTCTAGCTTGAACTAAAAACTAGTGCAGACGAATTGACGTTTCATAACGAATTTAAAAGTATTTTTTGGACAAAAGGCGCTGAATGATGTTGTGCAGAGACGAGAAAGTTTTGAATAATTCATGAGACATTTGTTTGTTTGTATACCCTACTTTATGACTGAGCAATCCACATGTTGAATTTTATATTTTTCTATTTGTACATTTGACACTGCTAATGTACACTAGAATTACAACAAATGTAATTAAAAAGAATAAAAAAGTATTGGCTATTTCATAGATGTTATTATATTTTTCTAGATTAATATAGAGATTAATTCATATATAGTTGTGATTAAAAACTATTAACGTACGTTATTGCATATTTACAGGATCCCAAGGAAGTTTTGAAGTACATGGTTTTAAAGAAAGAAGTAAAATTCCAGCTTCCTTGTATTTTAAAGACTCTTTGCCGAATTAACACGAAACAATTGTTAATTCCAAATAAGTTTTCATTTGCTTATACTACTGGAGTTGGTTTTTTTCCAAGTAATAATTTTATGAATTCAGTTTCCTTTTATCTGCCATCAGTGAGGAAAACGAATTTATCAAAATTATGTTCGCCTTTCCTAACGATGTTAAGCCTGGTGATAATGTCATTCCTAATATCTTGATAAACAATGCTAGATTTGTTAAGCTTTTGGCTGTAATCATAAACTTGCCTCTTAAAACAAATATATATATATCAATATATGGAAGCGTACAAGAATTATCTCGATTCATAAAGAGGCTGGATAGATAGATAAATTTGACTATAATGTTATGAAAGACAAATATAATATAATAGAGCCATGATATATAATATATAACCTTGGGCATACAACATAAACAAAAAACATTCAAATTCAAAGTTTAGAAATATATCCAAAGTATATTTGCTGCAGTACTATCTGCACCAAAAGTAGTTCGTATGTGGATAGTTTCTTCATATACTTTGATAATTTATTGCACAATTCCTTCACAATAATCCACATAATTTTGAACAGTCTTCAAATGGTAGTATTGTGTTTTAAGATCGTTTCTGTGACGTGTTTCATACTGATTTTCATTATAGAGCGTAGGTAATGTCGACTTATTTAAGTAAACATATTTAACAATGGCAAAATATTTTTCTGATACCAAACACACTAAAGCCCTGAGAATCCTTTTCTGCAGCAAGAAAATTTTGTAGATTCATTCGTTATACTCAAGAATTGAAGGTCGTATCTCATGCGACTCAAATTTCGCAAAGCATGATACTCGTACGGCTTGCTTTTACATGTCTTATATTGAAAACTGCAGCTGGTAATTTCCACACGGAGTAGTTATGTGTCCTTTCAAGTTTAATTTATTGTCACGTCAATCCAAGGAAGTTAATCGATTTGGTTTCTGCCAACCTATGTATACTGATTTCTAAGTGTTGTCTTTTATTACTGCTAAGTACAAACTTGGTATTAAACCAAATCTCTGCATTTCTCATATCCTCATTTACTTTTGCTTGCTGCTCTAATGACGAACTTGCTTTTTTTTACTATAGTGGTGTTGTCTGTGTATAGGCAGACTTTATTAGAATTTAGTATTTTAGGCAAATCATTTACGTAGGTAATAAAGAGTAGTTGGCTCAGTATCAAACCTTGGGGTACTCTTTGCACTACTCTAATAATACTAGATATTCTTTCCTGAAATTTAAAATATGGTTGTGTGTTGAATAAGTAAGATTTTATAACATAACTCTTATAGTATTCAAGCTCGATCATCAAAAAAACATCAACTGTGTGAAAGTCGTCATGTGAGTCGTGATGCTGCCTCTCATTTGAGGCTTGTAGAAGAACATCTATCACTTCCTACATACTAATAGAGATTTGTTTTTTCTTTATCCATGCTGGCTATAGACATGTAATGGTTGTCTCAAAGAAACTAGTTAGTCTATTTGCGACTACTTCTTCAAATATTTTTTAATCAACTCGTTGGAAAAAATAATGGTCACAACAGCCACTGCCCTACATGTCATTTACAGAATTCTTACCAACCCTAAATTTAAGCAATCAAAACCAACTTCGTGGATTGCAAAGAATTTGTTTAAAAAATCGAAAGTTCAGATGGCTACAATGGAAATCCTTACAGAGAATATAATTACAGAGTTTATCAGTTTTTGACTTTAAGATCTGCATGAAGTTTTTAATAATTGCAAAATTTGATTGAGTGCCCTAACTTAGACTAGAAGAACGGAATGACAAAATATAAAAAATATATAAATAAAAAAGTCGGGTTATTTACATACATTTTCGAATAGGTTTAACCTCTATATGTACATTCCTTAATTGCAAAATATATCAAAACCTATTCTAAATTGTCATTTGGGAGTTAATGTACATTTTTCTTTGTTATAATAATAATTTACAAAGACACAAAGTCTGTTGTTGGGTCTGTTAACTTAGCCTTCATTCATTTCAAAGCGATGGAATCTGGTATGATTCTTTTTTAATTAGCCTTGGTGTCAGGCAGTTTCTCTTTAATGCTCAATTTTTTTATCAATGACATAATAAAAATTAAAGCTTTTACGTGCTCATATAACTACGATATTTACACAACTCTTTTTTTAAAATTTATAAACTTTACATCTCACTGATGAATAATTGCACAATATTGACTCATTAAAGTTGTGCTGATAGTTAAAAAGACGTGAGCGAATTATTAAATATACACGTATATAAGTGAAAGATACATCGAAGTGCATATAGGAATTGAGATTTTAGTAATTCAAGTATTCAAACACGCTGCATTCTTTCGCTTAGTGGATTCGTGCTTTTTTACGAAGAGGAGCACTTTTCAAATTAATGTTTAAATCAATTCTGACTTTAGGACATTCTCCAGTATGAGATAATACTGATTAATTACTATTGGATATAAACTGTGAAACATTGGAACATTATGCATATCAGTACTTGTAAAGTGTGTTGATAAAGTCTGACAACAATACTAATTATGTAATTTAAAACAAGCAAGGCGTCGTTTAAAAGTATGATTACCTATAAATTCAATCTTAGGAAATACATATAATGAATTAGACCGATTCTCATTCATTAATTAACTCTTGCTTTGTCCTACAAGAAATATACACAATTGTAGATTTTCATTGTTATTAAGCTTGTTTTCAAACCAAACACCCTGTATTTTACTTGAATTATTGAGAGGTATTATACTAGATACAATATTTACTTACATTTCCTCAATATTTGGATAAATATCAATTGTGTAAAATATATGACTGCAAGTAGAATTTCTTTATAAATATAAATAACTCGTGACTAGTTATCTGCAGTCTGTTAGTTCTAATTTGTTTTAACTTTGGGTTTTCTTCATAACGAACGTGTCACATTATGAACAAGGTAAAGAATATTGGAAAGGACATAGCAGATAGAATACAAGAGACAAGGTGATAAATAAAATAAAATCACGAGAAATAAAAATTGGAAAAATTTGGAAGAAACCTTCAGTATTCTGTTTCTCAATGCCGAGCAAGTGTATATGAAACAAATATGGAACTGTACTTGCCCCTAGGGGAACGTTAGCTTTCGTACTTTCCAGTGACCAAGCACGCCTCAGTAGGTTACTAACTGTGAGCCCGTGAGGGGTACTTTGAATTAGGGTTTGTCATAACATAATCAGATTAAACATTACAATCTTAAATTACCTTTTATTTTCAAAACTTTTTTAAAAATGAAAAAGTGGTGGTCGGTGATACCACATCTATGTGCATTCCATGTATTTAAATTTTTTGGTACATGCGACCATGTTATTTTGCCAGCTGCTTCATCTAATTTCAGCCTGTTTTGCTTCCATCATTTCTTCCTCACAAAACGCTTTCGTATTTTGAGTATCTATTGGTTCATCTTTTACATTCGTGTCTATACTAAATATTTCTGCTTTTGATAATTCTTAGAAATATTCCTTAAATATTCCCCATTTTTTATTTTCATCTGAGAATGTTTCTATGGTTGCCTCTAATGTTCCACATATTCTTTTACTTTTGCTTGAATATACTGCAGAATAGATTATGATTATTTTTAAAGTTTTCTGCCATTTTATTGCCAAATTTTTCCATTCTTCTTGTTTTGTTTTATAACTGCTGCTTTTACTTCTTTACGTTTTTCTTTGTATTTCATTCTGTTTTCCATTTCCATTTCTTATCCTCAATTACTGCTTTTATTTCTACCGTCCATCCTTCTATTTTTGAGTTGTTTGTAGTATTTGTTATTCTACAACTTTATCTGACTTTAATAACAATATTTTTAATTTGTTACCATTTTTCTTCAATTCATTAGTTCTCTTTATTATATTTTTATTATCTTTTCATACTTATTGATGTATTATATCTTTCTACATTTATAACTTTTAATATTTTCATTTGTTTTCGTTCTTATTTTATCTCTTTCCATTTTCTACAAATAGTGGTTGCTTCCAGTTTGCGCTTTCATTGTAATCTTATATTATATTATATATTTCAGCGCTACGACCCTTTAGGCCAATGGCTTATCTCATATTGCTTTTCAAAACCTATATATCTATTACATGTTCTTAACTCTTTCAACAACTTTCTACCATTCGTCTTTATCTCTCGCCGTTTCTCCAATCTTTAACCCTCACTCTCCCCACATCACTCACTACCGTATCCAGCCATCTTTTCTTTGGTCATCCTTCCTCTTCTTCCCACGAATTTCCTTCTCCAGCATTCTCATTGCGTGCCTTTTTCCCGGCATACGGCTGACGTGCCCCAGCCATCGTACTCTCTGTGCTCTTACGAAAGCCATCATAAATTTCCTGAACTTCCATGTTCGTTCTTCGCCTCAATTCACTTTCCTCTGCCTTCATTCCTCCCAGTATCTGACGAAGCACTTTTCTCTCCCATACCTCCAGCTTTACTTCCATCTGTTTTGTCAACGTCCATAGTTCGCTCGAGTATGTTACCGTTGGTCGAACAATTGTTTTATACATTCTCAGTTTCGTAGTCCTCGAGATCTCTTTTGACTTGAATATATTGTTGATAGCACCCACCGCCATACTACCCTTTGCCATTCGCTTTTGGATTCCTAAACTTTCATCCACGCCGTAAGTATTAAATAAGAGGAATAATTACCTCTTATTTAAGCAACCAATGTTTAGTATAAAAAACTATATCTCCTGTTCACTTCCGTATATCAATTTTTATGTCAGAAAGCAAAAGCTTATATTATATGCAATTAAACATTTACCGTGGGTTTTCATTTAATACATATTCCTACAATGCAATTTATGGCACCTTAGAGAACTCGAATTCACCGTTCTCCGTGGTTTAACGTTGAAGATACTTACACAGTCAACATGAGACCGCGAGTTCGAGTCTCGTGCGCAGAATAGGAATTTCTTTCTAAAAAATTTCTGCATTACATATACAATGCAAAAAGCGTTTAAATTAAAATTTATCAAATTCTATATTAAAAAGAAATAGCTTCGTGTAGTCTTTTTGGTACTATATTAAACCCAAAACTAAAATACATTTTTATAAACCAAAGCTTAATCATATCAAATCCAAGTGCTTTTGAACATATCTTTATGAAAATTGGTAGGCAAACACATATATACGCCTTCTACATGCTCTAGACTTTATCAACACAGTTCCCATGTTTCTTGTACTTAAAACTCAAATTTAATAAACTATTGTACCAGAACCTCGTATTTCCAATATCTTCAAGAAATATACCGTGAACGTGTTTCTCAACTTTAATATTATTTTACAACTTCTTAAAATCTTCATTTTTTTGGAATAGATGGTTATATTGTTCCTTAATCTATCTAATAAAATAAATTAAACTGAGTAAAATTTATGATTGACTTTTTTTCAGAAAATATATAGTTATTATTGCTTGTACTTAATCTGATCAAAATCTTGTGAACTATACGAAAGAGATCTCAAAATTAATATTCAACAAAGAGCATTATGTTACCTTTCAGTAATTTAAAACCAAAGTAAATCTGCTGTAAATCGACAATATAGTCTAACACTTCTTAAAGAGAATAATTTATTTATATCAGTTAGATTTTCATCAATACAGCCCCACAAATACACTATATCTATTGAAAAACGATTAGAAATTATTTGTTTCAAAACTCCAAATTCGTCTTTTGATATAGTATTGAAAATAGTATTGATACCATTAGTAAAGTTGGACAGTTAAGAAAATCTAAGTGAAAGACAATATTTTCTTGATAGAAAATAACTTCTTTTCTGAAATACAAAGATTTGAGCAGCTATTACTTTTCTAAAAGTATAGTTTTCAAAAATATAATATAGCTAAGTCTCTGTAACAGACTAATAAACAATTTCATTCTTCAAGAGAATGCTTTTAGCATATTATATCTACGCAAACTTTATAATACATTGGAAAGCAGCAATGCGATTATGCTTATCGATATAATTCAATTTTTCGAGAAAATATAAAAGCAGATCCTTCCTAGCAACTTCTTTATCCTTAAAAAAAATTTAAAAAAGTTTTGTTTCTAATATTTATTAAATATATAATTTTATAGGTGGAATAAATCCCCCTCCTTTATTTGTATCTACTTTATTCATCATGTAACAATATTTATTATAACATTTAATAATTGTTACATTTATCCTATATTTTAAATTAAATTTGTTGGTGTTCTATCTCTTCTCGACGCTTTAAACTCCCCCCCCCCCTCCATTTGTATCTACTCTATTCATCATGTAACGATATTTATTATAATTTTAATAATTGTTACATTTATTCCATATTTTAAATTAACTTTGTTGGAAGTATAATCTGTTAAATCTCTTCTCGACGTTCAAAACTTCCCTCTCCACCATTTGTATCTACTCTGTTCATCATGTAACAATATTTATTATAACATTTAATAATTGTTACATTTATTCTATACATAATCTGAAAATAAATTTGGTTTTTGAAACTTTCCTGTCGTTTGATTTTTATTTTCAAACTGCCGTTACTTAAAAAACACGCCTTGTCTCAAATGATTAAGAACACGTACAAGTATTTTTATAGCATTTTCTTTGAGACTAGGTTGTTATCGTGAGTTACTTACATATATTGTACATTTATATTGTTATTATTATTATTACCATTATTATTGTTTGAAAATTTATTATATTAGATATATGCTTATGTACAATATATATAATATTGTGCGTATTTTTGGATGCATAATAAACGGTTATTACTACAATGCAGAATATAAAATGAATTATCATATTCTGTAATGATCCTTTAAGTCAATTTACGTAGTGACATTTGAAAACTTAAATAGTAGGTTAAAAGCTAAAACAGCTAATCAAGAGTTGAAATTTATTGAACTTACTACTACTAACAGAATTATAATTATAATCTTATAATCTCTTATTATGTTTAAAATTTTAATAATTATGAATTAGAGATTAACGTTTTATTTAATTTTGTAATAATTATTGTAATCATGTTAAATTTGACCAGAGTTTAAGAAGTAGATACAAATGTCGGTGCCCTATATAGGTCAAGCCAGCTATGGTTCTTATATAATATATTTGTGTTAAGATACAAAAATAAAAATCAATAAAGAATATATATATATATATATATATATATATATATATATATAATAGCGATTTAGAAAATCTACAAAAGGATAAGGATATATTTCTTCCTTTACTCAACCAAAATATAAATATATTTATCACATTGGAAACTATATTGCTCCGTTCTCTAAATTTCTGAAAATAGCAAACAATAAATATAAAAATATTTGAGTAACTTTAACTTAAGAATAACAATTTTAATGTAGTTTAACAAAGTTGTATTGATTCAATATAAGCAGCACTATAACATAGCAAGTGACTAGTAACTTTTAATGGCGTATCTGATAGAGAAATTAAAAAATAGTTTTCGAAACAAATGAAATTTATACTATAATATAATTTCTGGTAAAAACATTATGCAATAATGTATAGTAGAATGTTAGGAATTGATCTACTATTTTGATATTTTTGTTGAGAAACACTGTCTTACTGGAAAAAGAGTCAGTATGAATGCAGTCAATTCTAAAAAACCAGTAATTAATATTTTTTTAAAGCATTTCCTTAAATATATTAAAATATATATTATAAGTATCATTAAAAGAAAAAATATGACGAAAAACTATATTTAATTACTTCTAAAGAGAAACAACAGGATAGTTGTAATTATGAAACTGACAAAAATCACCTGTAATGATTAATCCAGAAGATATGAAACACTTAATTCCCTCAAATTTATTCACCAAAACATATTGAATAATATCTATTACCATATATGATGTAACTAGCCTATTTATGTACGTACATATGTCTGTATATGTACATTCAGTATATAAAGAGATATATTGGAAAATATAAAAACAATTTGTGCCTTAGAGTATCGAAAAATCCATTAATTGTTTAATTCTTTTTTTTACGAAGACAGAGTAAATTAACATGCGTGGTTTGCGTAGATGAACAGTATATAATAAATAAATAAACAGTATATATTGGTTGCAGAAAGAAATACTTTGAAATTATTTTCAAAAATTACTGTTCTATTGTTTTCAGTTACTGTTTAGTACTGCAAATTTGAACTGAATGCTCTTTTGTTTTTTTTTCTTTACTACATTTTTACACTTTCGGTGTTCATTCTTCATTTCTATATTTATTTCAAATCATCGACTTCTTGCATACAATATTTGCTAGGAATCTAATGAACACAATCAAATTGGACTGTTATCATACAAGGATAGATCGGAATATTTCTGGAACGAAACAGATGATGGCGCTGATCACTCGTCTTGAAAGCGCCATTGTTCGAACAATTACTATCAAATTTTCAAGAGGTTGTGCATAGAAAGACGCCGTTACTATCCATCATTTTCATAATAGTGAAAAAAAAACCAATTTTGGACGAAGTTCGTGGTAGATCTTCTTCTACTCCGTATGCAACAATTACAAATTATATTATTGAATCTAAACACGATAGAACAAGCATAGAGGATGCACCACGTTCTAACACCTTGGTTTACATGTCCGCTATTTCGACAATAGGCTATTTGACTAATTTTGGGAAATTGTTTTAAATTATTGTTTATTACATAATAAGGACATATCATTGATATTTCCGACATATCTATTGTATTATCAATAAAAATCAATGTTGAAGTTTAAACGTCCAAGACCGCGCCAAAAACGCTGTTTGTGTAATGGCGCTGGTCATATGGCATGCGTGACGTCACAGGCTAGGACGGGATAAGTAAATCTAGTAAATCAAGAAGTAAACCTGAATAAAACAGCGTCGCTGAAGTTAATTTCATGTTTTCTTCAAATTTATTGGATAGAATGGGGTATAAATGTATAAATGTACAAATACATCTATAAAGAGTCCACACAAACTGTTTGTTTCTGTTCCAAAGAATTCCCAAAGCATGTTATTTTTTAATCCAGTTGTTGCATAAACATACAAATATAAAAGTAGAACACATTTTGTTATGCTTGAAAAAAATTAGATTGAATAACACATTTTCTGAATTAGAGGATAATTTTGGAATATCACTATCTTATGCTAGTAAATTGTTTTTGCGAAATATACCTATAATAAGTTGTTTTTTAAAACCCTTTATCATAAACTTAGACAAAAAATTAATTAAAAAGAATCTCCCAATTGCATTTAGACATAACTATCACAATGTGAGCTGCATCATTGATTGTTTAGAAATCGATGTACAAATACCATCAAAGGCTCTTCATCAGGCACTGACATGGTCATAGTACAAAAAGGGGAATACGGTGAAGTATTTAATATCCTGCACTCCGAATGGTTTGGTTAATTATATTTCAGAAGGGTTTGGGGTAGAACAAGTGATGTTACCATACTAGAAAACTGTAACTTTCTAGATGGGTTAGAACAGGGAACTTGTATCTTAGCTGACAGAGGCTTTAAGCACCTTGAACAGGCACTTCATCAAAAAGGCATGCAATTATTAAGGCCACCCAGTGTAAACGCTGGTGTAAAACTATCAAAAACAGAAGTTCGACAAACTAAAATAATTGCTAGCCTGCGAATTCATATTGAGAGGGTGATAAGGCGATTAAGAGAATTCCATATGCTAAAGCAACATTCAGTTATAAATAATAACATTCTCCGTGTACTTGATCATGTCGTTATTATTGAATATGCTCTAATAAATTTGCAGGATTCTCTTATTAAATAATGTAAATATCTAAATAATGTAAAATAAAATAATAAAACAAGAAATACAGAATGGTTTTTTATTTATCACAAATTGGTGTTACTATACAAAATAGGATATATATTTGTTTTCCAGAAAATAGCTAACGTTTCGCCAGTATCGCCGTGTATGCTAGCCTATGACGTCACCAGAGTTGCCACCAATGACATAGTGTTCCCGTTACAGATAAAATTTCAAAAATTATGAGATTGTTTTTTATGTAATTTGTCAAAGATAAACATAATTTAGTATAAAATAAAGTGAAATATGTTCTTTTACGATATTACCCGATAGGATGACCACATATTGTGGTATATTTTCAATGTAGTCAAATACCCTATTATGCCATTCTGTATTTTTAAACATCTGCTGCATTAATCTATGAACACATTTCTTCGTTTCATATCTTACTTTATTTTTTACGTTGTGTATGTTTCAAATAGTTGATTGTTGTAGTTGTTACTTTGTGGAATTTTATTACACTAAGGAATAAATAAACATTTTCCAGAAACGAATATGTTGGCCGACAATTTTCAATATTACATCATTATCTAAATTCTAAATTATAAAAAACTAGTGACGAAAGTATGTTGATGTAAACATCTTTTTATTTAGGATAATTTAAAAAAGTTCAGAACGTATTTATTATTTCTTGTACTATAAATACAAAACTTAATCTCTTGACACACCATCATAATGGCCTAATTCCTCGTGTTCATTAATATGTTTATTGATGTTTTAATATACGAGATATGGCAACTAAATAAGGAGTCTGCGTCCTTTTCGTCGTGCAATTGCATCGGACGAGGTTGTAATTGGAATGTCATTGCCCTCAATACTTCCTAAGCAACAACCCATAATTTCTTCTTCTTTTATCTGTGGACTTTAGTTTACTTTCGAGCTTCAATTGTAGAGGACATTGTTTCTAGTAGTTCACTTACTTAGTAGTGCCCTGATAATGGTTGACATAAAAATCAAGCAGCAAATTAATTTGAAATTACTTGTCAAATTAAAAAAATCACAGACAGAATGTTCGCAAATGTTAAAGGAGGTGTTTGGTGATAATGTTATGTAACGTGCGCGAGTGGGTTGAAAGACTGATATCTGAGCATTCGGATGATTGCCGATATGGTAAACATTAACAAAGAAACAGTAAGACACATTTTACATGATGAATTAAACATGGCAAAAATTTGTGAAAATAGTGCCTATCTGCGAAGCAGTTTCTGACCGATAAGCGCATTGCTGTGCTTGATCATCCTTCGTATTCGCCAGATCACGCACCAGGTGACTTCTACCTGTTCCTAAAAGTGAAAAGTGCATTAAAGGAAACGCATTTTCAATCTGTTGCACATGTAAAAGCAAAAATGGCAATGGTATTTTGAAATATCGTATACAGCGGTGTATAGATAGGGTAGGAGAGTATGTTGAAGGAGATAGAAGTTAAATATAAGTTTATTTGGAATAAATAACATTTCTCACACCAGTCTCGTTATTTAATTGCCACACCTCGTACATAACTAAAAAAACTCTTTCTTATAACGTTTTAGTATAAACTAGCTTTAATTTTGGCAATAGTTACACCTTATGAATAGATATTACTATTAAAATTTCGATGAAATGAGAACTAATTGAAACTAGAATACATTTTTAATTGTGTCAGAAATTTTTGGTGTCACCTTATTCAGCTCATAATTATTTTCTAAGAAACAGCGATTATACATTTTCATAGACTTACCCTATATTATAGCTTTAATAGCTTTTACGTGTAATAACCTGATACTAGGCAAAAGATTTTCTCAACAAATAAAATTGCTCCCATGTACCAGTAAACTAAGTAGACAGTATATGTAACAGGATATATCTTAAATAAATGTCTTTTTATGTTAGTATTTATTTTTTTCTACTGCAATTTTTGTCATGAATTCACCTTAAATAATAGTAACAAAACTATCTATTTTTAAACTATGATCTAATATCGCTATTTGTATAGATACTATTTTGTTTTAAGTAGCATTGTTAGGAAGGTGTTCTTTACCCCTGAATTATGCTAAAAATATCGTAAAAAATCTATATCATCATCACGTATCTCTTTCTTTTAACACAATCCTTTATTCCGCCCACAATTAATCATTTATTCCATTGTATTATACTGCACTTTCTTTATCTTAAAATACCTAAATATACCATACCCAGTTACCGTCATCAAAACAGCAATTGCTAATGTAGAACCTACAGCTATAGGCGCTGTTTCATCTCTAAAACCTAATTGAGCGTTGCACTTGAAGGGTTGTCCAAAATCGGAACCTTTGTACATGAAGGGTTGAAGTTGAAACAATCTAAGCATCAAAGTCCCTCTCAGTTCTTGAGCACGACCTTCAGCACTTTTCGATACCAGCGAAACAACGGATTCATCGCAATCGTATGATTTTCCCACAGGTGTGGGAAATAACATTTGATCATGAACCAACTTGAAATGCGAGCCTGAAAAGGAATTTTTGCATATTTCGGAAGGAGTATTTAAGGAAATGCTGACCATGTGCTTTGATATTATGATAATTTGGATGACTGGTGCCGACTGTTAGTTCTATGTTGCTGACGTACCATCGTTCGCCTCCTGGTGTTTTGGCGAACTTCCAAAATAGAACGTATTCCAACCAACTAATCGTCATTGTGGCAGTATCTTCCCGCTGACAATCGCCCTCTATTGTAGGCTTATCGGGTAGATACGCATCAGCAGTGTCTTCACCAATACTATAGGTCTTAAACTTAATCTAGAAAATAAATATCAACAAAAGCTTTAGATTTCTTAGATAAATTTCGTCACATTAATTAACTAATGCTAATAAATTTCTATCTACTTAAATGTTTGCACCAAGTAAATAAAGTAGTTGAATGAGAAAGGAATATTTGTTTGTCTATAATCAATGCTTTCAAAATGAGACTTTTATAATAGGAACAATGAATTATAAATGAAAATTTATTTTTTATATTTCATTAGATTAAAATGAAAGCATGAAGCACATATATTATTACAGATGGTTTTTAGAAAACGCTTTTTTCAATCGCATTCTACTGAATCTTTCCAGATCTATGTATCCCCGTGCCTCTTTCAAAGTATTGATCGATCAGCTCTACTGTCGACGAGATCTTAATTGAGACGTGTTTCGCTTAACCAAGACTCTTCAGATAATCTGTAACTTCGTCAGTATCTGGTTGGTGCTCTTATCACGTAATGTTTCGTATCAAGATGATACGTCAAGTTAGCGAACAGAAACTATATTTTCATCTTTCAAATAAAAATGAAACTATCCGAACGAAAGAAATTCATCAGGATATTCATCTCCCATTTTTAGAAATCGTGTTCGTGCGAGCCTTCGCATTGTGTGTTTCCTTTTCTACTAAGCAGAATCTACATATGGTTTCTTCTATCTAGTTTCTATTGCCCATTCACTTGTTGTGAGTACAGTGTCTTGTTAGTAATCCCACTATTATTCAAACAGACTTTTTGACTCTACTCAGTAGATCCCTTGGAAATTTGAGTAACCATTCCTCAAGAATTTGTTTCATTTGTTTTTGACCTGGAGAGTTCTTTCATCTATCTCAAGATCTGTTTTCAGCCCACTCCGGTCCTATGGAAGCCATTGACAAGACTTATTAAAGCACTTCGTCGGTTTTTTATTAGTTTTATAATCTTCATGTCCTAGAAACCTGACTATCGTCAACTTTTTGCAACTACTAAATTCATTTAGAGCTCGCATACGATTTCATATATGTATAGATTTCACCAGCACTGAAACCTGATGGCATACCATGGCGTGCCTGCTTAGACTCTCGTGGATCTTCGTCCATTTTTTGAATCCCTAAATTTCGTCTTTGACTTCTTATTCTGTTTTAGAATCGTTTGTGTATCAGATAGATTCTATCTCTACAGACAGATCTTTTTTCCATTTCTCTCTGTCTGATATAATTATCTATCTATGATTTTTATTAAAGATGTAGTTCTGAACCATGATATCACTCGGCTTTTCCATAAGGGACGCTGCTTTAAGTTCCTCTATTGATTTATAATGACCAATATAGTTGAAATAGTAAATATGTATAAGTGGTAAGTTCAGTATAGCTGTGGAGGTTGTTCTCGTGGTTCCTGTGACACTTAGATATGCGAATCTTTGTATACTACTTAATAACTCCTTTCGACCATCATGTGACTTCTCCGTAGGTTGCCGTCGATCTGATTACCGTTGTATATAGCCATAGAATCATCTTCGGAGAAAGTCCCCAATTTTTCTCACACATTTGCTTACAGCTATCCAAGATAATGGTTGCTTTATTAGTAGTTTTTAGAATACGAGAATCCATGTAAGCCTTTATTCAAATAGTGACAGCAAATACTTTGTTTCTTGGACAAATGGAATTTTCGTGTTTTCTGGAACTTGTGATTGTAATTCTTGTTGCGCTCTTTGTTTGTACAGCCAACTACTTGCCTTTCCTAAGCCTTCTTGTCCACACGAATTATCTACTATATTTACAGCCGTTAAGAGGCGAAAACAAATGACATTAGTGTTATTAACTTCTAAGTTAATATTATTTAATAATTGCTTCGAACTAATAAATAAATAACTGTTTAATATCTTACCTCTATTACACCATCAGTTTTCATTAGTATACATGTAGCACCTGCGTTGTTTCTCAGTCTATAAAGTGAAACACCTGCAGTACTTGATGTACTGCTAATATTATCATTATTATTATTGTTGATCTTGTCACTATTAGGCATAACCGTTGTCACAATCGGAGGTGGTGAACTCGTAAGCCTCGAATGTCTGGAGTTATTTTGAATATTCAAGGAAGAACTAACATCCAGAAATGAATCTAAAAAAAAAATCGTCTGTACAATTTGCCAATATAAACATTAAAATGTACGCGGAAAGCTCACAAACTATTATTATTGTTTGCATATACATATATAGGGGATAAATTCAAGCAAGTGAAATACCAAAAGTAACTTTATTTAGGATATAATCTTTTGAGGGATGCTCTACAATACGACGCAATAGATAGTATACTGTGATAAGTACAGTGCAGATTCACATCTGTTTAAGCCTATGCTGTAGTCGGGTGCTTGGTCTCTTGGTGTTAGTTTTTTCGAATTTAGTCAGAAACGGAGTTTTAAGGAAATAGTTTTTTTTGCATAAATCGCAAGACCATATTCAGGTAATGTAAGGTATATCAATAAAGGAATTTCGGTTTGGAAGATGCTTCAAGATAAAAGCGTCTACTTCTCCATTACTAAAAAAGGATTGATGTGGTTTGGAAATTTTGGATCTGATAGTCACGTAGTTAACATGCGATAGAAAAACGTTTGAACATTCATATACTAGCAATTCTGCACATCTACGATTGAAAGTTTATTCCTTTTGGGTATCCTAAAAAATTGATTATTTTGTTACGTTTGCTTCATCTCGATAGGTGACAAAAGATTCATCACTATGATGTGCCCAATAAATCCCAAGACAAAGTATAGTTCTTTGAAATTGAAGTCATGCTCGGGTCAACATAGAGATCTCGATTTGCTGAGTCTTGATTCTATAAGAAATTAATGAAAATTGTAGTAAAATCTTCGTATATTGTCGTAGTCTCCATCGAAGTTTTGCTGTCCATACTGCCCGCTTATTCATGATCTATCAGGCTGATTCTCTCTGTTATCCTTCCTTATATATAGTACATTACTGCTCACGGAAGTTTGACCAAAGGGAAATGTTAGGAAGAATTATAAAATACGTATAAAATGAAATTACAATGTAATACATATTATTCTAAATGTCTATAAAAACATGATAGAAAAAGAAAAATAACTCAAAATTAATAACGAAGTAGTCAATAACCTTTCATTAGCTATACACATCTTTCGTCGAAAAACCTTCATTTTGAATTCAGTACTAGCTGCACAACGCGTGGCATTCTTCTAATCAGTTTTCCAATTGTTTCATTCGATATATGGATCCATTCGTTTGCGAGTGTATTCCAAAGCTGTTACTTTGAAGTAGGACCAATCTTTCTTACTCTTCCATCGAGTTATTCTTACTAAAAGTCAATGGAATTCAAATTCGGCTTTTGAGGCGGCAAGTCCTAACTTGCTGTCCGTGTTTGTGCCAAATAATCTTTGCATATTTACCAGTACGCTTTGGATCATTGTCATGCATAAATACAAAATAATCTCCAATTAAGCCCAAACCAGATGGAATTGCAATATTTTCTAAAATTGTATGATAATTTTCCTTTGGCATTGTTCCACTAATTTTCGTCAAATTTCCAGTTCCTTGGAATTAAAAGCGACCCCAGTCTAAAATGGAACCACCGCTATGCTTTACAGTTGGTACGATGCAATCAGTGTTTTCGGTTCGGGGATTTTCTGATGAAAACTCGTCGTTGATCGATTAGATCAAATTTCGTTTCTCCAAAGGACATTTTCCCATTATTCTTTTGTCTAGTTTCTATGCAGCCGTGCCCATTTCAAAACTTTTTTGTAAATTTCCTCGTCGCAATAATAGTTTAGGCACATCTACATCGTCCGTACAGATTACTCTCTTGTAAGGGCAATGGAATTCCGCTGCTATTTAAGGTGCTGTTCTTCTATGATTTCTTTTGCTAAGTAGTTATATTTGCCTATCCTCAGTTTCCGTGGTAATTCGAGACGGACCAGGTCGTGCACCTTGTAGATTTTGAAATGCTAGTCTTTCACTAATTTGCCGATTTGCGTAGCTTTCCTTGTGCAATACAATAATGGCACGTTGACTTTCAACACTAATTAGTTTTCCACGCGGCATTACAAGGAATAAAAATTAAATTATTGTTATTAATACAACTTTAAGACAGACCAACGCTAAAGAAAAACAAACTAATCACACCGTGGTGATAACAGTACTACTAAATACTGTTCTGCATAAAGCTGTTGCCTGTTTCCTGGATTTTATGGTTCTATTCAACAAAGGGGCAAGTACTCAGAACAATTACTTAATCAGATATTTCCTGTAAATAGGTATGCTTTCATTTAGAAGACGCAGAAGATTCAATAATATTGTATTTTATTATTAGTTTTAGGTCTACAGCATTATTTAAACATTAAATTTTGAATTTAATTTCTGTTATATTTTCTTTGTTTTTCTATGTATTTCTGATTAGTCAAACTTCTGTTAACGACAGTGTTTATATACATACAGCCAGCTGATAGTTCAGTAGTATGTCACTGGCTTATCACGCTGGGCCCCTTGGTTTCGAGTCCGATAGTCTGTAGTCCGAGAAAGTTTTTCGTGTTTTTTTTTTCCTGTTTAAGCGCATGCTAACAAACAAAGATCTTAAGTCACTCCACGAGCGCGGACGTAATAATAACTCATGGTTTGCCAAGGCCCCTTGTAATTGACGTAAAACTATTGAAGGATGTTAAGGCATGAATTATTATTATTATCATCGTATATGTCGTTGGTTTACCGGTGCACGACCTTTATGTTCCATTGATCGTGATAGATTCTCGTAATAAGATCTTTTAGGTGTTGCAAAGCCTATAGCCATCCTTATAATCGAAGTCGAGATGTTTTTCTATCACGATGTCTTCTCTAGTATACTTCGATGGTATTTCTTCGTAGTACATTTTTGGTTCTTTAAAGTTTACTTTGTGTCTATTCTCATTAATATCTGAAATCACTGATTGACCAAACCTTTTTCTTCGTGTGTCGGTTCCTTAATTCTTTGTTCAAGCGATCTTCCTGTTTATCTGACGCAGCTCTTTCCGCGTTAGCACATTATTTTGAAGACGCCTCCTTCTTCTATTCGTGGTAATTTATCAACATTCTTAATAGTATGGACAGCGAAAAGTCGATGGAAGTAACGACAACACAACGAATCCCGCAAGAAGGTTATATTCTAAAATTTATATCAATCACGTGTTGTCCCTTCTGCATAGACTGTCAAATTAGTTTTGCATATTTAGAGTTTAAAACGTCTATTACGTTTAATGGGACGTAAAAATAAGATAGATAGAAAGTTTGACACTATTTTTGTATTTTCTTATCCCGATTTTTGATTTTCCAACAGTATATACTTTTATACGCGCATATTAAGTCTTTATTATACACACTGATGAACCTTATAATTAGGTAACATGACACTAACAAGATCTCCAATTACCATATTACCGCAATCAGCTACGCAACAACAAACAGAATGTTAACAACTTAAACTATAAAGGTAGATAAGGTAAAGAACAAATTCGCAGGCGATGTCTATCCGACAAGAATGTTACGTAATAACGGATTATTTACAATTATTAACTACCGATTCAATAAATAGCAAAATTGTTTCAGAATTTTGAAAATTAAATGTTCTTTGTTCTATTCAGTTTTTTTGATTGTCCGAAGAATTCATTGTATTGTATGTATATATAATATTTGCTGGATACTCCTACATAAAACTTTAATTATATATAGTCGGTGTCACTAAAAATCGTACAGCTGCTATAAAATAATAATAAAAAAATATATAAAATTTTGTGTTAAGATATTAAACTCAACATATGATAATAACTAGTCAACAAATATGTTAGTCCCCTTTAGAGAAAAAATGGCACTGCAAAATGGGTAACTAGGTATCATTAAAAATCATACAGCGCTTTAGTTACTCGAATTATTCCCCTAAAACTTTTGCTGAAAATAATTGAATGTATTAGCTTCTCTTGACTTACCAGGTTGTTCAAAAAATTTTGTCGTTCGATAACAGATAGCGCTATTAAGATCTTCGTTTTTTTTTTAAATTATACTGCTTTTTATGAACACGTGTGAAGTTTTTTATTTATATTTTTATATTTTGCCTAACAGAATTTCTTCCATTAATAGGCCAAAATCAATTACACATATACACAAATGTTCAAAAAGAACAAAAAGTAAATATATTTCCTAAATAATGACTAAACACAATATTTTTTTATATGTAAGTACCTGACTAAAGAAAAAAGTACATATAAAAGTACAGAAACAAGCAGAGAAAAAATAAAAACTTAGTAATTCCCCCTACTTGTCCTCAATTGCTAATCTGAGTAATGCTCCTATAGAGCCATTACGAATGTCTCCTGCACAAAATATTCTTCTAAAATTACTGCACATTACATATAGAGGCGACTTTAATATTACATTAGTTCTAGAAGATGGACAGGAAAATTTAGTGTGATACCGAACCGACAATCGAAGAATGCGAAAATTCAATTCTTGAAGGAGGGAAGGACAATCGACGTCATTATGTATAAGTTTATATAAAAATATTAAATGCGTCTGTCTTCTAGTGAGGTGACATCAAACAGTTGCAGCAGTTCCAACTGGTCAATACCCTGTGCTGGATAAAAGCCATCAACTTGAAAGGAAAGATATTTTAAAAACTGTCGTTGCACAGCTTCCAAAATTTTCTTATGGACATGATAGTAGGAGTACCATACCAAAATCGCATATTCAAGTTTCATAGCTTTTATAGAAGTAAAAGCTCTACAATTGCGTATTACAAAACCCAATGACTTCTTCGCAGATAAGACGACATTTTCAATGTGGATGACAAACGTGAATTTCTCATCAAATAAAACGCCAAGGTCTTTGACTAGATTTAGTCCTTGTGAGTGAAGTAGCATGCAATGGATAGTCGTACCTAATTGGGTTGAGCTTCCTTGTGTATATCATAATCCTATATTTAGATAAATTCAACTGTAAACAGTTACTCTCGCACCAATCATTAATTATATTTAATTGGGTTTGCAGGAAGACACAATCATTCATAGTTTGGATTGAGATAACAATGTTTAAGTCATCAGCAAAATATAAAACGAGAAGTTTTTTCGTTTTATATTTTCTCATTCATATATTTACAGGCATTCGAAGTTGATGAGTCATAGTATTACTTTACAATGAAAAAAAAATTAATATCGTGCAGTGATCAAATTCTTACTTTTGGAAGGTGTAGCACCGAAACAAATTCACGAACGATTGTTAAAAGTGCATAATGACTCTTCGCCTTCAATTAAAACAATAAAAAGATGGGTTGCTGAATTTAAACGTGGTCGTGCAAGTCTTGAAGACGATTCAGATGAAGAACGTCCAAAAAGTGCATCAACACCAGAAATCGTAGTAAAAATGCAGGATAACGATTTAACTTCGTTGCACCGTATGTGTAAATATATGATTAGGGTGTAATTTTCTGGAGAAACTGATTATGTTGTAAATACTTGTTCATCTCGAGTTTGTTAGCTTCACACCACAGTACAATTTTACTAATTAGGTTTCGAAGTCAAATACAGTCGCTCATTGATTAGATAACTGTGTACATTTTTAGACCACCAGCAAAGGCTTAACGATAACAACTGATCGAATTAAGAAAATAATTTAAAGTTTGTAAAAATAACATTGGACCCAGGTTGGATCGTTGGGGAATAACTAAATATACACAAAAATGCGTGATGAGAACTCATTGAAGAAAGTCCAGCTATTTTTCGCTCCTAAAATTTCGACAGAACTCGTTTTGTTTAATTTGGTACGTAGACTTCCGCGGTCGTGGTCCATGCTATCTGCTTCTGGGTTTCCGGGCTGGAACCGCGTCACTGGCAACGTAAATATTTGAGGAAAACCAAACATGGAGATGAATCCCAAAAATTTGCAACTGACAATAAAATACGACGAAGGATCATTGGAATAGGTGTACATGTCAACATATAGCGAAGGAAATCTGATATTTATAGATGGGCGCATGGAAACTTTTAAACATATTTAAGAAATTTATCAATTAAGGTTAATATAACCCCTTTTTACAATAATTTTCGTATTCTGTATACGTATTTCCACAACTAAATTGTTATCATCAGATAGATAATTAACCGCAGTGTCACATCTAATTATCTGCTGATGATGACAACTTAGTTATCGAAATACGTATACGGAATATGATCTGGAAGCTATATAATAATTCTAAAGCACACGCAATAACCATATTTCAATGTTATTGAATTAGAAATCATTTGAACAAAAAAATTCAAATACATTCGATTTCCAATATGTCAGCCCTAAAAAAGCATTAGAAGACGAGTGGTTGGACTTTATACTGGATTATTGCAAAAAACTGGTTGCAAACATCTCTAAACGAACACGCGGCAGACACCAACAGAGGATTCCCAACGAAATATTAAAATCGAATAAAACAAGACAAAAGGTCTTTGTATATATACGTGGGCAAGGTGAAAAGTTCTCGGCCTGACACAGAGATGGCGTTACAATTAACAGAAATTTATGTTTCCTGTGTGGCTGCATGTGTCTTTAGTTCATATGAAAACTTTTAACTTGTTCTCTCAAGTAGTTTGTTTGCAAGTATTTGTGTAGTAGACGTCGTGCGTGTTATTTTTTTAAATGGATAAACTTGAATATCTTGCTGTTATAAAATTCTTTGTTTTGGATGGTTTTACCCCTATGGAAATTCATCCGAAGTTGACAAAAGTTTACGAGGACTCTGTTGCTTCGATGTCAACCGTTAAAAAGTGGCCAGCTGAATCTGTTCGTGGTCGTACGTCCATCGAAGATGACCCACGTGAAGGATGGCCAAAAACCGCAACCACACCAGAAATCATCGAAAAAGTACATGATATTGTGTTGGACGATAGGCGAGTGAAAGTGAGTGAGATAGCTGAGGCTGTGGGGATATCAGAAGAAAGGGTGCGAAACATTTTCCACAAAGAATTCGAGATGAGAAAGTTCTGCGCAAGATGGGTGCCGCATTTGCTGAATGTCGATCAAAAGCAAATGCGCAAACGATTTTCGGAGCATTCTTTGGATCTATTTAACAAGAATCCGACAGATTTTGTGTAGCGATTTGTCACCATGGATGAGACATGGTTCCACCACTACACGCCAGAAACTAAACAGCAGTCGAAGCAGTAGATGGAAGCCGGTGGTTCAGCGTCAAAGAAAGCGAAGTCGATCGCATCTGCCGGAAAAGTCATGGCCAGCGTGTTTTAGGATGCAAAAGGAATCTTGTTAATTGATTTCCTTGAAAAAGGCAGAACAATTACAGGCGCATATTACTCTAACCTTCTTGACCAGCTGGATGTCAAAATTCGCGAAAAGAGGCCTGGTTTGAAGAAGAAAAAAATAATTTTTCATCAGGACAGCGCACCCGCACACAAGAGTGCATTGGCGATGGGAAAATTACGGGATTTGGGGTACAATTTGCTCGGCCATCCTCCCTATTCTCCTGATTTGGCACTCTCAGACTTCCATCTATTCCCAAATTTGAAAATATTTGTTTCAGAAAAGCGATTCACATCCATCCAAAGTCGAAAGGACCGTAGAAGAATATTTTGACAGCCTTCCAGACTCTCACTTCCGGGAAGGAATATTGATGTTAGAAAAACGCAGGACCAAGTGTGTTGAACTCAATGGAGATTATGTAGAAAAATAAAATCATTTTTTAAATTTAAATCACAGTCTTTCATTGTCAGGCCGAGAACTTTTCACCTTGCCCACGTAGATTTATATATATATTTTGATAAGGTAAGATGTACGATTTTTACTGAACTTATATGTTTCCTTAAAACAGTATTAAAATTCATTTATTTTTATTTTTGTAACAGATATATCTTACGTATTGTTTATAAATGAATTGAAGACTTTATATTCAACGTTAAACAATGGTTTTCATTCTAAAATTTGAAAAAAAGGTTTTAAAAAAATGTGTCATTATGATTTCGAGTGACTCACTCTGTATAAACGTATAGTTACTTCATCTTGGTTTCCAAGTTGGAACAATTTCCTTTGTACTTCTGCTGCCGATGTTTCATCTTCATTTAATAAGATACTCAGGGTTTAGCTGCTGCTCATTTTCAGCGAAATCACCACAGCAACAGCAGCAGCAGTTAAACTCTGAAAATGTCTAATGTAAGTGAAGATGAAACGTCGACAGCAGAAGTACTACCGTACGATTCTAAGCCGGAAGCTAAGATGAAGTAGCCACGGCGCGAATACGAAATTTAAGAATAAGAATACACCCAAAATATATATGAGGAAACTACAATATTTCTTATAGAAAACTATTTCATAAAACAAAAATACAGTAACAATTTTAAGAGTAATCATATTACAATATTAATAATATAAATGATTTATATTATATGTAAACTGAATAGAATGTTTATCTAGCATTGCTTTTAAAATATATTAATTTAGAGTTAAATTAATTACTAAGATAATATTGTAAAAAGGAAGAATTATATGTGACATTGTATTTACAGTGATAAAAAATATTTCTTCGCATGTAACTTTGAAAATTAAGTAAACCAAATTTCATTTTGTTAATGGACTCTCATTGATGGATTCAAAATTAAATTAAGGTTATGCATATATACACTAGGACATCAATAAAAGGATTAATGACGGTTTTAATTAATTTTAAAGCAATTATTAAATGGCAATATTACGCACTTAATAATTTTCCATTAGTTTGATTAATCTTATTGTATTACAGATCTAAATACTTATTTTGACCTGCAGAAGAAAGATGAATTTTAATGAAATAAAAACAGCTTGCCTACTTTTGATCTACCGCTACTTTAGTACGAATTGTCCACTTAAAAAACACTTAAACGAGAACAGAAGTAGACAACATACCGTTTTGTAATTCATACACGCATGGTCGTCCAGCTTTCATCAATAAATATTTTCTCAAAATTACTCGATTAATTTTGAAGCAATTATTAAATGGTAATATTACGATCTTAATAAAATTACATTAGTTCGTTCTAAATACTCATTTTGACTTACAGAAGAAGATGAATTTTAGTGAGGTAAGAAGAAGTTGCCTGTTGATGGACATATTGTAACTCAAACACTATGCAATCTCTAATTTTTCGACCTACAGCGGCCTTAGTACGAATTGTGCACTTATACACTCTAACAGGACGAGAATGGAAGTAGATAAGATACCGTCGAGACTATATGAGAATGAAACCCACACGTTCTGTAATTCTTACACGCAGGGGCGTCTAGCATTTATCAATAAAAGAGCGCTTGCGCCTCCCTTTGATGAACGTGGGTGATCGGTTTTTGTTTGTCCATTTTAGGATAGATTTGATTTCTTTTGATCGACAATACGGTATACAGTCGAAGGAAAACTCTTGAATGAATATGTATACTCAGCGGGGGTGGGATTTACCCAAGGGAATGTGGAAAATTACGTTTCACTATGAAACACTTCAGGTAATACGGGACAAGGTCCTTTATAGACGTTTTTGTGGGTCACGTCACAGGTGAATGGAGATTTATTTTATTAATGGACATCGAATAAGGGGGCGTCTTGACATACTCCTGAACATATACGAGCTATAAATAGCAAAAGTTATAAAATTAGTATTCGAATTTGGTTAGACATTATATCAAATGGAAATGATTTCTTTTACATACATATTTCTGAAATTTATTTTTATTTAATATCTGTGGAGTATGGTATATTTTTGAAGTTATTCGTTCGAAGAAATTCACATCGTGAAATACATGTAATTACGAGGGTACTTTGACAAGTAGTGAGAATGGAAAAGAAAAACGAATTTTTTAAATACAAAATAATTTTTATTTTTCAATATATTCTCCTAAAGGAGCAATACATTTATTCCAACAGTGCTCCAATGCCCTTATGCCATCTCTAAGATGCGATTCCGGAAGGCTTGCAAAATACTCATTTACGAAGATGATAAGCTCGTCGTTAGACGAAAATTTCTTTCCACCTAGTGCCGTTTTCAATTTTGGAAAAGGTGGAAGTCGGAAGGGGCTAGATCCGACGAATAAGGCGCATGCGGTACTAATTGGAAATGCAACTCGTGGATTTTGGACAACGCAACTGTGCTGTTATGCGAGGGAGCGTTGTCTTAGTGAAACAGAATCTTTTTCTTTCCATTCCTGGCCGTTTAGCACGAATCTCAACATTTAATTTTTGTAGAAGTTCTGCATAATATTGTCCATTTATTGTGGCACGTTTCTGAAGGTAATCAATAAGCAAAATGCGCTTTGAATTCCAAAAAATTTATGCCATCACCTTGTTTGCCGATAAAGTGGTTTCCGCTTTCTTTGGAGGTGCAGAATCACGTTCTAACCATTGTTTCGACTGTTGTTTAGTGTAGGGTGTACTGTAGTGTATCCAAGTTTCATCGCAAGTAACAAATCGCCTACAAAAATTAACCGGATTCCACTTATAAAGGTCCAAACACTTATTGGAAATGCGCAAAAAGAGTGAACTTTTGATCAGTCGGAAGCAATCGCGGCACCCATCTTGCCGAAAGCTTGAAAAGGCCCAATTCTTTCGTTAAGATGTGATGTACGCGTTCTGTTGAAATGTTTATCAAGTCTGCTATCTCTCTCACTTTGAGTCGTCGATCTTGCGTAATAATATTATGGATTTTTATAATCATTTCCTTAGAAGTTATGATTTTCAGTGCTCCAGAGCGCGCTCCATCAACACAGTTTGTTCTACCACGTTTAAATTTATTTACCCATCTACTTATTGTGGCGGATGATGGAGCAGATTCACCTAATCTGTCCCGTAACTCATATTTTATTTCGGTAGCTTTTATACCCTTAATTACAAAGTATTTAATCACCGCACGATACTCTGCTTTTTCCATTTTAACAAAACGACGTGTCGCTTCTTTTTCAATCAGCTGTCAAAAACAAACTGATCAACCGATTTATCTAAATATCGGAATGTAAACATATAAATAGACAACCTAAATTACAGTGCAGTTGTTTTACCAATTAGAGGGCCAACTATGTGTCATTCTCACTACTTGTCAAACTATCCTCGTATGTATATACACGTGTGAATAAATGCAATTGCATATGCATTTAATATTAATAATATCTACTGCGGGTTTTCAGTTAAAGATCTGTTATCATAATGAGATTTATGTGGTAATTAAAGAATTAAGTATCATCGTTCTTGGAGATCAAAGGCAGAACGTTCGCCCGTCATGCAGAGGACTAGGGTTCGATTCCTCACCAAATGGGGATGATTTTTTTTTATTTTTTCTTTCGAATGTAAAGGAAATTATGAATTTTTATCAATTCACGTAGTAGAATGCACGTAATTTTCTATATATATATGTGTGTGTATGTATACACAATTGCATATGCATTGTGTGACAAAAAAAACGAAACACTCAGTAAATGTATACCAGGTGTACCAGAAAGTCATTACCGGTTTTTCTAACAGATGTCGCTAGGCTTAAGTATGCAAGGTTATGATTTGTCACATATGTGATTTTATTCTACTGACATCAAGCTTCACAACCACACATGTTATATTTTGCGAAAGAACACCGTCATAGATTTATATTTTTTTCAAATTTACCGCATGCATTACTTTTCTTATTTAAAATGCTCCAACAATAGAAACATGTAAGGCGTGGTTTCGACAATTCAAAAGTGGTGATTTCGATGTGCAAGATGAAGAACGTTCTGGTAGACCGAAAAACTTTGAAGATGTGAAATTGCATCAGTTATTGAATGAAGACCCAATCCAAGCTCAAAAACAACGTTAAATGTGGCCCAAAAAACGAGGAAAAATGCAAAAGATGGGAAAATGGGTGCCACATCAATTGAATGACAGGCAAATGGAAAATCAAAAAATCGTCTGTGAAATGCTGCTTCAAAGGTATGGTCGGAAATCATTTCTGCATCGAATAGCGACCGATGATGAAAAATGGATTTATTTCGAAAACTCTAAGTGCAAAAAACCATGGTTATCACCTGGCGAAACCGGCCCATTGACTCCAAGGCTAAATAGTTTTGTTCGCAAAAAAATGCTTTGTGTTTGGTGAGAGTGGCGTGGTATATTACAAACTGTTAAAACCTAGTGAAACAGTTAATACTGATAGCTGCCGTCCAGAATGGGGCCGACGACACAGTAAAGTGATTTTACAGCACGATAACGCGCAGACTCATACAGCAAAACCGGTCAAAGAAGCATTGAAAGCAGTTGGATGGAACATAATATCGCATCCGCCGTACTCTCCAGATCTTGCCCTGTCGACTATTACCTTTTCTCATTAATGAAACACGCGCTTGCAGAGTAGCACTTCGCCAATTTTGAAAGAAAATGGATCGTTGAATGATTCTGCTCAAAGGACAAACAGTTTTTTTAGGATGACATCCATAAGCTGCCTGAAACATGGGCGTGTAGAATTAAATGGTCAACACGTTTTGAATAAATGAATTTTTCTATTTTATTGAAAATTATGTACTTTTTACGAAAAATCCGGTAATAGCTTTTCGGTACACCTGGTATATCTTTAAAGGAAGTTATGTGTGTTGAGAATAATGAATGATTAAATTTTCAGATTGCTGAGACCAATTTGTTTCATAACGAATAATCGTAGCAATATTTCTTTGCATCCACCTTGTGAATCCACCTGCCTCATGTATTCGAATGATATGACCCCTTGCAAAATCACTTAATAGGTGATAATTAATCAATAAGGTTGATATATAACCCCTTTCCACATTAACTTTTGTAAATTCTGTATACGCATTTCGACAACCAAGTTGTCATCATCAGCAGACAATTTCAAAGTGTCGCACCTGGTAAAACACGGCGAAAAACAACCGCACGAAAATCAAACTCCGTACGCGATCCACACCGTTCAAAACCAAGATGTACACTGTGTTTGTTTCACAAGATTTTTAAAAATTATTTTTACTTAAACTAACATGCACTACATTGAAAAAGGGAATTACGGTCAAGACAGACACTTGACTGTCTTGACCGTAATTCCCACACAGTGTACATCTTGGTTTTGAACGGTGTGGATCGCGTACGGAGTTTGATTTTCGTGCGGTTGTTTTTCGCCGTGTTTTACCAGGTGCGACACTTTGAAATTGTCTGCTGATGATGACAAATTGGTTGTCGAAATGCGTATACAGAATTTACAAAAGTTAATGTGGAAAGGGATTATATATCAACCTTATTGATCAAGTCAATCAACCACAGGCTCCATCAAATTCAACTAGGTGATAATTAGTTGTTTTCGAATTCTTAGCATTTTAATACATTGATTCACAACTATAAACTGTCGCAATCAAATAGCAATTGATGCAAAACAAAATACATTTTTTCGATAGAGTTCGACAAAAAATAACACTAGGTTCTTCTACCATTTATTATTCTCAACATAGTAAGCATTTGTATAAAATTTTATTTAAAAATGTATACTTTTGCTGGGTGATTGATTTTGTCGTATAATATATAGCTAATAGTAGTTCAAAATAATATGCCACAAACTTTAGGAGATAATGGTATGATCCAATATAGACATAAAAGTCTTAATTAACATGATTCCGCAAATGGGCAGTTTCAGATGTATGAAACATTCTGTGTTTACACAATATTTTTACTTTGTTCAAACTAACAATGTAATTTAAGTGCCCTCGCTGCATTTCACAACAGCATTACATTTTTAAAAATTAGTTATTCATATGGATATATTAATTATATGTTCAAAAATGTTTAGAAAAACTTGTGAATGTATTATAATTTTTGAATTATAGATAATTATTTCCCACAATTTTGCTGGCGACATCTAGTTCACATGAGGTAATGACAAGAGTGCCAGTTTAAGAATTTTCCGGTAGGGGGCGCTAGAAGAAACATAATTTTAACTTTCTCAAAAAATTTTATAATCAATAATTTTTTTAACTTTAATATATGTACAATTACTATATAATAACTTGATACAGCAGCTGCAAACAAGATTTGTGAAAATGTATAATTAGTCAATTACCAAGTGTTGTAGTGAAAAATGTAAAAAAGCCTGGATTGAGAATCACATACAATAGAAACAAGTAAACATGAAGGAAATATTTCGAAACGAAATACTTAAATAGTACTTATTTTTTTTATTCAAAAGCATATATATTCAGCATTTATTTAAATAAATTAAATTATATATTGTCATTTGCTTTTAGTCAAGTTTTCATTGTGAATTAACTTTTCTATGTATCATTTAAATATTAAAAAAGAATAAGAATATTGTACACATATCTATTTCGCTTTCCAACTAATAATATATATTTGTATATTTAGAGTTTAGATAGTGGACTTTATTTACTTTTCCTTGACCAGTTCATCAACAAGAAATTCTATATTTTAAGTAAACATTAAATGACTTTAAATTTAAAAAAATGGTTTCTCTACTTTAAAGAAGACGTTTTATAGACATCTAATTCTTATTGTTAAAAATATGAGATTAATTAATAATTGTTTGAAAAGAATCTATAATATTTATTTTGTAAATAACTATTCTGAACCATATATTGTTTGTCAAAGTAGATAACTACGTATATAGAGATCTGTAATTTTAATTATAGCACGGTTTATACTACTGTTTGCAATAACCAACAATAGATGGCCTAAATATAGTGATTGCAATATTTTATTTTAAGGTTAAATTATTCTTGAAGTTTCAGATACCGTTTGAATTTTTTATATAGTAGAATATTTAAAAAGTTTTGGAAAAGTAAGATCGAATGCCAATTTAGAAACTGTAATCAATAATATGTTAAATTGTAACGACTTTATTTACGGATTAAGGCGTAAAAGAAATTTATATTTGCTCAATTTAACAGGTGTAGTTTAATTACTTTAACATATGTATTTCTTTTCTTTATTTATATAATTCTCAGTGCAGAGATAAGATTACACATTATCTAATCTTTCCACAAATAATAACTTATAAACGAAATCTCGATCTCTTATAGATAATATGTTCCGATTCCGGAACTTGGATATTTAAATGTGGATAGAAATACTATCTTTCTTGAAGTAAGAAACCAATTTGTTAATTCAACATTCGACAAACAGTAACAGTTTGAGCACCCCTGAAATTACAGCTACGATACGAACACATGCGCAGTCCTAGTCACCTTGTCAATTACGTCATAAATCCAAGAGTTAAGCTAAGACAAACTTCCGGACACCGATCTATTGGCATCCGTGTTCGGTTAAATCAGGCGTAGGTCGCAGTAGTCGACTGCGTGTGTGTACGGGGTAACAGCCATCTTGTAAAACCTAAAAGTATGCTTTTTTGAGGTGTGTATATAGTTTTGGAGGATTTTATAGTGACCAGGGTGGTTATTTGGGTGAGTTTTGTAGTTTATTGTGCACTTGAAAATCGGTCGAAGTGATATCGGCATTAGTCGCGTTCTAAATTAGTGAAATTTCGGTCGAAACGGGCAGTTCACACCATCGTGCCGCTTTCACCTAAGAGTTTTTAACTTAAAAAACACCCGAAATCATACAGAAATCTACTTACGTGTACCGCCTGTTCGATAATTAATTGTACACCGGCCGCATATCACCGACTATTAATGGTATATTATCGTAATTTATCAATAGACGTTTTACTATACTTTGTGTTCATAAAGGTCATATTCGTTTATTTAACTGTTTAGCCTAATAAGGTAGACCTTTGACTTAAACATTTGCAAGAAATTATTGCCTTCAATGTTTTATTTATATTACTATATGCATATTTGAAGTTTTTATAACATATAGGTTACCACAGGCCCCCATTGTGTTGCATGGAATTGACATTTGTCGTGCTTAATATTTCAATGTTCCGGGCAAGATACACAACAGATACTTTTTTTTATTCAACGATCTTACAAATGAGTCATCCCGGACTAAGATTTTAATCTGGGGTCAATAATTTCTACTTTCTCGATACCTGTTCTATTCAACAACTTTAGTATAGATGAACACATGCATGTATTCTCTTTATCTGCAGTGATTTCGTTTTTATCATAACCTGTTTGTTTCACTGTCGATATGAGTAATTTTTTCTGTTTATTATTTACTATTATTGTCATTTACTGTTTATTAATCATTATTCATCGCTATCTAAATTAAATAATATATATCGCAAATACAAGCAACTAATTTACCAATTGTATTACAATTTTAGCCTTGTTATTGTGATAGATATTGTACATATTGTACATATGCAAAGAAATTGTCATTTTCGAGATTAAAAAGTAGAACAATGCGCTCCTAAATACAAAAAATAGTTTTAGAATTTCTAATAAGCCAGTTGTTGGATCGAATATGCGAAAATTATGAACATTTTCACCGAGACAAATATCGTGAAGTGTTGAAAATACAAGTTTGTAAATGACAGCTATTTGGACACTTCTACCTACTTTTGTTTTCTGGAACAATTTCTATGACTAACGTATTGAACAAGTTATGTATTATTAGTATTGCTTTATCCTCCAAAATGATACTTTTATCTTTCAATAATTCGATGTGAATTAATAGTATGCTAATGTAATAAATTAAAATAGATAAAATATTTACATTCGAGTCATAAACTTAATTTTTACCTAAATTATCTGAACTCGAAAATATAGATGTGTTTATGAATAATAGTTTCTGATTTTCTGTTTTTTTTGTTAAATTATTTTAATATACAATTGACATAGTAAAAATGGTGTGTGGGGCATAAAACCCGTTTTGTTACTAAAAATATTGGGAATAGTAATAATTGGTTGAAGCAATGGATATCTTTTTTACCATGATTGTTATCTATTATGAAATTAATCTTTGGCAAATAAGACATTTTGAGAGAATTCATTGTAACATGATCAATAAGGTTGATATGTAACCCCTTTCCACATTAACTTTTGTAAATTCTGTATACTCATTTCGACAACCAAGTTGTCATCATCAGCAGATAATTTCAAAGTGTCGCACCTGGTAAAACACGGCGAAAAAATTGTACGAAAATCAAACTCCGTACGCGATCCACACCGCTCAAAACCAAGTGTACATCTTGGTTTTGAACGGTGTGGATCGCGTACGGAGTTTGATTTTCGTACAATTTTTTCGCCGTGTTTTACCAGGTGCGACACTTTGAAATTATCTGCTGATGATGACAACTTGGTTGTCGAAATACGTATACAGAATTTACAAAAGTTAATGTGGAAAGGGGTTACATATCAACCTTATTGATCGAGTCAATCAACCACAGGCTCCATCAAATTCAACTTCATTGTAACAGTTATAAATGTACAGTATTTGCGAATGTCTACATTTGTCAGTTTCTTTCTCAAATGAGTAAATATTCTAAAATACGGTCTTATTACAAACGTGAGTTCGAACATTGGAAAAACACGAATTGATGATTTTTCAATATACAGTACCTGGCATTTGAATTCTGATTTTGGTATTTTTTCAAATTTATCTGTAATAAAACAAAATATTTATTTGCGCCTTATAGAAGATGTTACATTAATATTTTGTTAATCATCCTTTGGCTTTAATGACTGCAATAACTATCTAGCATACTGGAAATAGTTTTTACCACTTGCAGTTTTGCATTCCAGTCCAGGGCAAAAGGGGTACGTTATGCTCTTGAAATAGATTTTTTATCGATTTTACTCTATGATACAATGCTCCATCGTACACATTATACCTTCATGTCCTTTTTCATTCAGTGAGTTTGCGAAAAGTACAAACATAGTTAACCAACCTTTTCATATTGCACTTGATTCATGGTGCTCTCCACAAAATACAGAGGTGTGGTACTATTCACGGTTATGCATGACCAGATTATGACTTACGGTGAGTGTTTAATTTATTTATGTACAGCTTCGTCACTATAACATTCCTTGGGTCTTCGTCTAAATGTATTTACACACTCCGTCATTGCTTCAAGACGAAATTTATTGCGAAAAATCGAAATTTATTATAAAAATTGATACTTTCGACAAATGATTTATTAATGACAAAACTTGTACTCATTTTCCTTTTTCCAATCTTCAACCGTAAAATTTTTGTGCATTTTTGCCCATTAATAAAATGCACAAAATATTATTAAAACACTTTAATACATTTAGGAGCAGCGACAGGAACATGTAATAATTTGAACTAAAATCGTATATTCATAGTGCTTTCACGTTTTCATTATCTGTGTTTAGACCTTACATGACCCAAAACCGATAATAAGGGGATCTTCCTAATAATATGTCTATATACAATATAACGCGTCATTGGAACGACACAGTTGCGAAAAATAGATGACAAGCAGGCCTGTAAAAGGGAAAAAAATTGTATGAACTTGATAAAGTAGGAATTGTTCAAAAATCATGAAGAAATCCAATGCTAAGCAGAGTTCCTTCCGATTTAAATCAATTGATTTTAATCAAGTAATATTATTTTCATATTTTAATCAATGATATAAATCAAAAGAGGACTCTGAAACTGAAAATAATATTTATTACGAAATATAACAAACAAAAAACAGTTTCAAAGTAATAATTATTATTCATTTTCAATGTAATATTTAGGAGCACTATTTTCCCGCTTTATTTATACCTGATTTATTTCCAAAATTGGAGTAAACAAGGCCAAATTTAGAAAATACTCCTACTGCCGAATCTGATGGACAGTTTTACTGTAGGGAGTAGTTACTCAATGTTAGAAATTTTTATTTTGTGAAAAAATGTAAGGCACTAACAATGCGTGTGAAAACATAACTGCTGAAAAAGGTTCCATTTTTGCTTGAAATTTAATAATGAGCGGTGGTAATCCACTATTTTCGCACATTTCTTGTCTGCATTTAATGTTTGTTCATTCTCCGCACTAGTCAATTTAAATTTGGTCTTAGTAACATCTAAAATATGAGCTAAAAAGGATAATTATTCGTCTAATTGTACCATAAATGTTCTTTCTATTCTTCCATACTTCTACTGCGTTACATAAGAAAATAGTTTTTCTCTGTAAGCTATCAAACCCTATTGCTATAGGTTTTAAAATATTATGTAATTTTCAGGCATTTCTTTAATACACCAATGTTTGAAATTTTTGGGAATATTTTTGGATCTATTTCTTTTTTTATTCTCTTCGCACACTTTTAATAATTTATTGAAAACTGCGATAAGTTTCCCCACTCCTTTCTATTCTATTATGTAATCAAAAATGGTCAAAAGTGTTTTAAATTTGAGAAAAATCATAATTTTTTTTTTGAAAATCTTTAATACAAATTATTGATTTTTATTTAAAAGAACACACGATTTTTTTCAACACTGACACGGTTGACAAAAACAAAACGTGTGAAGTAAAAATGGAAATTCAGAAGGTACGAATTAAATTGAAACGCGCTGATTTACGCGGAAGAAGAGTTTGAAAGGAGCTGCTTATTGGTAGAGTTGTCATATTTGTCTGCGCAGATTCCATCATTAATACATCCACTTGTAGCATTTATACCATGGGACACCCGATATATTTGTTGGTACATACGAGGGGAGTACCCAAAAATAACCGGAATTTTTCTATAAAAATCTGTATTTTTATTGTCTAATCGACGATTCCATTGTTGGAAACATTGTTCGAACTCGGTTCTTTATATGACTGCGAGCTGCTGTGCTTTTTTTCTTCACCTCTTCTACTTCATTAAAACGATGTCCTTTCATGTCCCTCTTCATTCTTGGAAACAAAGAAAGTCGCTCGGAACAAGATCGAGTAAGTAGGGGGCGTGGGGCAAAGGAACTATGTTGTTTTTAGTCAAGAACTGGCGAACTTCATGGTGGAAAAACCGTTCCCCTGTCTGCCACAAATTGGGTTTCTTTCGTTGTACACTGTTACGCAGTCTTCTCAGAAACTCCAAATACACACAGTCGTAAGCTGTTTATTTAGGTCCGAAGTTATAAAAAACGACGAGCGAACGAAAATTCTTTTACAAAAAAAGCCCTGTAACAAGACAGAACCTTAATTCGGCGAAAGAACCGACTACACCAAACGCAGAATAAGTTGCTTAACGAGCACCATGCGTCAAGAATGCGTGCTAGGCAAGCCCCACCCACAGCGCCATCAATCCCGTTATTTTTGGGGTACATACGTACATACTATATCGAATTCCATCCTGTCGCGCCGATAAAAATTGATAAGTTATAAGTCAAAAAAATATGTTTATTATTTGCCCGGATGAAAAAGTTAAAAGTTTGCCGGTCGATGAATCAAGTGAAACCTAAATACATACTCAACAACTGACCTTTACGATATACACTTCGCGGAAATTGTTTAATCTTATCAATAATATTTGAATTTTAAATTTTTACATTTGTAAGAAACTAGTTTAAATTTGCCAATAGGAAAGTTAAAACTTAGCTATAGTTATGATATTTTTTATGTACTAAACTTTTAACATTCTTGATATTTTAATTTGGTATTGGAATCTAGATTGAAAAATAAAATAGCTTTTGTAATGGAAATAATTAATTATATTTATATAAAATTGAAAGCATTAGCTCGGGTAATGGTTTTATTATGTTGGTGATTAATGCTTACTTACGTTTGATTTGTATTTTTAAACTAATCGATTTAGCAATTTTAGATATAACAGTGTCCAAATATGTATATCTAAAATACATACATATAATCTTGCAGATTTTATAAATTTAAACGTAGAACAATCAAAAGGAAACGCGAGTGATTATTAGAAAAAGTATTAGAGATATTTATAAACATTAAATTTTTACACGGTTCTGCTTGTGTTAGACCGAAAAAACTTCTCCTTTGTATCCTGCTTCCGAAATGTTTCCTGCAAAAGTTGGGCAACAATTCCGAGATTCGTGGAATATCATTTGCACTCCGTGTTTTTTGTAATTTCGTAAAGCGTTTCCATGTTAATTATTTACCGTACAAATTTCTGAATTGTATTTTAGGTACGAATGCAGAATTTGTTTTTAACGATGTTGTACCTTAACTCTTAGTAATAAAATGGGTATTAGCAAGTTTACCGTATACATTACAGTGTGAAATATGTGATTAGTAGAGTGTGTAGCATAAAACTGGATTGATACATCTATTACTTGCTGAAAATTCACGTCGATATTTACTGTTAATACACGTATTGTTAGAATGAATTAGCAGCATTTTATGCTACTTAGATTAATCAACATATTTACGTATAAAAGTAAATTTGAAATAAATTAAGCATTGTAAGACAAGTCGCAAATAATGTTTATAATCCCCAAATAGTAAATAGTATTCTAGTCAAAAAGCTATATGAGTACACTCCTTCGAATGTCTACTCAAAAATAAAAAAGAATTTACCAATAAATAAGAAGTAAACATTGGACTTCCTGATATTAAAATCTCGTTTCCTTCTATTTACAATTATTATTAAATAATTACCAACTAACAATACCCTTTCGAAATATATTAAAAATAATAAAGAAGGAATCCATAACAGTAGAAAGCCGGGAGGCATAAGTAGAGCGGTTACATTTGTCTGCGCACCAGGTTCGTAATAAGTACATAACGAATATTTATGGTCGGTCGATCGCTATGCTCAGTAATTTGTTTGGTAAAAATTAACCGTTTTAGTAATAAGGTAATATGTGGTGTATGTGTTTATGTTGGACAAACAGGAATATCTTTTAACAAACATATTAGAACGTAGCAACCCTTACATAAATAAAAAACTGTTTCTTGTTTCGCTAGTCATTTTAGTAATAATATTAATAATAACTTTGTATCAAAGTATGAATATATAATAATGCACATAGATAGAACATAAATAAAGGGTTTTCCAGTAGGGACTTGACAACTTTTAATTCAATTTGTGAACGCACCCTTTCACTAATCATCGAATTGTCACTGTCAGTTTATTCAGTAAACTTAACATTTTCATCATGGTAAAGTACACGAACGAATAACATCTGCAAATAATAAAAATTTACTACAGAAATTCGGAGTCGGTGACCGCTACTTTAAGAGCGTTAACTCCGATTTTCGGTTGTAATTCTCGTCCTAGTAGACAGGCAGTAACAAGTTTAGTGCAAAAATTTGAGTCTACATATTTGTTGTGTGATGTTGCCGTGCCACTGAGACAACGGGTTATCGCTGCCGTTGAAACGTCCGTAGCAAATGATCCAAATCAGTCAATTCCACGGCGTTCTCAAGAGTTGGGCATCGCCCAGACCACTTTATGGCGAATTTTGCGTAAGGATCTTGGTTTACACCCATGCAAGATCAAGCTGACTCAAGAATTGAAGTCGATGGACCATTTGAAGCCACGTACGTTCTCCGATTGGGCTCTGGAAAAGATGCGCCAAGATGATCAATTTCATCGCAAAATCATTTTCAGTGACGAAGCTCATTTTTGGCTCAATGGATTCGTCAATAAGCAAAATATGCGTCGGGTGAAAATCCACATGTGCTTTATGAAACACCACTTCATCCACAAAAAATAACTGTTTGGTGTGGTTTGCATGCCGGCGGCGTCATAGGGCCATATTTTTTCGTCGACGATAATGATCGTCACGTTACTGTGAATGGTAATCGTTATCGCGCCATGATTACCGATTATTTTTGGCCCGAATTGGAAGATATGGACTTGAACAACATGTGGTTTCAGCAGGACGGTGCCACAAGCCACACAGCGCACGTTACAATCGATTTATTGAAGAGTAAGTTTGATGAGCGTGTTATCTCAAGAAATGGACCAGTCGATTGGCCGCCTCGTTCGTGCGATTTAACGCCTCTAGACTTTTTTCTTTGGGGCTACGTCAAGTCATTGGTCTATGCCAACAAGCCGACAACGTTGGAAGAGCTCAGAGCCAACATTGAACGCGAAATAGCAGCCGTTTCGGCCGAATCATCGAAAATTGGGTCCAACGAATCGACCGCTGCAAACGTGCCCGCGGTGGCCATATGAACGAAGTCGAATTCCATTCATAAATGTTTTGATTGTACTTCAACCCGATAATAAAGTTTTTGAAATATCTTAAATGGTCTGCATTTTATTTTGAAAAAAGTTGTCAATTCCTTATTGGAAAACCCTTTGGATTGTATTGCAAGGTAATGGATTTTATTAGAATCAAACAGCTTAATAAATGAACAAACGAGGCAAACATGTTTTTCTCATAATTCTAGCTGATTGTCATTTAAGCAAAAAGTTTATTAAACATCGTATAAAATATACATACTCTTAGAGTTTGATACTTTACTTTAGAATTTAGTTTATATCTGCAGAAGCAACTGTGTGCGCTATCTATTCCTTTTTTTTTGTTATTAATAGATATATTGGATAAATTGATCAAACAATAAATGTGTTATAGATTTAATAAAATCACAATCTTAAAATTCTAAATAAAACATACATTACCAAAAAGAACAATATTAAATAAATTTTGACCTGTTCATTTGTATGAAGATAGACATATTTTTATATGGTAATTCTGATGGAGCCTGTGGTTGATTAACTTAATCACTGAAGGTTGATATATAATCCCTCTCCACATTTATTTTCGTATTCCGCACACGATCTGTATTGTTGAAAGCCAAAACGAACACGGTGCTAGAGTGTGCCTTTAATTATTTGCTGATGATGACAATTTAGTTATCGAAACACGTATACAGAATACGAACATTAATGTGGAAAGGGGTTATATATCAACCTTCCGTATATTGTTATATGTTTGCCGGGATTATTCTTTGGTGACAGTAAATCAAACATAGAAGTAACGGAAACTTTTCAAACAATTTATTACCTATAAATACATTGAACAACTCTCATTTACATCTAAATCTTGGAAAAAATAAACAACCTCAAAATATATTACAAATATACCATAATTAATTCACATACATTCACATATCAAAGTCAGTATCACTAATGACCCACGATGCACGAACGCGACCGCTTATATAGACTTGCCGGATATTATGAGTGTTCCTCTTCTAGAATATGAACTTTCTCGAATTGTCCAGATATTTCTGAAATTAAAAACGTATATCCATTAAAAGAGAGAAAAGGAAAAAAACATGCAGAATGATCTCAGAAGAGTTATTGCTTGTTTTCGTTCTGTGAATATCTTTAATTGATGTAAAAGGGCTTCTTTTCATCACAAAATGCAGCTTACGGAATAGAAAATAATCGCACGCTGCCAAATCGAGTGGATACGTGGAAAAAAAATTGATATTTGATTCAAAAATTTGAAAATTTGCATGAATTTGTCAACTGCATGGTTCTCTTTATTTATAGCAAACATGACCAATACAGTCTACCAAACGCATCAATACACTAGTATAAATAAATAATAAATTCTCAGCATTAATAGCTGTACTCCCAGCAACGAATTTTTTGTCAGTAATTCCTTTGGACCGCAAAAAAATGGGCATTATTTTGATTTTCGACCTCAAACGGGATCTTTATTCGCTTAATTTGGTGATCATCATTCAGCGTATTGATGCTTGTTTTATGGATTGTTCTGGAAACACTTCGTTGTCATCACCAATTACTAGTATTTTTAAGAAGTTTTCATCTTTCAAATAGCCAATGTATAGAAATTACATTTTCATGAATTTCAATTATGATTATTCTGAAAGTTTCCACAAAATTACTCATTTTTTGTATTTTCTTCGGTAATTGTTTCAATTGATAATTCCTAACGTTTAGTATCACGTACATCCTCTCTGTCTTTTCTGAATAGTTGAATTTATGCCAATGGTCAAAACTTATTTTTAAACAGAGGCACTAAATTATTGCCACTTAAATGTATCGCAAATGTATCAAAATGTATCAAAACAGGTTCCTCTTAATGAAAACGAGAGTCTTCATTAAGCGTAACGTGTTCTGATTATTGCTGAATGAAATCTTCTTTATTGTGTTCACTTCTAGAAGAAGGAAATCGTCACGATTTTATAGATTTAATTTAGTGTAATAATAGCCTTTTTAAAATACGTTTCTTTTTCACCATTAAAGTCGTACACTACTACTATAAAGGCCCTGTAGCCCTTGGGTTCGAGATCTTTCACTCTTCTTTTCTACTTTTTGGTCTAGCACCTCCATCTGCCAATCACTACCTCATACTTTCCTTATATCTTTCATTACTTCTTCCAACATTTTTTTTTTCTAGGTCACCCTCTTTATTCTTTCCCCAGTCTCCTTCCATCAGTATTCTTTTAATCTATTTTTTGTTGGGCATTCGCGTTATACGAGTATGTCTCAGCTATCTAGTCCACTTGAACAATGTCTGATCTTTTATGTAGTTCCTTTATTATAAATTAAGAAGCCAATAGTAGGAAAAATAAGGAAATAGCAAAAATCTATAATACCTAAATATTAAAAAAATGTACTTTATAATATCTGCTTCTGGATTCCCGGGCTGGAACCGCGTCACTAGTATATCTGCCGACGTTTCGTACCAATTTGTATGGGACATCTTCCGGGCTGAACTACTGCACTGAAACTGTTTCAGTGCAGTAGTTCAGCCCTGAAGATGTCCCATACAAATGGGTACGAAACGTCGGCAGATATACTAGTGACGCGGTTCCAGTCCGGAAACCCAGAAGCAGATAGCATGGACCACGACCGCGGAAGTCTACGTACCAAATCTACTTTATAATCTTTAAAATTACTATATTAAGTACGATCCAAACAGACGTTGTACCGAAACAAAAAGAACGAGAATGTGGAAAACTTCAGAGATATTTCCGTTTTGAAATGTGCATGAAATAACAATCGATTATACACCAATTTTGTTGGTGGACACTCAGGTACCATGAACAGCACAAACGAACCGAAACTTCTGAAATTTAAATTTTGCGGCTTATGTTATTTTAGAATGTTTAAACTTTATGTCTTTGTGTTTCCTTACAATTGTTCAAGTGAATATTTTTTTCGGGTTCTGCCTCATAATTTCTATCCACTTTTATAACTTTTCCACCCTCCCTTTTTTATATCTTCATATTCTTCTACCGAAGATGGTTAATTCCACAAATCAATTACATACAGTTTCATAGACGAATTACAGTAACTTGAGATTATTTCCTAGATATTTGAATATTTAAATGTATTTGCATTACATTTCTAGTATCAATTATTTATTTTTTTTAAATATAATACAGTTGTAACATAAAACTTGTTTTTAACGCATCCCCTTATAGCATTTCAACGATCTCTTGTTATTTTGGTAGTTTTATTATTAATCATCCTCGATAAATGTTCGGTTCATTTCTTTTTTCATTGTTGAACTCATCTCATGATATTTTGCGTGCTTTATAAACATTAGTTAGAATTAAAGAAAGAAATATTGTATTAAAACTATAAGTGAATATACAGTCAGTCACAATTTTATATCAAAATTTTTATAACTCATTAAAATGCAAAGATTAAGAATATTTTACACATTAACTCGACGCGTTTTTCTTTAGCGAAATATCCTCATATTCTATGCTTTCTTCAGCAGAATTTTGTGTTCTATAATATACTTTTTGTAAAAAAATCTGCTGTTTTCAATTCTTTGTTTTTAGCTGTGATTTGTATAAATTTTGCGGTATGGATCTAAGCACTTTAACTTTTCCTTAATTTTTCTGTGTTCTACGAATTATTGCTTCATTTAAATTCACGGTTTTTGTAGCTTACGGGGGTGGTTCCAGAAGTACTCGACCCAACAAAGAAAACACACAAATTTTGGAAAGAAATATATTTATTTTTCAATATATCCCCTTTCAGCTCTGTACACTTTACCCAGCGATGTTCAATAAGTTCGATACACTTTTCATAATAAGAACTGTCTTACTCCTTAAAATAGCCATTAACCGCCGACATCACTTCTTCATCGTTGGAAAATCTTTGACCACGGAGCCATTTTTCAAGTTTTGGAACAGAAAATAATCCGAGGGGGCCAAATCTGTCGAATAGGGTGCATGAGGTAGCAATTCAAACTTTAATTCATTAATTTTGGCTATTGCAATAACCGATTTGTGAGCTGGTGCATTATCTTGGTGAAACAACACTTACTTCTTAGCTAAATGTGGCCGTTTTTACTTGATTTCTTCGTTCAAACGTTGCAATAAGTTCTCATAATACTCCCCGTTGATAGTTTTTCCTTTTTCAAGATAGCCAATGAAAATTATTCCACGCGCTTCCCATGACCTTGCCCGCAGGTGAAACGGTCCTCACCTTCTTTGGAGCTGGTTTTCCCTTTTAAGTCCATTGTTTTGGTTGTTCTTTTGTCTCGGGTGTGAAGTGATGGACCCATGTTTCATCCATGGTTATGAAACGGCGCAAAAATTCTGCTTTGTTACTGTGAAACTTCACTAAAACTCAATTGAAACATCTTCACGACACTGTTTTTGCTCGAGTTTGAACAAACGCGGCACCCATCTTGCGCACAGCTTTCTCATGTCAAAATTTTCAGATAATATGGGATGTACCGCACATTTTGAAATGCCTACTATGTTTGCTAGCTCGCTCACTTTCAGTCGATGATCATCCAGTACCGCTTTGTGGATTTTCTTCACCATTTCTGGAGTCGTCCCCTCATTTAGTCGACCACTACAATGCTCGTCTTGGCAGCTCGTATGATCTCGTTTAAACTCTGCTACTCAATATTTCACTGTTCTAAACGAAGAAGCAGACTCATCCAGGATAGAATCTAGTTCAGCTTTTATATCGGTTGGGCACAGGCCTTTCAAATAAAAGTATTGTATCACGTAACGATGACCAATTTTACACATTTTTACAAATTCACTGAAAACGTTTACTATTGATGGTTGTCAAATAAATACTAAACAACGTGGCATCTTCAAACTTGAGACATAAGCTTTATAGATTTTGTATAATATTTTTGGTTGACATTATTCAGGAATACATATGAACTCATGAAAAAGAAATTTTTAGCATCGTCTAGAATAGTTTATTATTAATACATTCCTTAATCTATGTAAGTTTACATAAACAGAGAGAAGAAATGTCTTTATTAATGAATGCATGTTAGAGAAAAATATGGCCATAGTCAGTTCAAAGCGTTAATCGTATCGAGCCAGCAGGAAATAGAAGGAACATAATAGCCAAAGTCTTGCTAAGTCTATAGGAAGAGAAGGTTTGGACAATATGATGTCGAAGATACTCAAAAATTTCTGGTGAAAAATGAGATTAGCGAGGCAAATTTGATAAAAATAGAATTAAAGATAAACCGAATAAATTCAAAGACGAATACGGTGAAATTAAACAATTTACCATAGAAACTATAAAGGAAGTCTTAAACTTAGTCGCCCAATTGGACTTTTAAATGAAGATTTTTCCATTATGTAAATAAAATCTATTTCTAAATTTCGTACGAAATCTGACACAGCCTACACCCTCGAATGGAAAGTATCGACTAAAATAATGTTTTTGGACTTAAACGTTCTCATCACGTTCCCTGTGACAATGGGATTATTCCTCTACTTTTTAAAACTCATAGGAACACCGTATTATAAGGGAATTTTCTGTAGTTCTGGAATCGTTTTATAGAAATATAGTATTATACTTCCAAAATAATTCAATGAAAGGGAATGAAGTCTGTGTTTTGTCGAACATATTGCATAACTAAGTGATGAGAGTCTTTGCCCCACAATTAAATATAAGGAAAGCTAATATTATTTAAGGATTAATAGTTGTAAATAATGTAGGCTTATTGTGTATAAAAAATCCAAGTTATTTATAATTAATAATCCTTAAATAATGACTGAGCTTTTCTTATGCTTAACAGACTCATTTACGACGTAACAGTGAGCAATAATATTCGGAATTAAACTGTGCCATGTTCCGTAATAAAATCAAGTAGTAGAACTTCTTAAGAATTCTAGGAAATTAATGTCATAAGTTTATCGGACGATAACACATTTATTTTCTGCAGACATTGCTGTTTTTGAGAACTTTTCGATCACTCAAACATCCGACTTCTAGGAAGATATTGATCGCCATATCTCGTCTCTCGTATATTATAAAAAATTCAGTAAAATTATTGTATTTTAGATTACACAGAACTTTCCGATATTGCCGAACTGTTAAAATAATGAAATCGTCACATAGTTATCATATATGTACACTGCAGGCCATAAGTTTGGAATCAGTTCCAGTAAATTAATAAAAATTAAAATTTATCTATGTTACGTTCGTATTACTTTGATATAAGTACAAAGGATTATTCTTAAGTACATTATAAAGCTTTACATAAAAGATGTAGTTTTAAATGCATTAATAGTTGGAAAATAACCAGAGATTAAGGAAACTCTGCGTGCGGCATTATTTATTTGAGCAGGTAATATTTCTGCATAATGAACGATTACCTGGAATGGACAAATTTTATTGCAGACCCTTCCGCATAAACCTTTTGTAATTACATTTAGTTTTTATATTTATAAGTATTTATACATTTTGAAGTAATGAGAATATTTTAGTTGCTTCGTATCATTTAAAGTGTGTAGACAGATAAAAGTGTGTAGAATCAGTAACCATCGTTTGATTATGGCGAAGAGAAAGCAGATATCGCTAGAAAAACGTGTAGAAATTATTAGTCATCATAATCGGGGAGATTCTATACGGGATATCGTGAAAAGAATGAAGATATCGTACAAAGGTGTACAAAATACAATTAAAAGATACCAGTCTACTGGAGGGTATACGGACAGAAAACGATCAGGAAGACCAAAAATTACAACTCCTGCAGAAGATCAGACAATTATATTGACGTCGAAAAGAGATAGAAGATTAACGGCCTCGCAAATCCGCGGTGAGTTTAACAGGGAGCGTGAAACTCGGATCTCTTTAACCACAGTAAAAAGGCGGCTCAGAGCGGCTGGACTGATGGGACGTGTAGCAGTTCGCAAACCGCTTCTACGTCCGCAAAATAAAATAAAAAGGCTACAATGGGCTAAGTTACACAAAGATTGGACAATAGAACAGTGGGAAAAAGTACTATGGACCGACGAATCAAAGTACGAGGTCTTCGGTTCCAGACGTCGGATATTTGTAAGAAGAACTGCTACGGAAAAAATGTTACCGCAATGTGTGGTGCCCACGGTAAAACATGGTGGCGGTTCTGTAATGGTTTGGGGATGTTTTTCTTCGGCTGGTGTAGGAGATCTGGTGAAAATCGACGGAGTTTTGAAAAAGGAGGCTTACAGACAGATTCTCGAACACAACGCTGTGTGCTCCGGTCTGAGATTACTTGGAGAAAACTTTATATTCATGCAAGACAACGACCCAAAACATTCTTCTCATTTATGTAGAGGATATCTCCAACAACAGGAAGCTGACGGTGTTTTACAAAACATGGTTTGGCCGGCACAATCGCCAGACCTCAATCCAATAGAGCTGTTGTGGGAAGAATTGGATAGAAAAGTGCGTGAAAAGTGTCCGACGTCCCAGACTCACATGTGGCAAGTTATACAAGATTCTTGGGCAAATATACCCAATGAAACCCTTACAAAATTAGTGTCTCGTTTACCGCGATTGTGTGCTGCCGTCATTAAAGCAAAAGGAGGTTATTTCGATGAAAAGTCCGTTTAGTTGATAATAAAAATAAGTGGATGTAAATAAATAAAATTTGCTTTTTTTCCTGCTTATTTTATAATAAAACGTTTTGGTATATTAATATTGTTTTATTTTTACAATGTTTGTTAAAGCCACTACAATATTTTCATTATATTCAGAAGTGATTCCTAACTTATGCAAGTGATTCCAAACTTATGGCCTGCAGTGTATATATGGTATATATGTACAGTAGGTATTACAAAAAGGATTACTATGTACACGAAAATACATCTGCTGAATTCATGTTGAGCGGTCTTTATAATAAAATAATGGTATGTAAACAAAACTGGCAGTCGGAGCATATCTCATTCTAACATGGAGTACAAAAATACATTTTTTCCGCATGAAGTTAAAATTTATATTCAATTAGATTTAGCAATGCCAAGGTGAGGCAAAAAGCATCATCTGATTTTATTTTGCTATAACTTTTGTTTAAAGTGAAAAGTGAGTTTATAATTATGTTTATTCGCACTTATAAATTTTTTTTCAATTAATTGTAGAAAATGATGCCCGATAAATGGCCACCGCCGGCGTTCATGCAAATTTGGGCTCTTTTGTTTACGTTTTGCATAATTGTGCCAAGCATTTGTGGTTTCACGTTGTCAATTTCTGCTTGAATTTTGTTCTTTAACTCCACCAAGGTGCGCTTACATCAACGACTTCAAACATCTGTCCGGGGCAGTCAAAATTGGGAGATCTGGCTGGTCAAGCCGAATCACCGAAACGCGAATTACACACGCTGGGAAGGCATCCTTCAAAATAGGCACTGTGTGGCGTCCAGTATATTAAGTAGCCCCGTCCTGTTAGAACCACATGTCCCCCAAATACATATCGTTAACTTCCGGTAACAAAAATACAGTCAGCATGGCTTTATAGCGGTCACCGTTCACCGTAATAGCGTTACCATCGCCTCCTTTGAAAAAATAAGGTCAAATCACCTTTTCCGACGTAAATGCACACCACACGGTAACTTTGAGAGGGTGTAATGGTGATTTATGAAATATGTGTGAATTTTCCGTCCCCCAGTACAGAGAATTTTACATAATTGGGATATTTTCGCCGAAATTCACGTTGCGTTAACACCACTGACGGATTATTGGGCGAAACATTGTTACAATTATAGCGCGTTCCTGAGGTGTATATCGATTCATTATTATTCATTATAAATGTCGCACGTCTCTATTGCACGAATGTCAAAACCAAACTGACATACGATGCCATTTGCAAAAATGGTAGCACTTTCCAATAGGGTGGTACTTATTGTCCCACCTGTTATAAGAATAATTCTTTATATCAAGAAAAGCTATATAAAGTAAAAAGCCCTTACTACATTAATATTTCTATTCTAGATATTTATTACGATAACTAAGTTGTTATCTTCAGTATTGAAAAAGCGATCGCAGAAAAATCTGCGAAATATCGCCTTTTTTCTGTATAGTTTCTGTATTTATTTTTGATGAATTAATTATACAAATGTTTTGTTTTAATTCTTTCCAAACAAGAACAAAAAAGTATTTGAAAATTTTGTTTGGCTAAAGAAATTGATTGATACTTTACTGTTGACATATTTTCTTATGGCAATTAACTATATATATACATATATATATATATATATATATATATATATATATATATATACACATTTTAGATACTGCCGAAACCATTAAAACTACCCTAGAATTAATCGATCTTTTTCAATATTTAATAACAATATTGGAGAATCACTTTGTACGATGACCTTGCTATATCCACCGTCTGTAAAATTACTGTTTAACGTTCGTCGTGAATGCATAAGATATTTTCGTGTGTGAACTAAGCCTTGCAGGCTCATTGTTGAAATGAGATGACAAGTGAAATTGAAACCGACAATTTTAGAATCTCTGCATCTTAAGCTATTAATAGTTTACTTAGAATAGGTCCGGTATCGTAATTCGTATTAAGTTTATACGATTTCGTTTCGAATTTTCAAAATTTGTCTTCTTTACAAGCTGTAATCGCTTTTTACGGTTTTAACTCCTTTATTTAGATGTACATTAAGTCACAGAAGTGTTTGTACACCCCGTGAATGTTGAATGTTACCTATCGCATGTTAACATTTAACAACGTCGAAAACTGACAACTTTTAATAGCAATATGAAAACTGTTATTATTTACAACAAAAGAATTTGTTAAATATTCTAACATTATGGTCACCAAAGTCTTGGTACACTTTATTTTTATAGACTTCTCTATTGTAAGTATTTAATTTAGAATTAATTCGGCAAATTGTATCTGAATAAGCATTTGATAATTATTTTTCACAAATACGAAGATGAGTTGTGTAAATAAACGTGTCTGGTATTATTCGTGAGTTAAAAATACTACACAAAAACCTTAGACCAAATAGTCAAATGTACACCAATGTCGACTCTTTGTTATTTATTCATTTTTCAAATAATTTGTACTTGAATGTATTGTACGAGGGGTGTTTCCAATATTTTGGGAATTGGTTCTATAATTAAATAACGCAGAACCTATACGCAATGTTATTGATGCCAGACAAGTCTTGACAAGTTTATGCAACTATCCAGTGCAACATTGTTCAGTCTGATTCAGGTATTCGACTGATGTAGATGCGTTTTAGTAGCACTGTTTTTGTAACCATGGAACAAAATCTCAAAGAGCAATAATTCTCTTTTTGTGGAAAGAAAATGTGAAAACGTCAGAAATTATTAGTCGTCTGCAAGGAGTATTTGGTGAATCTGCAGAATCCAAAAGTACTGTTTATCGGTGGATGGATCGTTTTAAAGCCGGTAGAACATCACTAGAAAACGACCCACGCAGTGGGCGGCCAAGCACGTCGGTAAATGGAAGAAACATTACTGCCGTCGAAAACCTACTGAAAGACGACAGGCGAATGACTATTCATCAAATTAGTGTACGTCTAGGGATAGGTACACAACAAGTTCATGACATTTTGCATTATTGTTTGGGCGTTAGCAAGGTTTCGGCGCGCTGGGTGCCAAGGCTGTTGGGACCAGAACAGAAACTCAATAGGTCCGATACTTGTCGTCAACTTCAAGAGCTGTGAGCCCGTTACGGTGATGAATCTTGGCAACGAATAATAACCACTGACGAAACGTGGATTCCTTATTTCAATCCTGAGACGAAAAGTCAATCCAAAGAATGGCGCAAACCTGAAAAAGGGCCTCCACTTAAGGCGCGTGCAGTTCCGTCTGTTGGAAAGATAATGCTTAATGTATTCTGGGATTGCGAAGGGATTATTTTCATGGATTATCTGCCGAGAGGTACTACAATTAATGCAGAATATTATTCAAATTTATTATCCGGACCACTGCGACAGGCACTAGTCAAAAACGGCCTGGAAAGTTGCATAAGCGTCCATTATTGCAACAGGATAATGCAAGACCACATACCGCAAGAAAAACGAAGGATCTTTTGAACGATTTACGATGAGAATTGCTACCGCACCCACCTTATTCCCCGAATCTTGCACCCAGTGATTACCATCTGTTCCCACATTTGACGTAAAACGTGCCATAAATAGGTGGATCGACAAGACGCCGAAATATTTTTTTGAGGACGGCTTAAAAAAATTAATTTATCGTT